>NC_059654.1:14595916-14788416 GCF_020424385.1 Procambarus clarkii | reverse complement strand
TGCCACTCTCCATAGTGTATAGTAAGTCACTAGAGACGGGAGACCTACCAGAAATATGGAAGACGGCGAATGTGGTCCCAATATAAGAGGGCTGGGCGGACTGCATTTTCTTGGATTGTCGGAAAGCCTTTGACACAGTACCGCATAAGAGGCTGGTACATAAGCTGGAGAGACAGGCAGGTGTAGCTGGTAAGGTGCTCCAGTGGATAAGGGAGTATCTAAGCAATAGGAAGCAGAGAGTTACGGTGAGGGGTGAGACCTCCGATTGGCGTGAAGTCACCAGTGGAGTCCCACAGGGCTCTGTACTCGGTCCTATCTTGTTTCTGATATATGTAAATGATCTCCCGGAGGGTATCGATTCATTTCTCTCAATGTTTGCGGACGATGCTAAAATTATGAGAAGGATTAAAACAGAAGAGGACTGTTTGAGGCTTCAAGAAGACCTAGACAAGCTGAAGGAATGGTCGAACAAATGGTTGTTAGAGTTTAACCCAACCAAATGTAATGTAATGAAGATAGGTGTAGGGAGCAGGAGGCCAGATACAAGGTATCATCTGGGAGAGGAAATTCTTCAGGAGTCAGAGAAGGAAAAAGACTTGGGGGTTGATATCACGCCAGACCTGTCTCCTGCAGCACATATCAAGCGGATAACATCAGCGGCATATGCCAGGCTGGCCAACATACGAACGGCATTCAGAAACTTGTGTAAAGAATCATTCAGAACTTTGTATACCACATATGTCAGGCCAATCCTGGAGTATGCAGCCCCAGCATGGAGTCCATATCTAGTCAAGGATAAGACTAAACTGGAAAAGGTTCAAAGGTTTGCCACCAGACTAGTACCCGAGCTGAGAGGTATGAGCTACGAGGAGAGACTACGGGAATTAAACCTCACTTCGCTGGAAGACAGAAGAGTTAGGGGGGACATGATCACCACATTCAAGATTCTGAAGGGATTGATAGGGTAGATAAAGACAGTCTATTTAACACAAGGGGAACACGCACAAGGGGACACAGGTGGAAACTGAGTGCCCAAATGAGCCACAGAGATATTAGAAAGAACTTTTTTAGTGTCAGAGTGGTTGACAAATGGAATGCATTAGGAAGTGATGTGGTGGAGGCTGACTCCATACACAGTTTCAAGTGTAGATATGACAGAGCCCGATAGGCTCATGAATCTGTACACCTGTTGATTGACGGTTGAGAGGCGGGACCAAAGAGCCAGAGCTCAACCCCCGCAAACACAACTAGGTGAGTACAACTAGGTGAGTACACACACACACACACACACACACACACACACACACACACACACACACACACACACACACACACACACACACACACACACACACACACACACACCAAATGCTCGATCCTGCAGACACAAATAGGTGAGTACACACACACACACACACACACACACACACACACACACACACACACACACACACACACACACACACACAACACACACACACACACACACACACACACACACACACACACACACACACACACCAGCCTCGAGTTATAACTCTCAAGTGAATGCTGGTCAAGGAGAGATGTGGGGAGCAGCGCCCCCTCCCGTGTGTGTATATCACCAAGTGTTGTGTCTGGGAGAGGTGTAGACTAGTGTACCCAGCCTGCACCCCACCACCACCAGTGTTGACTCGTAGTGTACCCCAGCCTGCACCCAACACCACTAGTGTTGACTCGTAGTGTACCCCAGCCTGCACCCCACCACCACCAGTGTAGACTCGTAGTGTACCCCAGCCTGCACCCCACCACCACCAGTGTTGACTCGTAGTGTACCCCAGCCTGCACCCCACCACCACCAGTGTTGACTCGTAGTGTACCCCAGCCTGCACCCCACCACCACCAGTGTTGACTCGTAGTGTACCCCAGCCTGCACCCCACCACCACTAGTGTTGACTCGTAGTGTACCCCAGCCTGCACCCCACCACCACCAGTGTAGACTCGTAGTGTACCCCAGCCTGCACAACCCACCACCACAGTGTTGACTCGTAGTGTACACCCAGCCTGCACCCCACCACCACCAGTGTGACTCGTAGTGTACCCCAGCCTGCACCCCACCACCACCAGTGTTGACTCGTAGTGTACCCAGCCTGCACCCCACCACCACCAGTGTTGACTCGTAGTGTACCCCAGCCTGCACCCCACCACCACCAGTGTAGACTCGTAGTGTACCCCAGCCTGCACCCCACCACCACCAGTGTTGACTCGTAGTGTACCCCAGCCTGCACCCCACCACCACCAGTGTTGACTCGTAGTGTACCCCAGCCTGCACCCCACCACCACCAGTGTTGACTCGTAGTGTACCCCAGCCTGCACCCCACCACCACCAGGTTGTGTTGACTCGTAGTGTACCCAGCCTGCACCCCACCACCACCAGTGTAGACTCGTAGTGTACCCCAGCCTGCACCCCACCACCACCAGTGTTGACTCGTAGTGTACCCCAGCCTGCACCCCACCACCACCAGTGTTGACTCGTAGTGTACCCCAGCCTGCACCCCACCACCACCAGTGTTGACTCGTAGTGTACCCCAGCCTGCACCCCCACCACCACCAGTGTTGACTCGTAGTGTACCCCAGCCTACACCCCACCACCACCAGTGTTGACTCGTAGTGTACCCAGCCTGCACCCCACCACCACCAGTGTTGAGTCGTAGTGTACCCCAGCCTGCACCCCACCACCACCAGTGTTGACTCGTAGTGTACCCCAGCCTGCACCCCACCACCACCAGTGTTGACTCGTAGTGTACCCCAGCCTGCACTCCACCACCACTAGTGTTGACTCGTAGTGTACCCCAGCCTGCACCCCACCACCACCAGTGTTGACTCGTAGTGTACCCCAGCCTGCACCCCACCACCACCAGTGTTGACTCGTAGTGTACCCCAGCCTGCACCCCACCACCACCAGTGTTGACTCGTAGTGTACCCCAGCCTGCACCCCACCACCACCAGTGTTGACTCGTAGTGTACCCCAGCCTGCACCCCACCACCACTAGTGTTGACTCGTAGTGTACCCCAGCCTGCACCCCACCACCACCAGTGGTGACTCGTAGTGTACCCCAGCCTGCACCCCACCACCACTAGTGTTGACTCGTAGTGTACCCCAGCCTGCACCCCACCACCACCAGTGTTGACTCGTAGTGTACCCCAGCCTGCACCCCACCACCACCAGTGTTGACTCGTAGTGTACCCCAGCCTGCACCCCACCACCACCAGTGTTGACTCGTAGTGTACCCCAGCCTGCACCCCACCACACCAGTGTTGACTCGTAGTGTACCCCAGCCTGCACCCCACCACCACCAGTGTTGACTCGTAGTGTACCCCAGCCTGCACCCCACCACCACCAGTGTTGACTCGTAGTGTACCCCAGCCTGCACCCCACCACCACCAGTGTTGACTCGTAGTGTACCCCAGCCTGCACCCCACCACCACCAGTGTTGAGTCGTAGTGTAGCAGGGATGTCGTCGTCGTCGTCTCCTGCAGCAGGGATGTCGTCGTCGTCGTCTCCTGCAGCAGGGATGTCGTCGTCGTCTCCTGCAGCAGGGATGTCGTCGTCGTCTCCTGCAGCAGGGACGTCGTCGTCTTCGTCTCCTGCAGCAGGGACGTCGTCGTCTCCTGCAGCAGGGACGTCGTCGTCGTCGTCTCCTGCAGCAGGGACGTCGTCGTCGTCTCCTGCAGCAGGGACGTCGTCGTCGTCGTCTCCTGCAGCAGGGACGTCGTCGTCGTCGTCTCCTGCAGCAGGGACGTCGTCGTCGTCGTCTCCTGCAGCATGGACGTCGTCGTCGTCGTCTCCTGCAGCAGGGATGTCGTCGTCGTCGTCTCCTGCAGCAGGGTCGTCGTCGTCTCCTGCAGCAGGGATGTCGTCGTCGTCGTCTCCTGCAGCAGGGATGTCGTCGGCGTCGTCTCCTGCAGCAGGGACGTCGTCGTCTCCTGCAGCAGGGATGTCGTCGTCGTCGTCTCCTGCAGCAGGGATGTCGTCGTCGTCGTCTCCTGCAGCAGGGACGTCGTCGTCGTCGTCCTCCTGCAGCAGGGACGTCGTCGTCGTCGTCTCCTGCAGCAGGGACGTCGTCGTCGTCGTCTCCTGCAGCAGGGACGTCGTCGTCGTCGTCTCCTGCAGCAGGGACGTCGTCGTCGTCGTCTCCTGCAGCAGGGACGTCGTCGTCGTCGCCTCCTGCAGCAGGGACGTCGTCGTCGTCGTCTCCTGCAGCAGGGATGTCGTCGTCGTCGTCGTCTCCTGCAGCAGGGACGTCGTCGTCGTCGTCTCCTGCAGCAGGGACGTCGTCGTCGTCGTCTCCTGCAGCAGGGACGTCGTCGTCGTCGTCACCTGCAGCAGGGATGTCGTCGTCGTCGTCTCCTGCAGCAGGGACGTCGTCGTCGTCGTCTCCTGCAACAGGGATGTCGTCGTCTCCTGCAGCAGGGACGTCGTCGTCGTCGTCTCCTGCAGCCCTCGTCGTCGTCGTCTCCTGCAGCAGGGACGTCGTCGTCGTCGTCTCCTGCAGCAGGGACGTCGTCGTCGTCTCCTGCAGCAGGGACGTCGTCGTCTCCTGCAGCAGGGATGTCGTCGTCGTCTCCTGCAGCAGGGATGTCGTCGTCGTCGTCTCCTGCAGCAGGGATGTCGTCGTCGTCGTCGTCTCCTGCAGCAGGGATGTCGTCGTCGTCTCCTGCAGCAGGGATGTCGTCGTCGTCGTCGTCTCCTGCAGCAGGGATGTCGTCGTCGTCGTCTCCTGCAGCAAGGATGTCGTCGTCGTCTCCTGCAGCAGGGATGTCGTCGTCGTCTCCTGCAGCAGGGATGTCGTCGTCGTCGTCTCCTGCAGCAGGAATGTCGTCGTCGTCGTCTCCTGCAGCAGGGATGTCGTCGTCGTCTCCTGCAGCAGGGATGTCGTCGTCGTCGTCTCCTGCAGCAGGGATGTCGTCGTCGTCGTCTCCTGCAGCAGGGATGTCGTCGTCGTCGTCTCCTGCAGCAGGGATGTCTTCGTCGTCGTCTCCTGCAGCAGGGATGTCGTCGTCGTCGTCTCCTGCAGCAGGGATGTCGTCGTCGTCTCCTGCAGCAGGGATGTCGTCGTCGTCTCCTGCAGCAGGGATGTCGTCGTCGTCTTGTGCAGGAGGACCGTCACTGTTGTGTGGTGTGGTGATGACTGGTGCAGGGAGGTGTTGTGAGCCTCCACGATATAACACTGTGGTGTCCTTAACCAGGGAGGCCGTGATGAATGGTGGCCCAGATCTGGACGAACAGTTGTTGGGTTATCTTAACGATAGCACTTCCCTTGTGATAACGAGGGTTATCATGTGGTGGTCATTATTGGAGCCCGAGACGGTTATCACTCACCTCCACAGGTGCTCACGATCCACCCATCCACCACAGGTGCTCGTGATCCATTCATCCACCACAGGTGCTCACGATCCACCCATCCACCACAGGTGCTCGTGATCCATTCATCCACCACAGGTGCTCACGATCCACCCATCCACCACAGGTGCTCGTGATCCATTCATCCACCACAGGTGCTCACGATCCACCCATCCACCACAGGTGCTCATGATCCACCCATCCACCACAGGTGCTCACGACCACATCCACCACAAGAGAGGAGGCTGGAGGGGGAGGGGGGTGGGAGAGTCATCACTGGGTGTGGTAGCTCACAACATCAGTTATCACTGTGGGTGGTGGGACGTGGTGCGGGTGGTCACTGCACCAAGCACGGTACCCGTCACGTGGTATTATCTTTACTCTTTATTATCTCTACTTCTCCCTTCTTTTATTCGGTTTCTAACTTCTGTTCAACTCTGATTGTAAGACACAATCACCTGATGAACTTGCGTCTCCACTGGCGGCGATTGTCGGCACTATATCATGTCTTTTGTCATGTGTAGTTGTCTGACATGTCACATGTGTCATCTACTGCAGATATATATTATTATACTCTACAATTTAATTTAACGTTAGTTGGCAAGAACAACTTATCCTTTTCTCTTTTCAACGTTCAGGCGGAACATGATTATACGACTCCTGACTTCTGTTAGCAGGCTGAGAGATTTGCCTTTTCGACCCAGGTACGCAATTACTGCAAGGTGAAAAAAGCTACCAGTTAAGGATTGGCACCCAGTCAATCCTCCCTGGCCAGACTAAATTGCTAGCGAACCGCGGGGCAAATGGGTTACCACTGCGCCACCTTATCATAACTTAATATATATGTAAATATATATATATATATGTAAATATATATATATATATATATATATATATATAATATATATATATATATATATATATATATATATATATATATATATATAATGTATATATAAATAATAGTTATATTAAAAAGAGAAAACTGGCGAGCCAGTAGAGTAAGTGAAACATGGTGGGATCAGACCGTAGACTTTCGCAATGGCAAGCTTAACTGGTGAATATGTCTCATATGTTTACAATGGTGGTAATATAGTTTTTATAACACACACACACACACTCAGGTGTAGATATGATAGAGCCCAGTAGGCTCAGGAACCTGTACGTACACCAGTTGATTGACAGTTGAGAGGCGGGACCAAAGAGCCAGAGCTCAACCCTAGCAAGCACAACTAGTTAAGTACAACTACGTAAGTACAGTCGTGCCCTGACCGCCGCCCGGTCTGACGTGACCATCCGAGCTGAGAGTGCGGGGGGGGGGATACTGTGAAGGATTACTGATATATAAATAGTGGAAAGTGAAGTGGCAGTGTTGGCAAATGTAAATAAAGAGATTAAAAGCTCAGGACACTGACGACGACGTACCGACAACAATCACCTATTATACCAGCAGGAGGGTGAAGTTACTGGCACACTGTCTGCTTAAGGAAGACCTTCAGTGTCTGACACAGGAAGGGTAACAAGGTGGAGGAGCAGCTTCGGGGGTCTCACAATGGGAGGAGTAGGTAGGACTGTAGAGAGAGCGTCGGGGAACTGGGAAGAGAAGAGTAAACTTTGGGTTGAGGAGATCATCTTAGAACACAAAAAGTACTTGGACACAAAAAGGGAATGATAAATGACCAAACAGAAGCAGTGGATGGAGAGATATTATAAAGCAGAAATTAGGAAGATGTAAACAGAGTGGAGGGGCCGTAATGCTAAGATTGGAGAGCAGAGTGACCAACTTATAATGAGTCATAGCCGGGGAAGGTGGGGGGGGGGGGGGGGGACATAATCCAAGTCACGGGATTAACAGAGGTCACCCACCCCTGGGGTAGTGGGCAACATGGGCACACCCTCCCTCCCCAAACCACACCCCACTACAGCACCCTAACACTCCCCCACCTCCCAACCCTCCATAACCTGAGAATGACCAGACCAATACCCCCCCCCCCGGTGTAGTGGACCAATATACCCCCGGGGGGGAGGATATTGGTCCACTCCCCCTACCTTCTCCCACTTGGGCGGAAGAACCAAGGCCGTCAGAACCACTTGGTTCTGTGTAAGAACCACTTGGACAGGACGGTAGAGCGACAGACTCGCGTCAAACAAATCTGCGTTCAATCCCCGACCGTCCAAGTGGTTGGGCACCATTCCTTTCCCCCGTCCCACCCCAAATCCTTATCTTGACCCCTTCCCCTGTGCTATATAGTTGTAATGGCTTGCCACTTTCTCCTGATAGTTCCCTTCGCTTCTGTATGTATATTAAGTTTTGCTTAGACATTGCTGCTATATCTCCAGGACATTGAGTATATACATCATGTAACCAGAATATATACAGCACATGAGACACACTACTCACTGAAGAATGTTCCACGTATGGTAAATTTGGCGATGGTTAATAAGTTATATTAACTGTTAAAGTTAAATGAAGTTGATAAACATTTACTGTGGGAAATATAAAACGCTTAATATCAGACCTATACACCTGGATATTTTGTTTATCATATAATATATTCGTAGAGTGTACTGAAGTGTATTAGACTTGGCATCTCTGCCCTATAATATATTCGTGTCCCATTTAATAATTTTCTTTTCTTTTGCAGGTAAGTGATGACCAGTGATGACCAGTGATGACCAGTGATGACCAGTGATGACCCGCTGGGTCAGGGGGGAGGGACGGCCAGGTAATGTTCACTTACCACAATAATTCACAGCAGAGTGTTGTCCTTCAGTTGCAGAAGTGAACCAAGTCAGTATAATCTCTGTAAAAGAGAATATCTGTCCGTTTGCCTGTCTGTCGGTTGGACTCTGTTGGACTGTCTGCTGGACTCTGTTGGACTATCTGTTGGACAGTATATTGTAATCTCTTACCGCCCAGGTTTGTTCCTTAGGCAGCTGCGTCCGCTGGTACTAGCGAGGACTGTGAATAAATGAACAATTCAACATTTACAGCGATTCCACTGTTCCAACTTCCTGGTCTCATCGACTAGTTCTCAACACCTGCGAGGCGAATATGAGACCTGAGCTGAACAATTCTGAGTTATCAACTCACCTGTTCATACTGTTCATACACATATTTCCGTCCTCTCGAAGTCTGTTGATAGGCATTGTCAGCTTTTATTTTCACCTGTGTATATATCTTTTGTTTCTTACTTTCTATAGGATTGTATTGGCTCAGGGTTTTTCAGGTATACTGATTTACATTGGTGTTTGATTTTGTTTACTTCTTATTGGTAATTTTTAGGTTGTTTTTCTGAGTAATTATTTGTTTACCTCATGACTGGTGATGAAGTATATTCTCAGAGACGTTTGTTTTGAATACTTTGAAGATGTTTATCTTTATCTCTGGCACTAATGTTCCTTATAAGATTAAACTTACCAAGAGGAAAATCTAGCAACTTGAATATATATATATATATATATATATATATATATATATATATATATATATATATATATATATATATATATATAGGCCCATTGGCCCATTGCCGTTGGCAACACCCTCCGACGCCTTGTAGCTAAGGCTGCAGTGAGATCTATCAGCCAAGAAGCAGCCACCTTGCTGAAACCTCATCAGCTCGGGTTTGGGATCCCCCTAGGTTGTGAAGCTGCAGCACATGCAGCGCGGGCTTACATTGCTGATCTCCCGGACCAGAAGGCACTAGTAAAGCTTGACTTCAAAAATGCCTTCAATCAAGTCAGACGAGACGCTGTCCTCAGGGCTGTACACAACCATTTCCGTCCCCTTTACCCGTTCATCCGATCGTGCTACAGTGGGGACTCTAAGCTTCTTTTTGGGGAGCATGAAATAAACTCCTGTGAAGGTGTCCAACAAGGTGACCCCTTAGCCCCCCTCCTTTTCTGCCTAGCTATCAAAGAGGTCACTGATAGTCTGACAAGCGAGCTAAACATCTGGTACCTGGATGATGGCACTCTAGCTGGAACTCCGGAAACCATTTTGGAGGATATAAGGAAAATCCAGGAGCAGGGAGCAGCCTTAGGCCTCATTCTCAATGCATCCAAATGTGAAATAATCTCCCGCAACCCAGACATCACTGGGCAAATACAAAATGTTCTTCCAGACATTCTCGTTGTCGAGCCACCGGACAGCACTCTCCTGGGTGCCCCCATTGGCCCACGAGCAATCGAGGAGGTCCTGGCTGCAAAAATCACTGACTTAAAGAGAATGCTGGACAGGATTGACAAGATTGATGCCCATGATGCTCTCTTTCTCCTTACAAGATGCCTGTCTCTCCCTAAGTTGACCTACTTTCTGAGATGTTCTCCATCCTACAGCAGCCCTAAGTTAAATGTGTATGACACCCTTCTGAGGTCCATGCTGGTGAAAGTCCTGAACCTGCCATTGGACGACTCTCAGTGGGAGCAAGCAACCCTTCCTGTAAGATTCGGCGGCCTTGGTGTCCGCACAGCCTCCCAAATTGCTCTACCAGCCTTCCTTTCCTCCTCTCATGCATCGCACGACCTCGTCAGAGATATTTTACCTGTAACCCTGAGAGATTCAGCAGGAATACACGATCCTGCTTTCACTGAATATTCAAATCAGTGGAATGTTCTTGCAGCCCCAGCAACCATTATAGAGCCAACAAAACAACACAAACAGTCCGGCTGGGACCACCCTCTAGTGGAAAAAGTAGCTGATGCCATGCTAAGCGTCGCAACATCAGACAAGGAGAAAGCCCGCCTCAGAGCAGTGCAAGCCCCCCATGCAGGAGACTTCCTCCTGGCAGTACCCATGTCAGCAATGGGCACGCGCCTAGATCCAGAATCCCTTCGTGTAGCAGTGGCCCTCCGCCTTGGTGCCCCAATTCACACTGAATACAAGTGTATTTGCAACAGGGTGGAAGCAGACCAATACGGACTGCATGGGTTGCATTGCGGAAGCACAAAGGGCTGGCATGCAAGACACAGCGAGGTCAATGACATCATCAAGAGAAGCCTCGTCTCAGCTGGGTGCCCAGCGGAGAGAGAACCTCGCGTCCTAGGGGTCCAAAACCCGGATTTCCCCGCACTTCGCCCTGTTGGCATCACCATATACTCATGGAAGGAGGGTAGACAGTTGGTGTGGGACTACACATGTGTATCCACCCTGGCTGACACCTATGTACACTTCGGAGCTGATCAAGCAGGTGGGGCGGCCAACCACAGGGAAACAGCAAAATCACTCAAGTACAGGCGACTGGAAGGTCAATACCTCTTTGTTCCCATAGCGTCTGAGACGCATGGCCCCTGGGGCAAGAGTGCCTTGGGATTTCTCAAGGAATTGGGTTCCAAGCTCATTGACGTCACCAGAGACCCAAGGGCTTCCAGTTTTTTGTTTCAGCGTCTCAGTGTGGCGATCCAGAGGGGAAATGCTTGCTGCGTCCTCGGTTCCTGTCCAGAAGCGGAGGAGCTTCAAGGATCCATAACCTTTAGGCATTTGTCTTGTATGTTTTGTAACCTTTAAATACACAATAAAGGAAAAAAAAAAAGGGAAGGGGGTGGTAGGAGAAAAGCACACAGAAACTGTATTGGAGGGGACCTACATTCCCTCCAATGCGTTATGTGTGGTTTCCTCCGAGGCTATGGGTCCCCCTTCTTCCAGCCAGAGTGGTACTCCCTTCCCTATATTATTTAAAAAAAAAAATATATATATATATATATATATATATATATATATATATATATATTAATATATATAGTATTTACTCAGTTTTTCCTAAATCTAAACTTATCCAATTTATACCCATTGTTTTGTGTTCTGTCTTGTGTAGATACTTTTAATACCCTATTAATATCCCCTTTTCTTATGTCCTTTTATCCACTTGTACATCTTTATCATGTCACTCCTTTGAACTGATCATATCACCTCTGTTTTGGATATCATGTCACCCTTCTAAACAGACTTGGGCTTAGGTTAGGTTAGCTGTCTTTAACTTGTATAAAGTTTCTTAGGTAACAAATTTACTTTATGCATGGAATAATGTGCAGCGAGAGACAAGTGATCCTCCAGAGGGAATAGTCTCGTTCCTCTCAGTGTTTGCTGACGGGCCAAACATGATGAGCATTACGGTGGAGGAAGAGCGTAAGACACAAGAGTGACCTGAACGAATGGGTCAACAAATGGCTACTAGACTTAACTCAAGTAAGTGAAGAGTTATGAAACCAGGTGTCGGAGGCCGGACACACAGTGTCAAATGGAAGATGACATCCCTCAAGAGTCGGGCGGAGATAGGTCTAGCGGGCCACATGAATCTGAACCTGTTTAGTGAAGACCCACACCAATCAGCGGCGTATGCAAGGTTGGCCAACACAAGAACTGCCCTTAGACACCTGAGTTAGGAATTGTTTAGAATCCTGTATACCATAAATGTCTGACCACTCCTGTAGCACGCGGCGCCAGACTCCAGCCCTTATACAATCCCAAAATTAAATTAAAGAAAGTTCAGACAAGTTACACAAGTGAGAGGAATACGTCACGAGGAAAGGATTCAGGAATTAATCTCACGTCGGTTGAAGACAAAGATTAGGGGGAGGCATGATTACCACATACAAAATTCACACATGAATTATCAGGGTAGTTAAGGGCAAACTATTTAGTAAAGGTGTTACACGAACCAGGGAACACAGGTGCAATCTGAGTACCAAAAGGAGTCATAGAGATATTAGAAAGAGTTTAGTGTCAGCTCAACTCTCGCAAGTATAATTGTGCCAGTACATTTAGTTGAGTACACACACACACACACACACACACACACACACACACACACACACACCACACACACACACACACACACACACACACGTACACACACACACACACACACACACACACACACACACACACACACACACACACACACACGAGGATTCACAACAGAAACAACAATAACAACTGAGGAGGATCGATCAAATTATTTCTGAAGAATTAGCTGGTAAGAGTCGGCTCAAGGTGGCTCTGGCACTCGCCAGCCTGGCATACTGAGTGCCACTCTCCCGACACCCGCCCCCCTCACCCCTCACCCCTCTACACCACCACTACCTCACTCACCCCCCCCCTCACCCCTCTACACCACCACTACCTCACTCACCCCCCCTCACCCCTCTACACCACCACTACCTCACTTACACCCCCCTCACCCCTCTACACCACCACTACCTCACTCACCCCCCCCCTCACCCCTCTACACCACCACTACCTCACTCACCCCCCCTCACCCCTCTACACCACCACTACCTCACTCACCCCCCCCTCACCCCTCTACACCACCACTACCTCACTTACACCCCCCTCACCCACTCCCACCCTCCACACCCACCAACATCCCAATCTTTCCTAAATCTAAACTCATCCAATTTATACCCATCGTCTCGTGTTCTGTCTTGTGTTGATACTTTTAATACCCTATTAATATCTCATTAATATCTCATAACATCACCAAAGCATACAGATGGGTAAACTGGAACAACTAGGGGGGGGGGAATAAAAATAGGGAGGTAAATGTACCATCACAAAGCAGAGAATGCAAACTAGACAGGTTAAGATTCGGAAAAGACCTGGGTAAATACTGGTTTGAAAATAGGGTTGTTGATTCATGGAAGAGTTGACGGGATAAGACAACAGACGTGGGGGGGGAGGGGGGGTGGGGGGGGCGTGGGGGAGGGCGTGGGGGACGTGGTGTGGGGTGGGGGGGGGCGTGGGGGGGGTGTGTGGGGGGGGACGTGGGGGGGGGGGGGTCGGTGCATAACATCTTGCGTGGGTTTGACATGGCCCAATAGCCTTCTGCAGTTTCCTCTGTTACTATGAGTTTATGGTTAGTGTGTCGTATGTGGTGAGTATGTGGTAGGTAGTTAGTAATACGTGGTGAGTATGTAGTAGGTAGTGAGTAATATGTGGTGAGTATGTAGTAGGTAGTGAGTAGTATGTGGTAAGTATGTGGTAGGTAGTTAGTAATATGTGGTGAGTATGTAGTAGGTAGTGAGTAATATGTGGTGAGTATGTAGTAGGTAGTGAGTAATATGTGGTGAGTATGTAGTAGGTAGTGAGTAATATGTGGTGAGTATGTAGTAGGTAGTGAGTAGTATGTGGTGAGTATGTAGTAGGTAGTGAGTAATATGTGGTGAGTATGTAGTAGGTAGTGAGTAATATGTGGTGAGTATGTAGTAGGTAGTGAGTAATATGTGGTAGTGTGTAGTAGGTAGTGAGTAATATGTGGTGAGTATGTAGTAGGTAGTGAGTAATATGTGGTGAGTGTGTAGTAGGTAGTGAGTAATATGTGGTGAGTGTGTAGTAGGTAGTGAGTAATATGTGGTGAGTATGTAGTAGGTAGTGAGTAATATGTGGTGAGTGTGTAGTAGGTAGTGAGTAATATGTGGTGAGTGTGTAGTAGGTAGTGAGTAATATGTGGTGAGTGTGTAGTAGGTAGTGAGTAATATGTGGTGAGTGTGTAGTAGGTAGTGAGTAATATGTGGTGAGTGTGTAGTAGGTAGTGAGTAATATGTGGTGAGTATGTAGTAGGTAGTGAGTAATATGTGGTGAGTGTGTAGTAGGTAGTGAGTAATATGTGGTGAGTGTGTAGTAGGTAGTGAGTAATATGTGGTGAGTGTGTAGTAGGTAGTGAGTAATATGTGGTGAGTGTGTAGTAGGTAGTGAGTAATATGTGGTGAGTGTGTAGTAGGTAGTGAGTAATATGTGGTGAGTATGTAGTAGGTAGTGAGTAATATGTGGTGAGTGTGTAGTAGGTAGTGAGTAATATGTGGTGAGTGTGTAGTGGTAGTAATATGTGGTGAGTGTGTAGTAGGTAGTGAGTAATATGTGGTGAGTGTGTAGTAGGTAGTGAGTAATATGTGGTGAGTGTGTAGTAGGTAGTGAGTAATATGTGGTGAGTGTGTAGTAGGTAGTGAGTAATATGTGGTGAGTGTGTAGTAGGTAGTGAGTAATATGTGGTGAGTGTGTAGTAGGTAGTGAGTAATATGTGGTGAGTGTGTAGTAGGTAGTGAGTAATATGTGGTGAGTATGTAGTAGGTAGTGAGTAATATGTGGTGAGTGTGTAGTAGGTAGTGAGTAATATGTGGTGAGTGTGTAGTAGGTAGTGAGTAATATGTGGTGAGTGTGTAGTAGGTAGTGAGTAATATGTGGTGAGTGTGTAGTAGGTAGTGAGTAATATGTGGTGAGTGTGTAGTAGGTAGTGAGTAATATGTGGTGAGTATGTAGTAGGTAGTGAGTAATATGTGGTGAGTGTGTAGTAGGTAGTGAGTAATATGTGGTGAGTGTGTAGTAGGTAGTGAGTAATATGTGGTGAGTGTGTAGTAGGTAGTGAGTAATATGTGGTGAGTGTGTAGTAGGTAGTGAGTAATATGTGGTGAGTGTGTAGTAGGTAGTGAGTAATATGTGGTGAGTGTGTAGTAGGTAGTGAGTAATATGTGGTGAGTGTGTAGTAGGTAGTGAGTAATATGTGGTGAGTATGTAGTAGGTAGTGAGTAATATGTGGTGAGTATGTAGTAGGTAGTGAGTAATATGTGGTGAGTGTGTAGTAGGTAGTGAGTAATATGTGGTGAGTGTGTAGTAGGTAGTGAGTAATATGTGGTGAGTGTGTAGTAGGTAGTGAGATAATATGTGGTGAGTGTGTAGTAGGTAGTGAGTAATATGTGGTGAGTATGTAGTAGGTAGTGAGTAATATGTGGTGAGTGTGTAGTAGGTAGTGAGTATGTGGTGATATGTAGTGGTGAGTGAGTATGTAGTAGGTAGTGAGTAATATGTGGTGAGTATGTAGTAGGTAGTGAGTAATATGTGGTGAGTATGTAGTAGGTAGTGAGTAATATGTGGTGAGTATGTAGTAGGTAGTGAGTAATATGTGGTGAGTATGTAGTAGGTAGTGAGTAATATGTGGTGAGTATGTAGTAGGTAGTGAGTAATATGTGGTGAGTATGTAGTAGGTAGTGAGTAATATGTGGTGAGTATGTAGTAGGTAGTGAGTAATATGTGGTGAGTATGTAGTAGGTAGTGAGTAATATGTGGTGAGTATGTAGTAGGTAGTGAGTAATATGTGGTGAGTATGTAGTAGGTAGTGAGTAATATGTGGTGAGTATGTAGTAGGTAGTGAGTAATATGTGGTGAGTATGTAGTAGGTAGTGAGTAATATGTGGTGAGTATGTAGTAGGTAGTGAGTAATATGTGGTGAGTATGTAGTAGGTAGTGAGTAATATGTGGTGAGTATGTAGTAGGTAGTGAGTAATATGTGGTGAGTATGTAGTAGGTAGTGAGTAATATGTGGTGAGTATGTAGTAGGTAGTGAGTAATATGTGGTGAGTATGTAGTAGGTAGTGAGTAATATGTGGTGGTGTAGTAGGTAGTGAGTAGTAGGTAGTGAGTAATATGTGGTGAGTATGTAGTAGGTAGTGAGTAATATGTGGTGAGTATGTAGTAGGTAGTGAGTAATATGTGGTGAGTATGTAGTAGGTAGTGAGTAATATGTGGTGAGTATGTAGTAGGTAGTGAGTAATATGTGGTGAGTATGTAGTAGGTAGTGAGTAATATGTGGTGAGTATGTAGTAGGTAGTGAGTAATATGTGGTGAGTATGTAGTAGGTAGAGTAATATGTGGTGAGTATGTAGTAGGTAGTGAGTAATATGTGGTGAGTATGTAGTAGGTAGTGAGTAATATGTGGTGAGTATGTAGTAGGTAGTGAGTAATATGTGGTGAATATGTAGTAGGTAGTGAGTAATATGTGGTGAGTATGTAGTAGGTAGTGAGTAATATGTGGTGAGTATGTAGTAGGTAGTGAGTAATATGTGGTGAGTATGTAGTAGGTAGTGAGTAATATGTGGTGAGTATGTAGTAGGTAGTGAGTAATATGTGGTGAGTATGTAGTAGGTAGTGAGTAATATGTGGTGAGTATGTAGTAGGTAGTGAGTAATATGTGGTGAGTATGTAGTAGGTAGTGAGTAATATGTGGTGTAGTAGGTAGTAGGTAGTGAGTAATATGTGGTGAGTATGTAGTAGGTAGTGAGTAATATGTGGTGAGTATGTAGTAGGTAGTGAGTAATATGTGGTGAGTATGTAGTAGGTAGTGAGTAATATGTGGTGAGTATGTAGTAGGTAGTGAGTAATATGTGGTGAGTATGTAGTAGGTAGTGAGTAATATGTGGTGTAGTAGGTAGTGAGTAATATGTGGTGAGTAGTAGGTAGTGAGTAATATGTGGTGAGTGTGTAGTAGGTAGTGAGTAATATGTGGTGAGTGTGTAGTAGGTAGTGAGTAATATGTGGTGAGTGTGTAGTAGGTAGTGAGTAATATGTGGTGATGTGAGTATGTAGTAGGTAGTGAGTAATATGTGGTGAGTAGTGTGTAGTAGGTAGTGAGTAATATGTGGTGAGTGTGTAGTAGGTAGTGAGTAATATGTGGTGAGTGTGTAGTAGGTAGTGAGTAATATGTGGTGAGTGTGTAGTAGGTAGTGAGTATATGTGGTGAGTGTGTAGTAGGTAGTGAGTAATATGTGGTGAGTATGTAGTAGGTAGTGAGTAATATGTGGGTGTAGTAGGTAGTGAGTAATATGTGGTGAGTGTGTAGTATGTGAGTGTGGTATGTAGTAGGTAGTGAGTAATATGTGGTGAGTGTGTAGTAGGTAGTGAGTAATATGTGGTGAGTGTGTAGTAGGTAGTGAGTAATATGTGGTGAGTGTGTAGTAGGTGTGAGTAATATGTGGTGAGTAGGTAGTGAGTAATATGTGGTGAGTGTGTAGTAGGTAGTGAGTAATATGTGGTGAGTGTGTAGTAGGTAGTGAGTAATATGTGGTGAGTGTGTAGTAGGTAGTGAGTAATATGTGGTGAGTGTGTAGTAGGTAGTGAGTAATATGTGGTGAGTGTGTAGTAGGTAGTGAGTAATATGTGGTGAGTGTGTAGTAGGTAGTGAGTAATATGTGGTGAGTGTGTAGTAGGTAGTGAGTATATAGTGAGTATGTAGTAGGTAGTGAGTAATATGTGGTGAGTATGTAGTAGGTAGTGAGTAATATGTGGTGAGTATGTAGTAGGTAGTGAGTAATAGTATGTAGTAGGTAGTGAGTAATATGTGGTGAGTATGTAGTAGGTAGTGAGTAATATGTGTGAGTAGGTAGTGAGTAATATGTGGTGAGTATGTAGTAGGTAGTGAGTAATATGTGGTGAGTATGTAGTAGGTAGTGAGTAATATGTGGTGAGTATGTGTAGGTAGTGAGTATATGTGGTGAGTATGTAGTAGGTAGTGAGTAATATGTGGTGAGTATGTAGTAGGTAGTGAGTAATATGTGGTGAGTATGTAGTAGGTAGTGAGTAATATGTGGTGAGTATGTAGTAGGTAGTGAGTAATATGTGGTGAGTATGTAGTAGGTAGTGAGTAATATGTGGTGAGTATGTAGTAGGTAGTGAGTAATATGTGGTGAGTATGTAGTAGGTAGTGAGTAATATGTGGTGAGTATGTAGTAGGTAGTGAGTAATATGTGGTGAGTATGTAGTAGGTAGTGAGTAATATGTGGTGAGTATGTAGTAGGTAGTGAGTAATATGTGGTGAGTGATGTAGTAGGTAGTGAGTAATATGTGGTGAGTATGTAGTAGGTAGTGAGTAATATGTGGTGAGTATGTAGTAGGTAGTGAGTAATATGTGGTGAGTATGTAGTAGGTAGTGAGTAATATGTGGTGAGTATGTAGTAGGTAGTGAGTAATATGTGGTGAGTATGTAGTAGGTAGTGAGTATGTGGTGAGTATGTGGTGAGTAATATATGTAGTAGGTAGTGAGTAATATGTGGTGAGTATGTAGTAGGTAGTGAGTAATATGTGGTGAGTATGTAGTAGGTAGTGAGTAATATGTGGTGAGTATGTAGTAGGTAGTGAGTAATATGTGGTGAGTATGTAGTAGGTAGTGAGTAATATGTGGTGAGTATGTAGTAGGTAGTGAGTAATATGTGGTGAGTATGTAGTAGGTAGTGAGTAATATGTGGTGAGTATGTAGTAGGTAGTGAGTAATATGTGGTGAGTATGTAGTAGGTAGTGAGTAATATGTGGTGAGTATGTAGTGTAGTGAGTATATGTGGTGAGTATGTAGTAGGTAGTGAGTAATATGTGGTGAGTATGTAGTAGGTAGTGAGTAATATGTGGTGAGTATGTAGTAGGTAGTGAGTATGTGGTGAGTATGTGGTGAGTAATAGTATGTAGTAGGTAGTGAGTAATATGTGGTGAGTATGTAGTAGGTAGTGAGTAATATGTGGTGAGTATGTAGTAGGTAGTGAGTAATATGTGGTGAGTATGTAGTAGGTAGTGAGTATGTGGTGAGTATGTGGTGAGTATGTAGTAGGTAGTGAGTAATATGTGGTGAGTATGTAGTAGGTAGTGAGTAATATGTGGTGAGTATGTAGTAGGTAGTGAGTAATATGTGGTGAGTATGTAGTAGGTAGTGAGTAATATGTGGTGAGTATGTAGTAGGTAGTGAGTAATATGTGGTGAGTATGTAGTAGGTAGTGAGTAATATGTGGTGAGTATGTAGTAGGTAGTGAGTAATATGTGGTGAGTATGTAGTAGGTAGTGAGTAATATGTGGTGAGTATGTAGTAGGTAGTGAGTAATATGTGGTGAGTATGTAGTAGGTAGTGAGTAATATGTGGTGAGTATGTAGTAGGTAGTGAGTAATATGTGGTGAGTATGTAGTAGGTAGTGAGTAATATGTGGTGTAGTAGGTAGTGAGTATATGTGGTGAGTATGTAGTAGGTAGTGAGTAATATGTGGTGTATGTAGTAGGTAGTGTATGTGGTGAGTATGTAGTAGGTAGTAATATGTGGTGAGTATGTAGTAGGTAGTGAGTAATATGTGGTGGTATGTAGTAGGTAGTGAGTAATATGTGGTGAGTATGTGTAGGTAGTGAGTAATATGTGGTAGTAGGTAGTGAGTAATATGTGGTGAGTATGTAGTAGGTAGTGAGTAATATGTGGTGAGTATGTAGTAGGTAGTGAGTAATATGTGGTGAGTATGTAGTAGGTAGTGAGTAATATGTGGTGAGTATGTAGTAGGTAGGTAGTGAGTAATATGTGGTGAGTATGTAGTAGGTAGTGAGTAATATGTGTAGTGAGTATGTGGTGAGTGTAGTAGGTAGTGAGTAATATGTGGTGAGTATGTAGTAGGTAGTGAGTAATATGTGGTGAGTATGTAGTAGGTAGTGAGTAATATGTGGTGAGTATGTAGTAGGTAGTGAGTAATATGTGGTGAGTATGTAGTAGGTAGTGAGTAATATGTGGTGAGTATGTAGTAGGTAGTAGGAGTAATATGTGGTGTAGGTAGTGTAGTAGGTAGTGAGTAATATGTGGTGAGTATGTAGTAGGTAGTGAGTAATATGTGGTGAGTATGTAGTAGGTAGTGAGTAATATGTGGTGAGTATGTAGTAGGTAGTGAGTAATATGTGGTGAGTATGTAGTAGGTAGTGAGTAATATGTGGTGAGTATGTAGTAGGTAGTGAGTAATATGTGGTGAGTATGTAGTAGGTAGTGAGTAATATGTGGTGAGTATGTAGTAGGTAGTGAGTAATATGTGGTGAGTATGTAGTAGGTAGTGAGTAATATGTGGTGAGTATGTAGTAGGTAGTGAGTAATATGTGGTGAGTATGTAGTAGGTAGTGAGTAATATGTGGTGAGTATGTAGTAGGTAGTGAGTAATATGTGGTGAGTATGTAGTAGGTAGTGAGTAATATGTGGTGAGTATGTAGTAGGTAGTGAGTAATATGTGGTGAGTATGTAGTAGGTAGTGAGTAATATGTGGTGAGTATGTAGTAGGTAGTGAGTAATATGTGGTGAGTATGTAGTAGGTAGTGAGTAATATGTGGTGAGTATGTAGTAGGTAGTGAGTAATATGTGGTGAGTATGTAGTAGGTAGTGAGTAATATGTGGTGAGTATGTAGTAGGTAGTGAGTAATATGTGGTGAGTATGTAGTAGGTAGTGAGTAATATGTGGTGAGTATGTAGTAGGTAGTGAGTAATATGTGGTGAGTAGGTGTAGTAGGTAGTGAGTAATATGTGGTGAGTATGTAGTAGGTAGTGAGTAATATGTGGTGAGTATGTAGTAGGTAGTGAGTAATATGTGGTGAGTATGTAGTAGGTAGTGAGTAATATGTGGTGAGTATGTAGTAGGTAGTGAGTAATATGTGGTGAGTATGTAGTAGGTAGTGAGTAATATGTGGTGAGTATGTAGTAGGTAGTGAGTAATATGTGGTGAGTATGTAGTAGGTAGTGAGTAATATGTGGTGAGTATGTAGTAGGTAGTGAGTAATATGTGGTGAGTATGTAGTAGGTAGTGAGTAATATGTGGTGAGTATGTAGTAGGTAGTGAGTAATATGTGGTGAGTATGTAGTAGGTAGTGAGTAATATGTGGTGAGTATGTAGTAGGTAGTGAGTAATATGTGGTGAGTATGTAGTAGGTAGTGAGTAATATGTGGTGAGTATGTAGTAGGTAGTGAGTAATATGTGGTGAGTATGTAGTAGGTAGTGAGTAATATGTGGTGAGTATGTAGTAGGTAGTGAGTAATATGTGGTGAGTATGTAGTAGGTAGTGAGTAATATGTGGTGAGTATGTAGTAGGTAGTGAGTAATATGTGGTGAGTATGTAGTAGGTAGTGAGTAATATGTGGTGAGTATGTAGTAGGTAGTGAGTAATATGTGGTGAGTATGTAGTAGGTAGTGAGTAATATGTGGTGAGTATGTAGTAGGTAGTGAGTAATATGTGGTGAGTATGTATGTGGTGTGAGTAATATGGTGAGTATGTAGTAGTGAGTAATATGTGGTGAGTATGTAGTAGGTAGTGAGTAATATGTGGTGAGTATGTAGTAGGTAGTGAGTAATATGTGGTGAGTATGTAGTAGGTAGTGAGTAATATGTGGTGAGTATGTAGTAGGTAGTGAGTAATATGTGGTGAGTATGTAGTAGGTAGTGAGTAATATGTGGTGAGTATGTAGTAGGTAGTGAGTAATATGTGGTGAGTATGTAGTAGGTAGTGAGTAATATGTGGTGAGTATGTAGTAGGTAGTAATATGTGGTGAGTAGTAGTAGTAATATGTGGTGAGTATGTAGTAGGTAGTGAGTAATATGTGGTGAGTATGTAGTAGGTAGTGAGTAATATGTGGTGAGTATGTAGTAGGTAGTGAGTAATATGTGGTGAGTATGTAGTAGGTAGTGAGTAATATGTGGTGAGTATGTAGTAGGTAGTGAGTAATATGTGGTGAGTATGTAGTAGGTAGTGAGTAATATGTGGTGAGTATGTAGTAGGTAGTGAGTAATATGTGGTGAGTATGTAGTAGGTAGAGAGTAATATGTGGTGAGTATGTAGTAGGTAGTGAGTAATATGTGGTGAGTATGTAGTAGGTAGTGAGTATGCAGTAGGTAGTGAGTAATATGTGGTGAGTATGTAGTAGGTAGTGAGTAATATGTGGTGAGTATGCAGTAGGTAGTGAGTAATATGTGGTGAGTATGTAGTAGGTAGTGAGTAATATGTGGTGAGTATGTAGTAGGTAGTGAGTAATATGTGGTGAGTATGTAGTAGGTAGTGAGTAATATGTGGTGAGTATGTAGTAGGTAGTGAGTAATATGTGGTGAGTATGTAGTAGGTAGAGAGTAATATGTGGTGAGTATGTAGTAGGTAGTGAGTAATATGTGGTGAGTATGTAGTAGGTAGTGAGTAATATGTGGTGAGTATGTAGTAGGTAGTGAGTAATATGTGGTGAGTATGTAATAGGTAGTGAGTAGTATGTGGTGAGTATGTAGTAGGTAGTGAGTAATATGTGGTGAGTATGTAGTAGGTAGTGAGTAATATGTGGTGAATATGTAGTAGGTAGTGAGTAATATGTGGTGAGTATGTAGTAGGTAGTGAGTAATATGTGGTGAGTATGTAGTAGGTTGTGAGTAATATGTGGTATGTAGTAGGTAGTGAGTAATATGTGGTGAGTATGTAGTAGGTAGTGAGTAATATGTGGTGAGTATGTAGTAGGTAGTAATATGTGGTATGTAGTAGGTAGTGAGTAATATGTGGTGAGTATGTAGTAGGTTGTGAGTAATATGTGGTGAGTAGGTAGTGAGTAATATGTGGTGAGTATGTAGTAGGTAGTGAGTAATATGTGGTGAGTATGTAGTAGGTAGTGAGTAATATGTGGTGAGTATGTGGTAGGTAGTGAGTAATACGTGGTGAGTATGTAGTAGGTAGTGAGTAATATGTGGTGAGTATGTAGTAGGTAGTGAGTAGTATGTGGTAAGTATGTAGTAGGTAGTGAGTAATATGTGGTGAGTATGTAGTAGGTAGTGAGTAATATGTGGTGAGTATGTAGTAGGTAGTGAGTAATATGTGGTGAGTATGTAGTAGGTAGTGAGTAGTATGTGGTGAGTATGTAGTAGGTAGTGAGTAATATGTGGTGAGTATGTAGTAGGTAGTGAGTAATATGTGGTGAATATGTAGTAGGTAGTGAGTAATATGTGGTGAGTATGTAGTAGGTTGTGAGTAATATGTGGTGATGTATGTAGGTAGGTAGAGTAATATGTGGTGAGTAGGTAGTAGGTAGTGAGTAATATGTAGTATGTAGTAGGTAGTGAGTAATATGTGGTGAGTATGTAGTAGGTAGTGAGTAATATGTGGTGAGTATGTAGTAGGTAGTGAGTAATATGTGGTGAGTATGTAATAGGTAGTGAGTAGTATGTGGTGAGTATGTAGTAGGTAGTGAGTAATATGTGGTGAGTATGTAATAGGTAGTGAGTATGTGGTGAGTATGTAGTAGGTAGTGAGTAATATGTGGTGAGTATGTAGGTAGTGAGTAATATGTGGTGAGTATGTAGTAGGTAGTGAGTAATATGTGGTGAGTATGTAGTAGGTTGTGAGTAATATGTGGTGTAGTAGGTAGTGAGTAATATGTGGTGAGTATGTAGTAGGTAGTGAGTAATATGTGGTGAGTAGTAGGTAGTGAGTAATATGTGGTGAGTATGTAGTAGGTAGTGAGTAATATGTGGTGAGTATGTAGTAGGTAGGTGAGTAATATGTGGTGAGTATGTAGTAGGTAGTGAGTAATATGTGGTGAGTATGTAGTAGGTAGTGAGTAATATGTGGTGAGTATGTAGTAGGTAGTGAGTAATATGTGGTGAGTATGTAGTAGGTAGTGAGTAATATGTGGTGAGTATGTAGTAGGTAGTGAGTAATATGTGGTGAGTATGTAGTAGGTAGTGAGTAGTATGTGGTGAGTATGTAGTAGGTAGTGAGTAATATGTGGTGAGTATGTAGTAGGTAGTGAGTAATATGTGGTGAGTATGTAGTAGGTAGTGAGTAATATGTGGTGAGTATGTAGTAGGTAGTGAGTAATATGTGGTGAGTATGTAGTAGGTAGTGAGTAATATGTGGTGAGTATGTAGTAGGTAGTGAGTAGTATGTGGTGAGTAGTAGTAGGTAGTGAGTAATATGTGGTGAGTATGTAGTAGGTAGTGAGTAATATGTGGTGATATTGTAGTAGGTTGTGAGTAATATGTGTGGTGAGTAGGTAGGTTGTGAGTAATATGTGGTATGTAGTAGGTAGTGAGTAATATGTGGTGAGTATGTAGTAGGTAGTGAGTAATATGTGGTGAGTATGTAGTAGGTAGAGAGTAATATGTGGTGAGTATGTAGTAGGTAGAGAGTAATATGTGGTGAGTATGTAGTAGGTAGTGAGTAATATGTGGTGAGTATGTAGTAGGTAGTGAGTAATATGTGGTGAGTATGTAGTAGGTAGTGAGTAATATGTGGTGAGTATGTAGTAGGTAGTGAGTAATATGTGGTGAGTATGTAATAGGTAGTGAGTAGTATGTGGTGAGTATGTAGTAGGTAGTGAGTAATATGTGGTGAGTATGTAATAGGTAGTGAGTAGTGTATGTGGTGAGTATGTAGTAGGTAGTGAGTAATATGTGGTGAGTATGTGTGGTGAGTATGTAGTAGGTAGTGAGTAATATGTGGTGAATATGTAGTAGGTAGTGAGTAATATGTGGTGAGTATGAGTATGTAGTAGGTTGTGAGTAATATGTGGTATGTAGTAGGTAGTGAGTAATATGTGGTGAGTATGTAGTAGGTAGTGAGTAATATGTGGTGAGTATGTAGTAGGTAGTAATATGTGGTATGTAGTAGGTAGTGAGTAATATGTGGTGAGTATGTAGTAGGAGTATGTGAGTAATATGTGGTGAGTAGGTAGTGAGTAATATGTGGTGAGTATGTAGTAGGTAGTGAGTAATATGTGGTGAGTATGTAGTAGGTAGTGAGTAATATGTGGTGAGTATGTGGTAGGTAGTGAGTATGTGGTGATACGTGGTGAGTATGTAGTAGGTAGTGAGTAATATGTGGTGAGTATGTAGTAGGTAGTGAGTAGTATGTGGTAAGTATGTAGTAGGTAGTGAGTAATATGTGGTGAGTATGTAGTAGGTAGTGAGTAATATGTGGTGAGTATGTAGTAGGTAGTGAGTAATATGTGGTGAGTATGTAGTAGGTAGTGAGTAGTATGTGGTGAGTATGTAGTAGGTAGTGAGTAATATGTGGTGAGTATGTAGTAGGTAGTGAGTAATATGTGGTGAATATGTAGTAGGTAGTGAGTAATATGTGGTGAGTATGTAGTAGGTTGTGAGTAATATGTGGTATGTAGTAGGTAGTGAGTAATATGTGGTGAGTATGTAGTAGGAAGTGAGTAATATGTGGTGAGTATGTAGTAGGTAGTAATATGCGGTGAGTATGTAGTAGGTAGTGAGTAATATGTGGTGAGTATGTAGTAGGTTGTGAGTAATATGTGGTGAGTATGTAGTAGGTAGTGAGTAATATGTGGTGAGTATGTAGTAGGTAGTGAGTAATATGTGGTGAGTATGTAGTAGGTAGTGAGTAATATGTGGTGAGTATGTAGTAGGTAGTGAGTAATATGTGGTGAGTATGTAGTAGGTAGTGAGTAATATGTGGTGAGTATGTAGTAGGTAGTGAGTAATATGTGGTGAGTATGTAGTAGGTAGTGAGTAATATGTGGTGAGTATGTAGTAGGTAGAGAGTAATATGTGGTGAGTATGTAGTAGGTAGTGAGTAATATGTGGTGAGTATGTAGTAGGTAGTGAGTATGCAGTAGGTAGTGAGTAATATGTGGTGAGTATGTAGTAGGTAGTGAGTATGCAGTAGGTGAGTAGGATATGTGGTGAGTATGTAGTAGGTAGTGAGTAATATGTGGTGAGTATACAGTAGGTAGTGAGTAATATGTGGTGAGTATGTAGTAGGTAGTGAGTAATATGTGGTGAGTATGTAGTAGGTAGTGAGTAATATGTGGTGAGTATGTAGTAGGTAGAGAGTAATATGTGGTGAGTATGTAGTAGGTAGAGAGTAATATGTGGTGAGTATGTAGTAGGTAGTGAGTAATATGTGGTGAGTATGTAGTAGGTAGTGAGTAATATGTGGTGAGTATGTAGTAGGTAGTGAGTAATGTGTGGTGAGTATGTAGTAGGTAGTGAGTAATGTGTGGTGAGTATGTAGTAGGTAGTGAGTAATATGTGGTGAGTATGTAGTAGGTAGTGAGTAATATGTGGTGAGTATGTAGTAGGTAGTGAATAATATGTGGTGAGTATGTAGTAGGTAGTGAGTAATATGTGGTGAGTATGTAGTAGGTAGTGAGTAATATGTGGTGAGTATGTAGTAGGTAGTGAGTAATATGTGGTGAGTATGTAGTAGGTAGTGAGTAATATGTGGTGAGTATGTAGTAGGTAGTGAGTAATATGTGGTGAGTATGTAGTAGGTAGTGAGTAATATGTGGTGAGTATGTAGTAGGTAGTGAGTAATATGTGGTGAGTATGTAGTAGGTAGTGAGTAATATGTGGTGAGTATGTAGTAGGTAGTGAGTAATATGTGGTGAGTATGTAGTAGGTAGTGAGTAATATGTGGTGAGTATGTAGTAGGTAGTGAGTAATATGTGGTGAGTATGTAGTAGGTAGTGAGTAATATGTGGTGAGTATGTAGTAGGTAGTGAGTAATATGTGGTGAGTATGTAGTAGGTAGTGAGTAATATGTGGTGAGTATGTAGTAGGTAGTGAGTAATATGTGGTGAGTATGTAGTAGGTAGTGAGTAATATGTGGTGAGTATGTAGTAGGTAGTGAGTAATATGTGGTGAGTATGTAGTAGGTAGTGAGTAATATGTGGTGAGTATGTAGTAGGTAGTGAGTAATATGTGGTGAGTATGTAGTAGGTAGTGAGTAATATGTGGTGAGTATGTAGTAGGTAGTGAGTAATATGTGGTGAGTATGTAGTAGGTAGTGAGTAATATGTGGTGAGTATGTAGTAGGTAGTGAGTAATATGTGGTGAGTATGTAGTAGGTAGTGAGTAATATGTGGTATGTAGTAGGTAGTGAGTAATATGTGGTGAGTATGTAGTAGGTAGTGAGTAATATGTGGTGAGTATGTAGTAGGTAGTGAGTAATATGTGGTATGTAGTAGGTAGTGAGTAATATGTGGTGAGTATGTAGTAGGTAGTGAGTAATATGTGGTGAGTATGTAGTAGGTAGTGAGTAATATGTGGTGAGTATGTAGT
The DNA here is from genome assembly GCF_020424385.1 of Procambarus clarkii. Taxonomy (NCBI): domain Eukaryota; kingdom Metazoa; phylum Arthropoda; class Malacostraca; order Decapoda; family Cambaridae; genus Procambarus; species Procambarus clarkii. The sequence goes on along the minus strand of NC_059654.1, from coordinate 14,761,436 downwards.
AGGTAGTGAGTAATATGTGGTGAGTATGTAGTAGGTAGTGAGTAATATGTGGTGAGTATGTAGTAGGTAGTGAGTAATATGTGGTGAGTATGTAGTAGGTAGTGAGTAATATGGTAGGGTGTAGGTATGTAGTAGGTAGTGAGTAATATGTGGTGAGTATGTAGTAGGTAGTGAGTAATATGTGGTGAGTATGTAGTAGGTAGTGAGTAATATGTGGTGAGTATGTAGTAGGTAGTGAGTAATATGTGGTGAGTATGTAGTAGGTAGTGAGTAATATGTGGTGAGTATGTAGTAGGTAGTGAGTAATATGTGGTGAGTATGTAGTAGGTAGTGAGTAATATGTGGTGAGTATGTAGTAGGTAGTGAGTAATATGTGGTGAGTATGTAGTAGGTAGTGAGTAATATGTGGTGAGTATGTAGTAGGTAGTGAGTAATATGTGGTGAGTATGTAGTAGGTAGTGAGTAATATGTGGTGAGTATGTAGTAGGTAGAGAGTAATATGTGGTGAGTATGTAGTAGGTAGGTAGTGAGTAATATGTGGTGAGTATGTAGTAGGTAGTGAGTAATATGTGGTGAGTATGTAGTAGGTAGTGAGTAATATGTGGTGAGTATGTAGTAGGTAGTGAGTAATATGTGGTGAGTATGTAGTAGGTAGTGAGTAATATGTGGTGAGTATGTAGTAGGTAGTGAGTAATATGTGGTGAGTATGTAGTAGTAGGTAGTGAGTAATATGTGGTGAGTATGTAGTAGGTAGTGAGTAATATGTGGTGAGTATGTAGTAGGTAGTGAGTAATATGTGGTGAGTATGTAGTAGGTAGTGAGTAATATGTGGTGAGTATGTAGTAGGTAGTGAGTAATATGTGGTGAGTATGTAGTAGGTAGTGAGTAATATGTGGTGAGTATGTAGTAGGTAGTGAGTAATATGTGGTGAGTATGTAGTAGGTAGTGAGTAATATGTGGTGAGTATGTAGTAGGTAGTGAGTAATATGTGGTGAGTATGTAGTAGGTAGTGAGTAATATGTGGTGAGTATGTAGTAGGTAGTGAGTAATATGTGGTGAGTATGTAGTAGGTAGTGAGTAATATGTGGTGAGTAGTGAGTAATATGTGGTGAGTATGTAGTAGGTAGAGTAATATGTGGTGAGTATGTAGTAGGTAGAGAGTAATATGTGGTGAGTATGTAGTAGGTAGAGAGTAATATGTGGTGAGTATGTAGTAGGTAGTGAGTAATATGTGGTGAGTATGTAGTAGGTAGTGAGTAATATGTGGTGAGTATGTAGTAGGTAGTGAGTAATATGTGGTGAGTATGTAGTAGGTAGTGAGTAATATGTGGTGAGTATGTAGTAGGTAGTGAGTAATATGTGGTGAGTATGTAGTAGGTAGTGAGTAATATGTGGTGAGTATGTAGTAGGTAGTGAGTAATATGTGGTGAGTATGTAGTTGGTAGTGAGTAATATGTGGTGAGTATGTAGTAGGTAGTGAGTAATATGTGGTGAGTATGTAGTAGGTAGTGAGTAATATGTGGTGAGTATGTAGTAGGTAGTGAGTAATATGTGGTGAGTATGTAGTAGGTAGTGAGTAATATGTGGTGAGTATGTGGTAGGTAGTGAGTAATATGTGGTGAGTATGTAGTAGGTAGTGAGTAATATGTGGTGAGTATGTAGTAGGTAGTGAGTAATATGTGGTGAGTATGTAGTAGGTAGTGAGTAATATGTGGTGAGTATGTAGTAGGTAGAGAGTAATATGTGGTGAGTATGTAGTAGGTAGTGAGTAATATGTGGTGAGTGTGAATGTGTGGCGTGTAGTGTATATTTCTTTTGTTTCTTACTAAGCAAAGGTTTTTATTGGTTCAGGTTTGTTCAGGTATACAGATTTATATTTGTGTTTAATTATGTTTACGTCTTATTGGTAATTTTTCTGAGTAATTATGTTGTGTGTGTAATTACACAGACAACATCTGTGTAACAATACAATCAGCGTCTAAGTGTAATTACCTAAGTGTAGTTACAGGATGAGAGCTACGCTCGTGGTGTCCCGTCTTCCCAGCACTCTTTGTCATATAACGCTTTGAAACTACTGACGGTCTTGGCCTCCACCACCTTCTCCCCTAACTTGTTCCAACCGTCTACCGCTCTGTGAAAGTGGACAGTCTAGTGTTTTATGTTTTGTTTTAGCAAGCTTTGTTTCCTTAGTTTGAAACTATGTCCTCTTCTTTGTGAAGATGAAGTTTTCAACAGATCTTCTTTGACAATTTTGTCGATTCCTGTTAAAATTTTGTACGCAGTGATCATATCACCTCCTCTTCTTATATCTTCTAGCTTTGGTATGTTTAAGACCTGTAACGTCTCCTCCCAGCTCGTGTTGTTGAGGTCCGGAAGCCCTCTAGTCATACCTGGGACTCAAATATCTTTGTTTTAAGGGGTATACCTTGGACCTTTTACCATGTTATTAACGTCTTGAGATATGGGCACCACACTACCGCTGCATGTTCCAACTTTGGTCTCACGAAGGTCCTGAACAATTTCTTTAATATTTAGCAATCTATTTAAAAGCGAATGTGAAGTTGGAGAGTTTAGTACAGACTCCTCGCACGATGTTGTTTATGTGTTCCTCTGGTGACAGTTTAGTATCGAGACCTTCCCCTTGACCTCTCTCTTTATCAGAACACTTAACGCCTTTTCACATTATGTGTAGGTTGTGTGGGGCCTATTACCTCCTGTTCCGCACTCCATCACATGACATTTACTCACTTTATTTTTCACATGTCCAGTGTTACTCCATTCACAAATTCCGTCCAGGTCTTCTTGAAGGGCAACACCGTGGTTAAAGCCTGTTATCTCCCGCAGTACCTTGGCACCATTAGCAAACATGTTCATATAATCCTGTAGTCCTTCTGGTAGATGGTTTATGTAGACAATGAACAATGGTGGCGCTGGACCTGAACTCTGTGGTACTCCAATGGTAACATTACTCCAGCTTCATAGAGAGTAGTAGTGAGTAGTAGTAGTAGTAGCCTCTGATTGATGCTCTCATTTCTCTGTTTGAAAATTTGTCATCCATGTCAGAAGTCTTCCTGTCACTCCTCCAGCATACTTATAATTTCCAGAAAGTCTTTTATAGGCCCAGATAAATGGAGTTAATCAAACCACCTTTTACAGTACAGTCTCGGTGGTTCTATGATAGAGACCAAGTAGCCTTGTTACAGAGGATCTTCCTGGTGAAAACCACACCGTTGGTTATAATATATAATACCTCCAGGTGGTCGGCCAGGTTGGTTTTATTAATTTTGACTGTTGTTTAGACCACCACACTTGTTAATGATGCGGGTATGTGTTTATGTGGGCCTTCCCTGCAGTGTTCATGTGGTGAGTGTGTGTAGTGTGTGGTATGTGGTGAGTGTGTGTAGTGTGTGTGGTATGTGGTGAGTGTGAGTAGTGTGTGGTATGTGGTGAGTGTGTGTAGTGTGTGGTATGTGGTGAGTGTGTGTAGTGTGTGTGGTATGTGGTGAGTGTGAGGTATGTGATGAGTATGTGATGTGTAGTGAGTGTGGTATGTGACGAGTATGTGGTTCCTGCTAGACACAACTGACATGGCACCTCCTGGTCACTCTACAGTTTCCCGAGTATCGTGGACGTCGGGATAATGTCTCCACTGCTTCTTCCCACCCGCAAAACCGTGATATTGTTCCTGTTGTCTCTACCCGTTATCAATTCATCTTTGCTCTGGGACAAGTCAGAGGGCGCACCTCAGAACAGTTCCCTGCGTCAGCGGTGAAGACTCCTCGCTGCCGCTGCAAGTGCGGTGAATGGTCTAACGTATGTGGTGTTCAGTTACACCCTTCACTGTCGGGTGTAACTACCCCCGTCTGTGTCAACATGCCCACTATTACTACCCCCGTCTGTGTCAACATGCCCACTATTACTACCACCATCTGTGTCAACATGCCCACTATTACTACCACCGTCTGTGTCAACATGCCCACTATTACTACCCCCGTCTGTGTCAACATGCCCACTATTACTACCACCGTCTGTGTCAACATGCCCACTATTACTACCACCGTCTGTGTCAACATGCCCACTATTACTACCACCGTCTGTGTCAACATGCCCACTATTACTACCACCGTCTGTGTCAACATGCCCACTATTACTACCACCGTCTGTGTCAACATGCCCACTATTACTACCACCGTCTGTGTCAACATGCCCACTATTACTACCCCCGTCTGTGTCAACATGCCCACTATTACTACCACCATCTGTGTCAACATGCCCACTATTACTACCACCATCTGTGTCAACATGCCCACTATTACTACCACCGTCTGTGTCAACATGCCACTATTACTACCCCCGTCTGTGTCAACATGCCCACTATTACTACCCCCGTCTGTGTCAACATGCCCACTATTACTACCCCCGTCTGTGTCAACATGCCCACTATTACTACCACCGTCTGTGTCAACATGCCCACTATTACTACCACCGTCTGTGTCAACATGCCACTATTACTACCCCGTCTGTGTCAACATGCCACTATTACTACCACCGTCTGTGTCAACATGCCCACTATTACTACCACCGTCTGTGTCAACATGCCCACTATTACTACCCCCGTCTGTGTCAACATGCCCACTATTACTACCCCCGTCTGTGTCAACATGCCCACTATTACTACCCCCGTCTGTGTCAACATGCCCACTATTACTACCCCCGTCTGTGTCAACATGCCCACTATTACTACCACCTTCTGTGTCAACATGCCCACTATTACTACCACCGTCTGTGTCAACATGCCACTATTACTACCCCCGTCTGTGTCAACATGCCCACTATTACTACCCCCGTCTGTGTCAACATGCCCACTATTACTACCCCCGTCTGTGTCAACATGCCCACTATTACTACCCCCGTCTGTGTCAACATGCCCACTATTACTACCCCCGTCTGTGTCAACATGCCCCACTATTACTACCCCCGTCTGTGTCAACATGCCCACTATTACTACCCCCGTCTGTGTCAACATGCCCACTATTACTACCCCCGTCTGTGTCAACATGCCCACTATTACTACATGCCCACTATTACCCCGTCTGTGTCAACATGCCCACTATTACTACCCCCGTCTGTGTCAACATGCCCACTATTACTACCCCGTCTGTGTCAACATGCCCACTATTACTACCCCCGTCTGTGTCAACATGCCCACTATTACTACCCCCGTCTGTGTCAACATGCCCACTATTACTACCCCCGTCTGTGTCAACATGCCCACTATTACTACCCCCGTCTGTGTCAACATGCCCACTACCCCCGTCTGTTACTACCTACCCCGTCTGTGTCAACATGCCCACTATTACTACCCCCGTCTGTGTCAACATGCCCACTATTACTACCCCCGTCTGTGTCAACATGCCCACTATTACTACACACCGTCTGTGTCAACATGCCCACTATTACTACCCCCGTCTGTGTCAACATGCCCACTATTACTACCCCGTCTGTGTCAACATGCCCACTATTCTACCCCGTCTGTGTCAACATGCCCACTATTACTACCCCCGTCTGTGTCAACATGCCCACTATTACTACCCCCGTCTGTGTCAACATGCCCACTATTACTACCCCCGTCTGTGTCAACATGCCCACTATTACTACCCCGTCTGTGTCAACATGCCACTATTACTACCCCCGTCTGTGTCAACATGCCCACTATTACTACCCCCGTCTGTGTCAACATGCCCACTATTACTACCCCCGTCTGTGTCAACATGCCCACTATTACTACCCCCGTCTGTGTCAACATGCCCACTATTACTACCCCCGTCTGTGTCAACATGCCACTATTACTACCCCCGTCTGTGTCAACATGCCCACTATTACTACCCCCGTCTGTGTCAACATGTCACTATTACTACCCCCGTCTGTGTCAACATGTCACTATTACTACCCCCGTCTGTGTCAACATGCCCACTATTACTACCCCCGTCTGTGTCAACATGCCCACTATTACTACCCCCGTCTGTGTCAACATGCCCACTATTACTACCACCGTCTGTGTCAACATGCCCACTATTACTACCCCCGTCTGTGTCAACATGCCCACTATTACTACCCCCGTCTGTGTCAACATGCCCACTATTACTACCCCCGTCTGTGTCAACATGCCCACTATTACTACCCCCGTCTGTGTCAACATGCCCACTATTACTACCCCCGTCTGTGTCAACATGCCACTATTACTACCCCCGTCTGTGTCAACATGCCACTATTACTACCCCCGTCTGTGTCAACATGCCACTATTACTACCACCGTCTGTGTCAACATGCCCACTATTACTACCCCCGTCTGTGTCAACATGCCACTATTACTACCCCAGTCTGTGTCAACATGCCCACTATTACTACCCCCTGTGTCAACATGCCCCAATATACTACCCCGTCTGTGTCAAACACCCTATTACCGTCTGTGTCAACATGCCCACTATTACTACCTGTGTCAACCATATTAACTTCTGTGTCAACATGCCCACTATTACTACCCCGTCCACACTATTACTACCCCCGTCTGTGTCAACATGCCCACTATTACTACCCCCGTCTGTGTCAACATGCCCACTATTACTACCCCCGTCTGTGTCAACATGCCCACTATTACTACCCCCGTCTGTGTCAACATGCCCACTATTACTACCCCCGTCTGTGTCAACATGCCACTATTACTACCCCCGTCTGTGTCAACATGCCCACTATTACTACCCCCGTCTGTGTCAACATGCCCACTATTACTACCCCCGTCTGTGTCAACATGCCCACTATTACTACCCCCGTCTGTGTCAACATGCCCACTATTACTACCCCCGTCTGTGTCAACATGCCCACTATTACTACCCCCGTCTGTGTCAACATGCCCACTATTACTACCCCCGTCTGTGTCAACATGCCCACTATTACTACCCCCGTCTGTGTCAACATGCCCACTATTACTACCCCCGTCTGTGTCAACATGCCCACTATTACTAACCCCCGTCTGTGTCAACATGCCCACTATTACTACCCCCGTCTGTGTCAACATGCCCACTATTACTACCCCCGTCTGTGTCAACATGCCCACTATTACTACCCCCGTCTGTGTCAACATGCCCACTATTACTACCCCCGTCTGTGTCAACATGCCCACTATTACTACCCCCGTCTGTGTCAACATGCCCACTATTACTACCCCCGTCTGTGTCAACATGCCCACTATTACTACCCCCGTCTATTACTGTGTCAACCCACTATTACTACCCCCGTCTGTGTCAACATGCCCACTATTACTACCCCCGTCTGTGTCAACATGCCCACTATTACTACCCCCGTCTGTGTCAACATGCCCACTATTACTACCCCGTCTGTGTCAACATGCCCACTATTACTACCCCCGTCTGTGTCAACATGCCCACTATTACTACCCCCGTCTGTGTCAACATGCCCACTATTACTACCCCCGTCTGTGTCAACATGCCCACTATTACTACCCCCGTCTGTGTCAACATGCCCACTATTACTACCCCCGTCTGTGTCAACATGCCCACTATTACTACCCCCGTCTGTGTCAACATGCCCACTATTACTACCCCCGTCTGTGTCAACATGCCCACTATTACTACCCCCGTCTGTGTCAACATGCCCACTATTACTACCCCCGTCTGTGTCAACATGCCACTATTACTACCCCCGTCTGTGTCAACATGCCACCATTACTACCCCCGTCTGTGTCAACATGCCCCTATTACTACCCCGTCTGTGTCAACATGCCCACTATTACTACCCCCGTCTGTGTCAACATGCCCACTATTACTACCCCCGTCTGTGTCAACATGCCCACTATTACTACTACCCCCGTCTGTGTCAACATGCCCACTATTACTACCCCGTCTGTGTCAACATGCCCACTATTACTATTACTACCCCGTCTGTGTCAACATGCCCACTATTACTACCCCCGTCTGTGTCAACATGCCCACTATTACTACCCCCGTCTGTGTCAACATGCCCACTATTACTACCCCCGTCTGTGTCAACATGCCCACTATTACTACCCCCCGTCTGTGTCAACATGCCCACTATTACTACCCCGTCTGTGTCAACATGCCCACTATTACTACCCCCGTCTGTGTCAACATGCCCACTATTACTACCACCGTCTGTGTCAACATGCCCCACTATTACTACCCCCGTCTGTGTCAACATGCCCACTATTACTACCCCCGTCTGTGTCAACATGTCCACTATTACTACCCCCGTCTGTGTCAACATGCCCACTATTACTACCCCCGTCTGTGTCAACATGCCCACTATTACTACCCCCGTCTGTGTCAACATGCCCACTATTACTACCCCCGTCTGTGTCAACATGCCCACTAACACTACCCCCGTCTGTGTCAACACTATTACTACCCCCGTCTGTGTCAACATGCCCACTATTACTACCCCCGTCTGTGTCAACATGCCCACTATTACTACCCCCGTCTGTGTGTCAACATGCCCACTATTACTACCACCGTCTGTGTCAACATGCCCACTATTACTACCCCGTCTGTGTCAACATGCCCACTATTACTACCCCCGTCTGTGTCAACATGCCCACTATTACTACCCCCGTCTGTGTCAACATGCCCACTATTACTACCCCCGTCTGTGTCAACATGCCCACTATTACTACCCCCGTCTGTGTCAACATGCCCACTATTACTACCCCCGTCTGTGTCAACATGCCCACTACCCCCGTCTGTGTTGCCCACTATTACTACCACCGTCTGTGTCAACATGCCACTATTACTATTACTATTACTACCACCGTCTGTGTCAACATGCCCACTATTACTACCACCGTCTGTGTCAACATGCCCACTATTACTACCCCCGTCTGTGTCAACATGCCCACTATTACTACCCCCGTCTGTGTCAACATGTCTGTGTCCACTATTACTACCCCCGTCTGTGTCAACATGCCCACTATTACTACCCCCGTCTGTGTCAACATGCCCACTATTACTACCCCCGTCTGTGTCAACATGCCCACTATTACTACCCCCGTCTGTGTCAACATGCCCACTATTACTACCCCCGTCTGTGTCAACATGCCCACTATTACTACCCCCGTCTGTGTACTGCCCACTATTACTACCCCCGTCTGTGTCAACATGCCCACTATTACTACCCCCGTCTGTGTCAACATGCCCACTATTACTACCACCGTCTGTGTCAACATGCCCACTATTACTACCCCCGTCTGTGTCAACATGCCCACTATTACTACCCCCGTCTGTGTCAACATGCCCACTATTACTACCCCCGTCTGTGTCAACATGCCCACTACATGCCACTATTACTACCCCCGTCTGTGTCAACATGCCCACTATTACTACCACCGTCTGTGTCAACATGCCCACTATTACTACCACCGTCTGTGTCAACATGCCCACTATTACTACCCCCGTCTGTGTCAACATGCCCACTATTACTACCACCGTCTGTGTCAACATGCCCACTATTACTACCCCCGTCTGTGTCAACATGCCCACTATTACTACCCCCGTCTGTGTCAACATGCCCACTATTACTACCCCCGTCTGTGTCAACATGCCCACTATTACTACCCCCGTCTGTGTCAACATGCCCACTATTACTACCCCCGTCTGTGTCAACATGCCCACTATTACTACCCCCGTCTGTGTCAACATGCCCACTATTACTACCCCCCGTCTGTGTCAACATGCCCACTATTACTACCCCCGTCTGTGTCAACATGCCCACTATTACTACCACCGTCTGTGTCAACATGCCCACTATTACTACCACCGTCTGTGTCAACATGCCCACTATTACTACCCCCGTCTGTGTCAACATGCCCACTATTACTACCACCGTCTGTGTCAACATGCCCACTATTACTACCCCCGTCTGTGTCAACATGCCCACTATTACTACCCCCGTCTGTGTCAACATGCCCACTATTACTACCCCCGTCTGTGTCAACATGCCCACTATTACTACCCCCGTCTGTGTCAACATGCCCACTATTACTACCCCCGTCTGTGTCAACATGCCCACTATTACTACCCCCGTCTGTGTCAACATGCCCACTATTACTACCCCCGTCTGTGTCAACATGCCCACTATTACTACCCCCGTCTGTGCCCACTATTACTACCCCCGTCTGTGTCAACATGCCCACTATTACTACCCCCGTCTGTGTCAACATGCCCACTATTACTACCACCGTCTGTGTCAACATGCCCACTATTACTACCCCCGTCTGTGTCAACATGCCCACTATTACTACCCCCGTCTGTGTCAACATGCCCACTATTACTACCCCCGTCTGTGTCAACATGCCCACTATTACTACCAACATGCCACTATTACTACCACCGTCTGTGTCAACATGCCACTATTACTACCACCGTCTGTGTCAACATGCCACTATTACTACCCCGTCTGTGTCAACATGCCCACTATTACTACCACCGTCTGTGTCAACATGCCACTATTACTACCACCGTCTGTGTCAACATGCCCACTATTACTACCCCCGTCTGTGTCAACATGCCACACTATTACTACCCCCGTCTGTGTCAACATGCCCACCATTACTACCCCCGTCTGTGTCAACATGCCACTATTACTACCACCGTCTGTGTCAACATGCCCACTATTACTACCACCGTCTGTGTCAACATGCCACTATTTTCTCCTCGCCATCAGCCTCACTGGTGAGGGACACTCACAAGCCGCTTGTAGACACCGCGAACCCTCGGGGAGGAATGGGGTCACCCTGGGACCACAGACGAGAAATTTGAGGAGGGAATGGGAGAGGGAATGGAAGAGGGAATGGAAGAGGGAATGGAAGAGGGAATGGGAGAGGGAATGTGAGAGGGAATGGGAGAGGGAATGAGAGAGGGAATGGGAGTGGGAATGGGAGAGGGAATGGGAGAGGGAATGAGAGAGGGAATGGGAGAGGGAATGGGAGAGGGAATGGGAGAGGGAATGGGACGGGGTCTCAAGACAGCTTCACGCAGACCGGATCACATCGCGGAAACTTCCTGGGAAAAAGTTTTTGATTTTCGTATGAGATCCTTGGGCAAAGTTCCAAGGACAGAGACCGTATTCCTCGTGCTGCTGCTCATGCTGCTGCTGCTGCTGCTGCTGTCGCTGCTGCTGCTGCTGCTACTGCTGCTGCTGTTGCTGCTGCTGCTGCTGTTGCTGCTGCTGCTGCTGCTGAGTCTGCAGCTCATGCTGCTGCTGCTGCTGCTGCTGCTGCTGCTGCTACTGCTGCTGCTGCTGCTGCTGCTGCTGTTGCTGCTGCTGCTGCTGCTGCTGAGTCTGCAGCTCATGCTGCTGCTGCTGCTGCTACTGCTGCTGCTACTGCTGCTGCTACTGCTGCTGCTCATGCTGCTGCTGCTGCTGTTGCTGCTGCTGCTGAGTTTGCTGCTCATGCTGCTGCTGCTGCTGCTGCTGCAGTTCATGCTGCTGTTGCTACTGCTAAAACGACTGCTTGGCCTGACACCAATGCTGGCACTGCTGAGACTAACAATACTGCTGGCACTGCTTCCGTTGCTGCTACTGACATCACTGTTGTTACTGCTATTGTTACTTAATGTTACTTCTATGTCACGTGATACAACTGTTGCTGACATATTTACCTGGGTACCACTACCCAACCTACACTCCCCAGCCACCACTGGTACACGCGGGTACCACTACCCACCTACACTCCCCAGACACCACTGGTACACGCGGGTACCACTACCCACCTACACTCCCCCAGCCACCACTGGTACACGCGGGTACCACTACCCACCTACACTCCCGAGCCACCACTGGTACACGCGGGTACCTGTACCCACCTACACTCCCCAGCCACCACTGGTACACGCGGGTACCACTACCCACCTACACTCCCCAGCCACCACTGGTACACGCGGGTACCACTACCCACCTACACTCCCCAGCCACCACTGGTACACGCGGGTACCACTACCCACCTACACTCCCCAGCCACCACTGGTACACGCGGGTACCACTACCCACCTACACTCCCCAGCCACCACTGGTACACGCGGGTACCACTACCCACCTACACTCCCCCAGCCACCACTGGTACACGCGGGTACCACTACCCACCTACACTCCCCCAGCCACCACTGGTACACGCGGGTACCACTACCCACCTACACTCCCCCAGCCACCACTGGTACACGCGGGTACCTGTACCCACCTACACTCCCCAGCCACCACTGGTACACGCGGGTACCACTACCCACCTACACTCCCCCAGCCACCACTGGTACACGCGGGTACCTGTACCCACCTACACTCCCCAGCCACCACTGGTACACGCGGGTACCACTACCCACCTACACCCCCCAGCCACCACTGGTACACGCGGGTACCACTACCCACCTACACTCCCCCAGCCACCACTGGTACACGCGGGTACCACTACCCACCTACACTCCCCCAGCCACCACTGGTACACGCGGGTACCTGTACCCACCTACACTCCCCAGCCACCACTGGTACACGCGGGTACCACTACCCACCTACACTCCCCCAGCCACCACTGGTACACGCGGGTACCACTACCCACCTACACTCCCCAGCCACCACTGGTACACGCGGGTACCACTACCCACCTACACTCCCCCAGCCACCACTGGTACACGCGGGTACCACTACCCACCTACACTCCCCAGCCACCACTGGTACACGCGGGTACCACTACCCACCTACACTCCCCAGCCACCACTGGTACACGCGGGTACCACTACCCACCTACACTCCCCCAGCCACCACTGGTACACGCGGGTACCACTACCCACCTACACTCCCCAGCCACCACTGGTACACGCGGGTACCTGTACCCACCTACACTCCCCAGCCACCACTGGTACACGCGGGTACCACTACCCACCTACACTCCCCAGCCACCACTGGTACACGCGGGTACCACTACCCACCTACACTCCCCCAGCCACCACTGGTACACGCGGGTACCACTACCCACCTACACTCCCCAGCCACCACTGGTACACGCGGGTACCACTACCCACCTACACTCCCCAGCCACCACTGGTACACGCGGGTACCACTACCCACCTACACTCCCCCAGCCACCACTGGTACACGCGGGTACCTGTACCCACCTACACTCCCCAGCCACCACTGGTACACGCGGGTACCACTACCCACCTACACTCCCCAGCCACCACTGGTACACGCGGGTACCTGTACCCACCTACACTCCCCCAGCCACCACTGCTACACGCGGGTACCACTACCCACCTACACTCCCCCAGCCACCACTGGTACACGCGGGTACCTGTACCCACCTACACCCCCCCAGCCACCACTGGTACACGCGGGTGCCTGTACCCACCTACACGCCCCCCCAGCCACCACTGGTACACGCGGGTACCTGTACCCACCTACACTCCCCAGCCACCACTGGTACACGCGGGTACCACTACCCACCTACACTCCCCAGCCACCACTGGTACACGCGGGTACCTGTACCCACCTACACTCCCCCAGCCACCACTGCTACACGCGGGTACCACTACCCACCTACACTCCCCCAGCCACCACTGGTACACGCGGGTACCTGTACCCACCTACACTCCCCCAGCCACCACTGCTACACGCGGGTACCACTACCCACCTACACTCCCCCAGCCACCACTGGTACAAGCGGGTACCTGTACCCACCCAGCCACAGACACTAACACACACGCTGGAACATCTAGACCAATATGGACTGAAGTCTCGCTTGAGGTCCTTCAACACTATGGTGATGTTGGTCACCACCAGCACCCTGACACCCCCACACGCCCCCCCAAGCCCACAGCGGCCCACCACGCCCCCACCGACCCCCACGCCCACAGAGCCCCCCACACCCCCACCAGGAGCCACACACGCCCACAGAGCCCCCCACACCCCCACCAGGAGCCACACACGCCCACAGAGCCCCCCACACCCCCACCAGGAGCCACACACGCCCACAGAGCCCCCCACACCCCCACCAGGAGCCACACACGCCCACAGAGCCCCCCACACCCCCACCAGGAGCCACACACGCCCACAGAGCCCCCCACACCCCCACCAGGACCCACACACGCCCACAGAGCCCCCACACCCTCACCAGGAGCCACACACGCCCCCACCGGCCCACACACGCCCACAGAGCCCCCACACCCCCACCAGGAGCCACACACGCCCACAGAGCCCCCCACACCCCCACCAGGAGCCACACACGCCCACAGAGCCCCCCACACCCCCACCAGGAGCCACACACGCCCACAGAGCCCCCCACACCCCCACCAGGAGCCACACACGCCCACAGAGCCCCCCACACCCCCACCAGGAGCCACACACGCCCACAGAGCCCCCCACACCCCCACCAGGAGCCACACACGCCCCCACCGGCCCACACACGCCCACAGAGCCCCCCACACCCCCACCAGGAGCCACACACGCCCCCACCGGCCCACACACGCCCACAGAGCCCCCCACACCCCCACCAGGAGCCACACACGCCCACAGAGCCCCCCACACCCCCACCAGGACCCACACACGCCCACAGAGCCCCCCACACCCCCACCAGGAGCCACACACGCCCACAGAGCCCCCCACACCCCCACCAGGAGCCACACACGCCCACAGAGCCCCCCACACCCCCACCAGGACCCACACACGCCCACAGAGCCCCCCACACCCCCACCAGGAGCCACACACACACTTGAGAAGAGACTCTCAAGCCGCAGATGGCCACTTGTGGAGGCTTAGCGTCCGCCACACTCCAGGCCCGACCTCCCCACCTCCACCTCTTAGTCCTCTTTCTCCCCCACTCTTGTCACTGCTGGCACTATTGGCACTGGTGGCACTGCTGGCACTGGCGTCACTGGTGGATCTGATGGCACTGGTGTCTCTGGTGGCACTGATGGCACTGGTGTCACTGCTGGCATTTGAGTCACTGGTGTCACTGCTGGCATTGGTATCCCTGGTGGCAGTGGTGTCACTGCTGGCACCACTGCACTGGTGGCACTGCTGGCACTGGTGTCATTGGTGTCACTGCTGGCACTGGTGGCACTGGTGGCACTGCTGGCACTGCTGGCACCTGGTCTGGTGGGAGACCGGAAATAAACCGGAAATTCAAATTGATATGGCAATATAAATCGCAGCGTCACAATATGGCAACGCTGCTTCTAAACGATTTTGTGTAATTGCATTTCCCAAAATGTCTGGATTTGTTTGTTGTTATTGTTGGTTAAGCGGGTTAGTTAGTGGGCCCGAACGGTCAGGTTTATGCCACGGTTGGGACGGGTAAGTGTATTCTGGGATGTGTAGATTGATTATGTAATATCGCAAGGTATATGTGTTTAATTATTGTGTACTCACATAGTTGTGCTTGTGGGGGTTGAGCTTTGGCTCTTTGGTCCCGCCTCTTAACCGTCAATCAATCGGTGTACAGATTCCTGAGCCTACTGGGCTCTATCATATCTACATTTGAAACTGAGTATGGAGTCAGCCTCCACCACATCACTGCCTAATGCATTCCATCTGTTAACTACTCTGACACTGAAGAAGTTCTTCTAACGTCCCTGTGACTCATGTGGGAACTCATTTTCCATCTGTGTCCCCTTGTTCGCGTACCACCAGTGTTGAATAGTTTATCCTTACCTACCTTGTCAATTCCCCGGAGGATTTTGTAGGTTGTGATCATGTCCCCCTTACTCTTCTGTCTTCCAGTGTCGAAAGGTGCATTTCCCGCAGCCTTTCCTTGACAAGGTACGGGCTCCATGCTGGGGCCGCATACTCCAGGATTGGTCTTACATATGTGGTTTACAAGATTCTGAATGATTCCTTACACAGGTTCCTGAAGGCTGTTCTGATGTTAGCCAGCCTCGCATATGCCGCAGACGTTATTCTTTTTATGTGGGCTTCAGGAGACAGGTTTGGTGTGATATCAACTCCTAGATCTTTCTCTCTGTCTGTTTCATTAAGTACTTCATCTCCTATTCTGTATCCTGTGCCTCGCCTCTTGTTTCCACTGCCTAGTTTCATTACTTTGCATTTACTCGGGTTGAACTTCAACAGCCATTTGTTGGACCATTCACTCAGTCTATCTAGGTCATCTTGTAGCCTCCTACTATCATCCTCTGTTTCAATCCTCCTCATAATTTTTGCATCGTCGGCAAACATTGAGACGAACGAATCTATACCCTCTGGGAGATCATTTACATATACCAGAAACAGTATAGGTCCAAGGACTGACCCCTGCGGGACTCCACTCGTAACGTCTCGCCAATCTGAGACCTCACCCCTCACACTGACTTGTTGTCTCCTGTTGCTTAGGTACTCCTCTATCCACCGGAGTACCTGCCCTTTCACTCCAGCCTGCATCTCCAGCTTTTTCACTAGCCTCTTGTGTGGCACTGCATCAAAGGCTTTCTGACAATCCAAAAATATGCAGTCTGCCCACCCTTCTCTTTCTTGCCTTATTTTTGTTGCCTGGTCGTAGAATTCAAGTAACCCTGTGAGGCAGGACCTGCCATCCCTGAAACCATGTTGATGCTGTGTTACAAAGTTCTTTCGCTCCAGGTGCTCCACTCCACTTTCTTCTCACAATCTTCTCCATCAGCTTGCATGGTATGCAGGTTAGGGACACTGGCCTGTAGTTCAGTGCCTCCTGTCTATCTCCTTTCTAGTATATCGGGACTACGTTAGCTGCTTTCCAAATTTCTGGCTGTTCCCCTGTTGCCAGTGATTTGTTATACACTATGGAGAGTGGTAGGCACAGTTCTTCTGCTCCTTCCTTTAGTATCCAAGGGGTGATTCCATCTGGTCCTATAGCCTTTGCCACATCCAACTCTAGTAAGCACTTCCTTAATTCCCCGCTGGTAATCTCAAACTCTTCCAGTGGTTCCTGGTTAGTGGTTCCCTCTCTTATCTCTGGGATTTCTCCTTGCTCTAAGGTGAAGACCTCCTGGAATTTCTTATTCAGTTCCTCACACACTTCCTTGTCGTTTATAGTGAATCCTTCCGCCCCTATCCTTAATCTCATAACCTGTTCCTTTACTGTTGTTTTTCTCCTGATGTGGCTATGCAACAATTTAGGCTGAGTCTTTGCCTTGCTTGCGATGTCATTTTCGTATTGTCTTTCTGCCTCTCTTCTCATCCTGACATATTCATTCCTGGCATTCTGGTATCTTTCTCTGCTCTCCAGTGTCCTGTTATTCCTATAGTTTCTCCATGCCCTTTTACTTTGCTGCTTAGCTAGCCTACATCTCTGATTAAACCATGGGTTTCTCATTTTCATTTCACTGTTTTCCTTTTGCGCTGGGACAAACTTGTTTGCTGCGTCCTTGCACTTTCGGGTGATGTAGTCCATCATATCTTGGGCCGTCTTTTCCCTGAGCTCTGTTTCCCATGCAATATCTGTTAGGAATTTTCTTATCTCCTCATAGTTTCCCTTTCGGTATGCTAACCTTTTGGTTTCGGTATCCCTCCTCGAGTTCAATAACAATTCTTCAATCAGGTACTCAAACACCAATACACTGTGGTCGCTCATTCCTACTGGGGCCTCAAAACCGATTTCTCTTATGTCAGAGTCGTTCAGGGTGAAGATCAGGTCGAGTCTCGCCGGTTCGTCATTTCCTCTCATCCTTGTGGGTTCTCTGACATGCTGGGTTAAGAAGTTTCTAGTCACCACCTCCAATAGTTTGGTTCTCCACGTATCCTCGCCTCCATGCGGTTCCTTGTTCTCCCAGTCAATCCTTCCGTGATTGAAGTTCCCCATGATGAGCAGGTGGGATCTATTTCTACAGGCAGCAGAGGCTGCCCTCTCAATTATAGTGTTAACTGCCATGTTGTTGTTTTCATACTCTTGACTGGGTCTTCTGTCATTTGGTGGAGGGTTGTATATTACTGCTACTACTATTCTTGGTCCTCCCATTGTTATGGTGCCTGCTATGTAGTCTCTGAACTCCTCACAGCCCGGGATGGCCATCTCCTTAAAACTCCATTCCTTTCTCATGAGTAGGGCCACTCCGCCTCCTCCCCTACCTTCCCTCTCTTTCCTTATTACCTGGGGAAACACGGCATTCGTTATGATTCCAGAGAGTTTTGTTTCAGTGAGTCCGACTCACTGAATCACACATTCAGTGTGTGTGTGTGTGTGTGTGTGTGTGTGTGTGTGTGTGTGTGTGTGTGTGTGTGTGTGTGTGTGTGTGTGTGTGTGTGTGTGTACTCACCTAATTGTACTCATCTAATTGTGCTTGCGGGGGTTGAGCTTTGGCTCTTTGGTCCCGCCTATCAACTGTCAATCAACTGGTGATTGTGTGTGTGTGTGTGTGTGTGTGTGTGTGTGTGTGTGTGTGTGTGTGTGTGTGTGTGTGTGTGTGTGTGTGTGTGTGTGTGTGTGTGTGTTTGTGTGTGTTGTGTGTGTTTGTGTGCGCGCGTGTGCGTACGTGCGTGCTTGCGTGCGTGAATGCGTGCGTGCGAGCGACATCACTCCAATATCTGTGCCAAGGTCCAGATATTAAGAGTTAAAGGTGATGGAGTGTGTGTGTCAACACTGCTACTGTTTAAACTGCCCCGTCCACCACAGCCCACCTCGCCACCGTCCACCACAGCCCACCTCGCCACCGTCCACCACAGCCCACCTCGCCACCGTCCACCACAGCCCACCTCGCCACCGTCCACCACAGCCCACCTCGCCACCGTCCACCACAACCCACCTCGCCACCGTCCACCACAGCCCACCTCGCCACCGTCCACCACAACCCACCTCGCCACCGTCCACCACAACCCACCTCGCCACCGTCCACCACAGCCCACCTCGCCACCGTCCACCACAGCCCACCTCACCACCGTCCACCACAGCCCACCTCGCCACCGTCCATCACAACCCACCTCGCCACCGTCCACCACAACCCACCTCGCCGCCGTCCACCACAGCCCACCTCACCACCGTCCACCACAGCCCACCTCGCCACCGTCCACCACAGCTCACCTCGCCACCGTCCACCACAACCCACCTCGCCACCGTCCACCACAACCCACCTCGCCACCGTCCATCACAACCCACCTCGCCACCGTCCACCACAGCCCACCTCGCCACCGTCCATCACAACCCACCTCGCCACCGTCCACCACAACCCACCTCGCCGCCGTCCACCACAGCCCACCTCGCCACCGTCCACCACAGCCCACCTCGCCACCGTCCACCACAGCCCACCTCGCCACCGTCCACCACAACCCACCTCGCCACCGTCCATCACAACCCACCTCGCCACCGTCCACCACAGCCCACCTCGCCACCGTCCACCACAGCCCACCTCACCACCGTCCACCTCGCCACCGTCCATCACAACCCACCTCGCCACCGTCCACCACAACCCACCTCGCCGCCGTCCACCACAGCCCACCTCGCCACCGTCCACCACAGCCCACCTCACCACCGTCCACCACAGCCCACCTCGCCACCGTCCACCACAGCCCACCTCACCACCGTCCACCACAGCCCACCTCACCACCGTCCACCACAACCCACCTCGCCGCCGTCCACCACAGCCCACCTCGCCACCGTACACCACAGCCCACCTCACCACCGTCCACCACAGCCCACCTCGCCACCGCACACCACAGCCCACCTCACCACCGTCCACCACAGCCCACCTCACCACCGTCCACCACAGCCCACCTCGCCACCTTCCACCACAGCCCACCTCGCCACCGTCCACCACAGCCCACCTCGCCACCGTCCACCACAGCCCACCTCACCACCGTCCACCACAGCCCACCTCACCACCGTCCACCACAGCCCACCTCGCCACCGTACACCACAGCCGACCTCACCACCGTCCACCACAGCCCACCTCGCCACCGTCCACCACAGCCCACCTCACCACCGTCCACCACAGCCCACCTCTCCTCGCCACCGTCCTCCACAGACCTCCTCGCCTCGCCACCGTCCACCACAGACCTCCTCGCCTCGCCACCGTCCACCACAGCCCACCTCGCCTCGCCACCGTCCTCCACAGACCACCTCGCCTCGCCACCGTCCTCCACAGACCACCTCGCCTCGCCACCGTCCACCACAGCCCACCTCGCCTCGCCACCGTCCTCCACAGCCCACCTCGCCCATACCACCTTGAAGTGAACGTGGGATAAGAGGCAATTGTTTACCTTATTTGTTATATAAATTATATGGTGGCCTAAACTACTAATTAACAAATCCACAAGGGCCGTGGCGAGGATTCGAACCTGTGTTCGAGAGCGTCCCAGACGCTGCTTTAATCGACTGAGCTACGACATGGTCACGGCCCTTGTGGATTTATTCATTTGATGCATCACGTTATTGTGATTTCTGTGTGTAAACTACTAATATTATGAATAATACTACTCTATCTACATTTTTAAATAACATGTAATGCCTTAGCTGTGGGGTTAATATAGCCTAAATAACATGTAATGCCTTAGCTGTGGG
The DNA here is from genome assembly GCF_020424385.1 of Procambarus clarkii. Lineage (NCBI taxonomy): Eukaryota > Metazoa > Arthropoda > Malacostraca > Decapoda > Cambaridae > Procambarus > Procambarus clarkii. The sequence continues at coordinate 14,740,900 of NC_059654.1, read as the reverse complement.
GTTAATATAGCCTAAATAACATGTAATGCCTTAGCTGTGGGGTTAATATAGCCTAAATAACATGTAATGCCTTAGCTGTGGGGTTAATATAGCCTAAATAACATGTAATGCCTTAGCTGTGGGGTTAATATAGCCTAAATAACATGTAATGCCTTAGCTGTGGGGTTAATATAGCCTAAATAACATGTAATGCCTTAGCTGTGGGGTTAATATAGCCTAAATAACATGTAATGCCTTAGCTGTGGGGTTAATATAGCCTAAATAACATGTAATGCCTTAGCTGTGGGGTTAATATAGCCTAAATAACATGTAATGCCTTAGCTGTGGGGTTAATATAGCCTAAATAACATGTAATGCCTTAGCTGTGGGGTTAATATAGCCTAAATAACATGTAATGCCTTAGCTGTGGGGTTAATATAGCCTAAATAACATGTAATGCCTTAGCTGTGGGGTTAATATAGCCTAAATAACATGTAATGCCTTAGCTGTGGGGTTAATATAGCCTAAATAACATGTAATGCCTTAGCTGTGGGGTTAATATAGCCTAAATAACATGTAATGCCTTAGCTGTGGGGTTAATATAGCCTAAATAACATGTAATGCCTTAGCTGTGGGGTTAATATAGCCTAAATAACATGTAATGCCTTAGCTGTGGGGTTAATATAGCCTAAATAACATGTAATGCCTTAGCTGTGGGGTTAATATAGCCTAAATAACATGTAATGCCTTAGCTGTGGGGTTAATATAGCCTAAATAACATGTAATGCCTTAGCTGTGGGGTTAATATAGCCTAAATAACATGTAATGCCTTAGCTGTGGGGTTAATATAGCCTAATTAGGCTGTGTTGTGTTGTCCAACCTGTGTTTAGGGTGTGGCACATGTAGTCTAGCTGTTCAATGGTGGCCGGCACTCACTTGGCGTCTGTGGAGCTGCTAGTGTATGAAGCGTCACAGTTTGTGTTGGCCAGCTGACCTTCTCAGTAACTTCCTCCCTTGAACCACGTCTGTGAATACATTACAGTGAACTAAACTGCATTCACACATGTCTTATATAACAAGGAATCAATGGTATGTATTTACCAGGCTTACCCAGGCTTACCCTGGCTTTGGGTTGCTGGTATATCACAACCAGCAAAAGTACACACAATTATAATGGCCAATACAATCATATACACTATTTGGTTTACCGGATACTATACTTCTCATGGTTGATGTGGAGGTCGCTGTGGCTGGGTCACTATTGGGCGGCCTCTTTTAACCTCTACAGTGCCGTGAATGCGAACCTTAAGGAGACATTCTGCCTCCTGTCCTTTTGTTTTGATTCTGTGTGTACGTGACCGGCCGCTCCTCTCTGAGGGAGCATTCCAATAATGTTTCCTCAATATTCTGTGTTTAATTTACAGTAACAAGGGAGCTAAGCTATATTTTTACTGCTAATTATATATATTCAGTCCTAGTGAATACTATTTTATCAAGTATAAACACCAGGCTGAAATTTCAAAAGAAATGAGATTTAATATTTACGTGTAGTGAAAATACATCATGTTGTGATGACGTCATGGAATCCCATTCTCTAATTTTTCATGGGTAACTTATGTTAACATGTGTGTCGGATTACCGACGACTCCAGGATTTCCCTGACATATGTGGTATACAAAGTTCTGAATGATTCCTTACACAAGTTTCTAAATGCCGTTCTTATGTTGGCCAACCTGGCATATGCCGCTGATGTTATCCTCTTGATATGGGCTGCAGGGGACAGGTCTGGCATGATATCAACCCCTAGGTCTTTTTTTCTCTCTGACTCTTGAAGAATTTCTCCCAAATGATACCTTGTATCTGGCCTCCTGCTTCCTACGCCTATCTTCATTACATTACATTTGCTTGGGTTACACTCTAACAATAATTTGTTCGACCATTCCTTCAGTTTGTCCAGGTCTTCTTGAAGCCTCAAGCTGTCCTCGTCTGTCTTAATCCTTCTCATTATTTTAGCATCGTCAGCAAACATTGAGAAAAATGAGTCTGTACCTTCCGGGAGATCATTTACGTATATCAGAAACAGGATAGGACCAAGTACAGAGCCCTGTGGGACTCCACTGGTGACTTCACGCCATTCTGAGGTCTCACCCCTCACTATAACTCTCTGCTTCCTATTGCTTAGGTACTTCCTAATCCACTGGAGCACCTTACCAGCTACTCCTGCCTGTCTCTCCAGCTTATGTATCAGCCTCTTATGGAGTACTGTGTCAAAGGCTTTCCAACAGTCCAAGAAAATGCAGTCCGCCCATCCTTCTCTTTCTTGCTTAATCTTTGTCCTCCACACACACCCCCTCCTTCCCTAATCCCTCCACACACCACAGTAGTGGGAAACGACCCGTAGACCGGCAATTGTACCACTAACGACGGCCGGTGTATGAGTCGTGTATATATCGGTGCCCCAGCGAGTGACGCTCGTCTCCTGGTGTTAACATTCCGCTCAAGGGTAGTAAGAGGGCGGTCTGTGAGTGCTGTGTGCTGCCCCCAGCGACCCTCATGCCTCAGGTACAATAACGTCGTCTCTGGTCTATTTTAAATATTCTATTTTCTTCCAATCTGTGTTAACCAGAACATCAACTGTCGCTATTAGATGAACTTCAGTAGGTCTATTCCCATATTAATATCTTTTTTCTCCATTTATACACATCAATAATGTAACTCCATTAATATTCATAAGGTCCTATTTAGTCCTCTTACTTATCTTTTTTTTTGAGATATATACAAGAGTTGTTACATTCTTGTACAGCCACTAGTACGCGTAGCGTTTCGGGCAGGTCCCTGGAATACGATCCCCGCCGCGAAGAATCGTTGTTACAACAAGTACACATTTTACTGTTGAGTTAAACAGAGGCTACAGTTAAGGAATTGCGCCCAGTAAATCCTCCCCGGCCAGGATACGAACCCATGACAGCGCTCACGGAACGCCAGGCGAGTGTCTTACCACTACACCACGGAGACTGGCATCTAGAAGCTTTGTATTGAGTGTCCGGTCAAGGCTCGTTTATTGAGCATAGGAATGAATGAAACCCATCATCAGCCATAGCATGTAGCAAAGGGGGAGCAACACAGAGCATGAGCTATCGTGTATCTTACCGTCCATCCCTGTTACCAGTATTTACCCAGGGCTTTTCCCTAAATCCTAAACTTATCCAATTTATACCCATTGTTTCCTGTTCTGTCTCGTGTTGATATTTTGAATGAGCTATTAATATCCCCCTTTGTCATGTCCATTCTCTCACCTCTATCGTGTCACCTCCTATTGGTTCTTCTTCGCCTTTCTAAAGAATGTAATTTAAGCTTTGTCAATCTTTTCTTCAAGGATCGTTTATTTAGCATAGGGCTAATAATAATGAGAACCCACTATCATCCATTTGTATGAAAACAGACCCCCCCCCTAGGCATGGCGACTTCAATAGGGAGTTCAGTAGTTATCCAATATATATTTATTGCTGCATATATATATATATATATATATATATATATATATATATATATATATATATATATATATATATACATATATATGCATATATATACATATATATATATATATATATATATATATATATATATATATATATATATATATATATATATATATATATATATATATATATATATATATATGCACATCTCACATTCGCTCAAAAACATGCCTCCCACACCCTACTGTAGCATATAACAAATCCAAATACTCATTCAGTGTACATATATATGAACTACAATGACTAAAAGCAGCTTCACATGTTTTGAAATAAGGCCTTCTGTAGTTACCTTGAGTCTAAGGTCTTCATCCCTAACACGGTTCCATCTACCAATGAGAGCACAGCTATTACCCGACCTTCTACATGCGGTCCTACAGGAGGTTCACACATTAGTACACTCTCTTCATCACTCTCAACACCTCAACTGTGCTCTGGGACACCACAGGCGATATTCGGATGCCTTGGCTCGTATTTTCTGTTATTTAATTCATAAGCTCGAACAAACCCTCCTAACCTAACCTATAAAAAAAACAACAAACAAATACATTTCTACAGACCCGCTGCTGTTGTTGTTTTAGCGACATGACCAAAAGCTGTCTAGTATAGTGATAGGGTATTGTTAGTCATTAGCATATAAGTGTTAAGGCACCACTGTAACCTGATTTATCAAACTGTGTGTGACGTCACCAGATGGCCAATGCGGCCTTTGGTGTGGTACTTATATATGTAGTCTATTAAATGTTGTTATTCAAAACGGCTAGACTATCCATCCTTAACCGAACCTAACCAAATTATCGGTTTAAGTAAGTAAGTAATTATCAAAAGGCGGCACCAAACCGGGAAGGCTGTGTAAAGTTATCGGTTTAAGAATATACATTTAGTCAACCACAGGTGTAATCATTCCATTATACAGTGATCACTTCAAAACTAAAATAACGACCCAAATGTCGTACCGCAATTTAAGCAGAATCGTACGTCTGGCAGCATAACAGATAAGCTGAACATAAGAATAAAGGTAACTGCAGGAGGCCTATTGGCCCATACGAGGCAGCTCCTATATATTTCCACCCAATCTCATTCATATATATGTCCTACCTGCGCTTAAAACAATCAAGGGACCCCACACCCGAGGTTAGTTTGCAATAATAGTTTATAATAAATAGCTCACATTCTAGTTTTTTTTTACACCCGGCAATTATGAAACACTGTAGCTATATATTGTATTATAATCCACAAGTAGTTACCGTACATCTGGCAGCACAGTGGATCAGTAGCTGTGGTCATAGGCTAGTCAACTATCCTCACATCCATCAAATAACTATCCAAATGTTGCACCACAATTTATGCTATATGAAACCCTAAAATGTATTTAAGAACAAGATTTCAGTAACCCCGTTATAAAACACACGCACATTAACACTCAGTATAGCATTTTAAGCACAAAGCATTTCCACACTAAATTCCATTTACACAGAAAATACAACATTTACACACCAAATTATGTCATTTATGCACAAAAATATTATTTACACTCAAAATATACCATCACACACAAAAATATGTCATTTATAGACAAAAAAACTATGTCATTCACGTACAAAATATGTCAGTTGCACACAAAATATACCATTTACACAAATATTGCATGTGCACTCTGAGTATAACATTCACACAAAGTACGGTATTTGCACAAATATACCAAATTGCTTATACATTTAGACAATAAAAAATGCGCTTTCACTAAAATTACACAATTTCACAAACATAATTTTCACAAAATACCCACACACATTGTCTCATAAACCAAAATACACTTTCACACTAGCACATGAAGATCTATTTTTTCCGATTACATATACAGAACTTACACAAAATATACAATTCGCACAAAAAATACAGTCGAGCAAGTTCCACTTCAGCAAATTAAAAACGCAACTTGCATAAATACATCGTTCGCACAAAACGATTGTAAAACACGAACATTTCACAAATTGTGTAATTATTACAAATCATTACAGACTTTGCACAATTAATACAAGCAAACTTGCTATATAATTACATAACTCGCACAATGACAATCAATACACAACAGGTGTAAATACACAGTTCGTCCATATACAATGACACAACATGAGCAATTAATACACAACTTGCACAAATATTATGCATCTTTCATAATTATTATTACACAACTTGCATAAATGCAATCAAATTACATATCGAGCACAAATACATACAATACATAGCTAGCCCAAATATGTAAATACGCAGCTAGCACAAATGCACAATTCACACAAATACAATTACAACATATGCATAATTAATACGCAATTTGCACAAATTATAATCAATACACAACTAACCCAAATATGAACACAACTTCTCAATTCCACAAATACACATACAAAACATGCATAATTAATACACAACTTGCAGAAATTATACACAATTTGTAGGAATATGATTAATACATAATTGCAATCATCATACAACTTATGCAAAATACAGAATCTGCACAATTAATATACAAGTTGCACATGTATAATAATTGTGCTATTTGCACAGTTACAATCACAACCAACTAGGTAAAACAATACACAATTTGCAGTATATTTTTCTAGGTATGTTTTGGTCATCATTTATAATATGCTGAGTTTAACCAAGCCTCCAAAAGTTAGAATTTCACATGAATGAATGGCAAGTCTGACATTATATGAGCTCAATATAAAAACACATTTACCATAAATGTTTCAACAATATTAGTGTTAAACTATTCATCTAACATATGTCCTTTGTTTTTAATGTCTTATTAATACCCGCCTTGTTACATCCTCTCCAATCATGTCAGTCATGTTTATTTAGACAAACCCTCAAACAGACTTATTGGTTCTAGTCTTAGTTATGTTAGGGACAGGCGAGGTTAGGTGAAGTCAGTAAAATTCTATGATAATTTTGAGCAAATTTATTATATCCCATCAAACATGCAACCAATTAGATCCTAAATTCATCTAAATCTATCAAAAATTATACTTACACTATAGAAATTTAACCAAAGTCAACCTAGCAAAAGCTAAACTAACTCAATATGAGCATCCCTTATCCTCACATACAAGCCTATGTCACCTCTGTCAATACATGAGTTAGCTATTACTAAAACCCCCAAAATAGGTAAATTTACAAAAAAAATTGAATTTGTTAGTTCATTACCCCTAAGATATTATATATCCTAGCCTACACAACCTCACCTAACCTGGCCTAGGATATCCAAAGCTTGATTTGATTAAACTTGGCGAAATTTGTGCTATCCCATCTAAATGTGACCTAATTTAAGACAATGTCCACAAATATACCAAAAAATTTTTTGTAACATAGCAGAGCCAAAGCCCATTTTAGCCAACTTTTCACCTATTCCAACCTGTCCTAGACAACCTAACCTAACCTAACCTAACATATCTAAAGCTAGATTTGATTAAAGGTGGTTTAATTTAAGCCATCACACGTAAATTCAACCTAATTTAAGACAATTTCTACCAAATATACCCAAAATGTTTTGTATCACAGCACAGCCAAAGTCAAGGCCCATTTTTACCTATTCCATCTAAATTTGAGCTAAAAAACTAAGGCAGCAGCTGGTACACCAGGGCAGCAGGTGGTACACCAGGGCAGCAGGTGGTACACCAGGGCAGCAGCTGGTACACCAGGGCAGCAGCTGGTACACCAGGGCAGCAGGTGGTACACCAGGGCAGCAGCTGGTACACCAAGGCAGCAGCTGGTACACCAGGGCAGCAGCTGGTACACCAGGGCAGCAGCTGGTACACCAGGGCAGCAGGTGGTACACCAGGGCAGCAGCTGGTACACCAGGGCAGCAGCTGGTACACCAGGGCAGCAGCTGGTACACCAAGGCAGCAGGTGGTACACCAGGGCAGCAGCTGGTACACCAGGGCAGCAGGTGGTACACCAGGGCAGCAGGTGGTACACCAGGGCAGCAGCTGGTACACCAGGGCAGCAGCTGGTACACCAGGGCAGCAGCTGGTACACCAGGGCAGCAGCTGGTACACCAGGGCAGCAGGTGGTACACCAGGGCAGCTGGTACACCAGGGCCAGGGCAGCAGGTGGTACACCAGGGCAGCAGCTGGTACACCAGGGCAGCAGCTGGTACACCAAGGCAGCAGGTGGTACACCAGGGCAGCAGGTGGTACACCAGGGCAGCAGCTGGTACACCAGGGCAGCAGGTGGTACACCAGGGCAGCAGCTGGTACACCAGGGCAGCAGCTGGTACACCAGGGCAGCAGGTGGTACACCAGGGCAGCAGGTGGTACACCAGGGCAGCAGCTGGTACACCAGGGCAGCAGCTGGTACACCAGGGCAGCAGGTGGTACACCAGGGCAGCAGCTGGTACACCAGGGCAGCAGCTGGTACACCAAGGCAGCAGCTGGTACACCAGGGCAGCAGCTGGTACACCAAGGCAGCAGGTGGTACACCAGGGCAGCAGCTGGTACACCAGGGCAGCAGGTGGTACACCAGCTGGTACACCAGGGCAGCAGCTGGTACACCAGGGCAGCAGCTGGTACACCAGGGCAGCAGCTGGTACACCAAGGCAGCAGGTGGTACACCAGGGCAGCAGCTGGTACACCAGGGCAGCAGCTGGTACACCAGGGCAGCAGCTGGTACACCAGGGCAGCAGGTGGTACACCAGGGCAGCAGGTGGTACACCAGGGCAGCAGCTGGTACACCAGGGCAGCAGCTGGTACACCAGGGCAGCAGCTGGTACACCAGGGCAGCAGCTGGTACACCAGGGCAGCAGCTGGTACACCAGGGCAGCAGGTGGTACACCAGGGCAGCAGCTGGTACACCAGGGCAGCAGGCTGGTACACCAGGGCAGCAGCTGGTACACCAGGGCAGCAGGTGGTACACCAGGGCAGCAGGTGGTACACCAGGGCAGCAGCTGGTACACCAAGGCAGCAGCTGGTACACCAGGGCAGCAGCTGGTACACCAGGGCAGCAGGTGGTACACCAGGGCAGCAGCTGGTACACCAGGGCAGCAGGTGGTACACCAGGGCAGCAGCTGGTACACCAGGGCAGCAGCTGGTACACCAAGGCAGCAGCTGGTACACCAGGGCAGCAGCTGGTACACCAGGGCAGCAGCTGGTACACCAGGGCAGCAGCTGGTACACCAAGGCAGCAGCTGGTACACCCAGCAGCTGGTACACCAGGGCAGCAGCTGGTACACCACCAGGGCAGCAGCTGGTACACCAGGGCAGCAGCTGGTACACCAGGGCAGCAGGTGGTACACCAGGGCAGCAGCTGGTACACCAGGGCAGCAGCTGGTACACCAGGGCAGCAGCTGGTACACCAGGGCAGCAGCTGGTACACCAGGGCAGCAGCTGGTACACCAGGGCAGCAGCTGGTACACCAGGGCAGCAGCTGGTACACCAGGGCAGCAGCTGGTACACCAGGGCAGCAGCTGGTACACCAGGGCAGCAGGTGGTACACCAGGGCAGCAGCTGGTACACCAGGGCAGCAGGTGGTACACCAGGGCAGCAGTGGTACACCAGGGCAGCAGCTGGTACACCAGGGCAGCAGCTGGTACACCAGGGCAGCAGGTGGTACACCAGGGCAGCAGCTGGTACACCACACCAGGGCAGCAGCTGGTACACCAGGGCAGCAGGTGGTACACCAGGGCAGCAGGTGGTACACCAGGGCAGCAGCTGGTACACCAGGGCAGCAGCTGGTACAAGGCAGCAGCTGGTACACCAGGGCAGCAGGTGGTACACCAGGGCAGCAGCTGGTACACCAGGGCAGCAGCTGGTACACCAGGGCAGCAGGTGGTACACCAGGGCAGCAGGTGGTACACCAGGGCAGCAGCTGGTACACCAGGGCAGCAGCTGGTACACCAGGGCAGCAGGTGGTACACCAGGGCAGCAGCTGGTACACCAAGGCAGCAGCTGGTACACCAGGGCAGCAGCTGGTACACCAGGGCAGCAGCTGGTACACCAGGGCAGCAGGTGGTACACCAGGTGGCAGCAGCTGGTACACCAGGGCAGCAGCTGGTACACCAGGGCAGGTGGTACACCAGGGCAGCAGCTGGTACACCAGGGCAGCAGCTGGTACACCAGGGCAGCAGGTGGTACACCAGGGCAGCAGCTGGTACACCAGGGCAGCAGGTGGTACACCAGGGCAGCAGCTGGTACACCAGGGCAGCAGCTGGTACACCAGGGCAGCAGCTGGTACACCAGGGCAGCAGCTGGTACACCATGCTAGGGAATGAACTACCGAGCCTTCACTTACAGTAGAATTTATGAAAATATAAACGATTGAATTCAATTTCGGGAGTTGGGAGGCGGAGCAGTGTTGGTGCTCCTGCGTGTCCTCACCTTGCTCCTCTCACCTTAGTGGCACGAGCCCCAGCTCCTGGCCCTCGCCTTACCACAGGGTTTCATTAATAACTCCTGACCCTCATCGTTTAATGTGATCTTCTTCTATCTCTGCGTGTAAACTATTCTACTACCTCACTGTTCCTGCCCAACAAGCGGTCTTCCTGGCAGCCTCTCCTCTCAGGCGCCTCGCGATTTGATGAACTGGCCATTTTTGTCTGGTTTCGAACGGAATATGTCCATAATATGACATATCTATATTCAATAATAAGAATATGTAATATTATTGTCGGAATGATGAATAAGTCACTGTCAGTGACTTGATCCTTGAACAGGTAAATTATTGAATACAATTTGAATGAAGACTTGAATTTCTCTAAATTACTGAATTCTGGAAAATTATTCATTATACGTTGCTTAAGACAAAGGCGCCGGCCATTTTGTAATCTTAACCGCTAATCCTCAGGAGAGATATAACCTTCCTCTGCTTGTCAGGTCAAGTACCGTCTCACTCCAAACTTTCCAAGCCCCCATAGTCTATGAGACACTATAATGATTAATTCCCTTCAACAAACCTAGTTTGTTACATGGGCTCTAGGCTGGGGGGTGGGCTCTAGGCTGGGGGTGGACTCCAGGCTGGGGGGTGGGCTCTAGGCTGGGGGATTAGCTCCAGGCTGGGGGTGGGCTCTAGGCTGGGGGTGGACTCCAGGCTGGGGGGTGGGCTCTAGGCTGGGGGATTGGCTCCAGGCTGGGGGGTGGGCTCTAGGCTGGGGGTGGACTCCAGGCTGGGGGGTGGGCTCTAGGCTGGGGATTGGCTCCAGGCTGGTGGGTGGGCTCTAAGCTGGGGGGTTGGCTCCAGGCTGGGGGGTGGGCTCCAGGCTGGGGGTGGGCTCCAGGCTGGTGGGTGGGCTCTAGGCTGGGGGGTTAGCTCCAGGCTGGGGGGTGGGCTCCAGGCTGGGGGTGGACTCCAGGCTGGGGGTGGGCTCTAGGCTGGGGGTGGACTCCAGGCTGGGGGGTGGGCTCTAGGCTGGGGGATTGGCTCCAGGCTGGTGGGTGGGCTCTAGGCTGGGGGGTTGGCTCCAGGCTGGGGGTGGGCTCCAGGCTGGGGGTGGGCTCCAGGCTGGTGGGTGGGCTCTAGGCTGGGGGTTGGCTCCAGGCTGGGGGGTGGGCTCCTGGCTGGGTGGTGGGCTCCAGGCTGGGGGTGGGCTCCAGGCTAGGGGATTGGCTCCAGGCTGGGAGGTGGGCTCCAGGCTGGAGGGTGGGCTCTAGGCTGGGGGTGGGCTCCAGGCTGGGGGTGGGCTCCAGGCTGGGGGTGGGCTCCAGGCTGGTGGGTGGGCTCCAGGCTGGGGGGTGGGCTCCAGGCTGGGGGGTGGGGTCCAGGCTGGGCGTGGGCTCCAGGCTGGTGGGTGGGCTCCAGGCTGGTGGGTGCGCTCCAGGCTGGGGGGGGGGCTCCAGGCTGGAGGGTGGGCTCCAGGCTGGGGGTGGGCTCCAGGCTGGGGGTGGGCTCCAGGCTGGGGGTGGGCTCCAGGCTGGGGGTGGGCTCCAGGCTGGGCGTGGGCTCCAGGCTGGTGGGTGGGCTCCAGGCAGGTGGGTGGGCTCCAGGCTGGTGGGTGGGCTCCAGGCTGGTGGGTGGGCTCCAGGCTGGGGGAGGGCTCCAGGCTGGGCGTGGGCTCCAGGCTGGTGGGTGGGCTCCAGGCTGGTGGGTGGGCTCCAGGCTGGTGGGTGGGCTCCAGGCTGGTGGGTGGGCTCCAGGCTGGGGGTGGGCTCCAGGCTGGGGGAGGGCTCCAAGCTGGGGGTGGGCTCCAGGCTGGGGGTGGGCTCCAGGCTGGTGGGTGGGCTCCAGGCTGGGGGGTGGGCTCCAGGCTGGGGGAGGGCTCCAAGCTGGGGGTGGGCTCCAGGCTGGGGGTGGGCTCCAGGCTGGTGGGTGGGCTCCAGGCTGGGGGTGGGCTCCAGGCTGGTGGGTGGGCTCCAGGCTGGGGGTGGGCTCCAGGCTGGGGGAGGGCTCCAAGCTGGGGGTGGGCTCCAGGCTGGGGGTGGGCTCCAGGCTGGTGGGTGGGCTCCAGGCTGGGGGTGGGCTCCAGGCTGGGGGAGGGCTCCAAGCTGGGGGTGGGCTCCAGGCTGGGGGTGGGCTCCAGGCTGGGGGTGGGCTCCAGGCTGGGGAGGGCTCCAGCTGGGGGTGGGCTCCAGGCTGGGGGTGGGCTCCAGGCTGGTGGGTGGGCTCCAGGCTGGGGGGTGGGCTCCAGGCTGGTGGGTGGGCTCCAGGCTGGGGGAGGGCTCCAAGCTGGGGGTGGGCTCCAGGCTGGGGGTGGGCTCCAGGCTGGTGGGTGGGCTCCAGGCTGGTGGGTGGGCTCCAGGCTGGGGGAGGGCTCCAAGCTGGGGGTGGGCTCCAGGCTGGGGGTGGGCTCCATCTGGTGGGTGGGCTCCAGGCTGGGGGTGGGCTCCAGGCTGGTGGGTGGGCTCCAGGCTGGGGGTGGGCTCCAGGCTGGTGGGTGGGCTCCAGGCTGGTGGGTGGGCTCCAGGCTGGGGGAGGGCTCCAAGCTGGGGGTGGGCTCCAGGCTGGTGGGTGGGCTCCATCTGGTGGGTGGGCTCCAGGCTGGGGGTGGGCTCCAGGCTGGGGGGGGGCTCCAGGCTGGTGGGTGGGCTCCAGGCTGGTGGGTGGGCTCCAGGCTGGTGGGTGGGCTCCAGGCTGGTGGGTGGGCTCCAGGCTGGGGGTGGGCTCCAGGCTGGGCGTGGGCTCCAGGCTGGGGGGTGGGCTCCAGGCTGGTGGGTGGGCTCCAGGCTGGGGGGTGGGCTCCAGGCTGGTGGGTGGGCTCCAGGCTGGGGGTGGGCTCCAGGCTGGTGGGTGGGCTCCAGGCTGGGGGTGGGCTCCAGGCTGGTGGGTGGGCTCCAGGCTGGGGGTGGGCTCCAGGCTGGGGGAGGGCTCCAAGCTGGGGGGTGGGCTCCAGGCTGGGGGTGGGCTCCAGGCTGGGGGTGGGCTCCAGGCTGGGGGTGGGCTCCAGGCTGGGGGAGGGCTCCAAGCTGGGGGGGGGGGGGAGTGGCCTGCTCCAACAATGCCTCTCCTCCTACTACTTCAGTCGTGACGTCACTCAAGCGAATTTGCCTGTGAACTGCGAAATCCAATTGAGTTCCCAATCATTTTGAAATTTGCGAGATCGTGCAGGTGGGTGTAGGTGTGGATGTGGGTGGGTTGGGTGCCTCTGGGTGTGGGTGGGTTTGGTGCCTGCAGGTGGGTTGGGTGTGGGTGGGTTGGGAGCCTGCAGGTGGGTGTGGGTGTGGGTGGGTTTGGTGCCTGCAGGTGGGTTGGGTGTGGATGGGTTGGGAGCCTGCAGGTGGGTGGGTTGGGAGCCTGCAGGTGGGTTGGGTGTGGGTGGGTTGGGAGCCTGCAGGTGGGTGTGGGTGTGGGTGGGTTTGGTGCCTGCAGGTGGGTTGGGTGTGGATGGGTTGGGAGCCTGCAGGTGGGTGGGTTGGGAGCCTGCAGGTGGGTGTGGGTGTGGGTGGGTTTGGTGCCTGCAGGTGGGTTGGGTGTGGGTGGGTTGGGAGCCTGCAGGTGGGTGGGTTGGGAGCCTGCAGGTGGGTTGGGTGTGTGTGAGTTGGGTGCCTGCAGGTGGGTGGGTTGGTGCCTGCAGGTGGGTGGGTTGGGATCCTGCAGGTGGGTGGGTTGGGATCCTGCAGGTGGGTGGGTTGGGTGCCTGCAGGTGGGTGGGTTGGGATCCTGCAGGTGGGTGGGTTGGGACCCTGCAGGTGGGTGGGTTGGGTGCCTGCAGGTGGGTGGGTTGGGATCCTGCAGGTGGGTGCGTTGGGATCCTGCAGGTGGGTGGGTTGGGATCCTGCAGGTGGGTGGGATGGGAGCCTGCAGGTGGGTGGGTTGGGTGCCTGCAGGTGGGTGGGTTGGGAGCCTGCAGGTGGGTGGGTTGGGAGCCTGGAGGTGGGTGGGTTGGGATCCTGCAGGTGGGTGGGATGGGACCCTGCAGGTGGGTGGGTTGGGTGCCTGCAGGTGGGTGGGTTGGGTGCCTGCAGGTGGGTGGGTTGGGAGCCTGCAGGTGGGTGGGTTGGGAGCCTGGAGGTGGGTGGGTTGGGTGCCTGCAGGTGGGTGGGTTGGGAGCCTGCAGGTGGGTGGGTTGGGATCCTGCAGGTGGGTGGGTTGGGAGCCTGCAGGTGGGTGGGTTGGGAGCCTGGAGGTGGGTGGATTGGGTGCCTGCAGGTGGGTGGGTTGGGAGCCTGCAGGTGGGTGGGTTGGGTGCCTGCAGGTGGGTGGGTTGGGTGCCTGCAGGTGGGTGTGGGTGTGGAGAGTGGGTGGGTTGGGTGTCTGCAGGTGGGTGGGTTGGGATCCTGCAGGTGGGTGGGTTGGGAGCCTGCAGGTGGGTGGGTTGGGAGCCTGCAGGTGGGTGGGTTGGGAGCCTGCAGGTGGGTGGGTTGGGATCCTGCAGGTGGGTGGGTTGGGAGCCTGCAGGTGGGTGGGTTGGGATCCTGCAGGTGGGTGGGTTGGGTGCCTGCAGGTGGGTGGGTTGGGTGCCTTCAGGTGGGTGGATTGGGAGCCTGGAGATGGGTGTGGGTGTGGGGAGTGGGTGGGTTGGGTGCCTGCAGGTGGGTGGGTTGGGTGCCTGGAGGTGGGTGTGGGTGTGGAGAGTGGGTGGGTTGGGTGCCTGCAGGTGGGTGGGTTGGGTGCCTGCAGGTGGGTGGGTTGGGATCCTGCAGGTGGGTGGGATGGGACCCTGCATGTGGGTGGGTTGGGTGCCTGCAGGTGGGTGGGTTGGGTGCCTGCAGGTGGGTGGGTTGGGAGCCTGCAGGTAGGTGGGTTGGGAGCCTGGAGGTGGGTGGGTTGGGTGCCTGCAGGTGGGTGGGTTGGGAGCCTGGAGGTGGGTGTGGGTGTGGGGAGTGGGTGGGTTGGGTGCCTGCAGGTGGGTGGGTTGGGATCCTGCAGGTGGGTGGGTTGGGATCCTGCAGGTGGGTGGGATGGGACCCTGCAGGTGGGTGGGTTGGGTGCCTGCAGGTGGTTGGGTTGGGTGCCTGCAGGTGGGTGGGTTGGGAGCCTGCAGGTAGGTGGGTTGGGAGCCTGGAGGTGGGTGGGTTGGGTGCCTGCAGGTGGGTGGGTTGGGAGCCTGCAGGTGGGTGTGGGTGTGGAGAGTGGGTGGGTTGGGTGTCTGCAGGTGGGTGGGTTGGGATCCTGCAGGTGGGTGGGTTGGGATCCTGCAGGTGGGTGGGTTGGGAGCCTGCAGGTGGGTGGGTTGGGAGCCTGCAGGTGGGTGGGTTGGGATCCTGCAGGTGGGTGGGTTGGGAGCCTGCAGGTGGGTGGGTTGGGATCCTGCAGGTGGGTGGGTTGGGTGCCTGCAGGTGGGTGGGTTGGGTGCCTTCAGGTAGGTGGATTGGGAGCCTGGAGGTGGGTGTGGGTGTGGGGAGTGGGTGGGTTGGGTGCCGGCAAGTGGGTGGGTTGGGTGCCTGCAGGTGGGTGGGTTGTAAACTTGGTGGGCTGGAAGAACCCTGTGAGTGGGTTAGAAGTCAAGTGGGTGAGTAGCCAGTGGGTCTCCTACTGGCAGGTGGACGGACGTTTGGGTGTACTCACCTAATTGTACTCACCAATTGGAGATTGCGGGGGTTGAGCTCTGGCTCTTTGGTCCCGCCTCTCAACTGTCACTCAACTGGTGTACAGATTCCTGAGCCTACTGGGCTCTATCATATCTACATTTGAAACTGTGTATGGAGTCAGCCTCCACCACATCACTTCCTAGTGCATTCCATTTACTAACTTCTCTGACACTGAAAAAAATCGTTCTAATGTCTCTGTGACTCATTTGGGTACTCAGCTTCCACCTGTGTCCCCTTGTTCGTGTGCCACCAGTGCTAAATAATCCATCCTTGCCTACCCTGCCAATTGCCCAACCACTTGGGCTGGACAGTCGAGCGTCATGCAGGTCGGCGTTCAATCCCCGACCGTCCAAGTGTTTGGGCACCATTCCCTCCGCCCGTCCTATCCCAAATCATTATCCTGATCCCTTTCCAATGCTATATAGTCGTGATGGTTTGGCGCTCTCTATATCTATCTATCTATCTATCTATCTATCTATCTATCTATCTATCTATCTATCTATCTATCTATCTATCTATCTATCTATCTATACATATTATATATATGTGTACTCACCTAGTTGTGCTTGCATGGGTTGAGCTCTGGCTCTTTGGTCCCGCCTCTCAACCGTCAATCAACAGGTGTACAGGTTCCTGAGTACCTGTTGGGTTGGGTTAAAGTACTTAAGTACTTAAGGAAATTCCTGTTTCAATTCTTCCTCCGTGGTCTGACGCTTTCACATTTTTCATCACGTGTTAATTTTCGTGATTTACACACACACACACGTGTGTGTGTGTGTGTGTGTGTGTGTGTGTGTGTGTGTGTGTGTGTGTGTAAATCACGAAAATTAACACGTGATATTACATCTTCAGAAGGAATGATTTACAGGTCAAGTATTGGACATATATATAGGCAGGAGAGAGTGGTGGAGTGAGGTGAGGTACAATGACAAATGAATGGGAATTAGGTGGATACAAATAAGAGCCGCACAAGAACTGCAGAAGGCCAATTGACCCATACGATGCAGCTCCCATTCTTACCCACCAACAGGCCCACACATGGATAATAATAGCATAAGATAGTAAATATTTACAATGAATTAGTGAGACAAATGTGCATCAATGATCCTACTCAAATCGCCCTTTAATTGATCTATTAAAAATGGATCTAAGTTATATAAACCACTGCTAATGTTCAAATTACATTCTTTTGTGATCTGTATTAAAGCAGATTCAATTATGTTCTTGTTATAGGTGCTTTTACAATTCGTTATTGAAGACGCCATCTCCCAATCAATTTGGTGAGCATCTTCTGACAAATGAACAAACAAAGCATTAGACAATTGGCCATGTCTTACAGAGTATTTATGTTGCAAAATTCTACATTTCAAATCTTTAGATGTTTGCCCAACATAGAACTTATTACAGTCTTTACAAGGTATTTTATAAATGACACAATTATCACTACGAGGGCTGTTCCTAACTAATAGCTTACCAACAGTATTTTCGTAACTAAACAATACATGTATATCTTTAAAAAGTTTCAAGGCCTTGACAATATTCTCAAACCCAGAGAAATATGGTAAACACAACACATTCTTTGGGCGAATCCTTTCACTGCATATATTATTATAATATGTACGACGAGCTTTGCTACGGCAAACTTCCAAAAAACTCAGTGAGTAACAAAGCTTGAGACCAATCGAATCAATATTCTTAAACTCTTCATCTAAGAATTCTGGACTCACAACTCGAAGAGCTCTTAGATACATTGAAGAAAAAATAGATTTTTTCACATTGTATCTATGCCCTGAAAAATAACGAACATAAGATAAATTATTCGTAGGTTTTCTGTAGACACTAAACTTTAGTGAAAATTCTTCCCTATGAACAAGTACATCTAGGAATGGCAAACATTTATCAATTTCAGTCTCCATAGTAAATTTTATAGAGGTGACTTGGTCATTAAGTTTGGCTACAAATTCCTCTGTGTTTACATCTGTAGGCCATATACACAAAATATCAACATATCTAAACAATGGAATGATTTCTGGGGTAATTTTTTTAAACAAATTTCTTTTTTGAAGAATTCCATGTACAAGTTTGAAAGCAATGACGATAAAGGATTCCCCATTGCCATTCCAAAAGTCTGTAAATAATACTCATTAGTAGACATCCGTCAATCCCGTGGGGTTATGGAGTTGTGCCCTGGGTGTCTACTTGTTGTAGTCTAGTTGGATGCAGCGCCTGCTGTGGCTGTGAAGGCCAACCCGAGAATGACAGTCTCGACTGCAGCGAGCGCAGATGAACGCCGAAGCGGGTGTGCCTGACAGTGGTCGAGACCTCCTTTGAAGTCTATTGTCCTCTGCCTGCCTCTTCAGTTCATCCTCGAATTGCTGGAGTCCCTTCTGCACTTTACATCTCCAGGCAGATCTGTCCGCAGCTGCTGCCTCCCAAGTGTTGATGTCGATGTTCATCTGCTTGAGGTCGCGTTTCCAGGCATCTTTGAAACGCAGCTGAGGTCTTCCGGTGGGTCTCCTTCCTGATGCCAGTTCTCCATACAAGAGGTCTTTCGGTATGCGGCCATCGACCATGCGTGTGACATGTCCCACCCATCGCATGCGTCTCTGCTTCAGGAGAGTGAATATTGAAGGGACTCTCGAGTACAGTGTTGTTGGTGACGTAGTCTTTCCACGTGATGTCAAGGATGCGTCTTAGGTTCTGCATGTGAAAGGTATTAAGCCGTCTCTTCTGGCGAGAGTGCAGGGTCCAGGATTCTGAGCCGTAGAGAAGTGTACTCACCACACATGCCATGTAGACTTAATTGTGCCTTGGTGTGTACTGCCAGTTTGGCATTTTCCCAAGCGCGCTTTGTGAGCCTGGCCAGTGTTGTTGCGGCCTTCCCGATACGCCTGTTGAGCTCAGTGTCCAGGGAAAGGGTCTGAGATTGTGGAGCCCAGGCACACAAACTCGTGAACTGCCTCCAGCACATAGTCTGCTATATTTATACAGGGTAGCTCATTGACATCTTGTCCCATCACCTGTGTCTTCTTCACGCTGATTGTCAGGCCAAATGCGGAACAGGCTGCGGCAAAGCGGTTGAGTAGCTGCTGGAGGCCTTCTGCTGTGTGTGTGGTGATCGCTGCGTCGTCGGCGAAGAGGAACTCTCTGATGATTCGCATCTGTACTTTTGTCTTTGCTCGGAGTCTGGATAGATTACAGAGCTTTCCATCAGATCTTATACGGAGATAGATGCCTTCTGTGGTTGTTCCAAAGGCATGCTTGACGAGGATCGCGAAAAAGATGCCGAACATGGTTGGAGCATGAATACACCCCCGTTTAACACCACTGTTGATGTTGAATGGTTCAGAAGTTGAGCCGTCGTACACGACTGTCCCCTTCATGTCCTTGTGGAACGATTGTATCATGCTGAGTAGGATGGGTGGACAACCAATTTTGGCCAAGATCTTGAAGAATCCGTCCCTACTCGCGAGGTCGAAGGCCTTTGTAAGGTCAATGAAGGCGATGTACAAGGCTTTTCTCTGCTCCCTGCACTTTTCTTGAAACTGTCTCAGGGAGAACACCATGTCAGTGGTCGACCTCTCTGCTCGGAAACCACACTGTGACTCTGGGTACATACACTCTTTCAGCAAGAATCTGATGATGAAGACGACCCTGGCGAAGAGTTTGCCAACGACGCTGAGGAGGGAGATGCCGCTATAGTTGTTGACATCGCTTCTGTCACCTTTATTTTTGTAGAGAGTGATGATGTTTGCATTTCTCATGTCTTGTGGCACCGAGCCCTCCCTCCAGCACTGGCACAGAAGTTCATGAAGTTCAATTTTAAGTGTTCCACGAGGGCACTTGAGAACTTCAGGCGGAATCCCGTCGTCTCCTGGGGCCTTCCCTGAGGAAAGTGAATCCACTGCTTTCTCAACTTCTTTCACAATTGGTTCAAGATCAAGTTCTTCCATGATGGGCAGGCATTCGATTGCATCCAAAGCCTCTACGCTGACCAAGTTCTCTCTGGAGTAGAGTTTGGAGTAATGTTCCACCCAGCGGTTCTTCTGTTGATCACGGTCTTTAATGATCTCTCCAGTGGCTGACTTTAGAGGAGCCGTCCTGTTTTGTGTAGGGCCTGTTGCCTGTTTGATCCCTTCGTACATGCCTCTTATGTTGCCGACAGTGGCCACAGTCTGGATGCTGGAACAGAGTCGAAGCCAGTAATCGTTAGCACAGCGCCTTGCAGTTTGTTGAACTCTACTGCGGGCAGTACAGAGGGCCTGTAGGTTCCTTTCTGAGGGCAGGTTCTTGTAGAATGAGAGTGCTCGTCTCTTTTCCTTTACGATGGGTAACAGTTCCTCTGCACTGGCCTCGAATCAATCTGCTGACTTGTTCTGCCTCTTACCGAAGGTGGACATGGCAGTGTTGAAAATAGTGCCCCTGAGATGTGACCACCTCTCACTTGTGCTATCGCAGGGTGGTACAGGAAGGGCATTTATCAGCGCTGCAGTGAATTCCTCCACCTTGTGAAGGTCACGGGTCTTGCTTATGTTAATGCGTGGTCTTCCCTCCTTCTTTGCTCTGTGGATTTTCCGGGGCTGGAACTTTACTCTTTAAACGACGAGAGAGTGGTCGGAGTCACAATCTGCGCTCTGGAAGCTGCGGGTCAGTTTGACGTTTCTGAGATTGTTACACCCCGTAAGCACCAGATCGAGTTGGTGCCAATGCTTAGACCTGGGATGTCTCCAGGAAACCTTATGCTGGGGCTTGGTGTCGAAGAAGGAATTGGTGATGCAGAGATCATGACAGCAGCAGATCTCCAGGAGGCGCTGCCCACTCTCATTCATCTTCCCAAATCCAAACTAGCTCAGGCAGAGAGGCCAAGAGCTGTGATCAGAACCAACTCTTGCATTAAAATCGTCCAGGAGGAGGACTGGCTCTTGTTGAGGTATGTCTCTGAGAGTTAGGCCGAGGTCATCATAGAACTTGTCCTTCGCTTCGGTAGAGGAGGTCAGTGTTGGTGCATAGGCGTTGATGAGGCTGACCATTCCTACTGCTGTATGAATCTGAAGTTTGATGTTCCTTGCAGACCCCCCCGTGGGCGGTACTATGGACCCTAACAACCTGTTCCTGATGGTAAAGCCAACGCCATGCTCCCTTACCTCTTCTGGTGGTTTGCCCTGCCAGAAGAAGGTAAAGTCCCTCTCCCGTATGCTGCCGGTCGCGGGCAGACGTGTCTCCTGCAGGGCGACTATGTCCATCTGGAGCCTGCGTAGTTCATTGTTGATCACAGCTGTCTTGCGGGCGTCGTTCACTTCCAGTAGATCTTCCGAGAGACCCGGTGTCATGGTCCTTACATTCCACGTGCCCAGTTTGAGAGCTGGGTGGCTCTGTGTTTATTTTCTGTTGCCTGGTGCATGGGTTGACGATCCGCTTATTGGATTGTGGCCTAAGCCCACGCACCCAGTGGAGCAGGCGGACCATGGCGGGACAGCACCTTATTGGCTGGGGGCTGCCCAGCTTGAGGCGGGCGGTAGCTGTCCTATGAAATCGGATAATTTCTCCCACCGACGGAAGCAACCCCTGGCGCCTTACTCTACGTCAACTGAGTGGTAGGCTTATCACCGGTAACTGTCACTTCCCGTGTTGAGCCAACGCCAAGGCAACGCTGGAGTGTCCTCTCCAGGGCACAGGCCTGGGCAGTAATTATGGAGGACCAGCTGTTGCCCATGCAGCAGATCCACCCTCTCCACGCCACCGATGTGATCCAAGGGAAGGGCGGGCGCCGATACGCTTGGCGCCAGTGTCGTCGCAGGAGTTGCCGGAATGTAGCTGTAAACAGCTGCAAACTGCCTTAGGGACTCCAACTCCGGAATTTTCCTCAAGGTTGACTCCCGAAGTCTTTCCCATGAGTGGGTTTAGCCACAAGACAGCAGAGGTTTGAATTGGGGTTTTCCTTCCCCTGAATGAGCTGCCTTTCCAGGCTAACGAGTCCCATCTGCCCGAAGCAACTGGTTTTAAGGCGCCAGAGACCCGCCTTCGCCCCTTCTCCTGTTGGTAGAAGCAGTTCCGCCAGGCCTAGAGGCTAAGCCACACGTGCAGGCCAGGAGCTGGACTTGGTTGTCAGAGGCTATTAGAGACGCCCGCCATCATGGGCACTTTACAGGCTGTGGGAGCTTATCTCTACAACCTGCACCCCCCGGCTATAACAACCCTTGGAACCATAATATAATACTTTATATACCATAATATAACCATTTAATATTACTCCTTATTAAAGGTAAAATATAAAGGTGAGGGGACGACGAAATACATTCTTTAATGCAACGACTTAACAAGATTGACAACAATATCAGCAGAAAGATGTAAAGTATGATTCATTAGTTCATGAGCAGGATAATCAAGAATATCATCAACCGGTACCTTTGTAAACAAGGAACAAACGTCAAAACTGATTAACTTTACATCAGGAGTGACAGGAACACTATTCAATTTGTTAACTAATTCAGGAGAATTGGTCAAATGAGAAGAGGAAATGGTTCCTAAGCAGACGATGAGTCACAATAACGTGGCTGAAGTATGTTGACCAGACCACACACTAAAAGTTGAAGGGACGACGACGTTTCGGTCCGTCGACTTGAGAATGGTCCAGGACGGACCGAAACGTCGTCGTCCCTTCAACTTTTAGTGTGTGGTCTGGTCAACATGGTTCCTAACAATGGGGACAAGATTTTAGTAAGCCATTTAGAAAGCTTGTAAGGAAGGGATCCCACAGAACTGATGATAGGCCTCATGGGATTGTTAGGTTTATGCGTCTTGATAAGTCCATAGATATATGGTAATGAAGGTGATGATGTAGTAAATTGATTAAGAAGATCTTTATGTTTACTTTACAACTTCTTCAAGCTGCTATTGAAGAGCTTGATGATGTCCTCAAGAGGAAATTCCTGTTTCAATTTTTCCTCTGTGGTCTGACACTGTCATATACATATATTATATATATGTATATATATATAAGTCAGGGGGCAGGGCCGGCGCCAGGTCAGGGGGCAGGGCCGGCGCCAGATCAGAGGGCAGGGCCGGCGCCAGGTCAGGGGCCAGGGCCGGCGCCAGGTCAGGGGGCAGGGCCGGCGCCAGGTCAGGGGCCAGGGCCGGCGCCAGGTCAGGGGGCCGGCGCCAGGCCAGGGGCCCAGGGCCGGCGCCAGGTCTGGGGGCAGGGCCGGCGCCAGGTCAGGGGCCAGGGCCGGCGCCAGGTCAGGGGGCCGGCGCCAGGCCAGGGGCCCAGGGCCGGCGCCAGGTCAGGGGGCAGGGCCGGCGCCAGGTCAGGGGCCAGGGCCGGCGCCAGGTCAGGGGCCAGGGCCGGCGCCAGGTCAGGGGGCCGGCGCCAGGCCAGGGGCCCAGGGCCGGCGCCAGGTCAGGGGCCAGGGCCGGCGCCAGGTCAGGGGCCAGGGCCGGCGCCAGGGCCGGCGCCAGGTCAGGGGGCAGGGCCGGCGGCAGGTCAGGGGGCAGGGCCGGCGCCAGGTCAGGGGGCAGGGCCGGCGCCAGGTCAGGGGGCAGGGCCGGCGCCAGGTCAGGGGCCAGGGCCGGCGCCAGGTCAGGGGGCAGGGCCGGCGCCAGGTCAGGGGGCCGGCGCCAGGCCAGGGGCCCAGGGCCGGCGCCAGGTCAGGGGGCAGGGCCGGCGCCAGGTCAGGGGGCAGGGCCGGCGCCAGGTCAGGGGCCAGGGCCGGCGCCAGGTCAGGGGGCAGGGCCGGCACCAGGTCAGGGGGCAGGGCCGGCGCCAGGTCAGGGGCCAGGGCCGGCGCCAGGTCAGGGGGCAGGGCCGGCGCCAGGTCAGGGGCCAGGGCCGGCGCCAGGGCCGGTGCCAGGTCAGGGGGCAGGGCCGGCGCCAGGTCAGGGGGCAGGGCCGGCGCCAGGTCAGGGGCCAGGGCCGGCGCCAGGTCAGGGGCCAGGGCCGGCGCCAGGTCAGGGGCCAGGGCCGGCGCCAGGTCAGGGGGCAGGGCCGGCGGCAGGTCAGGGGGCAGGGCCGGCACCAGGTCAGGGGGCAGGGCCGGCGCCAGGTCAGGGGCCAGGGCCGGCGCCAGGTCAGGGGGCAGGGCCGGCGCCAGGTCAGGGGCCAGGGCCGGCGCCAGGGCCGGTGCCAGGTCAGGGGCAGGGCCGGCGCCAGGTCAGGGGGCAGGGCCGGCGCCAGGTCAGGGGCCAGGGCCGGCGCCAGGTCAGGGGCCAGGGCCGGCGCCAGGTCAGGGGCCAGGGCCAGCGCCAGGTCAGGGGGCAGGGCCGGCGGCAGGTCAGGGGGCAGGGCCGGCGCCAGGTCAGGGGGCAGGGCCGGCGCCAGGTCAGGGGGCAGGGCCGGCGGCAGGTCAGGTGGTCCCCCAGTCATCCCGGCGCCTCCCCATACCGCTTGTGTCCTCCCTCATCAAGCAAGGAGGAGCCGTGTATGATGAAGGGACGTCATCCGGGTGGTGTAGGAGCAGGCGGGGGGACGGAGACACGCACGAGAGGCGGAGAGAGGCTAGGAGGCGGACAGGAGGAGATGGGGGGCTAAAAGATAGGAAGGGAGGGAGGATAGGACACACCAGGGTGTGGAATATGATCGAAATGTTAGAAGACTCAGTGCTAGTAAGAACACTTCCAAGTGTCCGCTCCAGGGCTCGGGGGCCAGGACTGTGGTGGCGGGCCGCCAGGGCCATCACTACCCGTGGCCAGGGTGACGTGACCACCAGACGACACCACCAAACACACCTTTCATGGAGACAACATCTAAACGTGGACACATGTATCGGGGTGAACATTTGGATGTTCCACGTCATTTACCAATACACATCCATATGTGTTAACATACATATGAAGAGCTTACAAACACCCGCAGCTTACTGGCAAGCTTGGAGGAACTTGGCACCCGGTGTCAGCAAGGTGGACACCCAGCCATCTTATCTCAACATGTATTCCACATCTATTAACTTTTATTTCTGAATCTCTCCATCATCTTTCCTCCTAAACATCCACACAACAAGGAGGGTATGGGAGGGATGTAGGGGGGGGGGGGAGGAGGGTAGTATGTAGGGAAGGGTAGAATGGGGGTTTAGGATGAAAGAGGAGGGGGAGGGAGGAGCAGTGGAGAGAGAGAGAGCCCGTCTTATTAGTGGAACTCGGAGCTCCTTTAACTAAAGGATGAAAATAGCGCGCATTGAGGTGATGAGGCGTTGGGAGGAGAGGCAGGGTGACCAGGGTGACCAGGCAGACCAGGGTGACCAGGGTGACCAGGCTGACCAGGGTGACCAGGGTGACCAGGCTGACCAGGGTGACCAGGGTGACCAGGCTGACCAGGGTGACCAGGGTGACCAGGCTGACCAGGGTGACCAGGGTGACCAGGCTGACCAGGGTGACCAGGGTGACCAGGGTGAGCAGGCTGACCAGGGTGACCAGGCTGAGCAGGCTGACCAGGGTGAGCAGGCTGACCAGGGTGACCAGGGTGACCAAGGTGAGCAGGCTGACCAGGGTGACCAGGCTGAGCAGGCTGACCAGGGTGAGCAGGCTGACCAGGGTGACCAGGGTGACCAAGGTGAGCAGGCTGACCAGGGTGACCAAGGTGAGCAGGCTGACCAGGGGGACCAAGGTGACCAGGGTGACTAGAGTGACCAGGGTGACTAGGGTGACCAGGGTGACCAGGGTGACCAAGGTGAGCAGGGTGACCAGGGTGACCAGGGTGAGCAGGCTGACCAGGCTGACCAGGGTGACCAAGGTGAGCAGGGTGACTAAAGTGACCAGGGTGACTAGGGTGACCAGGGTGACTAAAGTGACCAGGGTGACTAGGGTGACCAGGGTGACCAGGGTTACTAGGGTGACCAGGGTGACCAGGGTGACCAGGGTGACTAGGGTGACCAGGGTGACCAGGGTGACTAGGGTTACTAGGGTGACTAGGGTGACCAGGGTGACTAGGGTGACCAGGGTGACCAGGGTGACTAGGGTGACCAGGGTGACCAGGGTGACTAGGGTGACCAGGGTGACCAGGGTGACTAGGGTGACCAGGGTGACTAGAGTGACCAGGGTGACTAGGGTGACCAGGGTGACCAGAGAGGACGGAGCCCAACACCACTGACCACACAACACCACTGGCCACACAACACCACTGGCCACACAACACCACTGACCACACAACAACACTGACCACACAACACCACTGACCACACAACACCACTGGCCACACAACACCACTGACCACACAACACCACTGGCCACACAACACCACTGACCACACAACACCACTGACCACACAACACCACTGGTCACACAACACCACTGGTCACACAACACCACTGGTCACACAACACCACTGGTCACACAACACCACTGGTCACACAACACCACTGACCACACAACACCACTGACCACACAACACCACTGGTCACACAACACCACTGACCACACAACACCACTGACCACACAACACCACTGGTCACACAACACCACTGGCCACACAACACCACTGGCCACACAACACCACTGGTCACACAACACCACTGGCCACACAACACCACTGGCCACACAACACCACTGGCCACACAACACCACTGGCCACACAACACCACTGACCACGCAACACCACTGGTCACACAACACCACTGACCACACAACACCACTGGTCACACAACACCACTGGTCACACAACACCACTGGCCACACAACACCACTGGTCACACAACACCACTGACCACACAACACCACTGGTCACACAACACCACTGACCACACAACACCACTGGTCACACAACACCACTGGTCACACAACACCACTGGTCACACAACACCACTGACCACACAACACCACAGGTCACACAACACCACTGACCACACAACACCACTGACCACACAACACCACTGGTCACACAACACCACTGGTCACACAACAACACTGGCCACACAACACCACTGGCATCACAACACCACTGACCACACAACACCACTGACCACACAACACCACTGACCACACAACACCACTGGCCACACAACACCACTGACCACACAACACCACTGGCCACACAACACCACTGGCAACACAACACCACTGGCAACACAACACCACTGACCACACAACACCACTGGCCACACAACACCACTGGCCACACAACACCACTGGTCACACAACTCCACTGGTCACACAACACCACTGGCCACACAACAACACTGGCCACACAACACCACTGGCCACACAACACCACTGGCCACACAACACCACTGGTCACACAACACCACTGGTCACACAACAACACTGGCCACACAACAACACTGGTCACACAACACCACTGGCTACACAACACCACTGGCCACACAACACCACTGGCCACACAACACCACTGGCCACACAACACCGCTGGTCACACAACACCACTGGTCACACAACACCACTGGCCACACAACACCACTGGCCACACAACACCACTGGCCACACAACACCACTGGCCACACAACACCACTGGCCACACAACACCACTGGCCACACAACACCACTGGTCACACAACACCACTGGTCACACAACACCACTGGCCACACAACACCACTGGTCACACAACACCACTGACCACACAACACCACTGGTCACACAACACCACTGACCACACAACACCACTGGTCACACAACACCACTGGTCACACAACACCACTGGTCACACAACACCACTGACCACACAACACCACAGGTCACACAACACCACTGGTCACACAACACCACTGGTCACACAACACCAGTGACCACACAACACCACTGGTCACACAACACCACTGACCACACAACACCACTGACCACACAACACCACTGACCACACAACACCACTGACCACACAACACCACTGACCACACAACACCACTGACCACACAACACCACTGACCACACAACACCACTGGCCACACAACACCACTGGCCACACAACACCACTGACCACACAACACCACTGACCACACAACACCACTGGCCACACAACACCACTGACCACACAACACCACTGGTCACACAACACCACTGGTCACACAACACCACTGACCACACAACACCACTGACCACACAACACCACTGACCACACAACACCACTGGTCACACAACACCACTGACCACACAACACCACTGGTCACACAACACCACTGGTCACACAACACCACTGGTCACACAACACCACTGGCTACACAACACCACTGGCTACACAACACTAACACTTGGGGTGAGGCACCCGGCCTCCCCCCCCCTTCTATTGGTGCTAGCGTCCCTATGTAAGATCCTCCGTAAGATCCGTACAACCACTGGCGCCGTCGTGCGGGTCAGAGACACCCGCACCAGCTGTCGTGCGGGTCAGAGACACCCGCACCAGCCGTCGTGCGGGTCAGAGACACCCGCACCAGCTGTCGTGCGGGTCAGAGACACCCGCACCAGCCGTCGTGCGGGTCAGAGACACCCGCACCAGCTGTCGTGCGGGTCAGAGACACCCGCACCAGCCGTCGTGCGGGTCAGAGACACCCGCACCAGCCGTCGTGCGGGTCAGAGACACCCGCACCAGCCGTCGTGCGGGTCAGAGACACCCGCACCAGCTGTCGTGCGGGTCAGAGACACCCGCACCAGCCGTCGTGCGGGTCAGAGACACCCGCACCAGCCGTCGTGCGGGTCAGAGACACCCGCACCAGCCGTCGTGCGGGTCAGAGACACCCGCACCAGCCGTCGTGCGGGTCACAGACACCCGCACCAGCCGTCGTGCGGGTCAGAGACACCCGCACCAGCCGTCGTGCGGGTCACAGACACCCGCACCAGCCGTCGTGCGGGTCAGAGACACCCGCACCAGCCGTCGTGCGGGTCAGAGACACCCGCACCAGCCGTCGTGCGGGTCAGAGACACCCGCACCAGCTCCACCAGTAATCACTTCCTCCTGGCACAAACTGCCGTATATACAAATCAGAAAATCTTGGTATGATTTTATATTACAGAAAATGGGAAGTTGTGTTAATAGTGATATATAAAAATAGGGAATTTTATTTAATAGTTATATATTAAATGGGAAGGAAAGGAAAGAAGTGGGAAGAAGTGGGAATTAAATGGGAAGGGAAGGAAAAGAATGGAACTATCGGGAGAAAGCGTCAAGCCATTACGACTATATAGCACTTGGAAGGGATTAGGATAAGGATTTGGGATGGGACCGGGGGGGGGGGGGGGAAGGAATGGTGCCCAACCACTTGGACGGTCGGGGATTAAACTCCTTCCTTGAAAGTTGTATTTAATAGTATCAAGTCAATTCCGTTTCATATACAAATAGCAAGCTTTCTGTAATGCAAATATAAAACTGCCCATTTTCTGAAATATTAAATAAAACTGCCAATTTTTTATCATTAATAAATAAAACTATTAAAAAATGGGAAGTTGTATTTAACACTGATATAGAAAATGGGGGTTTTATATTTAATAATGTTTCAGAAAATGGGTAGTCTTATATTTGCATCACAGAACGCTTGCTCTTATTATAAGAAATGGGATTTATTTGATGGTATTAGAGAGAACTGGAGAGATTATATCTGGCTGAGGAGACGAGAGTGATTTGATCTTGTTAGGGAAAGCGGGCTTGAGGTTGGTGTATGGCGAGCCCCGGGCCGCCCGCACCAACCATAAACCCAAGTTTATGGCCCTAACCTTCTCCTCCTCCTCCTCCTCCAGACCCTCCTTCTGTCAGCTCTGTTTACCTCTTAACATATTTGTTCTCTTTATGTGTTCTCTGCGGTTGTGTCCTCTCATGCTCTTCTTCGTTGTAGCGTTTCTCTTCGTTGTATCGTTTCTCTTCTTCGTTGTATCGTTTCTCTTCTTCGTTGTAGCGTTTCTCTTCTTAAGAACATAAGAACAAGGTAACTGCAGAAGGCCTATTAGCCCATACGAGGCAACTCCTATTTATAACCACCCAATCCCACTCATATACATGTCCAACCCACGCTTGAAACAATCGAGGGACCCCACCTCTACCACGTTACGCGGTAATTGGCATCACAGATCAGTCTGCTGCCTGGAAGAGCTTCACCTGCTTGAGCAAGCCCGTGAGCTCCTGCCTGTAGAGAGGTTACCTCCCTGGGAGGATGACTCATGCAAGATCATCATCAATGAAATGGCAACGAAAAAATCCAACATGATACCACAAGAAATGAGGCACAAGTATCTCGAGGAAATTTATAAAGAAGCCGGAGATGAACTAGATCAAATCTACACTGACGGGTCATCTAATCCTGTCAATGGCAGGACTGGTGCAGCATACACGGTAATCAAGGATAATACTTTCCAACGCAGAAATGAAGAAAAAGCGCGTATTGAGAACTATGCCTCTTCAACGCAAGCAGAGCTAACTGCCATTGTTATGGCGTTAAGGTTTCTTGAACGGAACACTAATGGTGCAGTGATTTGCACCGATTCAAAAGCAGCACTGCAAAGCCTAAGTAAAAATCGGGCAGAAAATCTTGCAATAGTCGCTGAAATTAAGAGAGCTGTGAGAGTACTTACCAATCAGGGAAGAGTCATCAAGTTTCTGTGGATCCCCTCCCATGTTGGAATATGTGGGAATGAACGAGCAGATGTGCTGGCTGCTGAAGGAGACCATATTGAATACTTCATACCCAAGACTCTACTACAAATTAGAGGTATTGTCAGGCAACATCACCGTGACAAGGTAACTGAGGAAAGGAGGATAGAAGCACAAACTAGTGAATCTATACGATGGTACAACATGGTTGCAGCTGACAATCCCAATCATTATGGCCGAAGAGGAGGAGGACGAGGGAGAGAATCAGTAATACCTGATTTTAATAGCCTAAGAAATTTTTTGGGTCAAATTGATTGGAAAGTCTTGGGTATGGGGTGTGGGCCGGTCTTGGAACGAGACATGAACCCAGCGATAGGTGACTTAAATGGGGATTTCGATGTGGATTCAATATATAACTTATTTAAGAATATTCTAAACAAAGCACAGGAACGTAGTATACCATACAAATTGAATAGATCGAATACTAATGACCCAAAGTGGATAACAAAGAATTTGAAGAACCTTATAGGTAAAAAGAGAGCTTGGTACAAAAGGATTAAAAATGGGGAGGTCACTTTAGAACAGGAATTCATACAACTGGTTAGAAATGTTAAAAAAGAGATAAGGAAAGCAAAAAGAAACTATGAAGTTCGCATAGCAGGGCAAGCAAAGACAAATCCTAAAGTTTTTTTTCAGTTATATCGTACTAAGACTAGGGAAAGGATAGGTCCATTAAAAACTGAGACAGGTCAAATAACAGATAGTGATGAAGAGATGAGTAGTATTTTTAATAAATATTTTGTATCTGTATTTACTAAAGAGGAACTTAACAATATGCCTTCAGCCGAACAAGTCTATGTGGGTGGGTACGAGGACAGGTTGACGAGTTTTGCAGTTACCAGGGAGGATGTTCTTAAACAAATAGTAAAACTCAAACCAAACAAATCCCCAGGGCCGGATGAAGTGTTTGCCAGGGTGCTTAAAGAATGCAAAGAGGAGCTTTGTGACCCACTGTCAACCATATTTAATAAATCAATAGAGTCAGGCAGAGTGCCAGAGTTTTGGAAAGTTGCTAATGTGATACCAGTTTTTAAGAAAGGAGATAGATCACTTGCGTCTAACTATCGACCAATTAGCCTAATGTCTATTGTGGGAAAGTTACTCGAATCGATAATAGCAAATAAAATTCGTCTTCATCTTGAAAAACATAAATTAATAATTGAGTCGCAACATGGTTTTATACATGGCCGTTCATGTTTAACAAATTTGTTATCTTTTTATTCTAGCATAGTTGAGGCAGTTGATAGAGGTAAGGATTGTGATGTTGTGTACCTTGACTTTAGCAAAGCTTTTGATACAGTGCCACATGAAAGACTGATTAAAAAGATAGAGTCTCATGGTATTGGGGGTGCTATATTAAGCTGGATTAGGGCATGGCTATACCAAAGGAAACAGAGAGTTAGTATAAATGGAATCAAGTCAGAGTGGGAAAATGTTGTAAGTGGAGTGCCTCAAGGCTCTGTCCTGGGACCTCTGTTGTTTATAATATATATAAATGATTTAGATTCAGGTTTGAGTAGCAACATTTGCAAATTTGCCGATGATACGAAAATCGGTAGGGAAATTAATTCGGAGGAGGACTCACTATCACGTCAAGTTGATCTAGATAGGGTTTTGAAATGGTCAAAGGATTGGCAGATGCAGTTTAATGCTGATAAATGTAAAGTTCTGAAGTTAGGTAATGATGATAGAGTTACAAGATACGAGCTAGATGGTGTTGAGATTGCAAAGTCGGATTGCGAAAGGGATCTGGGAGTTATGATTAGTAAGAATTTAAAACAAAAGGATCAATGCATAAATGTTCGTAATAAGGCAAATCGGACACTTGAATTTATTAATCGCAGCGTTAGTAACAAGACACCTGGTGTGGTTCTCAAGCTATCTTTCTCTAGTTAGGCCCCATTTAGATTATGCAGTTCAGTTTTGGTCGCTATATTATAGAATGGATATAAATTCACTTGAACGTGTCCAACGTAGGATGACTAAGTTAATTCCTCAAATTAGAAATCTTTCATATGAAGAAAGATTAACAAAGCTTAAGTTGCATTCACTGGAAAGGCGGAGAGTTAGGGGTGTTTAGGAGAGTCTCCTACAGTTGTTGGCACTTACCTACAATAGTTGGCACTTACCCACAATAGTTGGCACTTACCCACAATAGTTGGCACTTATCCACAATAGTTGGCACTTACCCACAATAGTTGGCACTTACCTACAATAGTTGGCACTTACCCACAATAGTTAGCACTTACCTACAATAGTTGCCACTTACCCACAGTTGCTAGCACTTACCCACAATAGTTGGCACTTACCTACAATAGTTGGCACTTACCCACAATAGTTAGCACTTACCTACAGTTGTTGGCACTTACCTACAATAGTTGGCACTTACCCACAATAGTTAGCACTTACCTACAGTTGTTGGCACTTACCTACAATAGTTGGCACTTACCCACAATAGTTGGCACTTATCCACAATAGTTGGCACTTACCTACAGTTGTTGGCACTTACCTACAATAGTTGGCACTTACCCACAATAGTTAGCACTTACCTACAATAGTTGCCACTTACCCACAGTTGCTAGCACTTACCCACAATAGTTGGAACTTACCCACAATAGTTGGCACTTACCTACAATAGTTGGCACTTACCCACAATAGTTGGCACTTATCTGCAATAGTTGGCACTTACCCACAATATCTGGCACTTACCTACATTTGTTGGCACTTACCTACAGTTGTTGGCACTTACCTACATTTGTTGGCACTTACCTACAGTTGTTGGCACTTACCTACAGTTGTTGGCACTTACCTACAGTTATTGGCACTTACCTACAGTTGTTGGCACTTACCTACAGTTGTTGGCACTTACCTACAGTTATTGGCACTTACCTACAGTTGTTGGCACTTACCTACAGTTGTTGGCAATTACTGTTACGGTACCCTCTCCTATTTCTTCCGTTTGCCTGCTTTAAGAGTCATATCAGCTTTCTCTACTGATTCTCTGAGGTACAGGGAGTCTGTTGGTATATGTGTCGACCAGACCGGCCCCCAGATAAGGGAGAAATTTACGTTATAAGTTGTAGGTAAGGGGAAAGTGGCGCCCTGATATAAATGAAAGAGTTCCCCCTACCTGCAGATATGCCGTTTTGTAAAGGACACTAGCCGATTGCGGATTGGCCGACTTAGGTCGGCGGCGACCAATCAGAGCCCGCCGTGACGTCATCGAGTGCCCCGGGCGGCGCCAACGTCAGAGCTGGTCTGACTACGAAGGGGAGAGGACGTTTCTCGGTTACCTCTCAAGGATTTGAGGCTCTACACGCCTTACTCAGTGCATTAGAGCTAGCCATCGCAGCCCACCATCGTTATTGGAGACCCTGCGCTTCTGGGAAGCAAGAAGAAGCCAAGTTCATTGAGCAGAGGAGTGCCAAACTTGGAAAATTTATCGGCGACGACGCTGGGCGGCGCCGGGTCACGTTCACTGAGGACTTTGGAGGGACGACACCGTTCCTAGGGCAAGGAGCAACGCCTTGTGGAAGGGACGAGTGTGCGCATATAGTGATTAGCTCAGTGCCCACTGGTGAACCAGGATTGGGATATCTGAATCTCTGTGAATGGTTCAGCGACGACGCGAAGGCTTCACGACACCTGTGGACATGTGGAATGTTCCTGGATCGTCAAGGACCGACTCAGGAAGCGTGGGTACCATCGAGGGACAGGCGTCGTGAGCCAGGAATGTAAAAGTAGATCAATTTCCCTCCCATTACCCCTTGTTTGATTAGGCTAGATAGGCCATTATGTTCATATGTGTGTTATAGTATAACGTTGATACACCAGTAGTAGGATAGGCTGCAGGACAGCTTGTGTTCAGGACTGTTGAAGAGGACAGTGTGTGTGGACGACGGGGCAGTTGAGGAGAAGGTGCCGGCCGACGTGGACGAAGAGGCCCCTCTGTGAGGGAGTGTGTGGCCCCCTTTTAATCTGCCCAGTTGGAGGAGTTGGTTGAGGTCGTGAAAGAAGAGTTGCTGACGATCTCCAGATTTATTATTCTCATTTTTCCATTCCTGTATTGCTTACTAGTTGTGTTTTTACGGGGGTTGAGCTTTTTGCTCTTTCGGCCCGCCTCTCAACTGTCAATCAACTGTTCACTAACTACTACTTTTTTTTTTTTTTTTTTTTTTTTTTTCCACCCCCCCCCCAGGAAGCAGCCCGTGACAGCTGACTAACTCCCAGGTACCTATTTACTGCTAGGTAACAGGGGCACTTAGGGTGAAAGAAACTTTGCCCATTTGTTTCTGCCTCGTGCGGGAATCGAACCAGCGCCACAGAATTACGAGTGCTGCGCGCTATCCACCAGGCTACGAGGCCCCCTCATGCTTGTAAATGTATGTGTGATCATGTAGCTTATGTCAGTAAATTCACACATTTTATCATTGTGTTTAAGTGTGCTTCCATAATAATCTCTATGAACATACACAAGGGTTATCATAGAACCACCTAGTGAACACCACGTTTTCTACAGAAGGTCTTATTGCCTGTAGAGTGGTAAAGCAGCACAGACTTATATAAAAGTGTACCCTATGCCATCCGACCAGTATCACGGCCGAAAGAGTAGCGACACTGTGGCAACAAGCAGTATATAATACACCCACTGAACTGCATTGCTGGGGTGCAGGTATCTCAACCCAGCTGGCGACCTTGTTAAAGGAAGATAGGGAAGGCAGGCGGGAAAGGAATTCCTGCAACCTTTTTGTCTGGCAGGCAAGACTCAGGGAAATTTATTGTTAAAAGGTAAGCCTGGGTCTTCCTTCACTTCTCCACGGGTCTAGACCGGAATTGCTAACAGCAGTTTCCCTGTGGTTGACTGAAGGACTCCCAGGGTGAATCAGTGGCACCCACTTGTGGTGGAAGCAAAGACCTGCGGTGGTGGGCATTGGTGGTCCTCTCCTGTGGGACCAAGGAGACCTCGGTGAATCCCGGGAGTCGGAGGGGCTGAGTATTCTGCCTTCTAAGCCCCTAACAGCCGATTGCTAGCGGAGCCCCAGCCCACCCCGCGTGACATTAACTACAGTTGTTGGCACTTACCCACAATAGTTGGCACTTACCCACAATAGTTGGCACTTACCTACAATAGTTGGCACTTACCTACAATAGTTGGCACTTACCTACAGTTGTTGGCACTTACCTACAGTTGTTGGCACTTACCTACAGTTGTTGGCGCTTACCTACAATTGTTGGCACTTACCCACAGTTGCTAGCACTTACCCACAATAGTTGGCACTTACCCACAATAGTTGGCACTTACCTACAATAGTTGGCACTTACCTACAATAGTTGGCACTTACCTACAGTTGTTGGCACTTACCTACAGTTGTTGGCACTTACCTACAGTTGTTGGCACTTACCTACAACTGTTGGCACTTATCCACAGTTGCTAGCACTTACCCACAATAGTTGGCACTTACCTACAAAAGTTGGCACTTACCTACAGTTGTTGGCACTTACCTACAGTTATTGGCACTTACCTACAGTTGTTGGCACTTACCTACAATAGTTGGCACTTACCTACAGTTATTGGCACTTATCTACAGTTGTTGGCACTTACCTACAATAATTGGCACTTACCTACAGTTGTTGGCACTTACCTACAATAGTTGGCACTTACCTACAGCTGTCGGCACTTACCCACAATAGTTGGCACTTACCTACAATAGTTGGCACTTACCTACAATAGTTGGCACTTACCTACAATAGTTCCTAGCACTTACCCACAATAGTTGGCACTTACCTACAATAGTTGCCACTTACCCACAGCTGCTAGCACTTACCCACAATAGTTGGCACTTA
Organism: Procambarus clarkii; assembly: GCF_020424385.1. Lineage (NCBI taxonomy): Eukaryota > Metazoa > Arthropoda > Malacostraca > Decapoda > Cambaridae > Procambarus > Procambarus clarkii. Next base: position 14,705,005 of record NC_059654.1, on the reverse strand, counting down.
CCTACAATAGTTGCCACTTACTCACAGTTGCTAGCACTTACCCACAATACTTGGCACAATTGTTGGCACTTACCTACAATAGTTGGCACTTACCCACAATAGTTGGCACTTATCTACAATAGTTGGCACTTACCCACAATAGTTGGCACTTATCTACAATAGTTGTAACTTACCCAAAGTTGCTAGCACTTACCGACAATAGTTGGCACTTACCTACAATAGTTGGCATTTACCTACAGTTGTTAGCACTTACCTACAGCTGTCAGCACTTACCCATAATAGTTGGCACTTACCTGCAATAGTTGGTACTTACTACCAATAGTTGGCACTTACCCACAGTTGGTGGCACTTACCTACAGCTGTCGGCACTTACCCACAATAGTTGGCACTTACCCACAATAGTTGGCACTTACCTACAATAGTTAGCACTTACCTATAGCTGTTGGCACTTAAGTACAATAGTTGGCACTTACCCACAATAGTTGGCACTTACCTATAGTTGTTGGCACTTACCTACAATAGTTGGCACTTACCTACAATAGTTGGCACTTACCTACAATAGTTGGCACTTACCTATAATAGTTGGCACTTACCCACAATAGTTGGCACTTACCCACAATAGTTGGCAATTACCTACACCTGTTGTCACTTACCTACAATAGTTGGCACTTACCTACAGTTGTTGGCACTTACCCACAACAGTTGGCACTTACCTACAGTTGTTGGCACTTACCTACAATAGTTGGCAATTACCTACAGTTGTTGGCATTTACCCACAATAGTTGGCACTTACCTACAGTTGTTGGCACTTACCCACAATAGTTGGCACTTACCCACAATAGTTGGCACTTACCTACAGTTGTTGGCACTTACCCACAATAGTTGGCACTTACCTACAGTTGTTGGCACTTACCTACATTTGTCGGCACTTACCTACAGTTGTTGGCACTTACCCACAATAGTTGGCACTTACCTACAGTTGTTGGCACTTACCCAAAATAGTTGGCACTTACCTACAGTTGTTGGCACTTACCCAAAATAGTTGGCACTTACCTACAGTTGTTGGCACTTACCTACAATAGTTGGCACTTACCTACAATAGTTGGCACTTACCTACAGTAGTTGGCACTTAGCGACAGTTGTTGGCACTTACCTACAGTTGTTGGCACTTACCCACAATAATTGGCACTTACCTACATTAGTCGGCACTTACCTACAATAGTTGGCACTTACCTACAATAGTTAGCACTTACCTACAGTTGTTGGCACTTACCTACAGTTGTTGGCACTTACCCACAATAGTTGATACTTACCTACAATAGTTGGCCCTTACCTACAATAGTTGGCACTTACCTACAGTTGTTGGCACTTACCTACAATAGTTGGTACTTACCTACAATTGTTGGCACTTACCTACAATAGTTGGCACTTTCCTACAATAGTTGGCACTTACCTACAATAGTTGGCACTTACCTACAGTTGTTGGCACTTACCTATAGTTGTTGGCACTTACCTACAGTTGTTGGCACTTACCTACAGTTGTTGGCACTTACCTACAATATCTGGCACTTACCTACAATAGTTGGCACTTACCTACAATTGTTGGCACTTACCTACAGTTGTTGGCACTTACCTACAATAGTGGATACTTACCTACAATTGTTGGCACTTACCTACAATAGTTGGCACTTCCCTACAATAGTTGGCACTTACCTACAATAGTTGGCACTTATCTATAATAGTTGGCACTTTCCAACAGTTGTTGGCACTTACCTACAGTTGTTGGCACTTACCTACAGTTGTTGGCACTTTCCTACAGTTGTTGGCACTTACCTACAATAGTTGGCACTTACCTACAATAGTTGGCACTTACCTACAATAGTTGCCACCTACCCAAAGTTGCTAGCACCTACCGACAATAGTTGGCACTTACCTACAATAGTTGGCACTTACCTACTGTTGTTGGCACTTTCCTACAGCTGTCAGCACTTACCCACAATAGTTGGCACTTTCCTGCAATAGTTGGCACTTACTAACAATAGTTGGCACTTACTCACAGTTGGTGTCACTTACCTACAGCTGTCGGCACTTACCCACAATAGTTGGCACTTACCCACAATAGTTGGCACTTACCTGCAATAGTTGGCACTTACTAACAATAGTTGGCACTTACTCCCAGTTGGTGTCACTTACCTACAGCTGTCGGCACTTACCCACAATAGTTGGCACTTACCCACAATAGTTGGCACTTACCTGGAATAGTTGGCACGTACCTACAGCTGTTGGCACTTACCCTCAATAGTTGGCACTTACCTACAATAGTTGGCACTTACTAACAATAGTTGGCACTTACCCACAATAGTTGGCACTTACCTACAGTGTTGGCCAGTCTGCAGGTGTGTAGCACTTCCAAAACATGTTTCCTGGTCATTTATAGCAACTTTCCCGTGGGTGGCAGCAAGTGCTGGTGTGCCAGCGGGCACGATGTGGCACTTGGCACTCCAGCAGCTGCCACACAACTGCCCTCGTCCAATTAGATCAACTGCTGGGAATCGAATTGGTGGGTCAGTGAACAAGCGGGAGTGAATTGAAAGGAAACTCAATACAGTGGAAAAAAGTTCATTTTAGGGAAGGAAACTTTAATTTTAATTATGGAGTTGCTTTTGTGTGTGTGTGTGTGTGTGTGTGTGTGTGTGTGTGTGTGTGTGTGTGTGTGTGTGTGTGTGTACTCACCTAATTGTGCTCACCTAATTGTGCTTGCGGGGGTTGAGCTTTGGCTCTTTGGTCCCGCCTCTCAACTGTCAATCAACTGGTGTACAGATTCCTGAGCCTACTGGGCTCTATCATACCTACATTTGAAACTGTGTATGGAGTCAGCCTCCACCACATCACTTCCTAGTGCATTCCATTTATTAACTACTCTGACACTGAAAAAATTCTTTCTAACGTCTCTGTGGCTCATCTGGGTACTAAGTTTCCACCTGTGTCCCCTTGTTCGTGTCCCACCCGTGCTGAAGAGTTTGTCTTTGTCCACCCTGTCAATTCCCCTGAGAATTTTGTAGGTGGTTATCATGTCTCCCCTTACTCTTCTGTTTTCCAGGGATGTGAGGTTCAGCTCCTTTAGCCTTTCCTCGTAGCTCAATCCTCTCAGTTCCGGGACGAGCCTGGTGGCATACCGCTGAATCTTCTCTAACTTTGTCTTGTGTTTAACTAGGTATGGACTCCAGGCTGGAGCTGCATATTCCAGGATTGGTCTTACATAAGTGGTATACAGGGTTCTGAAAGATTCCTTACACAAGTTTCTGAAGGCAGTTCTTATGTTGGCCAGTCTAGCATATGCCGCTGATGATATTCTTTTGATGTGGGCCTCTGGGGACAGGTTCGGTGTGATATCAACCCCCAGATCTTTCTCTCTATTTGATTCTTGCAGGATTTCCCCTCCCAGATGATACCTTGTGTTCAGCCTCCTGCTCCCTTCGCCTAATTTCATCACCTTACACTTTCCAGAGTTGAACTTCAGCAGCCATTTTCTAGACCATTCCTCCAGTTTATCCAGGTCATCCTGTAGTCTCTGTCTATCTTCATCCGTCTTGATTCTTCTCATAATTTTTGCATCATCAGCAAACATCGAGAGGAATGAGTCTATACCCTCTGGAAGATCGTTCACATATATTAGAAACAGGATGGGTCCAAGTACTGAGCCCTGTGGGACTCCGCTGGTGACATCTCGCCACTCTGATGTCTTCCCCCTCACCGTTACTCGCTGTTTCCTGTTGCTTAAGTACTCCCTTATCCACTGGAGCACCTTCCCTTTTACTCCTGCCTGTTGCTCCAACTTTTTTAACAGCCTTTTATGGGGTACTGTGTCGAAGGCTTTTTGGCAATCCAGGAAAATGCAGTCGGCCCACCCTTCTCTTTCCTGCCTAATTTTCGTTGCCTGGTCATAAAATTCTATTAAACCTGTGAGGCACGATTTACCATCTCTGAACCCATGTTGGTGGTGCGTTACAAAGTTATTTCCCTCCAGATGCTCTACGAGCCTTTTCCTCACGATCTTCTCTAGCACCTTGCATGGTATACAAGTTAAGGAAACTGGCCTGTAATTCAGTGCCTCTTGCCTGTCACCCTTTTTGTATATTGGGACCACGTTAGCTGTCTTCCAACTTTCTGGTAAGTCTCCTGTTTCCAGTGACCTGTTATACACCATAGAGAGTGGCACACTTAGTGCTTCTGCACCTTCCTTTAGTATCCATGGTGAGATTCTATCAGGCCCAACAGCCTTTGTCACATCTAGCTCCAGCAGGCACCTTTTGACCTCATCACTGGTGAGGTCAAATTCCTCCAAGGTTTCCAAGGTTGCCGCCTCCTCATTTAGTGCAGGGGCTTCTCCTTGTTCTATTGTGAAGACCTCCTGGAATCTCTTGTTGAGTTCAACAAGTTTGAGTTCAACAGAGTTCCTCCTGGAATCTCTTGTGTGTGTGTGTGTGTGTGTGTGTGTGTGTGTGTGTGTGTGTGTGTGTGTGTGAGTGAGTGAGTGTGTGTGTGTGTGTGTGTGTGCGTGTGTGCGTGTGCGTGTGCGTGTGCGTGTGTGTGTGTGTGTGTGTGTGTGTGTGTGTGTGTGTGTGTGTGTGTGTGTGTGTGTGTGTGTGTGTGTGTGTGTGTGTGTGTGTGTGTGTGTGAGTGTGTATACTCACCTATTTCTGCTTACGGGGGTTGAGCTCTGGTTCTTTGGTCCCGCCTCTCAACTGTCAATCAACAGGTGTACAGGTTCCTGAGCCTACTGGGCTCTATCATATCTACATTTGAAACTGTGTATGGAGTCAGCCTCCACCACATCACTGCCTAATGCATTCCATTTACTAACTACTCTGACACTGAAAAAGTTCTTTCTAATGTCTCTGTGGCTCATTTGAGAACTAAGTTTCCAACTGTGTCTCCTTGTTCAAGTACCACCAGAGTTAATTAATCTGTCGATCTTCCTTGTTAATTCTTCTGAGTATTTTATATGTAGTGATCATGTCTTCCCTAACTCTTCTGTTTTCCAGCAACATGAGGTTTAGTTCCCGTAGTCTCTCCTTGTAGCTCATATCCCACAGCTCGTATGGTGTCATACCCTTGAGCCTTCTCCAATTTCGTCTTGTACTTGACTTGATACGGACTCCACGCCGGAGCTGCATACTCGAGGATTGGTCTGACATATGTGGTATACAAGGTTCTGAATGATTCCTTACACAGGTTCTTGAAGGCTGTTCTGATGTTAGCCAGCCTCGCATATGCCGCTGATGTAATTCTTTTTATGTGAGCTTCAGGAGACAGGTTTGGTGTGATATCAACTCCTAGATCTTTCTCTCTGTCCGTTTCATGAAGTACTTCATCTTCTATTCTGTATCCTGTGTCTGGCCTCCTGTTTCCATCGCCTAGTTTCATTATATTGCATTTACTCGGGTTGAACTTCAGCAGCCATTTGTTGGACAATTCATTCAGTCTGTCTAGGTCATCTTGTAGCCTCCTACTATCATTCTCTGCTTTAATCCTCCTCATAATTTTTGCATCATCAGCAAACAATGAGACGAATGATTCTATACCCTCTGGGAGATCAATTACATATATCAGAAACAGTATAGGTCCAAGGACTGAACCTTGTGGGACTCCATTTGTGATGTCTCGACAGTCTGAGACCTCGCCCCTCACAGTGACTCGTTGTCTCCTGTTGCTTAGGTACTCCTTTATCCAATGCAGTACCTTCCCTTTCACTCCTGCCTGCATCTCCAGCTTTTTAACTAGCCTCTTGAGTGGAACTGTGTCAAAGGCTTTCTGGCAATCCAAAAATATGCAGTCTGCCCACCCCTCTCTTTCTTGCTTGATTTTTGTTGCCTGGTCGTAGAATTCAATTAATCTTGTGAGGCAGGACTTGCCATCTCTGAACCCATGTTGATGCTGTGTTACAAAGTTCTTTCGCTCCAGATGTTCCACTACCTTTTTTTGCACAATCTTCTCCATCAGCTTGCATGGTATGCAGGTTAGGGACACTGGCCTGTAGTTCAGTGCCTCCTGTCTATCCCCTTTCTTGTATATCGGGACTACATTAGCCGCTTTCCAAATTTCTGGCAGTTCCCCTGTTGCCAGTGATTTGTTATACACTATGGAGAGTGGCAGGCACAGTTCTTCTGCTCCTTCCTTAAGTATGCAAGGGAAGATTCCATCTGGGCCTATAGCCTTTGTCACATCCAACTCTAATAAAGCTTCCTTACTTCCCCGCTGGTAATCTCAAACTCTTCTAGTGGATCATGGTTAATTACTCCCTCTCTTATCTCTGGAGCTTCTCCTTGCTCTAAAGTGAAGACCTCCTGGAATTTCTCATTCAGTTCCTTGCACACTTCCTTGTCGTTTGTAGTGAATTCATCTGCATTTATCCTTAATTTCATTACCTGTCCCTTTACTGTTGTTTTTCTCCTGATGTGGCTGTGCAGCAATTTAGGCTGAGTCTTTGCCTTGCTTGCGGTGTCATTTTCGTATTGTCTTTCTGCCTCTCTTCTCATCCTGACATATTCATTCCTGGCATTCTGGTATCTTTCTCTGCTCTCCAGTGTCCTGTTATTCCTATAGTTTCTCCATGCCCTTTACTTTGCTGCTTAGCTAGCCTACATCTCTGATTAAACCATGGGTTTCTCATCTTCATTTCATTGTTTTCCTTTTGGACTGGGACAAACTTGTTTGCTGCGTCCTTGCACTTGTGCGTGATGTAGTCCATCATGTCTTGGGCCGTCTTTCCTCTGAGCTCTGTTTCCCATGTTATATCTGTTAGGAATTTTCTTATCTCCTCATAGTTTCCCTTTCGGAATGCCAGCCTTTTGTTTTCAGTTCCCCTCCTCGAGTTCAATAACCCTTCTTCAACCAGGTACTCAAACGCCAGTAAGCTGTGGTCGCTCATTCCTACAGGGACCTCAAAACCGATTTCTCTTATGTTGGAGTTGTTCAGAGTCGACTAGGTCGAGTTTCGCTGGTTCATCGTTTCCTCTCATTCTTGTGGGTTCCCTGACATGCTCGCTTAAAACGTTTCTAGTCACCACCTCCAATAGTTTGGCTCTCCAAGTATCCTCTCCTCCATGCGGTTCCTTGTTCTCCCAGTCAATCCTTCCTTGATTAAAGTCCCTCATAATGAGCAGGTGGGATCTATTTCTACAGGCATCAGAGGCTGCCCTCTCAATTATAGTGTTAACTGCCATGTTGTTGTTGTCATACTCTTGACTGGGTCTTCTGTCATTTGGTGGAGGGTTATATATTACTGCTACTACTGCTCTTGGTCCTCCCATTGTCATGGTGCCTGTTATATAGTCTCTGAAACCTTCACAGCACGGGATAGCCATCTCCTTGAAACTCCGTTTCTTTCTCATTAGTAGGGCCACTCTGCCTCCTCCCGTACCTTCCTTCTCTTTCCTTACTATTGTGTACTCCTGGGGAAACACAGCATTCGTCATGATTCCTGAGAGTTTTGTTTCATTGAGTCCGATTACATCTGGGTTCACTTCTTGTGCTCTTTCCCTTAGTTCAATTACCTTGCTTGTAATCCCATCTATGTTCGAGTACATCACCCTGAAACTGACTCTCTTCTGCCCTTCCTCTGGGAGGGGGGGGGGGGTACCTGTGGGATCTGGGGTGTGTGGGGGCTGGGAGGCTCTTGCACGGGGAGAATGGTGGAGGAAGGGCTTGGGGAGTTGCGGGAGGGGGGGGGGGAGGGCAGGGGGCTAGGTGTGAGGGGAGAGTGAGAGGGGGAGGGTTGTGGAGTGGGTGAGAGGAGGAGGGTTTGGGGGTGCGGGAGGTGTGGAGGAATGGGGGGCATGGGGCAGGAGGAAGGGCTTGGGTTGATGGGGGAGAAGAGGGGCTTGGGGGGCGTGGTGGGAAAGGGAGGGCTGGGGAGTGAGGAAGAGGGGAGGTTTAGGGGAGTGGTGGGCTTAGGGGACAAGGGGAGAAAGGAGGGCTTGGGGTGTGGGGGAGAAGGGAGTTCCTTGGGAGTAGGGGGAGGGGGGTGAGTGGGGAGAAGGGAGGTCCTTGGGAGAGGGGTGAGTGGGGGGAGGGTGCCCTAGGTGGACATTTAATGGGGGGGGGGACTGTCAGGGGATGGGGCAGGTAGGGTGTCTATTGGGTGGAATGTGGGGGGGGGGTGGTGCTCCATCACCCTGTGGCTGTTGAACTGTTTGTGGAGGGTTCCTAACACCCTTCTGGGATTGTAGGAGGAAGGGTTGTGGTTCTCTGATTCCTTTCTCTCTCCATGCACTCTGTCCTTGCATCTGCTGCCCTCACTCTCTCGTCCCTTGTCATATCCCTCTGCAGGAATACTTTTTTGAACTTCTGTACATTTGCTAGACCGCTCTTCCTTGCTTGCAGGTCTTCTTTCGTGTTCTCACTCATGAATACCACCTTTATTAATCGGTCTCTGTCCTTGTTGTACTTTCCAAGCCTGAAAACCTTTTCAATATTTTGATCATCCCTCTCCATTTGTACCTCTTTAAGGATCTCGGTAACTATGTTTTTGTCCTTGTCTCTCCGCTCCTTTGGGCGGGTCCCTGTTTGCTCCTTAATGCCTGCTACTACTACTGCTCTTTTTCCCTCTATCATCCGGCTAGTACATCTAGCTGCTTCCTGAGAAGAAGCCACTTCCATGGCAGCGTCATCCCCACTATTCCCCACTCCCACGTCCGATATGCCTTCCCAAATGGTTTGATGTTACCATCAGAAAATTGGGAACATCAAGTGATCTGATGAAATATAAGAGAAACAGTTAAAAAATGAAATGAAAATCTGAAAAAAATAAAAAATAAACTATACTAACGAAATGACGGGTATGGTAAACAACACAGCTCAATTCCAATGCAATTCACACAAAATAATTATATCAAAATGAAAGTAAATCAAAATCTATGAGAATTAAATTTATCAATGCAATCAGAAACATTGAAATGAAATTGTAACATATTCAGTATAACATGTGTGTTGCTCTTATGTTCAACAGATGGCGCTGTTTTTCAAAAAAACATGTTTTTTCCTGTCATAGGTGAGGCATGTATATAGTAGATATATAAAAACACGCGCCTATTCGAATGCAACGTAGTGTCAAAATTTCAAAGCAATCGGTAAAGAGGTTTCAAAGATTTCCCTCACATGAAAAACACATGAAAAATGCAGTTTTCCAGAAAAAGCATGTTTTTTTTTTTTTTTTTTTTTTTTTACTGTCCCAGACGTGACATCTATATTGTATGTAAATAAAAACCTACAATGGAACGTTGTGTGAAAATTTCAAAGCAATCGGTGAAGAACTTACGGAGATTAGCGGTCATGCACAAACGAACATTTCCATTCTCATTTATATGGATATAGGTATTCATGTATATTATATATATTACATATACCTTATGTGTGTAAATACTTACATACCATACGATTGGTATGTGAGGCCAATGCTGGGATATGCGGCCCCAGCATGACCCCCGTATCTTGTCAAGCACAAGACGAAGCTGGAAAAAGTCCAAAGGTATGCTACTAGACTAGTCCCTGAACTAAGAGGCATGAGTTACGAGGAAAGGCTGCGGGAAATGCACCTTACGGAAACGGGTGGTACGCGAACAAGGGGACACAGGTGGAAACTGAGTACCCACATGAGCCACAGGGACGTTAGAAGGAACTTCTTCAGTGTCAGAGTAGTTAACGGATGGAATGCATTAGGCAGTGATGTGGTGGAGGCTGACTCCATACACAGTTTCAAATGTAGATATGATAGAGCCCAATAGGCTCAGGAATCTGTACACCAGTTGATTGACAGTTGAGAGGTGGGACCAAAGAGCTAAAGCTCAACCCCCGCAAGCACAAATAGGTGAGTACACACACACACACACACACACACACACACACACACACACACACACACACACACACACACACACACACACACACACACACACACACACACACACCGGTATATATGATAAATACTGAGCCATGATCCACCCCACGAGGTAACCATAGTATATAATAATTTGCTTTGTCGGGGACAGGATGCCTGTGTATATATACTTCAGGTTTATATCAAGGTTCCCCCCCCCCCTCAAGGTGGAACTACAGACCCTCCCTCAACCCTACACCAGTCGTCTAACTCCCAGGGGACTCATTTATTGCTAGGTGAACAGGAGCATTAGGCGAAAGGAACCGTGCCCATCTATTTTTCCCGCCCGAGATTCGAACCCGGGATCCCCGATTGTGAGATAAAACAAAGCCAACTATACCACGAGACTCCTACGGAATAGTATCACCCCAAATCCATTTTCTCCTATTCCATCTTCCCCCCTCAACCCTTCCCTTTCCTTTTTTCCTCCCTTTCCCACCCCATCACCCTCCCCTCCCACATCATGACCTCCAGGGGTGCCAACACCGCGGTGCCGCCCCTTCCTCTCGAGCGGAAAAAATTGACAACAGTGATAGTCCTAATGGACGGACTCGTGACGTCACCCTGGGCCCTGGGGCAGGGGGGGGGTGAGGGTGAGGTGGAGGGGGAGGGTGAGGGTGAGGGTGAGGGTGAGGGTGGGGGTGAGGGTGAGGGTGAGGGTGAGGGTGAGGGTGAGGGTGAGAGGGGGGTGAGGGTGAGGGTGAGGGTGGGGTGAGGGTGGGGGGTGAGGGTGAGGGTGAGGGTGAGGGTGAGGGTGGGGGTGAGGGTGAGGGTGGGGGTGAGGGTGAGGGTGGGGGTGAGGGTGAGGGTGAGGGTGAGGGTGAGGGTGGGGGGTGAGGGTGAGGGTGAGGGTGGGGGTGAGGGTGGGGGTAAGGGTGAGGGTGGGTGGGGCGAGTTGGTTGGAGTGGGGGGGACGAGGTGGGTCGGATAGGGTGGGGCGAGGTGGGTTGGAGTGGGTGGGGCGAGGTGGGTTGGAGTGGGTGGGGCGATTTGGGTTGGAGTGGGTGGGGAGAGGGGGTTTTGAGTGGGTGGGTCGAGGTGGGGTGGAGTGGGTGGGGCGAGGTGGGTTGGAGTGGGTGTGGAGAGGTGGGTTGGAGGGGGTGGGGCGAGGTGGGTGGAGTGGGGTGGGGCGAGGTGGTTGGAGTTTGGAGTGGGTGGGGCGAGGTGGGTTGGAGAGGGTGGGACGAGGTGGGTTGGAGTGGGTGGGGCGAGGTGGGTTGGAGTGGGTGGGGAGATGTGGGTTGGATGGGTGAGGCGAGGTTGGTTGGAGTGGGTGGGGCGCGAGGTGGGTTGGAGTGGGGGGGGCGAGGTTGGAAGGAGTGGGTGGGGCGAGGGTGGGTCGGAGTGGGTGGGGCGAGGTGGGTTGGTTGGGGGGGTGGGGAGAGGTGGGTCGGAGTGGGTGGGCGAGGTTGGGTGGGTGGAGTGGGTGGGGCGAGGTGGGTTGGAGTGGGTGGGGCGAGGTGGGTTGGAGTGGGTGGGGCGAGGTGGGGTTGGGTGGGTGGAGTGGGTGGGGCGAGGTGGGTTGGAGTGGGTGAGTTTGGGTCGGTTGGGTGGGTGGCGAGTTGGGTGGGGCGAGTTGGGCGAGGAGGGTTGGAGTGGGTGGGGCGAGGTGGGTTGGAGTGGGTGGGGCGAGGTGGGTTGGAGTTTGGAGGGGTGGGGCGAGGTGGGTTGGAGAGGGTGGGGCGAGGTGGGTTGGAGGGGGGGGGCGAGGTGGGTTTGGAGTGGGTGGGGAGAGGTGGGGGGAGTGGGTGGAGGCGAGGTTGGTTGGAGTGGGTGGGGCGAGGGTGGGTTGGAGTGGGTGGGGAGAGGTGGGTTGGAGTGGGTGGGGCGAGGTGGGTTGGAGTTTGGAGTGGGTGGGGAGAGGTGGGTTGGAGAGGGTGGGGAGAGGTGGGTCGGAGTGGGTGGGTCGGAGTGGTGTGGGCGAGGTGGGTTGGAGGGGGGGGGGGAGAGGTGGGTCGGAGTGGGTGGGGCGAGGTTGGTTGGAGGTGGGTGGGGCGAGGGGGTTGGAGTGGGTGGGGCGAGGTGGGTTGGAGTGGGTGGGGCGAGGTGGGTTGGAGTGGGTGGGGCGAGGTGGGTTGGAGTGGGTGGGGCGAGGTGGGTGGAGTGGGTGAGGCGAGGTTGGTTGGAGTGGGTGGGGCGAGGTGGGTTGGAGTGTGGGGCGAGGTGGGTTGGAGTGGGTGGGGCGAGGTGGGTAGGAGTTTGGAGGGGGGTGGGGCGAGGTGGGTTGGAGAGGGTGGGGCGAGGTGGGTTGGAGTGGGTGGGGCGAGGTGGGTTGGAGTGGGTGGGGAGAGGTGGGTTGGAGTGGGTGAGGCGAGTTGGTGGAGTGGGTGGGGCGAGGTGGGTTGGAGTGGGTGGGGCGAGGTTTGGAAGGAGGGGTGGGGCGAGGTGGGTCGGAGTGGGTGGGGCGAGGTGGGTTGGAGTGGGTGGGGAGAGGGGGGGGGGAGGGTGTGGGTGGGGCGAGGTTGGTGGAGTGGGTGGGGCGAGGGGTTTGGAGTGGGTGGGGCGAGGGTGGGTTGGAGTGGGTGGGGCGAGGTGGGCTGGAGTGGGGGGCGAGGTGGGGTAGAGAGGGTGGGGCGAGGTGGGTTGGAGTGGGTGGGGCGAGGTGGGTGGGGTGGGCGTGGCTGGATGAGTCAGCAATATATTGAGCGGATAATTTCCTCTAACTATCTAATTACTGGCCTGGGTGGCCCCCCCCCACATGCCGCCCACCACCCCCTGCCGCCCACCACCCCCTGCTGCCCACCACCCCCTGCTGCCCACCACCCCCTGCTGCCCACTACCCTCCTGCTGCCACCACCACCCCTGCTGCCCCCTGCTGCCAACACCCCCCCTTGCTGCCCACCACCTCCTGCTGCCCCACTACCCACCTCCTGCTGCCCACCACCCCCCTGCTGCCCCACCACCCCTTGCTGCCCACCACCTCCTGCTGCCCACTAACCTCCTGCTGCTGCCACCACCCCCTTCTGCCACCACCACCCCCTGCTGCCCACCACCCCCTGCTGCCCACCAACCCCCTGCTGCCCACCACCACTGCCACCACCTGCTGCCCACCACCTCCTGCTGCCCACTACCTCCTGCTGCCCCACCACTCCCTGCTGCCCACCACCCCCGGCTGCTCACCACCCCCTGCTGCCCACCACCCCCTGCTGCTCACCACCCCCCTGCTGCCCACCACCTCCTGCTGCCCACCACCCCCTGCTGCTCACCACCCCCCTGCTGCCCCCACCACCCCCCTGCTGCCCACCACCCCCCCTGCTGCCCACCAACCCCTGCTGCCCACCAACCCCCCTGCTGCCCACCACCTCCTGCTGCCCACTACCTCCTGCTGCCCACCGCCCCCCTGCTGCCCCCCACCCCTTCCTGCCCCCACCCCCTGCTGCCCACCACCCCCTGCTGCTCACACACCACCCCCTGCTGCCCACCACCCCCTGCTGCTCACCACCCCCCTGCTGCCCACCACCCCCTGCTGCCCACTAACCCCTGCTGCCCACCACCACCTGCTGCCCACCACCCCCTGCTGCCCACCACCCCCCTTGCTGCCCACCACCCCCTGCTGCCCACCACCCCCTGCTGCTCACCACCCCCCTGCTGCCCACCACTAACCTGCTGCTGCCCACACCCTCTGCTGCCCACCACCCCTTGCTGCCCACCACCCCCTGCTGCCCACCACCCCCTGCTGCTCACCACCCCCTGCTGCCCACCACCCCCCTGCTGCCCACCACCCCCCCCTGCTGCCCACCACCCCCCTGCTGCCCACCACCTCCTGCTGCCCACCACCCCCCTGCTGCCCACCACCCCCCTGCTGCCCACCACCCCCTGCTGCCCACCACCCCCTTGCTGCCCACCACCTCCTGCTGCCCACTAACCCATGCTGCCCACCACCCCCTGCTGCCCACTAACCCATGCTGCCCACCACCCCCTGCTGCCCACTAACCCATGCTGCCCACCACCACCTGCTGCCCACCACCCCCCTGCTTGCCCACCACCCCCCTGCTGCTCACCACCCCCTGCTGCCCACCACCTCCTGCTGCCCACTACCTCCTGCTGCCCCACCACTGCCCCCCACCTGCCCACCACCCCTTGCTGCCTGGGCCCCACCCCCCCTGCTGCCCACTCCCCTGCTGCCCACTCCCCTGCGCTGCTGCCCACCACCCCCTGCTGCCCACTAACCCATGCTGCCCCACCACCACCTGCTGCCCACCACCCCCTGCTGCCCACCACCCCTTGCTGCCCACCACCCCCCTGCTGCCCACCACCCCCTGCTGCCCACCACCCCTGCTGCCCACCACCCCCTGCTGCTCACCACCCCCTGCTGCCCACCACCCCTTGCTGCCCACCACACCCCTGCTGCCCACCACCCCCTGCTGCTCACCACCCCCTGCTGCCCACCACCCCCCCTGCTGCCCACCCCCCCCCCTGCTGCCCCCACCCCCTGCTGCCCACCACCCCCTGCTGCACCCACCCCCCTGCTGCCCCCACCCCCCTGCTGCCCACCACCCCCCTGCTGCCCACCACCCCCTTGCTGCCCACCACCTCCTGCTGCCCACTAACCCATGCTGCCCACCACCCCCTGCTGCCCCTACGTACCCATGCTGCCAACCACCCCCTGCTGCCCACCAACCCATGCTGCCCACCACCACCTGCTGCCACCACCCCCCTGCTGCCCCCACCCCCCTGCTGCTCACCACCCCCCTGCTGCCCACCACCTCCTGCTGCCCCACACCCCCTCCTGCTGCCCACCACCCCCTGCTGCCCACCACCCCTTGCTGCCCACCACCCCCTGCTGCCCACTACCCCCTGCTGCCCACCTCCCCCTGCTGCCCACCACCCCCTGCTGCCCACCACCCATGCTGCCCACCACCCCCTGCTGCCCACCACCCCCCCCCTGCTGCCTACCACCCCCTGCTGCCCATGCCCCCCCTGCTGCCCACCCCCCCCTGCTGCCCACCACCCCCAGCTGCCCACCACCCCCTGCTGCCCACCACCCCCTGCTGCCCACCACCCCCTGCTGCCCACCACCCCCTGCTGCCCACCATCCCCTGCTGCCCACCACCCCCTGCTGCCCACCACCCCCCTGCTGCCCACCACCCCCTGCTGCCCACCACCCCCTGCTGCCCACTACCCCCTGCTGCCCACCACCCCCTGCTGCCCACCACCCCCTGCTGCCCACTACCCCATTCTGCCCACCACCCCCTTCTGCCCACCACCCCCTGCTATCCACTACCCCCTGCTGCCCACCACCCCCTGCTGCCCACCACCCCCTGCTGCCCACCACCCCCTGCTGCCCACCACCCCCTGCTGCCCACCACCCCCTGCTGCCCACCACCCCCCTGCTGCCCACCACCCCCTGCTGCCCACCACCCCCTGCTGCCCACTACCCCCTGCTGCCCCCACCACCCCCTGCTGCCCACCACCCCCTGCTGCCCACCACCCCCTGCTGCCCACCACCCCCCTGCTGCCCACCACCCCCTGCTGCCCACCACCCCCTGCTGCCCACCACCCCCTGCTGCCCACCACCCCCTGCTGCCCACCACCCCCTGCTGCCCACTACCCCCTGCTGCCCACCACCCCCCTGCTGAACCACCCCCTGCTTCCCCCTGCTGCCCACCACCCCCTGCTGCCCACCAACCCCTGCTGCCCACCACCCCCTGCTGCCCACCACCCCCTGCTGCCTACCACCCCCTGCTGCCCACCACCCCCTGCTGCCCACCACCCCATTCTGCCCACCACTCCCCCCTGCTGCCCACCACCCCCTGCTGCCCACCACCCCCCTGCTGCCCTCCACCCCCTGCTGCCCACCAACCCCTGCTGCCCACCACCCCCTGCTGCCCACCACCCCCTGCTGCCTACCACCCCCTGCTGCCCACCACCCCCTGCTGCCCACCACCCCCTGCTGCCCACCTCCCCCTGCTGCCCACCTCCCCCTGCTGCCCACCACCCCCCCCTGCTGCCCACCACCCCCTGCTGCCCACCACCCCCTGCTGCCCACCACCCCCTGCTGCCCACCACCCCCTGCTGCCCACCACCCCCTGCTGCCCACCACCCCCTGCTGCCCACCACCTACCTCCTGCTGCCCACCACCCCCTGCTGCCCAACACCCCCTGCTGCCCACCACCCCCTGCTGCCCACCACCCCCTGCTGCCCACCACCCCCTGCTGCCCACCACCTCCTGCTGCCCACCACCCCCCCTGCTGCCCACCACCCCCTGCTGCCCACCATCCCCTGCTGCCCACCACCCCCTGCTGCCCACCACCCCCTGCTGCCCACCACCCCCTGCTGCCCACCACCCCCTGCTGCCCACCACCCCCTGCTGCCCACCACCCCCTGCTGCCCACTACTCCTGCTGCCCACCACCCCCTGCTGCCCACCACCTCTTGCTGCCCACCACCCCCCTGCTGCCCACCACCCCCTGCTGCCCACTAACCCATGCTGCCCACCACCCCCTGCTGCCCACCACCCCCTGCTGCCCACCACCCCCTGCTGCCCACCACCCCCTGCTGCCCACCACCCCCTGCTGCCCACCTCCCCCTGCTGCCCACCACCCCCTGCTGCCCCCACCACCCCCTGCTGCCCACCACCCCCTGCTGCCCACCACCCCCTGCTGCCCACCACCCCCTGCTGCCCACCACCCCCTGCTGCCCACCACCCCCTGCTGCCCACCACCCCCTGCTGCCCACCACCCCCTGCTGCCCACCTCCCCCTGCTGCCCACCTCCCCCTGCTGCCCACCTCCCCCTGCTGCCCACCTGCCCCCACCCCCTGCTGCCCACCACCCCCTGCTGCCCACCACCCCCTGCTGCCCACTACCCCCCTGCTGCCCACCATCCCCTGCTGCCCACCACCCCCTGCTGCCCACCACCCCCTGCTGCCCACCACCCCCTGCTGCCCACCACCCCCTGCTGCCCACTACCCCCTGCTGCCCACCACCCCCTGCTGCCCCTACCCCCCCTGCTGCCCACTACCCCCTGCTGCCCACCACCCCCTGCACCACTACCCCCTGCTGCCCACCACCCCCTGCTGCCCACCACCCCCTGCTGCCCACCACCCCCTGCTGCCCACCACCCCCTGCTATCCACTACCCCCTGCTGCCCACCACCCCCTGCTGCCCACCACCCCCTGCTGCCCACCACCCCCTGCTGCCCACCACCCCCTGCTGCCCACCACCCCTTGCTGCCCACCACCCCCTGCTGCCCACCACCCCCTGCTGCCCACCACCCCCTGCTGCCCACCACCCCCTGCTGCCCACCACCCCCTGCTGCCCACCACCCCCTGCTGCTCACTACCCCATTCTGCCCACCACCCCCTGCTGCCCACTACCCCCTGCTGCCCACTACCCCTGCTGCCCACCACCCCCTGCTGCCCACCACCCCCTGCTGCCCCACCACCCCCTGCTTCCCGCCACCCCCTGCTGCCCACTACCCCCTGCTGCCCACCATCTCCTGCTGCCCTCCACCCCCTGCTGCCCACCACCCCCTGCTGCCCACCACCCCCTGCTGCCCACCACCCCCTGCTGCCCACTACCCCCTGCTGCCCACCACCCCCTGCTGCCCACTACCCCCTGCTGCCCACTACCCCCTGCTGCCCACCACCCCCTGCTGCCCACCACCCCCTGCTGCCCACCACCCCCTGCTTCCCGCCACCCCCTGCTGCCCACTACCCCCTGCTGCCCACCATCTCCTGCTGCCCTCCACCCCCTGCTGCCCACCACCCCCTGCTGCCCACCACCCCCTGCTGCCCACCACCCCCTGCTGCCCACTACCCCCTGCTGCCCACCACCCCCTGCTGCCCACTACCCCATTCTGCCCACCACCCCTGCTGCCCACCACCCCCTGCTATCCACTACCCCCTGCTGCCCACCACCCCCTGCTGCCCACCACCCCCTGCTGCCCACCACCCCCTGCTGCCCACCACCCCTGCTGCCCACTACCCCCTGCTGCCCACCACCCCCTGCTGCCCACCACCCCCTGCTGCCCACCACCCCCTGCTGCCCACCACCCCCTGCTGCCACACTACCCCCTGCTGCCCACCACCTCCTGCTGCCCACCACCCCCTGCTGCC
This sequence comes from Procambarus clarkii, assembly GCF_020424385.1. Lineage (NCBI taxonomy): Eukaryota > Metazoa > Arthropoda > Malacostraca > Decapoda > Cambaridae > Procambarus > Procambarus clarkii. Next base: position 14,687,011 of record NC_059654.1, on the reverse strand, counting down.
CACCACCCCCTGCTGCCCACCACCCCCTGCTGCCCACCACCCCCTGCTGCCCACCACCCCCTGCTGCCCACCACCCCCTGCTGCCCACCACCCCCCATGCTGCCCACCACCCCCTGCTGCCCACTACCCCTGCTGCCCACCACCCCGTGCTGCCCACCACCCCCTGCTGCCCACCACACCCCTGCTGCCCACTACCCCTGCTGCCCACCACCCCCTGCTGCCCACCACCCCCTGCTGCCCACCACCCCCTGCTGCCCACCACCCCATGCTGCCCACCACCCCCTGCTGCCCACTACCCCTGCTGCCCACCACCCCGTGCTGCCGCGAACCATTCCCTGTGGAAATGGTTGTCAGTGGGAAGAAATGCAGTTGAAAACACCTGTTGCCTGTTCTTCTTGTATTAATAAAATATATATAATATGTACCGGGCCACCTAACTAGTTATGGTGAGTGTGTGTGTGGGAGGAGGACTCACGGTGGTCTGGGTGTATGGTCCTCCACACCACCTTGGACCACCACACAGCGAGACGCCTTCTTCTCAGAGGCTGCTGGGCTGGTAGACAAGGCATAGCAATGTGGCCAAAACCCCGAGGCGTCCAACACCGCTCGCCGGGTACCCAATCATCGGCGTCCTCGACGATCTGCTCGATGAACTTCTTGGTTGTGTTAGATGAATTAACACTCGTGTGAGGTTCAGCACCGGATGTTGCAAGCACTACCTGAGCCCCGTACGTGGTCTTGCAACCCGACCCACCGCCCATGTTATATGTGCGACTACTCGTACAACACAGACACTGTGACTCACAGATGGCAGACGGTGTGGCAGCCTTCAGGAGTAACACAGACCCATCACTGGTAACGGCGGGAAGGTGTAGCAACGGCCCCTGTACCACGCCAACACTGCCAACACCACACTCTCCTCAATTCCTGCCACCCACTATTTCCTGCCACCCATTATTCCTGTGGGTAGCGGAAGGTCATCAACGGTGGGAGGGTCATCAACGGTGGGAGGGCCATCAACGGCGGGAGGGCCATCAACGGTGGGTCATCAACGGCGGAAGGGTCATCAACGGCGGGAGGGCCATCAACGGCGGGAGGACCATCAACGGTGGGAGGGCCATCAACGGCGGGAGGGCCATCAACGGTGGGTCATCAACGGCGGAAGGGTCATCAACGGCGGGAGGGCCATCAACGGCGGGAGGGCCATCAACGGTGGGAGGGTCATCAACGGCGGGAGGGTCATCAACGGCGGGAGGGCCATCAACGGCGGGAGGGCCATCAACGGCGGGAGGGCCATCAACGGCGGGAGGGTCATCAACGGCGGGAGGGTCATCAACGGCGGGAGGGCCATCAACGGCGGGAGGGCCATCAACGGCGGGAGGGCCATCAACGGCGGGAGGGTCATCAACGGCGGGAGGGTCATCAACGGCGGGAGGGCCATCAACGGCGGGAGGGCCATCAACGGCGGGAGGGTCATCAACGGCGGGAGGGTCATCAACGGCGGGAGGGTCATCAACGGCGGGAGGGTCATCAACGGCGGGAGGGTCATCAACGGCGGGAGGGTCATCAACGGCGGGAGGGTCATCAACGGCGGGAGGGTCATCAACGGCGGGAGGGTCATCAACGGCGGGAGGGTCATCAACGGCGGGAGGGTCATCAACGGAGGGAGGACCATCAACGGCGGGAGGGCCATCAACGGTGGGAGGGTCATCACCGGCGGGAGGGTCATCAACGGCGGGAGGGTCATCAACGGCGGGAGGGTCATCAACGGCGGGAGGGCCATCAACGGCGGGAGGGTCATCAACGGTGGGAGGGCCATCAACGGCGGGAGGGTCATCAACGGCGGGAGGGTCATCAACGGCGGGAGGGTCATCAACGGCGGGAGGACCATCAACGGCGGGAGGACCATCAACGGCGGGAGGGTCATCAACGGCGGGAGGGTCATCAACGGCGGGAGGGTCATCAACGGCGGGAGGGTCATCAACGGAGGGAGGACCATCAACGGCGGGAGGGCCATCAACGGTGGGAGGGTCATCACCGGCGGGAGGGTCATCAACGGCGGGAGGGTCATCAACGGCGGGAGGGTCATCAACGGCGGGAGGGCCATCAACGGCGGAAGGGTCATGAACGGTGGAAGGGCCATCAACGGCGGGAGGGTCATCAACAGTGGGATGGCCATCAACGGCGGGAGGGTCATCAACGGTGGGAGGGTCATCAACGGCGGGAGGGCCATCAACGGCGGAAGGGTCATGAACGGTGGAAGGGCCATCAACGGCGGAAGGGTCATGAACGGTGGAAGGGCCATCAACGGCGGGAGGGTCATCAACAGTGGGATGGCCATCAACGGCGGGAGGGTCATCAACGGCGGGAGGACCATCAACGGCGGGAGGGTCATCAACAGTGGGATGGCCATCAACGGCGGGAGGGTCATCAACGGTGGGAGGACCATCAACGGCGGGAGGGTCATCAACGGCGGGAGGGCCATCAACGGCGGGAGAGTCATCAAAACCATCAATCAGCCTGGTGATGTTTCCTTCAGGTAACTAAAGGATATATTACTATCACTACGATGACTCTTAAGACTTCTGAACGCACCTCAACAAACAAAACTTTTCTTGCAACTCTAATGTCTTTGTAACTCTTTTACAAATAAAATTAAAACTACGTCCAGAATCCTGGCTGGCTAAAATATTTTTGGCGAGGAAAACAAGTTGGGTGAGTGAAAACATAGTGTGCTTGTGACATGTTTTATATGAGGTTTACTTTTTGTAAACACTGTCTATCATGGAGTAAACAGTGCCTATCATGGTGTAACTGTCTATCATGGTGTAAACACTGTCTATTTTGGTGTAAACAGTGTCTATCATGGTGTAACTGTCTATCATGGTGTAAACACTGTCTATCATGGAGTAAACAGTGTTTATCATGATGTAGACAGTGTATCATTGCGTAAACAGTGTCTTTCATGGTATGAACAGTGTCAATTATGGTGTAAACACTGTCTATCATGGAGTAAACTTTGCCTATCTATCATATTGTAAACTCTGCTTGTCTATGCCTGGAGAGAGTTTCGGGAGTTCTACTCCATGAACCCGGCCAGAGGTCAGGCATGACTCGTGATTACTTGGTCCACCAGGCTGTTGCTTGGAGCGGCCCGTAGGCCCACATATCCACTACAGTCTGATTGGTCCGGCTCGTCTTGCAAGAACTTATCTAAGTGCCTCTTGGATACATCCACCTTTGTTCCAGCAATATTTCTAATGCTTGCTGGGAGGGGGTGTTGAACAGCTGTGGACCTCTGATGTTCAGTGTTCTCTAATTGTGCCTATGGCACCTGTACTCTTCAGTGGTTCTATTCTGCATTTCCTTCCCTGTCTCTCGATCCAGTATGTTGTTATTAGACTGTGCAAATTTGGGACCTGACCTTCCAGTATCTTCTATGTTGATATTATTTGATATCTCTCTCGTCTCCTTTCCAGCGAGTACATCTTGAGAGCTTTGAGACGATCCCAATAATTTAGATGTTTTTCCCAATAATTTCGTTTGTATGCGTGCTGTATAGGTTTTCTGCATGCCCTCTATTTCAGAGTTCTCTCCTGCTCTGCAAGGGTGAGTACCGAGCAGTACTCAAAAAGGGGCAGCAACAGTGATTTAAATAGTATTAGCATTGCTGTATTTTATTTTTTTTTTAAATTTTGCCCCGAGGGGCGAGTTTATTGGGCAGCGCCACTCATCTTGTGAGTGGACACACCGCTATAGCAGCATGTACAACACTCCCCAATAGGAAGAAAATCCGCTGGGTTGTTCATCCTGTCACTTATACCCAGACACAGCTGGGACTTACTTAACTGGCTCAAGTGAACAGCTCCTCAAACAAGAAGATTAACATCTGTCAACCCATAAAAGCTTACGTTATCTTGTGGGTGCAAAATGGGGAAATCTTTTAAGAACAGTATCAATATTTGACAAATAGTGTTTTCCTAACTCAAACAATGTAGGGTTTATTATTCTACACGTATTCCTAATGTCTCTCAGGTGTTCACATTCACGTAGATAGTGGTCAAGGCGGTGTCCATCACTCTCACCACAGATTCTGTAACTTCGCTGGCCAACTGTTGTTTCCATTCCAAATCTCCATGGATATTTGTATCCAAGACGGATTCTCGCTATTACTGATTCTCTCCCTCGTCGTCCTCCTCTTCGGCCATAATGATTGGGATTGCCAGCTGCACCCATGTTGAAACATCGTACAGATTCACTGGTTTGTGCTTCTATCCTCCTTTCCTCAGTTACCTTGTCACGGTGATGTTGCCTGATAATACCTCTAATTTGTAGTAGAGTCTTGGGTATGAAGTATTCAATATGGTCTCCTTCAGCAGCCAGCACATCTGCTCGTTCATTCCCACATATTCCAACATGGGAGGGGATCCACAGAAACTTGATGACTCTTCCCTGATTGGTAAGTACTCTCACAGCTCATTGCTGTATTGTCTCTGGATTTGAACGTTCTCATTATCCATCCTATCATTTTCCTAGTCGCCGCTATATTTACTCTGTTATGTTCACTAAATGTCAGGTCGTCAGACATCATAATTCCCAGATCTGTTACAAGTTGCTTTCCTTCAATGAGTAGGTGTGATTGTCCTGTACCCTGTGTCCTGTACCCTGTGTCCTGTACCCTGTGTCCTGTACCCTGTGTCCTGTACCCTGTGTCCTGTACCCTGTGTCCTGTACCCTGTGTTTCGTTTAAGTTCCTCGCTTGCACCATACCTCACTACCTGGAAATGATTGTCGGTAAAATCATGTTATTTTTGTTACCTAATCGAAGACAATTAATATCAGCTTGTAGTTTTTCCGTGTCTTTTAGAAAGGCAATTTTCATTGCCTCCCTAGAAATTTTTTTTTTTTTCATCTGCAAAGCAAGACACGAAGCAGTGACTAGTATTTTTATCTACATCCGAGATAAGAATGAGAAAGATTAGTGGTGCCAGGACCGTGCCCTGGGGTACAGAGCCTTTCACTGCACTTGGGCTTGATCTTACATGATTGACCATCACTGTGACGGACTTCGGCGCCATCTACGATCTGGGTGCCGAACTATACAAGTCGACCCTCCCAGTGATCATAGCTCCCCATCTCTTAGTCTGCCAGGCTGAAAGGTGACGAGAGACGAAAGGCAGGCCAGGGAAGGCAGTGAAGTCGGGACAGTGGAAGACAGAGATCGACCTGGATGGTCTGAGTATGTAGTATCTGAGAGTGTAATATCTCTGACTATTTCTTCATTGTCTGTGAAGATCAGGTTGTGTTTTCGTTCCTAGTTGGTTTTGTAATCAATTGGTTGAGGGAGAGTTTGACACAGAATCTCAGTTGTTCTCTGACCTGTGGTTGGTTATTTCCAGGTTGATTTCCTGCTATAATGTTATTGTTAGCCATTCCCCATCTTAAACTGGTTAGATTGAAGTCTCAAAGAAAAATAATATCTGGTACTGGGTTTGCGGGATTATCAAGGATATTCTCATTTTGGTGCATCTGCTCTGTGAATTTCTCCAATTCCTGCTCTTTGAATTCCTCAAATTCCTGTGAATTCGGTTTGTATATGAGAATAATAATAATTTTTTATTTTACCTTGATTCTAAGTACCTCTACCACCTCATTAGTTGAGTTTACAATGGCTAAACACTCTATCATTAAGTAAACAATATCTATCGTGGTGTGAACAATACATCAATGTAAAGTATCTATCATGATGTAAACAGTGTACGTCTACCTGGTGTGAAACTCACTTTTGTCTGCGGGATTAAGTGAGGGAATCTTAGCCCTGCGGCCCAGAATAATACCAGGTTTATATCCCCAGATGACACAATCTTAGTCTGTCTACTATCCGTTGGCCACACTCAACTATCCTGCGGCACAATGGAGCACGCACTCTCACAATAGGGGTTTATTTACATAGGATCAAAACAGCTGTGTTTAGTGGTTATACACCACGGTACAAAGGGCTTCATAGGTTGTGTGTGTGTAATTACCTAAGTGTAGTTACAGGATGAGCGCTACACTCGTGGTGTCCCGTCTTCCCAGCACTCTTTGTTCAATAACACACACAAAAAAATACATGTTTCACCTTTGCTGCCTTAGTTTGAGTCTATGCCCTTTTCGTCTTGAAGTGGAAGGTTTTGAGAATTTCTCTGTATCAGTTTTGTCGATTCGTATTATTTTGTATGTTGTCACCTGGACTGGACGGTAGAGCGACGGTCTCGCTTCCTGCAGGTCGGCGTTCAGTCCCCGACCGTCCAATTGGTTGGGCACCATTCCTTAACAAATCCTTATCCTGACCCCTTCCCAGTGTTATATAGTCGTAATGGTCTGGTGCTTTCTCCTGATAGTTCCCTTCCCTTCTGCATTCTTCAAACTCTGTCATATTTAACACTAACAGCCTCTCCTCGTAGCTCCAACCTTTCACTTCCGGAACCTATTTATGGCATGTCTTTGTACCTTTTCCAGTTTCTTTGGTGTTTGTGCGTGTGTGTGTGTGTGTGTGTGCGTGTGTGCGTGTGTGTGCGTGTGTTTGTGTGTTTGTGTGTGCGCGTGTGTGTGTGTGTGTGTGAGTGTGTACAGGACCCGGACTAACACCACCTTGGTCTCCCTGGTTCTAGGACAAGCTGCTGAACAAGCTGGACGAGCACGAGCCTGAGCTGGCCATGACCCAGGAGGAGGAGGTGAGTGTTCCACTCATCCATGTACTCATCCATGTACTCACTCACGAATGAACTCATGATTGTACTCGCTCATCTTTGAGCGCTTGCATGCACTCACACAAACCCGTAGTCACTCATGTATGCACTCACTCTTGCATGTTGTGACTCATGAACGTACTCACACCAATACTCACGCAAGGTAACACTAATGTTGGAGTTCATACGGTGAATGTGTCACTGTATAACAGATCAAAATCGTTTTGAAATACCCCGACAAAACTTTGGGGTATAATTTATTTTAAATATTTGTGATCTGAATTAAGGCTCGTCAGTCACCTGTGGGGCATTTAAGATATATTTTGTAAACTATTGTTAAAGTAATGTTGGGGGTTGATATGACTGCTATGGTATGAAGTCGTGAGGGCGCCGCCCGTAGGCCTAACAGCCTCGTTATGTTGTTATCACCTCTTTATTTGTTTATTTATTTAGCAGCATAGAATTTAATTCTCGTAAAAGATTTAGTTTATAGTAGTTTAGATTTAAGGATTATTGATTACTCATCACCGTAGTGAATATTTTCCACAATTGACTCATGCATACACTTATTCACGTACTCACACATGCACTCAGGCATTACTAATGTATGTACTTATGCATGTCCTCATGCACTATTGCACTCACAAACGTAGTCACACTTGCACTCACTCACGAATATAATCATACCTACTTATTCATATATTAAAACATTCTCCTTATATTAAAAATTTTCTCTCCTTTCTTTTCTAAATATATATATGACCATTATAATAAACGAAACTAGAAGGCCAATAGGCCTATAGAGAGCTGCGGCGGTAAATACCCACCAAACTCACCCAATATATATGTCTCACCTACGCTCGAAACACTCCAGGGATTGTGTGTGTATTATGTTACCCAGTAAAGTGTTCCATAAAGCAACACTGCCCTTATACAACAACTTATCAAAGTACCACAACAGGTAAGACAGAAATAAGGCAAACAAAACAAAGGTATGAGGTGCATAATAAGTGCCTTATTAGTGCACCGTAAGTTGTCACACGGGGCAATGCATTGCAATTATCAGGGGAAAGTGCCAAGCCATTACGACTATAGGCACTGGGAAGGGGTTAGAATAAGGATTTGGGGGGGGTACGGTGGGAAGGAATGGTGCCCAACCACTTGGACGGTCAGGGACTGAACGCCGAACTGCATAACGCCAGACCGTCGCTCTACCGTCCAGCCCAAGTGGTTGGTCTGTCACGGGGGGGGGGAAGAAGAGCAGAGGTGTTGGGCAGCACGGCTGACTCACCACCACTGCTCTCTCTCCATAGTATCCTTATCACCGCAGGCCGTCCCCATAAGGTTTACCCAGTGACAGTTTAAAGTGCCCCTATCCTAACCGACCAGAGAATTCAAAACAGAAAACGGGACAGTATGTCACTTTCGCGAGCCGCTTCCATTTTTCTGGTACGTCAATATTTGCCTTTATGAAACGCATACGTCGAAATGCGACGTTCTTTGTAGGAGGAGAAGTTGACTACCTGTGCTGTGCTCCTCTCCTCTGGTGCTGACGTGGCGCTCAGCCCCCCACGTCACCACCAACACCAGCAACACAGGCACCACGGCGGCGCCTCTCAGGACTTGCTAGGCTGCCTTCTGTCTCCCGAGGGCGGCAGGTAGAGCACCAGGTGTCAAGGGGCGGCAGGTAGAGCAGCAGGTGTCAAGGGGCGGTAGGTAGAGCAGCAGGTGTCAAGGGGCGGCAGGTAGAGCAGCAGGTGTCAAGGGGCGGCAGGTAGAGCACCAGGTGTCAAGGGGCGGTAGGTAGAGCAGCAGGTGTCAAGGGGCGGTAGGTAGAGCAGCAGGTGTCAAGGGGCGGCAGGTAGAGCACCAGGTGTCAAGGGGCGGCAGGTAGAGCAGCAGGTGTCAAGGGGCGGTAGGTAGAGCAGCAGGTGTCAAGGGGCGGTAGGTAGAGCAGCAGGTGTCAAGGGGCGGTAGGTAGAGCAGCAGGTGTCAAGGGGCGGTAGGTAGAGCAGCAGGTGTCAAGGGGCGGCAGGTAGAGCAGCAGGTGTCAAGGGGCGGTAGGTAGAGCAGCAGGTGTCAAGGGGCGGTAGGTAGAGCAGCAGGTGTCAAGGGGCGGCAGGTAGAGCAGCAGGTGTCAAGGGGCGGCAGGTAGAGCAGCAGGTGTCAAGGGGCGGCAGGTAGAGCAGCAGGTGTCAAGGGGCGGCAGGTAGAGCAGCAGGTGTCAAGGGGCGGGAGGTAGAGCAGCAGGTGTCAAAGGGCGGCAGGTAGAGCAGCAAGTGTCAAGGGGCGGGAGGTAGAGCAGCAGGTGTCAAGGGGTGCGAGGTAAAGCAGCAGGTGTCAAGGGGCGGCAGGTAGAGCAGCAGGTGTCAAGGGGCGGCAGGTAGAGCAGCAGGTGTCAAGGGGCGGCAGGTAGAGCAGCAGGTGTCAAGGGGCGGCAGGTAGAGCAGCAGGTGTCAAGGGGCGGGAGGTAGAGCAGCAGGTGTCAAGGGGCGGGAGGTAGAGCAGCAGGTGTCAAGGGGCGGCAGGTAGAGCAGCAGGTGTCAAGGGGTGCGAGGTAAAGCAGCAGGTGTCAAGGGGCGGCAGGTAGAGCAGCAGGTGTCAAGGGCGGCAGGTAGAGCAGCAGGTGTCAAGGGGTGCGAGGTAAAGCAGCAGGTGTCAAGGGGCGGGAGGTAGAGCAGCAGGTGTCAAGGGGCGGCAGGTAGAGCAGCAGGTGTCAAGGGGCGGGAGGTAGTGCAGCAGGTGTCAAGGGGCGGCAGGTAGAGCAGCAGGTGTCAAGGGGCGGCAGGTAGAGCAGCAGGTGTCAAGGGGTGCGAGGTAAAGCAGCAGGTGTCAAGGGGCGGGAGGTAGAGCAGCAGGTGTCAAGGGGCGGGAGGTAGAGCAGCAGGTGTCAAGGGGCGGGAGGTAGAGCAGCAGGTGTCAAGGGGCGGCAGGTAGAGCAGCAGGTGTCAAGGGGCGGGAGGTAGAGCAGCAGGTGTCAAGGGGCGGGAGGTAGAGCAGCAGGTGTCAAGGGGCGGGAGGTAGAGCAGCAGGTGTCAGTCTCGGACACCTGGTCATCCTGTTATTTCTGTGAATGTCTTGGCCCGTGCCTGCGCCCTGTGCCGGAGGAAATAACTTCAATGCTCGACACACCATGTAGTCAACCCGTCCTCCTTAAAGAGCCTCGCATTTTGACGTATACTCTACCTAAGGCCAAAAATTATCGTACAAGAAAATGTTAGTGGGTCGCAAAATTGACATTACTCTCCACTTTCTGTTTTGGGTCCTCTGGTAAGTTATGATATGGGCACTTTAGTACCACAGTTTCTTGACGATGGGAAATCTTAGGAGGACGGAGTGCTTTAGTAGTCCTCTGGAATATGAGGCTATGTTCACCGAGTTCATTCCATTTATCTTCCTGTTCTCAGTGGCTACTATTCTACTGTCACGCTGTGGCATATATATATATATATATATATATATATATATATATATATATATATATATATATATATATATATATATATATATATATATATATATATATATATATATATATATATATATATATATATATATAATATTTATATTTAAAACATGGCATAACCGTAATGAAGGTTCACCTGAACACTGCGTTTAAAATTACCTAAAAATACCGACAGATGAGAAATACAAGATATATACAATAACTTGTCTCAGAGTTCTTCAATCAAATCTACAGTCGCTGGCGGCTCTCGACCTTCAATAATACTAACGTTACTCAACTCTGAAATGATAAACTTTCACACACGGGTAAAGTTCCAGTGAAATAGTTGGACTTGATATTAATCTTAGTCAAGATAGTGAAGAATCCAGCGATGATATTAATCATTCAACAAAAGCTGATGCTTTACTCATCATAGGAAATATTTAACCACTCAAGCACACGAACGCATAATTGCCCTAATCATTTACATGTATAGTCTCACTGCATCCTGTCACATGAATACATATGTATATAATAGTAAAATTCCTGTAACTTCCTTTGGGAACTCCAAATCAACAAAAGAGAGGGGGGGGGGGGGAAGGTGAGGGCATGTCCCGTCACCACACTCTGGGCTGTCTACTGGCCTCACACCTATCCTCGTCCTTCCTTGGATGTCACAGACGTGGCGCCGATCCTTGCGACGCACTAGAGGGACGCGTCCTAGGAAGGCGTCCACCGCTGGTGTCAACACTGAATCTTCCCTGACTCTCGTCGCTCCGGGAGATGCACCCTCTCCGATACTCCGACAGGTTCGAAACCGAGCGCTGTCACAATCTGTTCACTATATTCACTGTCTTTGATAAGCTAGCCAACGATACTAAGTTCTGCTTTACTCGCTCACTCTACTGATCACTATTCAGTTGGCTAATATTGACACACGAATATCAACAGCCTCTTCGTTAGCACAGTTAAATGAAACATTCCCTTTCCAAAGGTCGCAGTTAAAATTTCACGTGCCACTTTACTGGCAAAAATCAAAGGAGCATTCTCTTACGGTGACGTCAGTCGTGTCTCCACCAGCCTCTTCGCTGGCTACTCCTTGTGCACTAACACACCGGGTGGTAACTACCTCCGACACTCACTGGTCAGGACCGCCACCAGGCTTCAACAGTCAGTCCAGTCACGTTGACCCACCTAGGTCAGTGACGGTACGTACACATCTTACCACAACGAACGCGGCATATTGTTCCCGGTACTCTCAGCTGGTCCCTTCCACGACATTATTCTCTTCGACCTTTATCCATAAGGTCCCCCTTGGTGTCTCACGTGTGGTCACAGTGCTCGTGCCTATCCTCTCGGCTCAACTCGCCACTTAAGAACCAAATCTGTCGAAGGTCTCCCCATCTCACCCCAAGGTCACCTTCCCCAAGGTCACCTCACCGTCTGGAGTCTGACTGAACAGTGAGCAGGTCTTCACTCCCTGTCCCCGCTCGGTGCTCGCTGATGACGGCATAGTAAGCTCATCGCTGATTGGTTGAGCACCTTACCACCACTTCTCCTCAGGTGTAAACCTGAGTCATGTGTCGCTGCGTTCCTTCAAGTCCCAGATGCGTCGGTGTTCACTCGGGCACCATTTTGTTTCACAATCTACCATAATTTACCCTTTACAGTTAAATTTTACACAAAATTGTGAATAAGACTCATTCCTATTTAATTAACTTAAATTACAACTTGGGACATCTGCGATCTTGCTAGGGGGGGGGGGGATACCTCTTGAGGCAGGAAAAGACTGTTATTGGACGACGATCATAACAATCTCTAAGAGAGAATGTTTGTTTGTGTCCAAAGTTAAGAGGCCAGGTTCTTGGTGCTAGCTTCGAATAGTCTGGGGTAAAGGATGAACATAGGTTGGTCAGGGTCACCAGAATTCAAATGGGAACAGCATGCCAGGAGAACACTCAGACTCCCACGACCATTTTTTGCACTTCCCGCCCAATACTCAGCGACACAAGTGTCTCCTGCCATCCACAATCTGCCCGTACTCCTATAAAACAGATAATCCTGCCACAGCTTCAACGGTTTTCTCTGTTGAAGAAACGAAAAAAACGTTAAAAAAACGGTTTTACACTCATTACTACAAGTAAACGGGGATAACTATTCCATTTTGTAGTAGTCCACACTGCTAAGCTCTTCTCACCGACTTATATATATATATATAAATATATCACTAAGAACTCTTTGACCCGGCCAGGATTCGAACCCATGCCATCCAGGATCACCCCTAAACGTACACAGTACCGTGAATCCTGGCCGGGTCAAAGAGTTCTTAGTGATCTCTGGCTTGCGCGTTCATGCAGCTTTCTCACACATGTTAGACTCAGTGCGGCCCGTGCATGCGCCAGAATTTGATGAAAAACTGTACCCAAATGGATCCATGAGTGTCGTCGGGGGTTGGTCAGTCAGGGAGCTTAGTTAATAAGCGCCAAGACTGACCAATCCTTATAGACGATCATTGGTGCGGTGGTCACGGTATATAGCACAACTATAGCACAACTATATTCTACCCACTTCAAGACTCCGTACCAATATAGAAGCATCAAGAGGAAGTATGGGCCAATAGGCCCTTTGCAATTCCTTCCATTCTTCCCTTTCACTTATCTAATTTATACCCGTTGAACCGTGTTCTGTCTTGTGTTGGTCAAAAGTTTGTTCACCTCATCCAAAACTGTTTCAACATATCACCTCACCCAAATGCGAGTATATAAGACAAGATGTTTAGCGTTAGAATTAGTAAAACTCTGTTAAGTGTTTTCAGGTTACAAGTTGTGTGTGTGTAAACTAAAGTCTTTGAAAATGTAATAAGTTATTACGAAACGCGTTCAAGCGTCGCGTCAGACTAGAAATAAAAATGAATTTTGGAGAATTGATTTTTCAATTACCATCGACAGTAAAAAGAAAACATAAAGAATTTTGAGAAAATTCGTGTTTGAATTATTAATCTTACTTTTTCGGTCATATTTAACAGGATATATATATATATATATATATATATATATATATATATATATATATATATATATATATATATATATATATATATATATATATATATATATATATATATGCGAACTGTTACCTATCGTTCGTTACGGCTCGTGACCCTACAGCAGCCAAGCTTTAATTACGTCTAGGGATACCACTGCTGCTCTCTAAAGCGCGTCACCAGTATAACCCCTTGATAAGTAATGAGCACATAAATAAAACTCTTCCTTTAGGACTGAAGAATAGATACAAAATATTATATAGATATATATTCAAGACAGTATAATATAAAAACACAGATGGTTAAGTTAACTTATACAATAAATGAAAATATTGTCATATCACTAAATATAACAAATAAAATATGGCACACAATGAATGTAAAGACTTATCTCCCACATGTTACTCCTCCTGGTTCCCCGAAGCCACTGAACTCTCGCTCTGTCGCTACTCACATTCTCACCTCCCGTCTGCCTCATCCCAGGATGAGGGATGGAAACTAAGGACTTTTTAATATTTTAAACTAATTGAATAACCACTTGTTCTCAAAACACACAAGAATGCAAATTACAGATAATAGTTACTTACAAAATATATAAGTATAGTACCACCTGTTTAATTACAGTATATAAACCATTACCTAACTAAATAAAAGTGACATCTGGAACTCTCAACTGAACAGGTCCAGCTTTCCCGTATCAATCAGGTAATAGACGTGTGCAAAGGCAACCGCGCTCCTGTCCACTGACGCTGCCACACCATACGACAATTTACAAAACACAATGTGTGTACATATACAGGCAATGATATAATGGAAACAAAAATGCTATTTCAAATTTATATACGTATTCTGCTAGGAGTACGTAACACTTCCACCTCCAAGAAAAAAAAATGCAATAGATTGAAGATCAATGGCATTTTTTCAAAGTAAAATGTATGACACTTGAGATTTATGGCATTGATTACACCAAACATGTAAAAGTAATTAGAATACATTTCTGGACAAGAATGAAAACACTCCAAATATAGTCTTACAGGAAACTCAGAAATTTCAGTCTTATGACTATGTTCTACATATGTGTCACTGGAGTATGCAAATTTATCTCTCCAAGGTACTATCTCATTTATTTCACTTTGTTTCAGATCATATTTCACACACCTATCAACATTATCATTAGTAGCATGAATAGAATTGTCAATAAAGGTAGCTGCTTTCACACAGTTATCATGGCAATTTTGCTTTTCATTTGTTTCTACTATTTCTCGAAGATCAGTTTCATAGTTCCATGTGATTCCTTTTCCACATGGTGAATTTTTCCAAGACAGCCTCCATTTTCCATTTCTCCCTTTTTCTGGAGCTGAACTGCTAAATTGAAGCTGACTGGGTGTTGAGCAGATTTGGGACTTCTCCTGGGTATGCTCTGACACAGACATCTGCTCTTCATCACTCTTGATCCTCTGTGGAACACATACTCTCGCCCAATGTATACTAAAATTAGAGAAATTAGCATTAAATCTCACAAGTATGCATAAAACTTTCCCATGCATAGAACCTTCCGAAACACAAGACACCGACTTAGCAAACCTTTGACCTTCAAATCAAGAAATGCAACCCAAGATAAGTGCAAAGACTACCTGATCGAACTGACTCAGATGATCCATAAGGAACACAGAAATCAATTGCCTCATAACTCTGTCATAACGATCAGTGAAAGAAAACAGGCATATGCCTAGGCACCATATCTCAATCATAACTCCGAAGACAAGTTCACACCTCCTGATGGTGAACTTGAACACAACACACACTTTCATCAACCGTCTAGTCTTCCAAAAGACTAAATAAAACATGCCGAAAACTTTACAACCCTCACCATCACTTCCCAAGTGATTTACGTCTGATGACAACCAATCAACCAAGAGGTTTAAGGGTCTTAACATATTGAAGATGAACAGCAGATTACCTGGGAAACACCCAAGGACAATCTGTAACCCTTCACAATGATTAACACTAGGTAGGATAACCTTATCCCCCAACTTGAAATACACACCTGGAGCCTCAAACATCTGCTCCCCAGTATGATTTAATCCTTCACCCACAATATGACTCTGAAAGTCAACACCACACTTAAGTGGAACATACACTTTTATCACTCGTGCATCAAAATTAACTGGATCTGAATATAGAGACACTGCTCTAGCATAACTCACCACTTCCTCAGGACTGGATGCACAACCTACTTGAGTAAACTCTCTCTGCTCAACCACAAGGCTTGACAAAGATGTCCCACAGTCCATTACTTCACACGAAAATGGCTGCAGAATAAAAGTAGATTTCAACATCCTACACACACTCTGACTCAATGTACACAATGAGAAATACTTACTCCACATAGAATAAGAATCACAACTCCGCAACTTAGATCCACATGATACTTTATCACTCTCAATGATCTTACCAAAATTTCCTCCCATGACTTCTGGAGCTGCTTGGAGTACTGTCTGCTCACAATCAATAATATCACTACCAAGCTGGGTCACATCCTCACAGACAACTGAAGAGGGAGGCTCAATGGGTCTCCATCTACTCAACAGAAGCTGATCCTCTGGCTGCTTTCCCACACTCTCCAAAACTGGATCTACAGTACAGACTGTCTCCTTGCTTCTCTCTGAAATCTTAGGGTCAGTTCTACTCAAAGCACATAAATGAAGGGAATCTGAAGCGAGCGGGCAAGTAACAGGTAGTTTGACCTCCTCCCCTATTATATCACCTTGACTAGGGTGAGGCGGGGCCTCTACAACAGACTTACTCTCGACAACTGATTCTAAACTTGGAGTGAGCGGGAATACTTCTGCCAACCCAACATCTTGTCCTAAACCATTCACTTGGCTGGAATACAGAGTCGTGGCTTTTAAGTTTCTCTCAACTCCTGGCACAACGTTCGTAGTGAGCGGGCAAGACAATGGTACATGGACATCCTTTCCCAATTTATTGGAATAAAGCAGAGTCATAGTATCAGGCTTACTCTCAACAACTAAATCGGCCACACAGGAATCTGGAACAACCACATCCCACTTCTCCACTGAAGGGGTACTGGTTACTGGAACAATTGCTTGAGTAACAACATCAGAACTGACAACTGGATTTATATTAGTACTGACATCAGCACAGGTAGAAGGGACAAAACCATCTTCTACAACAGGTTCATTCATAGAACTAACTTCAGCACAGGCAGAATGAACATGGTCCGCAACTGGCTGTTTACACAAACGGGGATCAATCTCACCCACAACATGATTTATGGCCACATCATTACCCAATATAACATCCACACCTGGGATGGGCAACTGTGTACTAACACCCACAGTGCATAAACGTGGTGTAATGGTGGATCTGAAATTAATGTCTATTAGAGGTACAGTTTTACATCCTGCAACACTCTGAAGAACAACAAACTTTCCAGTCTCTCTCTTTTCAACATCAGAAAGAATACTGGATGAAATTATGGTTTGGGAAGCACCTGTATCACGAAGAATAACCACTGGCTTCCACTTCCCATTAATACACAAAACTTCACCTGAAGACATATATGGTGAATACTGTTTCACCCAATTGGGGTTTACAGTTACATGTTTATTAGTAAGTTTATTTTGCACACCTCTGCAATAAATGAGACCAGTTGGTCGTAACTCAGGGTGCAATATAAAACATGAATGAATTCCATGGCCTTTTCTCTTACAATGGGAACAGGACCTTACAGTGGACACACCTGTGGAACCAACTGTAGGTTTAGAAATAACCTTATTATTATTTGACATTCCTGACAATGAAGTAGCAGGGTTAGGTTTTGTAAGAGAAGAGCTCATGGGAGTAACTGGAGTACTAGGACGGGATGGATTCTGATAAGGAGTTCGGTGAGCATTATAATTTACTCTACGACTAGACTTAGGTGAAGTGGCCGTAAACTGGGCCTTAGTCAACAACTCATGCTCATCCGCGAGCTTTGACAGCTCATAAATGTCTGTTACATTCTTTTGTTCTGCCATAAAAGTAGACAACTGGTCTGGGAGACATGACAATACTTCATCCATTATAAGAAGATTCTTTAAAGCATCAAAGTCTGTGACTGAAAGTGACTTTAACCATCTGTTGCAAAAATTCGTCTTCTGACGAGTAAAATCTGCTATTGTCTGATCGCTTATCCTCCTTAGATTTCTAAACTTTTGCCTGTGTGCCTCTGGATTTAACTGGTAAGCATTTAAGATGCTTTTCTTTACAAATTCATAATCAAAACTATGAGCGTCAGGTAGGGATGTGAAAACCTCCTGACTACGCCCCTTAAATTGAGACTGCATAATGGCTACCCACTGATCCCTTGGCCAGTTCATACTGATGGCAATTTTATAAAAATGTGCAAAGAA
The DNA here is from genome assembly GCF_020424385.1 of Procambarus clarkii. NCBI lineage: Eukaryota > Metazoa > Arthropoda > Malacostraca > Decapoda > Cambaridae > Procambarus > Procambarus clarkii. The sequence continues at coordinate 14,669,374 of NC_059654.1, read as the reverse complement.
AACCTCAGGATCTTCCTCATTGAACTTTGGTAACTCTATATACTTATTCATCCTTATGGGATTATTATCACTATTTATTGAAACATTACTAGTATTTCCATGCCCAGCTGCCATACGCTGTGTTTCAAGCCTGAAGTTAGTGTCAGCCATTTGTTGTTGAATCTCTAATTGTTGCCTTTTTGTGGCTTCTATTTGCAACTGTGCCTCAATTTCTAAACGTCTAGTCTCAAGCTCCCTCTGCTGAGCTTCAGCCTCTAATATTTGCTGTTCTTTTTGAGCTTCAAGTTCTAATATTCTCTGTTCTTTTTGAGCTTCAAGCTCTCTTTGACGAGCTTCAGCCTCTAATATTTTCTGTTCTTTTTGAGCTTCAAGCTTAGCATTGGCTATTTGCGCTTCTAACTCAAGACGCTTTAACGTCATCTGATCACTCGACTCCTCTTTTAACTCTTCTAGAATTTCTTCATCTAACTCTCCATTCTCAACAAAATGTGTCACAATGACTTTCAATATTTGGGCTTTAACCATTCTATTGTTGGCGGTCAAATCCAAGTGATTTGCCATTTGTATTAACTCAGTCTTTTTAAGGCTCTGAATCCTTTCAAAGTCTGGGTGAGCCACCAACGCTGCAACTTTCTCCTCCATCGTTACTAACACTTGGCACTTGATTCACAACAATAATTAAAAACAATGGCACTGCACTACACTTCACTGTAAAATTGTCACCACACTGAAAATTCGCTTGGCCTCACTGCACAAACAAAATATATAGGATGACTTACCTCAAAATCGTGAAACGTTGTTACTTGACACACAGGAAAACTTGCTTGGCACATGGAATAGTTCTTAAGAAACACACAGACACTTAACACAATGGTACCTAGGAAGGCAAGGTTAGATTAGCATAATTAAGGTTAAGTGGGAACAATATTTCCCGGCACAGGCCCCCATAACTCTTTGTTACCTATCGTTCGTTACGGCTCGTGACCCTACAGCAGCCAAGCTTTAATTACGTCTAGGGATACCACTGCTGCTCTCTAAAGCGCGTCACCAGTATAACCCCTTGATAAGTAATGAGCACATAAATAAAACTCTTCCTTTAGGACTGAAGAATAGATACAAAATATTATATAGATATATATTCAAGACAGTATAATATAAAAACACAGATGGTTAAGTTAACTTATACAATAAATGAAAATATTGTCATATCACTAAATATAACAAATAAAATATGGCACACAATGAATGTAAAGACTTATCTCCCACATGTTACTCCTCCTGGTTCCCCGAAGCCACTGAACTCTCGCTCTGTCGCTACTCACATTCTCACCTCCCGTCTGCCTCATCCCAGGATGAGGGATGGAAACTAAGGACTTTTTAATATTTTAAACTAATTGAATAACCACTTGTTCTCAAAACACACAAGAATGCAAATTACAGATAATAGTTACTTACAAAATATATAAGTATAGTGCCACCTGTTTAATTACAGTATATAAACCATTACCTAACTAAATAAAAGTGACATCTGGAACTCTCAACTGAACAGGTCCAGCTTTCCCGTATCAATCAGGTAATAGACGTGTGCAAAGGCAACCGCGCTCCTGTCCACTGACGCTGCCACACCATACGACAATTTACAAAACACAATGTGTGTACATATACAGGCAATGATATAATGGAAACAAAAATGCTATTTCAAATTTATATACGTATTCTGCTAGGAGTACGTAACACGAACAAGCCTGAATGGTCCCCAGGACAATATGCAACTGAAAACTCACACCCCAGAAGTGACTCGAACCCATACTCCCAGGAGCAACGCAACTGGTATGTACAAGACGCCTTAATCCACTTGACCATCACGACCGGACAAAATGAGGTGATTGCCGAAGCTATTTGAACCACCCCACCGCCGGCACTCGGAACACGTGAGGAACACACACGTGTTCCTCACGTGTGCCCCAAAGAATGAGGTGATTTGGTAAAATTCTATGCCCAAGATTACCATCCGAGTGCCGGCGGTGGGGTGGTTCAAATAGCTTCGGCTATCACCTCATTTTGTCCGGTCGTGATGGTCAAGTGGATTAAGGCGTCTTGTACATACCAGTTGCGTTGCTCCTGGGAGTATGGGTTCGAGTCACTTCTGGGGTGTGAGTTTTCAGTTGCATAATGTCCTGGGGACCATTCAGGCTTGTTCGCATTTGTGTTCCTCACATGTGCCCCAAAGAATGAGGTGATTTGGTAAAATGCTATGCCCAAGATTACCATCCGAGTGCCGGCGGTGGGGTGGTTCAAATAGCTTCGGCTATCACCTCATTTTGTCCGGTCGTGATGGTCAAGTGGATTAAGGCGTCTTGTACATACCAGTTGCGTTGCTCCTGGGAGTATGGGTTCGAGTCACTTCTGGGGTGTGAGTTTTCAGTTATATATATATATATATATATATATATATATATATATATATATATATATATATATATATATATATATATATATATATATATTTATATGTCGTACCTAGTAGCCAGAACGCACTTCTCGGTCTACTATGCAAGGTCCGATTTGCCTAATAGGCTGAGTGATTTTCTTTATTTTCAATAAATTGTTTCCAATTAGTGTTTCTGAATTATTATTATTATTATTATTATATTATATTAAGAACATAAATTATTGACGTAGTTGTGTTAGTTTAGGTTAGGTTAAGATAGGTTAGGTTAGGTAGGGTTGGTTAGGTTTGGTCATATATCTACGTTAGTTTTAACTCAAATTAAAAAAAACTTAACTCATACATAATGAAGTGGATATGTTTGTCATTTCATAAGAAACAAATTTGAAAAATATATAAAATTCAGGAAAACTTGGCTTATGAAGCAAATTGGGCCTTGCATAGTAGGCCAAGTACTGCATTCTGGCTACTAGGTACAACATATATATATATATATATATATATATATATATATATATATATATATATATATATATATATATATATATATATATATATATATATATATATATATATATATATATATATATATATATATATATATATATATATATATATATATATATATATATATATATATATATATATATATATATATATATATTATACATAAGGTGATTAAGCTTATTTTATTCACTTGGGTACTGGGAGACTCGAACAAACAGAAAGCTAGACAGACAGACAAGCATAAACAGAGACAGACGTACAGACAGACAGAGAGACAGAGAGCGTGATACACCCCGTGAGAGTGAGAGAGAGTGGTGGGGGGGGGGGGGTAAGATCTCTCCCTCACATAGTTCATTATATGACATAATTATGGAAGTGTTCCCCAGCACGCTTCCCCACTCACTACACGGGCTGGTCCCTTATTACGGCCCCGGGCACTGTCTACAGTGACGAGCAGTGAAGGCACCGTGTACAGTGACGAGCAGTGAAGGCACCGTGTACAGTGACGAGCAGTGAAGGAACCCTGTACAGTGACGAGCAGTGAAGGAACCCTGTACAGTGACGAGCAGTGAAGGAACCCTGTACAGTGACGAGCAGTGAAGGCACCGTGTACAGTGACGAGCAGTGAAGGCACCGTGTACAGTGACGAGCAGTGAAGGCACCGTGTACAGTGACGAGCAGTGAAGGCACCGTGTACAGTGACGAGCAGTGAAGGCACCGTGTACAGTGACGAGCAGTGAAGGAACCGTGTACAGTGACGAGCAGTGAAGGCACCGTGTACAGTGACGAGCAGTGAAGGCACCGTGTACAGTGACGAGCAGTGAAGGAACTGTGTACAGTGACGAGCAGTGAAGGGACCGTGTACAGTGACGAGCAGTGAAGGCACCGTGTACAGTGACGAGCAGTGAAGGGACCGTGTACAGTGACGAGCAGTGAAGGAACCGTGTACAGTGACGAGCAGTGAAGGCACCGTGTACAGTGACGAGCAGTGAAGGCACCGTGTACAGTGACGAGCAGTGAAGGAACCGTGTACAGTGACGAGCAGTGAAGGGACCGTGTACAGTGACGAGCAGTGAAGGCACCGTGTACAGTGACGAGCAGTGAAGGCACCGTGTACAGTGACGAGCAGTGAAGGCACCGTGTACAGTGACGAGCAGTGAAGGGACCGGGTACAGTGACGAGCAGTGAAGGCACCGTGTACAGTGACGAGCAGTGAAGGAACCGTGTACAGTGACGAGCAGTGAAGGGACCGTGTACAGTGACGAGCAGTGAAGGGACCGTGTACAGTGACGAGCAGTGAAGGCACCGTGTACAGTGACGAGCAGTGAAGGCACCGTGTACAGTGACGAGCAGTGAAGGCACCGTGTACAGTGACGAGCAGTGAAGGCACCGTGTACAGTGACGAGCAGTGAAGGCACCGTGTACAGTGACGAGCAGTGTTGGCACCGTGTACAGTGACGGCACCGTGTACAGTGACGAGCAGTGAAGGCACCGTGTACAGTGACGAGCAGTGAAGGCACCGTGTACAGTGACGAGCAGTGAAGGCACCGTGTACAGTGACGAGCAGTGAAGGCACCGTGTACAGTGACGAGCAGTGAAGGCACCGTGTACAGTGACGAGCAGTGAAGGCACCGTGTACAGTGACGAGCAGTGAAGGCACCGTGTACAGTGACGAGCAGTGAAGGCACCGTGTACAGTGACGAGCAGTGAAGGCACCGTGTACAGTGACGAGCAGTGAAGGCACCGTGTACAGTGACGAGCAGTGAAGGCACCGTGTACAGTGACGAGCAGTGAAGGCACCGTGTACAGTGACGAGCAGTGAAGGCACCGTGTACAGTGACGAGCAGTGAAGGCACCGTGTACAGTGACGAGCAGTGAAGGCACCGTGTACAGTGACGAGCAGTGAAGGCACCGTGTACAGTGACGAGCAGTGAAGGCACCGTGTACAGTGACGAGCAGTGAAGGCACCGTGTACAGTGACGGCACCGTGTACAGTGACGAGCAGTGAAGGCACCGTGTACAGTGACGAGCAGTGAAGGCACCGTGTACAGTGACGAGCAGTGAAGGCACCGTGTACAGTGACGAGCAGTGAAGGCACCGTGTACAGTGACGAGCAGTGAAGGCACCGTGTACAGTGACGAGCAGTGAAGGCACCGTGTACAGTGACGAGCAGTGAAGGCACCGTGTACAGTGACGAGCAGTGAAGGCACCGTGTACAGTGACGAGCAGTGAAGGCACCGTGTACAGTGACGAGCAGTGAAGGCACCGTGTACAGTGACGAGCAGTGAAGGCACCGTGTACAGTGACGAGCAGTGAAGGCACCGTGTACAGTGACGAGCAGTGAAGGCACCGTGTACAGTGACGAGCAGTGAAGGCACCGTGTACAGTGACGAGCAGTGAAGGCACCGTGTACAGTGACGAGCAGTGAAGGCACCGTGTACAGTGACGAGCAGTGAAGGCACCGTGTACAGTGACGAGCAGTGAAGGCACCGTGTACAGTGACGAGCAGTGAAGGCACCGTGTACAGTGACGAGCAGTGAAGGCACCGTGTACAGTGACGAGCAGTGAAGGCGGGGTGTTCACCAGGTGGCCAACACAGGAGAGGTTCTCAACATAACATAAAACTTCGAGAGATTTACGAGTCAGTTTGAGAGACTGTGTGGCCATCGGACCCGCCGCTTTAACACTCATATCCTCTATTGACATGTAAAGCCTCAACGACAAACTCTAAAACAGCAAAAAAAAATGCTTCTTTACTAAATAAAACTTTGAGAGTAAGTCAAACTGATTACAAAGTTTTAAAACACGAAGGGAAACAAAGTTCCCGCTTACCGTCACCATGATAACCTGTCTCCTCAATACAACGTCCCAGGACAACCACAAGATATACGACAATTCCACTGCCGTTCGGTTATCTTGGTCCATAAACGTGTTTATATACGAGTTTAGACGCACAGAATCTCCCACACACCAAGAGTTGTCGCCTTGCACTGATACGTATTGTGTCTGTACACCTCAATGTTTATGTTCATCACGGTGACCTTGTGAGCCGAGGTTCTGCTCACAATAGGAACAAATGGGGACAAGTTCTGTTTTTAATACGGGTTTATGGATGGAAATTCTGTTCTAAATTATTTTTTTGTTCCATGGAGACGTTGTTCCCGGGCCGAAGGTCAGCCTCTAACTCGACCTTCCATGTTGATGTGCTTGTGTCTCCTGAGTGGTGAGGCTCCTGAGTGGTGAGGCTCCTGAGTGGTGAGGCTCCTGAGTGCTGAGGCTCCTGAGTGGTGAGGCTCCTGAGTGCTGAGGCTCCTGAGTGCTGAGGTTCCTGAGTGGTGAGGCTCCTGAGTGGTGAGGCTCCTGAGTGGTGAGGCTCCTGAGTGCTGAGGCTCCTGAGTGGTGAGGCTCCTGAGTGCTGAGGCTCCTGAGTGCTGAGGCTCCTGAGTGCTGAGGCTCCTGAGTGGTGAGGCTCCTGAGTGGTGAGGCTCCTGAGTGCTGAGGCTCCTGAGTGCTGAGGCTCCTGAGTGCTGAGGCTCCTGAGTGGTGAGGCCGGGGTCCGCACACTCTGAGGGCCTTTCTCTACCTGTTTATTTACTATGTGTAGCAGCAGCATGGAGCTCTTAGCTCCTGGAGCCCACCTTCCTGACCGTTGTTACGTTACTGCCCTTCATAAGCCGTGGTTGATGCTGCCCCGTGCTGCCCTCCGCTGCACCAGCTGCTGTGTCGCCCCGTCACCCTCAGCACCACCAGCTGCTGTGTCGCCCCGTCACCCTCAGCACCACCAGCTGCTGTGTCGCCCCGTCACCCTCAGCACCACCAGCTGCTGTGTCGCCCCGTCACCCTCAGCCCCGCCAGCTGCTGTGTCGCCCCGTCACCCTCAGCCCCGCCAGCTGCTGTGTCGCCCCGTCACCCTCAGCCCCGCCAGCTGCTGTGTCGCCCCGTCACCCTCAGCACCACCAGCTTCTGTGTCGCCCCGTCACCCTCAGCCCCGCCAGCTGCTGTGTCGCCCCGTCACCCTCAGCCCCGCCAGCTGCTGTGTCGCCCCGTCACCCTCAGCCCCGCCCGCTGCTGTGTCGCCCCGTCACCCTCAGCACCACCAGCTGCTGTGTCGCCCCGTCACCCTCAGCCCCGCCAGCTGCTGTGTCGCCCCGTCACCCTCAGCCCCGCCAGCTGCTGTGTCGCCCCGTCACCCTCAGCACCACCAGCTGCTGTGTCGCCCCGTCACCCTCAGCCCCACCAGCTGCTGTGTCGCCCCGTCACCCTCAGCCCCGCCAGCTGCTGTGTCGCCCCGTCACCCTCAGCCCCGCCAGCTGCTGTGTCGCCCCGTCACCCTCAGCCCCGCCAGCTGCTGTGTCGCCCCGTCACCCTCAGCCCCGCCAGCTGCTGTGTCGCCCCGTCACCCTCAGCCCCGCCAGCTGCTGTGTCGCCCCGTCACCCTCAGCCCCGCCAGCTGCTGTGTCGCCCCGTCACCCTCAGCCCCGCCAGCTGCTGTGTCGCCCCGTCACCCTCAGCACCACCAGCTGCTGTGTCGCCCCGTCACCCTCAGCCCCGCCAGCTGCTGTGTCGCCCCGTCACCCTCAGCACCACCAGCTGCTGTGTCGCCCCGTCACCCTCAGCCCCACCAGCTGCTGTGTCGCCCCGTCACCCTCAGCCCCACCAGCTGCTGTGTCGCCCCGTCACCCTCAGCCCCACCAGCTGCACGTGTCAACACTGCCCGCACCTAGACGGCTCATACTTCACCACCACCTTACGACCCTTACCTTGCCGGCTCATGGTTCCCGAGCCCGCTATACTGGCCGGCGTGACCTCACCACCTGTGTATATAGGCACCTGCCGGGGCTCACCATAGCCCGTGCTACTTGCAAGTTTTTGTTCCATGTAGCGAATCTTAAACAACAACAACAACACGGAACGTCAGACGTCTTCTAGTGTTCACTTGGGTCTGGTGTATGTTGCGTCACACGACGTGTCCACGACGTGTGACGTACGACACATCATGTGTTACTCGTGTACAGTCACCTTAACTTTAACAGTAAAGTAATTAGTATATACATTTGTATCATTATTTGTTGGATATTATTTTTGTGTAAAGTTTATCATTATTTTGTGTAAGGAAAGAATTTAAATGTTTATTATCTCTTTTTTTTTCCCAGCAACTATTCACACTGAAACGGAGATAAGGAGTTTTATTGTACTTGTTCTCTGTCTCTTTGTTATTATTAATGTGTGTGTGACACTACACGTGCCGGGGAGTGCTGCCTCCACCGCCTCACGCTCACACAATATATACCGGATGTGCATGTAACATATTTGAACAATCTTCTCTCGTACATACAGCAATGAAGCGCGTCAATGACTGGGCAAGTACAACTCAAACCGAACTTGCAGGCATATACCTTGCCACTGAATTTTTAAAAGACAAAGACAGTGGACTTATGTACTGTGACTCGCAGAGTGCACTCCTGGCACTGAACGCACATAGTAGTGACACCCAGAATATAGTCTGTGATATTGGAATGAATGTTTTAGCTGCTGAGGGGGGGGGGAGGGGGTCCGTCGCCACCTCCGCCACTGTGGGAGGAGCAGCAGGTATAGTGCCCCCCCCCCCCCCGGCACGCTCACGACCACACGTGATCATCATACTCATGCACACTCTTCCCCCCTCCCCCATCCTCCTCCTCCACCCCCCCTCCCCCCAACCCTTCCTTGGCCTCCCAAGGAAGGCCTTGGGAGGAGGGGGATGGATATGGCCTTGGGGCCATATTTTATTATGGCCTTGGCCATAATAAAATAGATCAACTTAGTTACTAAGCTCCAGCTCTTGTTCCCGCCTTAGTCCTCTGTCATAGATTCAATACAGTTACAGACACAGTCACAGTCACAGTTGCAGACACAGTCACAATTACAAAGACAGCAACAGACACAGTCACAGTCACAGACACAGTCAGAGTCACAGTTACAGACACAGTAACACAGTCAGAGTCACAGTTACAGACACAGTAACACAGTCACAGTCACAGTTACAGACACAGTAACAGACACAGTTACAGTCACAGACACAGACAAGAAGTTGTCTCCACCTGGGGTGGGGGGTGGAGGAGGGGTGTTGTGGACCACAGCGACACCCGTCACAGCACCCAGACTGCCACAGCTGGACACGTGAAGTACCAACCACTGGACACAGGTCAGCACAGGTACACGCCTGGTCTCTGGACCAGTTATGGTCCGTGTGGTCAGTCAGCCTTCAGCAAGGTTACGGCGGTTAGAGGTTAGGTTAAGTTATTCTAGTGGCCAGGGAGGTTAGGTTAGGTTCTTGTTGCATTAAGGTGCATTCTTGTTGTTAAGTTGCATTAAGTTACTGGCCTTGGGTCTAGAGGTACACCCTGGGTCTAGAGGAACACCCTGGGTGTAGAGGTACACCCTGGGTGTAGAGGTACACCTTGGGTGTAGAGGGACACCCTGGGTGTAGAGGTACACCCTGGGTGTAGAGGTACACCCTGGGCCTAGAGGTACACCCTGGGTCTAGAGGTACACCCTGGGTCTAGAGGTACACCCTGGGTCTAGAGGTACACCCTGGGCCTAGAGGTACACCCTGGGTCTAGAGGTACACCCTGGGTCTAGAGGTACACCCTGTGCCTAGAGGTACACCCTGGGTCTAGAGGAACACCCTGGGCCTAGAGGTACACCCTGGGTGTAGAGGTACACCCTGGGTGTAGAGGTACACCCTGGGTCTAGAGGTACACCCTGGGTCTAGAGGAACACCATGGGTGTAGAGGTACACCCTGGGTCTAGAGGTACACCCTGGGTCTAGAGGAACACCCTGGGTCTAGAGGTACACCCTGGGCCTAGAGGTACACCCTGGGTCTAGAGGTACACCCTGGGTCTAGAGGTACACCCTGGGTCTAGAGGTACACCCTGGGTCTAGAGGTACACCCTGGGTCTAGAGGTACACCCTGGGTCTAGAGGCACACCCTGGGTCTAGAGGTACACCCTGGGTCTAGAGGTACACCCTGGGTCTAGAGGCACACCCTGAGTCTAGAGGCACACCCGCAGGAAAAATAACAAAGTCATATATAGTCTTAATTAAATTAGTTTAAAATATATATAGTATAAGGCCGCTGGCAGTGATGTGAGCCGTGTTGACTGTCTCTCCTCTTGAGTAGAAGGATGGACAGTTAGCCTCACTAACAGGAGACTAACTGCCGGCCACAACACCAGTAAAATTAAACACCAAGTTCTAGTGTTAGAACCTTTCTTGCTGGAGTGTGGGGCCGAGGAAGACCGCCCCTGGGGGAGGCACTCAGCCTGGCACAAGTCAGCAGGCCGGGTTAACTACCACGCAGGGAATTACCTCCCTTGCAACATTAATGCAACGACGCGCAAACTTGCACCTTGCTAACCTCTGCCGCCACCATCCGCACCTCTCGCCTCCACAACTCCTCTAACTTGATTCTTGGCCAGGCTTTAAGCCTTCAGCGTAAGTGGTGGGGGGGGGGGGGTGCTCCCCCTGACGCCCTCAGCGGCCTCCCCGACAGTGGTGTGTAAGGGGGAGGGATGTGCTTCCCATTGACGCCCTCAGCTGCCTCCCCGACAGTGGTGTGTAAGGGGGAGGGATGTGCTTCCCATTGACGCCCTCAGCTGCCTCCCCGACAGTGGTGTGTAAGGGGGAGGGATGTTCTCCCCCCTGACGCCCTCAGCGGCCTCCCCGACAGTGGTGTGTAAGGGGGAGGGATGTGCTTCCCATTGACGCCCTCAGCTGCCTCCCCGACAGTGGTGTGTAAGGGGAGGGATGTGCTCCCCCCTGACGCCCTCAGCTGCCTCCCCGACAGTGGTGTGTAAGGGGAGGGATGTGCTCCCCTCCACGCTTGGAGCGGCTATATTTTAAGGGTAATTTTGAGGTGGGTGTTGGAGGAGGTGGTGTTGCAGTGTTGCCATCAGGGGGTGTTGGAGGTGTTGCCATCCGGGTCGTCACACAGCTTGTGTTGTTGAGAGTGTGTTCTTAACCTGCGCCTTGCTGCCCTTAGTGTCTAGGGCTGTCTAGGTCTACCTCAGCCCTCGACCACCATAGTTGATCTGTCAGGCCCGCAGCGGAACGGCTGAGACAACTCCCCTACTGAGGAACATCAGAGAGAACTCCCCTACTGAGGAACATCAGAGAGAACTCCCCTACTGAGGAACATCAGAGAGAACTCCCCTACTGAGGAACATCAGGGAGAACTCCCCTACTGAGGAACATCAGGGAGAACTCCCCTACTGAGGAACATCAGGGAGAACTCCCCTACTGAGGAACATCAGGGAGAACTCCCCTACTGAGGAACATCAGAGAGAACTCCCCTACTGAGGAACATCAGGGAGAACTCCCCTACTGAGGAACATCAGGGAGAACTCCCCTACTGAGGAACATCAGGGAGAACTCCCCTACTGAGGAACATCAGAGAGAACTCCCCTACTGAGGAACATCAGGGAGAACTCCCCTACTGAGGAACATCAGGGAGAACTCCCCTACTGAGGAACATCAGGGAGAACTCCCCTACTGAGGAACATCAGGGAGAACTCCCCTACTGAGGAACATCAGGGAGAACTCCTCTACTGAGGAACATCAGGGAGAACTCCCCTACTGAGGAACATCAGGGAGAACTCCCCTACTGAGGAACATCAGGGAGAACTCCCCTACTGAGGAACATCAGGGAGAACTCCTCTACTGAGGAACATCAGGGAGAACTCCCCTACTGAGGAACATCAGGGAGAACTCCCCTACTGAGGAACATCAGAGAGAACTCCCCTACTGAGGAACATCAGGGAGAACTCCTCTACTGAGGAGCATCAGGGAGAACTCCCCTACTGAGGAACATCAGGGAGAACTCCCCTACTGAGGAACATCAGAGGGAACTCCCCTACTGAGGAACATCAGGGAGAACTCCTCTACTGAGGAACATCAGGGAGAACTCCCCTACTGAGGAACATCAGGGAGAACTCCCCTACTGAGGAGCATCAGGGAGAACTCCCCTACTGAGGAACATCAGAGAGAACTCCCCTACTGAGGAACATCAGGGAGAACTCCCCTACTGAGGAGCATCAGGGAGAACTCCCCTACTGAGGAACATCAGAGAGAACTCCCCTACTGAGGAACATCAGGGAGAACTCCCCTACTGAGGAACATCAGGGAGAACTCCTCTACTGAGGAACATCAGGGAGTACTCCCCTACTGAGGAACATCAGGGAGAACTCCCCTACTGAGGAACATCAGGGAGAACTCCCCTACTGAGGAACATCAGGGAGAACTCCCCTACTGAGGAACATCAGAGGGAACTCCCCTAGTGAGGAACATCAGGGAGAACTCCTCTACTGAGGAACATCAGGGAGAACTCCCCTACTGAGGAGCATCAGAGAGAACTCCCCTACTGAGGAACATCAGAGAGAACTCCCCTACTGAGGAACATCAGGGAGAACTCCCCTACTGAGGAGCATCAGGGAGAACTCCCCTACTGAGGAACATCAGAGAGAACTCCCCTACTGAGGAACATCAGGGAGAACTCCCCTACTGAGGAACATCAGGGAGAACTCCTCTACTGAGGAACATCAGGGAGAACTGCCCTTCTGAGGAACATCAGGGAGAACTCCCCTACTGAGGAACATCAGGGAGAACTCCTCTACTGAGGAACATCAGGGAGAACTCCCCTACTGAGGAACATCAGAGAGAACTCCCCTACCGAGGAACATCAGGGAGAACTCCCCTACTGAGGAGCATCAGGAGAACTCCCCTACTGAGGAACATCAGAGAGAACTCCCCTACTGAGGAACATCAGGGAGAACTCCCCTACTGAGGAACATCAGGGAGAACTCCTCTACTGAGGAACATCAGGGAGTACTCCCCTACTGAGGAACATCAGGGAGAACTCCCCTACTGAGGAACATCAGAGGGAACTCCCCTACTGAGGAACATCAGGGAGAACTCCTCTACTGAGGAACATCAGGGAGAACTCCCCTACTGAGGAACATCAGGGAGAACTCCCCTACTGAGGAGCATCAGGGAGAACTCCCCTACTGAGGAGCATCAGGGAGAACTCCCCTACTGAGGAGCATCAGGGAGAACTCCCCTACTGAGGAACATCAGAGGGAACTCCTGTTCATTTTATTACGTCAACAACATATTCGCTCGTCAGTTGACCCCTCCTCCCCCCCTTCCCCCTTCCCCGGTACCTACTGTAATGATCTGGTGCTCAGATCATTGGCTCTCCCTTCTCCCCTCTCCCCTCCTTCCTTCTCTCTTTCTCCCTTTTCTCCCCTCCCCTTGCCCGTCATTTGTCTACCTCCTCTTCCCCCCCCCCCCCCATCCTGTCGCCAATTTGTCAAGGGCCAAGAGGTTGACCTGAGGGTGATCTTGCAGCTGGCCCTCGTGATACCTTTGGCTTCCCCACTCAATTCCCCCCACTCAGATTTCCCTCTCCATCCACCTTTCATTCCCTCTCTTCCCCTCTCACCGGTCCCTTCACCATACCAGGCGAGTCAAATGTCCCTACTCTTTATCTTGGAGGAGACAGGCTTGAACGTAATTTATCAGTGTGGTAAACATTGCTCGGAGGTGCACTGGGCACTATAGAAGCGTCTTGTTCTCTTCACATAACTGGAGAGAGCTGACTCAATCTTCAAGAATTCATGTAACCTTCCATGGCAGATCATGGAAGGTGATTGGCGGTAGATAAGTGCCAAGTCCTTATTGGCCCTAGAGAGCCAGACCTCAGGCCTAGTGTTAATGGTTTGCCATTGCCAAAATAAGGGGTGGTACCCTGGGGCTGTATTAGATGGTGGGAGGAGCAATCATTTCCACCGGTAAGCTGGTAAAACAAAATTTCAGTAGTGTGTCTTGGGAATAAGGGCCGCAAGCCCGCATCCCAGGGGCTGAGGGCAGCCATCAACATCTTGGCCTCAGTGCGGTTTTAAGGTATTGTGTACTTGATTCATGTCCTCAGTAAATATCCATGGTGCCTCTAGGGGGAATAGAATAGGGTATATGTTCAAATTGTGTTAATTTACATGTTTCATAAAATAAATTGCATAACTTGTCCAGTGGTATTCACTTAACTCCCCTTTGATATATTTCTCTACTTTGTCATTTTTATGTGTTGAATTGGAAACCCCCCCATGTTCTCCTACAGTTAATAGATACTAAAGTTGCCCTAGGATTTTAATAAGCAAATAAAAATTAAACAAACTAATCATTGTCGCAGTCTGTGGTTTACCACTTCCACCACCTCTGTTGTGTTGACACCTTGATGACACCTTGATGACACCTTGATGACACCTTGGTGACACCTTGGTGACATCTTGCTGACACCTTGGTGACATCTTGCTGACACCTTTGTTGACTCCTTGATGACACCTTGATGACACCTTGGTGCACATCTTGCTGACACCTTGTTGACTCTCCTTGATGACAACCTTGATGACACCTTGGTGACATCTTGCCTGACACCTTGTTGACATCCTTGATGACACCTTGATGACACCTTGGTGACATGTTGCTGACACCTTGTTGACTCCTTGATGACACCTTGATGACACCTTGGTGACATCTTGCTGACACCTTGTTGACTCCTTGATGACACCTTGATGACACCTTGGTGACATCTTGCTGACACCTTGGTGACATCTTGCTGACACCTTGTTGACTCCTTGATGACACCTTGATGACACCTTGGTGACATCTTGCTGACACCTTGTTGACTCCTTGATGACACCTTGGTGACACCTTGTTGACTCCTTGCTGACACCTTGATGACACCTTGGTGACATCTTGCTGACACCTTGTTGACACCTTGTTGACTCCTTGGTGACACCTTGGTGACACCTTGCTGACACCATGATGACACCTCTTGCTGACACCATGATGACACCTCTTGCTGACACCCCCTCCGCCTCACTCCAGATAATAGATCGTATTGAAGAAGAAACATTACTGCTTCCCTAAGGGCAGTGTACATGTGCAGCAAGAGCCCGAGACGGTACGGTGACACTCCTGTCACTCTGGACGTCACCGTAGCCTCCAGCAGCTCCGGACGGCGCTCACACTCAACAGTTGGGCTCAAGTTTTCTCTCCAAGTCTGTTCGCTGTTCGAACACTCCTTGTTCAGGTTAGATCTTGTTGAACATTTACATTTGTTACATGAACATTGACAGAGAATTCCGCTGAACTGTGTGAATGAAGGAACAGACAGGTGGAGACTAACGCTCATTAATTAGGCACATGTGTACACGTGTGTGCGTGGCAGCTCCCGTGTGTGTGTACCGTGGTGTGCGTGGCAGCTCCCGTGTGTGGTACACGTGTGTGCGTGGCAGCTCCCGTCTGTGTGTACACGTGTGTGTGTGGCAGCTCCCGTGTGTGTGTACACGTGTGTGTGTGGCAGCTCCCGTGTGTGTGTACACGTGTGTGTGTGGCAGCTCCCGTGTGTGTGTACACGTGTGTGTGTGCAGCTCCCGTGTGTGTGTAACGTGTGTGTGTGGCAGCTCCCGTCTGTGTTTACTAGTTGGGTTTACTATTGTGTTTACTAGTTGTTTTACTAGTTGTGTTTACTATTTGTGTTTACTAGTTGTGTTTACTAGTTGTGTTACTAGTTGTGTTTACTAGTTGTGTTTACTAGTTGTGTTTACTAGTTGTGTTTTTGCGGGGGTTGAGCTTTGCTCTTTCGGCCCGCCTCTCAACTGTCAATCAACTGTTTACTAACTACTTTTTTTTTTTTTTTTCTCCCACCCACACACACACACACACACACACCCCAGGAAGCAGCCCGTGACAGCTGACTAACTCCCAGGTACCTATTTACTGCTAGGTAACAGGGGCACTTAGGGTGAAAGAAACTTTGCCCATTTGTTTCTGCCTCGTGCGGGAATCGAACCCGCGCACACAGAATTACGAGTCCTGCGCGCTATCCACCAGGCTACGAGGCCCCCCTTATAGTGTGTACACGTGTGTGTGTGTGTGGCAGCTCCCGTGTGTGTGTACACGTGTGTGTGTGGCAGCTCCCGTCTGTGTGTACACGTGTGTGTGTGTGGTCGTGGTTGCAGGCAGCGCCACACAACAGCTGCGGTGCTCATTGAAAGCTGTTGTTTGACATGATTAAGAAGAACAACATTCTGGCTTTCTCTGTGGCCGGAGCAGCAGGAGGGTTGCTGCTGCCTTACTGACTCCGGGGGGGGAGGGTTGCTGCTGCCTTACTGACTCCGGGGGGGGGAGGGTTGCTGCTGCCTTACTGACTCCGGGGGGGGGGAGGGTTGCTGCTGCCTTACTGACTCCGGGGGGGGGGAGGGTTGCTGCTGCCTTACTGACTCCGGGGGGGGGGGGGGGGGGTTGCTGCTGCCTTACTGACTCCGGGGGGGGGAGGGTTGCTGCTGCCTTACTGACTCCCGGGGGGGGGGGGAGGGTTGCTGCTGCCTTACTGACTCGGGGGGGGGAGGGTTGCTGCTGCCTTACTGACTCCGGGGGGGGAGGGTTGCTGCTGCCTTACTGACTCCGGGGGGGGGGGAGGGTTTGCTGCTGCCTTACTGACTCCGGGGGGGGAGGGTTGCTGCTGCCTTACTGACTCCGGGGGGGGGGAGGGTTGCTGCTGCCTTACTGACTCCGGGGGGGGGGAGGGTTGCTGCTGCCTTACTGACTCCGGGGGGGGGGGAGGGTTGCTGCTGCCTTACTGACTCCGGGGGGGGGAGGGTTGCTGCTGCCTTACTGACTCCGGGGGGGGGGGAGGGTTGCTGCTGCCTTACTGACTCCGGGGGGGGGGGGAGGGTTGCTGCTGCCTTACTGACTCCGGGGGGGGGGAGGGTTGCTGCTGCCTTACTGACTCCGGGGGGGGGAGGGTTGCTGCTGCCTTACTGACTCCGGGGGGGGGGAGGGTTGCTGCTGCCTTACTGACTCCGGGGGGGGGAGGGTTGCTGCTGCCTTACTGACTCCGGGGGGGGGAGGGTTGCTGCTGCCTTACTGACTCCGGGGGGGGGGAGGGTTGCTGCTGCCTTACTGACTCCGGGGGGGGGAGGGTTGCTGCTGCCTTACTGACTCCGGGGGGGGAGGGTTGCTGCTGCCTTACTGACTCCGGGGGGGGGGGAGGGTTGCTGCTGCCTTACTGACTCCGGGGGGGGGGAGGGTTTGGCTGCTGCCTTACTGACTCCGGGGGGGGGAGGGTTGCTGCTGCCTTACTGACTCCGGGGGGGGGGGGGAGGGTTGCTGCTGCCTTACTGACTCCGGGGGGGGGAGGGTTGCTGCTGCCTTACTGACTCCGGGGGGGGGGAGGGTTGCTGCTGCCTTACTGACTCCGGGGGGGGGAGAGTTGCTGCTGCCTTACTGACTCCGGGGGGGGAGGGTTGCTGCTGCCTTACTGACTCCGGGGGGGGGGGGAGGTTTGCTGCTGCCTTACTGACTGACGCCGGGGGGGGGGAGGGTTGCTGCTGCCTTACTGACTCCGGGGGGGGGAGGGTTGCTGCTGCCTTACTGACTCCGGGGGGGGGGAGGTTTGCTGCTGCCTTACTGACTCCGGGGGGGGGAGGGTTGCTGCTGCCTTACTGACTCCGGGGGGGGGAGGGTTGCTGCTGCCTTACTGACTCCGGGGCGGGGGAGGGTTGCTGCTGCCTTACTGACTCCGGGGGGGGAGGGTTGCTGCTGCCTTACTGACTCCGGGGGGGGGAGGGTTGCTGCTGCCTTACTGACTCCGGGGGGGGAGGGTTGCTGCTGCCTTACTGACTCCGGGGGGGGGGAGGGTTGCTGCTGCCTTACTGACTCCGGGGGGGGGGGAGGGTTGCTGCTGCCTTACTGACTCCGGGGGGGGAGGGTTTGCTGCTGCCTTACTGACTCCGGGGGGGGGAGGGTTGCTGCTGCCTTACTGACTCCGGGGGGGGGGGAGGGTTGCTGCTGCCTTACTGACTCCGGGGGGGGGGAGGGTTGCTGCTGCCTTACTGACTCCGGGGGGGGGAGGGTTGCTGCTGCCTTACTGACTCAGGGGGGGGGGAGGGTTGCTGCTGCCTTACTGACTCCAGGGGGGGGAGGGTTGCTGCTGCCTTACTGACTCCGGGGGGGGGAGGGTTGCTGCTGCCTTACTGACTCCGGGGGGGGGGGAGGGTTGCTGCTGCCTTACTGACTCCGGGGGGGGGGAGGGTTGCTGCTGCCTTACTGACTCCAGGGGGGGGGGTTGGCTGCTGCTGCTGCCTTACTGACTACGGGGGGGGGGGGAGGGTTGCTGCTGCCTTACTGACTCGGGGGGGGGAGGTGTTGCTGCTGCCTTACTGACTCCGGGGGGGGGGGAGGGTTGCTGCTGCCTTACTGACTCCGGGGGGGGGAGGGTTGCTGCTGCCTTACTGACTCCGGGGGGGGAGGGTTGCTGCTGCCTTACTGACTTCCGGGGGGGGGAGGGTTGCTGCTGCCTTACTGACTCCGGGGGGGGGAGGGTTGCTGCTGCCTTACTGACTCCGGGGGGGGGGAGGGTTGCTGCTGCCTTACTGACTCGGGGGAGGGAGGGTTGCTGCTGCCTTACTGACTCGGGGGGGGGAGGGTTGCTGCTGCCTTACTGACTCCGGGGGGGGGGGAGGGTGGCTGCTGCCTTACTGACTCCGGGGGGGGAGGGTTGCTGCTGCCTTACTGACTCCGGGGTGGGGGGGGAGGGTTGCTGCTGCCTTACTGACTCCGGGGGGGGGGAGGGGTTGCTGCTGCCTTACTGACTCCGGGGGGGGAGGGTTGCTGCTGCCTTACTGACTCCGGGGGGGGAGGGTTGCTGCTGCCTTACTGACTCCGGGGGGGGAGGGTTGCTGCTGCCTTACTGACTCCGGGGGGGGGGAGGGTTGCTGCTGCCTTACTGACTCCGGGGGGGGGGAGGGTTGCTGCTGCCTTACTGACTCCCGGGGGGGGAGGGTTGCTGCTGCCTTACTGACTCCGGGGGGGGGAGGGTTGCTGCTGCCTTACTGACTCCGGGGGGGGGAGGGTTGCTGCTGCCTTACTGACTCCGGGGGAGGAGGGTTGCTGCTGTCTTACTGCTTACTCCGGGGGGGGGGGTATGGTTGCTGCTGCCTTACTGACTCCGGGGGGGGGAGGGTTGCTGCTGCCTTACTGACTCCGGGGGGGGGAGGGTTGCTGCTGCCTTACTGACTCCGGGGGGGGGAGGGTTGCTGCTGCCTTACTGACTCCGGGGGGGGGGGGTTGCTGCTGCCTTACTGACTCCGGGGGGGGAGGGTTTGCTGCTGCCTTACTGACTCCGGGGGGGGGGAGGGTTGCTGCTTGCCTTACTGACTCCGGGGGGGGGAGGGTTGCTGCTGCCCTTACTGACTCCGGGGGGGGAGGGTTGCTGCTGCCTTACTGACTCCGGGGGGGGGAGGGTTGCTGCTGCCTTACTGACTCCGGGGGGAGGAGGGTTGCTGCTGCCTTACTGACTCCGGGGGGAGGAGGGTTGCTGCTGCCTTACTGACTCCGGGGGGGGGGAGGGTTTGCTGCTGCCTTACTGACTCCGGGGGGGGGGAGGGTTGCTGCGCCTTTACTGACTCCGGGGGGGGGAGGTTGCTGCTGCCTTACTGACTCCGGGGGGAGGAGGGTTGCTGCTGCCCTTACTGACTCCGGGGGGGGGGAGGGTTGCTGCTGCCTTACTGACTCCGGGGGGGGGAGGGTTGCTGCTGCCTTACTGACTCCGGGGGGGGGAGGGTTGCTGCTGCCTTACTGACTCCGGGGGGGGGAGGGTTGCTGCTGCCTTACTGACTCCGGGGGGGGGAGGGTTGCTGCTGCCTTACTGACTCCGGGGGGGGAGGGTTGCTGCTGCCTTACTGACTCCGGGGGGGGGAGGTTGCTGCTGCCTTACTGACTCCGGGGGGGGGAGGGTTGCTGCTGCCTTACTGACTCCGGGGGAGGGGAGGGGTTGCTGGGACTCCGGGGGGGGAGGGTTGCTGCTGCCTTACTGACTCCGGGGGGGGAGGGTTGCTGCTGCCTTACTGACTCCGGGGGGGGGGGGGTTGCTGCTGCCTTACTGACTCCGGGGGGGGGTTGCTGCTGCCTTACTGACTCCGGGGGGGGGGGGGGTTGCTGCTGCCTTACTGACTCCGGGGGGGGGGAGGGTTGCTGCTGCCTTACTGACTCCGGGGGGGGGAGGGTTGCTGCTGCCTTACTGACTGACCGGGGGGGGAGGGTTGCTGCTGCCTTACTGACTCCGGGGGGGGAGGGTTGCTGCTGCCTTACTGACTCCGGGGGGGGGGGTTGCTGCTGCCTTACTGACTCCGGGGGTGGGAGGGTTGCTGCTGCCTTACTGACTCCGGGGGTGGGAGGGTTGCTGCTGCCTTACTGACTCCGGGGGGGAGGGTTGCTGCTGCCTTACTGACTCCGGGGGGGGAGGTAGCTGCTGCCTTACTGACTCCGGGGGTGGGAGGGTTTGCTGCTGCCTTACTGACTCCGGGGGGGGGAGGGTAGCTGCTGCCTTACTGACTCGGGGGTGGGAGGGTTGCTGCTGCCCTTACTGACTCCGGGGGGGGGAGGGTAGCTGCTGCTTACTGACTCCGGGGTGGGAGGGTTGCATGCTGCCTTACTGACTCCGGGGGGGGGGAGGGTAGCTGCTGCCTTACTGACTCCGGGGGTGGGAGGGTTGCTGCTGCCTTACTGACTCGGGGGGGGGAGGGTTGCTGCTGCCTTACTGACTCGGGGGGGGGAGGGTAGCTGCTGCCTTACTGACTCCGGGGGGGGGAGGGTAGCTGCTGCCTTACTGACTCCGGGGGTGGGAGGGTTGCTGCTGCCTTACTGACTCCAGGGGGGGGGGAGGGTAGCTGCTGCCTTACTGACTCCGGGGTGGGAGGGTTGCTGCTGCCTTACTGACTCGGGGGGGGGGAGGGTTGCTGCTGCCTTACTGACTCGTCGGGGGGGGAGGGTTGCTGCTGCTTACTGACTCGGGGGGGGGGGAGGGTTGCTGCTGCCTTACTGACTCCGGGGGGGGAGGGTTGCTGCTGCCTTACTGACTCGGGGGGGGGGGGAGGGTTGCTGCTGCCTTACTGACTCGGGGGGGGGGGAGGGTTGCTGCTGCCTTACTGACTCCGGGGGGGGGGGAGGGTTTGCTGCTGCCTTACTGACTCCGGGGGGGGAGAGGTGTTGCTGCTGCCTTACTGACTCGGGGGGGGGGGGGAGGGTTGCTGCTGCCTTACTGACTCCGGGGGGGGGGGGAGGGTTGCTGCTGCCTTACTGACTCCGGGGGGGGAGGGTTGCTGCTGCCTTACTGACTCCGGGGGGAGGAGGGTTGCTGCTGCCTTACTGACTCCGGGGGGGGGGAGGGTTGCTGCTGCCTTACTGACTCCGGGGGGGGGGGAGGGTTGCTGCTGCCTTACTGACTCCGGGGGGGGGGGGGAGGGTTGCTGCTGCCTTACTGACTCGGGGGGGGGGAGGGTTGCTGCTGCCTTACTGACTCCGGGGGGGGGGAGGGTTGCTGCTGCCGTACTGACTCCGGGGGGGGGAGGGTTGCTGCTGCCTTACTGACTCCGGGGGGGGGGAGGGTTGCTGCTGCCTTACTGACTCCGGGGGGGGGGGGGAGGGTTGCTGCTGCCTTACTGACTCCGGGGGGGGAGGGTTGCTGCTGCCTTACTGACTCCGGGGGGGGGGAGGGTTGCTGCTGCCTTACTGACTCCGGGGGGGGGGGTTGCTGCTGCCTTACTGACTCCGGGGGGGGAGGGTTTGCTGCTGTCTTACTGACTCGGGGGGGGGGGGTTTGCTGCTGCCTTACTGACTCCGGGGGGGGTTGCTGCTGCCTTACTGACTCCGGGGGGGGGGGAGGGTTGCTGCTGCCTTACTGACTCCGGGGGGGGGGAGGGTTGCTGCTGCCTTACTGACTCCGGGGGGGGGAGGAGGTTGCTGCTGCCTTACTGACTCCGGGGGGGGGGAGGGTTGCTGCTGCCTTACTGACTCCGGGGGGGGGGAGGGTTGCTGCGCCTTACTGACTCCGGGGGGGGAGGGTTGCTGCTGCCTTACTGACTCCGGGGGGGGGAGGGTTGTTGCTGCCTTACTGACTCCGGGGGGGGGGGAGGGTTGCTGCTGCCTTACTGACTCCGGGGGGGGGAGGGTTGCTGCTGCCTTACTGACTCCGGGGGGGGGAGGGTTGCTGCTGCCTTACTGACTCCGGGGGGGGGGGAGGGTTGCTGCTGCTTACTGACTCCGGGGGGGGGAGGGTTGCTGCTGCCTTACTGACTCCGGGAGGGGAGGGTTGCTGCTGCCTTACTATCCGGACTCCGGGGGGGGGGAGGTTTGCTGCTGCCTTACTGACTCCGGGGGGGGGGGGTTGCTGCTGCCTTACTGACTCCGGGGGGGGGAGGGTTCTGCTGCCTTACTGACTCCGGGGGGGAGGTTGCTGCTGCCTTACTGACTCCGGGGGGGGGGGAGGGTTGCTGCTGCCTTACTGACTCCGGGGGGGGAGGGTTGCTGCTGCCTTACTGACTCCGGGGGGGGGGGAGGTTTGCTGCTGCCTTACTGACTCCGGGGGGGGGAGGGTTGCTGCTGCCTTACTGACTCCGGGGGGGGGGAGGGTTGCTGCTGCCTTACTGACTCCGGGGGGGGGAGGGTTGCTGCTGCCTTACTGACTCCCGGGGGGGGAGGGTTGCTGCTGCCTTACTGACTCCGGGGGGGGGGGAGGGTTGCTGCTGCCTTACTGACTCCGGGGGGGGGGGGAGGGTTGCTGCTGCCTTACTGCCTCCGGGGGGGGAGGGTTGCTGCTGCCTTACTGACTCGGGGGGGGGGGGGGGGAGGGTTGCTGCTGCCTTACTGACTCCGGGGGGGGGGAGGGTTGCTGCTGCCTTACTGACTCCGGGGGGGGGGGGGGTGGGGGAGGGTTGCTGCTGCCTTACTGACTCCGGGGGGGGGGAGGGTTGCTGCTGCCTTACTGACTCGGGGGGGAGGGGGGAGGGGGAGGGTTGCTGCTGCCTTACTACTGACTCCGGGGGGGGGGGGAGGGTTGCTGCTGCTGCCTTACTGACTCCGGGGGGGGGAGGAGGGGCTGCTGCCTTACTGACTCCGGGGGGGGGGAGGGTTGCTGCTGCCTTACTGACTCCGGGGGGGGGGGAGGGTTGCTGCTGCCTTACTGACTCTACCGGGGGGGAGGGTTGCTGCTGCCATACTGACTCGGGGGAGGGGGGTGTACTCACCTAGTGGTGCTTGCGGGGGTTGAGCTCTGGCTCTTTGGTCCCACCTCTCAACTGTCAATCAACTGGTGTACAGATTCCTGAGCCTACTGGGCTCTATCATATCTACATATGAAACTGTATATGGAGTCAGCCTCCACCACATCACTTCCTAATGCATTCCATCTGTTAACTACTCTGACACTGAACAAGTTCTTTCTCACTTCCCTGTGGACGTGACAAAGAGGGGGTGAGGCAGCTCACGGCTTTTTCATCCATTCAGAACACGTTTGTCATGAACGGGGTGAGAATAGTTTTGACCTGCCTCATCCCTTTGTGAGTCCCCTCGTCCTCACCACCATTCCCACTTCCCCCATCCCCTCGTCCTCCCCACCATTCCCACTATCCCCCGTCCCCTCGTCCTCCCCACCATTCCCACTTCACCCCGTCACCCCTCGTCCTCCCCACCATTCCCACTCCCCCATCCCCTCGTCCTCCCCACCATTCCCACTTCCCCCGTCCCCTCGTCCTCCCCACCATTCCCACTTCCCCCATCCCCTCGTCCTCCCCACCATTCCCACTTCCCCCATCCCCTCGTCCTTCCCACCATTCCTACTTCCCCCATCCCCTCGTCCTCCCACCATTCCCACTTCCCCCGTCCCCTCGTCCTCCCCACCATTCCTACTTCCCCCATCCCCTCGTCCTCCCCACCATTCCCACTTCCCCCGTCCCCTCGTCCTCCCCACCATTCCTACTTCCCCCATCCCCTTGTCCTCTCCCACCATTCCCACTTCCCCCATCCCCTCGTCCTCCCCACCATTCCCACTTCCCCCGTCCCCTCGTCCTCCCCACCATTCCTACTTCCCCCCCATCCCCTCGTCCTCCCCCACCATTCCCACTTCCCCCGTCCCCTCGTCCTCCCACCATTCCACACTTCCCCCGTCCCCTCGTCCTCCCACCATTCCTACTTCCCCCATCCCCTCGTCCTCCCCACCATTCCCACTTCCCCCGTCCCCTCGTCCTCCCCACCATTCCCACTTCCCCCGTCCCCTCGTCCTCCCCACCATTCCCACTTCCCCCGTCCCCTCGTCCTCCCCACCATTCCCCACTCCTTCGTTCGATGCATTCCCAATGATCTGATGTTCCCATCAGAAAATTAAGAACATCATATAATCTGATCTTCCCATACTGAAATATGAGGAAAAACAGTTAAAAAAAAATGAAAACAAAAAATGAAAAAATAACAAATAAACAATACTCACAAAATGAACAGTATGGTAAACAACACAGCTCAAATCCAACGCAATGTCACACAAAATAATTAAATCAAAATGAAAATAAATCAAAATCTATGAAAATTCAATTTGTCAATGCAATCAGAAACATTGAAATGGAATCGTAACATATTTAGTATAGCGGGTGTTGCAATTACGTGCAATAGATAGCGCTGTTTTAAAAAAAAAACATGTTTTTACCTGTCACAGGTGAGGCATGTATATAGTAGGTATATAAAAACACGCACTTATTCGAATGGAACGTTGTTTCAAAATTTCAACGCAATCGGTGAAGAAGTTTCGGAGATTAGCGATTTTGAACAAACGAACATTTATATTTTTATTTATACAGATTAAACTTATTTCAATTTCAATTTCAACGGGGCTCGTCGCCCTCCCTTGCCTCTCCTGACAACACTGTAGTGTTGTGGGAATACAACCTCACAACACTGTAATCTGGTTGGAATACCTCACAACACTGTAGTCTGGTGGGAATACCTCACAACACTGTAATCTGGTTGGAATACCTCACAACACTGTAGTCTGGTGGGAATACCTCACAACACTGTAATCTGGTGGGAATACCTCACAACACTGTAGTCTGGTGGGAATACCTCACAACACTGTAGTCTGGTGGGAATACCTCACAACACTGTAGTCTGGTGGGAATACCTCACAACACTGTAATCTGGTGGGAATACCTCACAACACTGTAGTCTGGTGGGAATACCTCACAACACTGTAGTCTGGTGGGAATACCTCACAACACTGTAGTCTGGTGGGAATACCTCACAACACTGTAGTCTGGTGGAATACCTCACAACACTGTAGTCTGGTGGGAATACCTCACAACACTGTAGTCTGGTGGGAATACCTCACAACACTGTAGTCTGGTGGGAATACCTCACAACACTGTAGTCTGGTGGGAATACCTCACAACACTGTAGTCTGGTGGGAATACAACCTCACAACACTAGTCTGGTGGGAATACAACATTTATTCATTGCTCTGGTTCAGTTTCCTCGTTTTAATTCGGTCTGTGTTGACGTAGACGGCTTTAAGACACATTTTTTGTATTCTCACCCACAAGCTCCCATGTCCTCCGTCTCCCAGGTGTGGGAGGGTGGGTGGGTGGGAGGGTGGGTGGTGTGGGAGGGAACGAGTTCATGGGAGTCTTGAGAGAACTGGGTAATGCGGGAGTGGGTCTTACCAAGCTCTGCATGGGCGGGGGGGGGGGGATTATGGCTGACAACGTGGGAGAGGGGCAGGGAGGGGGGGGGGGGGTTGAGTACATGGGAGTGGAATGGGGGCGACGGGCAGGAAGGGGAGGATTTATGCTACTGTTCTAGGGGGCCCTGTTCCATATTTCCTTCACAGTACCTTGGAGAGAGGGTGGAGAGTGAGAGTGAGAGATGAGGAGAGTGAGTGTGAGAGTGGAGGAGAGTAGAGGAGAGTGAGTGAGAGGGAGGTGTAGAGAGCGGTACACAAGAGAGGTCTGGGAGCTAACCTCAGAAGGTCGGAGGGGCCAAGAATAGCTGTATTATCTGTATCTCGCAACATCGATCGTTGTTTTATACTAAATCCCAGACTATTATCCCCTAATGCGCATACTAACGTACGCACACACACACACACACACACACACACACACACACACACACACACACACACACACACACACACACACACACACACACACACACACACACACACACACACACACACACACACACACACACAAAGTGTTGCTAGGCAGGGAACTAATTGAGATATATGCCAAATTTTGCGAAATATACGATGAAGGAAGAAACATTCATACCAAAACAGAGATGCAGGACCAGCAAACAGGACTGGTTGAACAGAAATGATGAAGGGCCAGGGAGGACAAGACAAGAAACTGAGTTCACTATAAAAAGAGATCTAACCCACAAACACACCAGCACTATAAGCAAGCAAGAAACAATTACACAGCAGCGAGGAAAGAGGCAGACAGTAACTTCGAGAAAGGTATAGCAGACAAATGTAAAACAGATCCAGGCTCTTTCTGTAAATGCATTAGAAGCAAGCAGCATGTAGAGTATAAGATCCAGAAATTGAGAACGGGGGAGCAGGACTACTGAGAATGTAAAAGAAATGTGTGAAATGTTCAATGAACAGTTCCAAAGTGTTTTTGTACAAAATGAGCCTTTCAGAGAGCCGGACAAAATCCCAATTCCAGAACAAGCCATAGAAAACACCGAGGTAACTCAAGACGAAGTGAAAAAATTACTCACGGGGCTATGAAGAAATAAAGCAGTTGCCCCTGATGGAGTTTCACCTTGGGTGCTGTGAGAATGTGCAACTGAGCTGAGCATTCCACCCCAAATAATATTCCAGACATCTTTGTGCACAGGAATATTAGCAGATCTATGGAAAAAGTTAAATATAGTACCAATCTATTAAATTGGTTATCAAGAGGACCCTCTAAATTATAGCCCCGTATCATTAACAAGCGTGGCAGTCAAAACACTAGACACAATAGTTAAAGCTAAATGGGTTGAACACCTAGAGAGTAATGACATAATAACGGACAAACAGTAGGGTTTCGAACAGGAAAATCCTGTGTAACAAATCTACTTAGTGTTTATGATAGAGCCACGGTGATACTACAGGAAAAAGGTGGTTGGGTTGACTGTGTCTGGACCTAAAAAAGACTTTTGATGGAGTCCCACTCAAGAAGCTGTTCTGGAAACTGGAACATGTTGGAGGGGTGACAGGGAGACTGTTGACAGTCTGGGGGTGGATGGCAACACTCAAGATGGAGGTGGATGGCAACACACAAGAAGGTGGTGGATGGCAGCACACAAGAAGGTGGTGGATGGCAACACACAAGAAGGTGGTGGATGGCAACACTCAAGAAGGTGGGGGATGGCAACACACAAGAAGGGGTGGATGGCAGCACACAAGAAGGTGGTGGATGACAGCACACAAGAAGGTGGCAACACTCAAGAAGGTGGGGGGTGCATGGCAACACACAAGAAGGTGGTGGATGGCAACACACAAGAAGGTGGTGGATGGCAACACACAAGAAGGTGGGGGATGGCAACACTCAAGAAGGTGGTGGATGGCACACACACACAAGAAGGTGGTGGATGGCAACACACAAGAAGGTGGGGGATGGCAGCACACAAGAAGGTGGTGGATGGCAGCACACAAGAAGGTGGGGGATGGCAACACACAAGAAGGTGGTGGATGGCAACACTGTGGTGGATGGCAACACACAAGAAGGTGGTGGATGGCAACACACAAGAAATGGATGGCAACACACAAGAAGGGGGGATGGCAACACACAAGAAGGTGGGGGATGGCAGCACACAAGAAGGTGGGGGATGGCAACACACAAGAAGGTGGTGGATGGCAGCACACAAGAAGGTGGGGGATGGCAACACACAAGAAGGTGGTGGATGGCAACACACAAGAAGGTGGGGGATGGCAACACACAAGAAGGTGGGGGATGGCAACACACAAGAAGGTGGTGGATGGCAACACACAAGAAGGTGGGGGATGGCAACACACAAGAAGGTGGTGGATGGCAACACACAAGAAGGTGGTGGATGGCAGCACACAAGAAGGTGGGGGATGGCAACACACAAGAAGGTGGTGGATGGCAACACACAAGAAGGTGGGGGATGGCAACACACAAGAAGGTGGGGGATGGCAACACACAAGAAGGTGGGGGATGGCAACACACAAGAAGGTGGGGGATGGCAACACACAAGAAGGTGGGGGATGGCAACACACAAGAAGGTGGTGGATGGCAACACACAAGAAGGTGGTGGATGGCAACACACAAGAAGGTGGGGGATGGCAACACACAAGAAGGTGGTGGATGGCAACACACAAGAAGGTGGGGGATGGCAACACACAAGAAGGTGGGGGATGGCAACACACAAGAAGGTGGTGGATGGCAACACACAAGAAGGTGGGGGATGGCAACACACAAGAAGGTGGTGGATGGCAAGAAACACACAAGAAGGTGGTGGATGGCAACACACAAGAAGGTGGGGGATGGCAACACTCAAGAAGGTGGTGGATGGCAACACACAAGAAGGTGGTGGATGGCAACACACAAGAAGGTGGTGGATGGCAACACACAAGAAGGTGGGGATGGCAACACACAAGAAGGTGGTGGATGGCACACACACAAGAAGGTGGGGGATGGCAACACACAAGAAGGTGGGGGATGGCACATGGCAGAAGAAGAAGGTGGGGATGGCAACACACAAGAAGGTGGGGGATGGCAACACACAAGAAGGTGGTGGATGGCAACACACAAGAAGGTGGGGGATGGCAACACACAAGAAGGTGGGGGATGGCAACACACAAGAAGGTGGGGATGGCAACACACAAGAAGGTGGGGGATGGCAACACACAAGAAGGTGGGGGATGGCAACACACAAGAAGGTGGGGGATGGCAACACACAAGAAGGTGGGGGATGGCAACACACAAGAAGGTGGTGGATGGCAACACACAAGAAGGTGGGGGATGGCAACACACAAGAAGGTGGGGGATGGCAACACACAAGAAGGTGGGGGATGGCAACACACAAGAAGGTGGGGGATGGCAACACACAAGAAGGTGGGGGATGGCAACACACAAGAAGGTGGGGGATGGCAACACACAAGAAGGTGGGGGATGGCAACACACAAGAAGGTGGGGGATGGCAACACACAAGAAGGTGGGGGATGGCAACACACAAGAAGGTGGGGGATGGCAACACACAAGAAGGTGGGGGATGGCAACACACAAGAAGGTGGGGGATGGCAACACACAAGAAGGTGGGGGATGGCAACACACAAGAAGGTGGTGGGTGGATGGCAACACACAAGAAGGTGGTGGATGGCAACACACAAGAAGGTGGGGGATGGCAACACACAAGAAGGTGGTGGATGGCAACACACAAGAAGGTGGTGGATGGCAACACACAAGAAGGTGGGGGATGGCAACACACAAGAAGGTGGGGGATGGCAACACACAAGAAGGTGGTGGATGGCAACACACAAGAAGGTGGTGGATGGCAGCACACAAGAAGGTGGGGGATGGCAACACACAAGAAGGTGGTGGATGGCAACACACAAGAAGGTGGGGGATGGCAACACACAAGAAGGTGGGGATGGCAACACACAAGAAGGTGGTGGATGGCAACACACAAGAAGGTGGGGGATGGCAACACACAAGAAGGTGGTGGATGGCAACACACAAGAAGGTGGTGGATGGCAACACACAAGAAGGTGGGGGATGGCAACACACAAGAAGGTGGTGGATGGCAACACACAAGAAGGTGGTGGATGGCAACACACAAGAAGGTGGGGGATGGCAACACACAAGAAGGTGGGGGATGGCAACACACAAGAAGGTGGGGGATGGCAACACACAAGAAGGTGGTGGATGGCAACACACAAGAAGGTGGTGGATGGCAACACACAAGAAGGTGGGGGATGGCAACACACAAGAAGGATGGCAACACACAAGAAGGTGGGGGATGGCAACACACAAGAAGGTGGGGGATGGCAACACACAAGAAGGTGGGGGATGGCAACACACAAGAAGGTGGCAACACACAAGAAGGTGGGGGATGGCAACACACAAGAAGGGGATGGCAACACACAAGAAGGTGGGGGATGGCAACACACAAGAAGGTGGGTGGATGGCAACACACAAGAAGGTGGGGGATGGCAACACACAAGAAGGTGGGGGATGGCAACACACAAGAAGGTGGGGGATGGCACAAGAAGGTGGGGGATGGCAACACACAAGAAGGTGGGTGGACACACAAGAAGGTGGGGGATGGCAGCACACAAGAAGGTGGTGGATGGCAACACACAAGAAGGTGGATGGGATGGCAAGAAGGTGGTGGAACACACAAGAAGGTGGTGGATGGCAACACACAAGAAGGTGGTGGATGGCAACACACAAGAAGGTGGTGGATGGCAACACACAAGAAGGTGGGGGATGGCAACACACAAGAAGGTGGGGGATGGCAACACACAAGAAGGTGGTGGGGGATGGCAACACACAAGAAGGTGGGGGATGGCAACACACAAGAAGGTGGGGGATGGCAACACACAAGAAGGTGGGGGATGGCAACACACAAGAAGGTGGGGGATGGCAACACACAAGAAGGTGGGGGATGGCAACACACAAGAAGGTGGGGGATGGCAACACACAAGAAGGTGGGGGATGGCAACACACAAGAAGGTGGGGGATGGCAACACACAAGAAGGTGGGGGATGGCAACACACAAGAAGGTGGATGGGATGGCATGGCAACACACAAGAAGGTGGGGGATGGCAACACACAAGAAGGTGGGGGATGGCAACACACAAGAAGGTGGTGGATGGCAACACACAAGAAGGTGGGGGATGGCAACACACAAGAAGGTGGGGGATGGCAACACACAAGAAGGTGGGGGATGGCAACACACAAGAAGGTGGGGGATGGCAACACACAAGAAGGTGGGGGATGGCAACACACAAGAAGGTGGGGGA
Source organism: Procambarus clarkii (assembly GCF_020424385.1). Lineage (NCBI taxonomy): Eukaryota > Metazoa > Arthropoda > Malacostraca > Decapoda > Cambaridae > Procambarus > Procambarus clarkii. The sequence continues at coordinate 14,638,513 of NC_059654.1, read as the reverse complement.
TGGCAACACACAAGAAGGTGGGGGATGGCAACACACAAGAAGGTGGGGGATGGCATGGCAACACACAAGAAGGTGGGGGACACACAAGAAGGTGGGGGATGGCAACACACAAGAAGGTGGATGGGATGGCAACACACAAGAAGGTGGGGGATGGCAACACACAAGAAGGTGGGGGATGGCAACACACAAGAAGGTGGGGGATGGCAACACACAAGAAGGTGGGGGATGGCAACACACAAGAAGGATGGCAACACACAAGAAGGTGGATGGCAGCACACAAGAAGGTGGGGGATGGCAACACACAAGAAGGTGGTGGATGGCAGCACACAAGAAGGTGGGGGATGGCAGCACACAAGAAGGTGGGGGATGGCAGCACACAAGAAGGTGGTGGATGGCAGCACACAAGAAGGTGGTGGATGGCAACACACAAGAAGGTGGCAACACACAAGAAGGGGGGATGGCAACACACAAGAAGGTGGGGATGGCAGCACACAAGAAGGTGGGGGATGGCAACACACAAGAAGGTGGGGGATGGCAACACACAAGAAGGTGGTGGATGGCAGCACACAAGAAGGTGGGGGATGGCAGCACACAAGAAGGTGGGGGGATGGCAACACACAAGAAGGTGGGGGATGGCAAGAAGGTGGGGGATGGCAACACACAAGAAGGTGGTGGGGGATGGCAACACACAAGAAGGTGGTGGGATGGCAGCACACAAGAAGGTGGGGGATGGCAACACACAAGAAGGTGGGGGTGGCAACACACAAGAAGGTGGGGGATGGCAACACACAAGAAGGTGGGGGATGGCAACACACAAGAAGGTGGGGGATGGCAACACACAAGAAGGTGGGGGATGGCAACACACAAGAAGGTGGTGGATGGCAACACACAAGAAGGTGGGGATGGCAACACACAAGAAGGTGGGGGATGGCAACACACAAGAAGGTGGGGGATGGCAACACACAAGAAGGTGGGGGATGGCAACACACAAGAAGGATGGCAACACACAAGAAGGTGGGGGATGGCAACACACAAGAAGGTGGGGGATGGCAACACACAAGAAGGTGGGGGATGGCAACACACCGGGTTCACTTGACGATGTTGACACGCTGAAGAAAGGTGGAAAAAGTAGAGAGAACTTGGAACAGAGAACAATAGAGAGACACTAAAGAGAACAAGGAATGAATACACGCGAATTAGGAGAGACGCCGAGAGGTAATTTGTAAAGAACATGTCAACAAAACCTAAGAAACAACCAAAGCTGTTTTATAACCATATAAGGAGAGAAACGACAATGAGAGACCATGTACTTAGATTGAGGAAACAAGTGGGAGCTCTCACAGAGAATGATAAGGAGGTAAGCGATAAACTCGACGAAAGATTTGAGGAAGTCTTTGCATTAGAACCAGTGTGGAGACCAAGGTTGCAAGATGAAAGGTCAGAAGAATCACTGGATAGCATTGTATGCAGGCGATGAGTTACAATAACGTGGCTGAAGTATGTTGACCAGACCACACACTAGAAGGTGAAGGGACGACGACGTTTCGGTCCGTCCTGGACCATTCTCAAGTCGATTGTCATAGCATTGTAGTCACGGTGGAAGAGGTGGACAAACTCCTGGAGGAACTAGAGGTGACAACATCATGGTGCCAGACCTACTCTCACCCTGACTGCTGACGGAGACTGCACCAGCACTCTCCCACCCATTAATACGACCTAAAGACAGGAAGGTTCCCAGGTGTCTGGGACAATGCTAACATAATCCCAGTATTAAAAACAGGTGATAGACAGGAGGCACTAAGCTACAGGCCACCAGTGTCTCTGACAAGTATCCTTGTACACTGCTGGACAATAATCATCTCGAGAATGGTCCAGCATCTGGAGCCGACCGAATTACTGACAACAGATCAACGTGAATTTAAAATTGAAAAATTGCGCTTGGCAAACTTGACTGAGATCTATGACAAGGTTACTAGGTGCTAGGGTACTAAAATAAGACAGGAAAAGGAAGGCTGGGTAGACTGTATTTTTCTAAGACTGTCAGAAGGCACTTGACACAGTTGCCCATGAAAGACCGGTGTACAAGAGGGAGAACCAGGCAGGAGTAACTGGGACAACACTAGACTGGGTAAGGGAGTACCTGAAGGGCAGGAAACAGTCACAGTCAGAGAGGAGGTTTAAGGGCTATAACAAGTAGGGTCCCACAAGGCTCTGTCCTGAGACCACTGCTGTTACTAATATATGTGATGGACCTGCCCGAGGGAGTGAGCTCAGACATGTCAGTGTATGTTGGTGATGGTACACTGTTGATGGTACACTGTTGATGGTACACTGTTGATGGTACACTGTTGATGGTACACTGATGATGGTACACTGATGATGGTACACTGTTGATGGTACACTGTTGATGGTACACTGATGATGGTACACTGTTGATGGTACACTGTTGATGATACACTGTTGATGGTACACTGTTGATGGTACACTGTTGATGGTACACTGTTGATGGTACACTGTTGATGGTACACTGATGATGGTACACTGATGATGGTACACTGTTGATGGTACACTGTTGATGGTACACTGATGATGGTACACTGTTGATGGTACACTGTTGATGGTACACTGATGATGGTACACTGTTGATGGAACACTGTTGATGGTACACTGTTGATGGTACACTGTTGATGGTACACTGATGATGGTACACTGTTGATGGTACACTGTTGATGGTACACTGATGATGGTACACTGTTGATGGAACACTGTTGATGGTACACTGTTGATGGTACACTGATGATGGTACACTGTTGATGGTACACTGTTGATGGTACACTGTTGATGGTACACTGATGATGGTACACTGTTGATGGTACACTGATGAGGAACGTGAAGGATTTGGGATGGGACGGGGGGAAGGAATGGTACCCAACCACTTGGACGGTCGGGGATTGAACGCCGACCTGCATGACGCCAGACCGTCGCTCTACCGTCCAGTCCGAGTGACACACAGAGGTGAGTAACAGAGCAGGCAGTGAGAACAGTGAACTAGCAAGTGACGACGGCAGTCACTGGCACAGGTACACTATGGGCAAAGTTTCTTTCACCCTGAATGCCCCTGTTACCTAGCAGTATATAGGTACCTGGGAGTTAGTCAGCTGTCACGGGCTGCTTCCTGGGGTGTGTGTGTGTGTGTGGTGTGGGAAAAAAAGTAGTTAGTAAACAGTTGATTGACAGTTGAGAGGCGGGCCGAAAGAGCAAAGCTCAACCCCCGCAAACACAACTAGTAAACACAACTAGTAAACACAACTAGTAAACACAACTAGTAAACACAACACTCACCAGTCAACACAGGTGAACTACCAGACAGTGTGAAGACAGCCACTATAGTTGCAATTCTCAGGTGAGGAGGGCGAGGGTTGTGCCGGGACCAACATGGCGGCCACACACCGTGTCCGGAGGTGCAGCACGGCGCCCACGGTGGCTGCCGGCCAAGTTGGGACGCTCGAATTGCACCTCACGCAGTTTGCTTGTTCTCCCTCATGCATAAATCTCGCCTTACTAAACCACTTGAAACATGAGCAGCCGCCAGCAGTCTGCGTCTTGGGGCGCCACCCACCTTGTGTCAGGCCGCCCATGTTGGGCTCCTGGACCGTCACGCCGCCCATGTTGGGCTCCAGGACCGTCAGGCCGCCCATGTTGGGCTCCTGGACCGTCAGGCCGCCCATGTTGGGCTCCAGGACCGTCAGACCGCCCATGTTGGGCTCCAGGACCGTCAGGCCGCCCATGTTGGGCTCCAGGACCGTCAGGCCGCCCATGTTGGGCTCCTGGACCGTCAGGCCGCCCATGTTGGGCTCCAGGACCGTCAGACCGCCCATGTTGGGCTCCATGACCGTCAGGCCGCCCATGTTGGGCTCCATGACCGTCAGGCCGCCCATGTTGGGCTCCGTGACCGTCAGGGCGCCCATGTTGGGCTCCAGGACCGTCAGGCCGCCCATGTTGGGCTCCAGGACCGTCAGGCCGCCCATGTTGGGCTCCAGGACCGTCAGGCCGCCCATGTTGGGCTCCAGGACCGTCAGGCCGCCCATGTTGGGCTCCAGGACCGTCAGGCCGCCCATGTTGGGCTCCAGGACCGTCAGGCCGCCCATGTTAAAATATCGATCACGGAACTGGCTGTGTCTTCGTGACCAGCGGGAGTTGTGGTGGGCGGCCAACTCCATCATACCGCACATAACTGCCTCGAGGACACTCACCAACATACCGCACATAACTGCCTCGAGGACACTCACCAACATACCAACATACCGCACATAACTGCCTCGAGGACACTCACCAACATACCAACATACCACACATAACTGCCTCGAGGACACTCACCAACATACCAACATACCGCACATAACTGCCTCGAGGACACTCACCAACATACCAACATACCACACATAACTGCCTCGAGGACACTCACCAACATACCAACATACCGCACATAACTGCCTCGAGGACACTCACCAACATACCAACATACCGCACATAACTGCCTCGAGGACACTCACCAACATACCACACATAACTGCCTCGAGGACACTCACCAACATACCAACATACCACACATAACTGCCTCGAGGACACTCACCAACATACCAACATACCACACATAACTGCCTCGAGGACACTCACCAACATACCAACATACCACACATAACTGCCTCGAGGACACTCACCAACATACCAACATACCACACATAACTGCCTCGAGGACACTCACCAACATACCAACATACCACACATAACTGCCTCGAGGACACTCACCAACATACCAACATACCGCACATAACTGCCTCGAGGACACTCACCAACATACCAACATACCACACATAACTGCCTCGAGGACACTCACCAACATACCAACATACCACACATAACTGCCTCGAGAACACTCACCAACATACCAACATACCACACATAACTGCCTCGAGGACACTCACCGACATACCAACATACCACACATAACTGCCTCGAGGACACTCACCAACATACCAACATACCACACATAACTGCCTCGAGGACACTCACCAACATACCAACATACCACACATAACTGCCTCGAGGACACTCACCAACATACCAACATACCGCACATAACTGCCTCGAGGACACTCCAACATACCGCACATAACTGCCTCGAGGACACTCACCAACATACCGCACATAACTGCCTCGAGGACACACCAACATACCGCACATAACTGCCTCGAGGACACTCCAACATACCGCACATAACTGCCTCGAGGACACTCCAACATACCGCACATAACTGCCTCGAGGACACTCACCAACATACCGCACATAACTGCCTCGAGGACACACCAACATACCGCACATAACTGCCTTGAGGACACTCCAACATACCGCACATAACTGCCTCGAGGACACTCCAACATACCGCACATAACTGCCTCGAGGACACTCCATACCGCACATAACTGACTCTGGGACACACACCAACATACCGCACATAACTGACTCTGGGACACACACCAACATAGTGCACATAACTGACTCTGAGACACACTCCAACATACCACACATAACTGCCTCGAAGATACACTCCAACATACCACACATAACTGCCTCGAGGACACACACCAACATACCGCACATAACTGCCTCGAGGACACACACCAACATACTGCACATAACTGAATCAGGGACACACACCAACATACCGCACATAACTGCCTCGAGGACACACACCAACATACTGCACATAACTGACTCTGGGACACACACCAACATACTGCACATAACTAACTCTGGGACACACACCAACATACTGCACATAACTGACTCTGGGACACACACCAACATACCGCACATAACTGACTCTGGGACACACACCAACATACCGCACATAACTGACTCTGGGACACACACCAACATATACATTTCGTAATTCATATATAGTTTTTTCTTACAAATCAAAGTTCCACGAGTCGTGCTTATCAAGGCAAGTATTTCACGCGGAATATTACTGACCGAAGCTTTTATCCTGTTCTGGCCCGTGTGCTCCCGCACTAAGCTGCGGCTGACACAAGTATTTATCAGGGAATATTCCCGCACTAAGCTGTAGCTGACACAAGTATTTATCAGGGAATATTCCCGCACTAAGCTGCGGCTGACACAAGTATTTATCAGGGAATATTCCCGCACTAAGCTGTAGCTGACACAAGTATTTATCAGGGAATATTCCTGCACTAAGCTGTGGCTGACACAAGTATTTATCAGGGAATATTCCCGCACTAAGCTGCGGCTGACACAAGTATTTATCAGGGAATATTCCCGCACTAAGCTGTGGCTGACACAAGTATTTATCAGGGAATATTCCCGCACTAAGCTGTGGCTGACACAAGTATTTATCAGGGAATATTCCCGCACTAAGCTGTGGCTGACAAGTATTTATCAGGGAATATTCCCGCACTAAGCTGTGGCTGACACAAGTATTTATCAGGGAATATTCCCGCACTAAGCTGTGGCTGACAAGTATTTATCAGGGAATATTCCCGCACTAAGCTGTGGCTGACACAAGTATTTATCAGGGAATATTCCCGCACTAAGCTTTGGCTGACACAAGTATTTATCAGGGAATATTCCCGCACTAAGCTGTGGCTGACAAGTATTTATCAGGGAATATTCCCGCACTAAGCTGTGGCTGACACAAGTATTTATCAGGGAATATTCCCGCACTAAGCTGTGGCTGACAAGTATTTATCAGGGAATATTCCCGCACTAAGCTGTGGCTGACACAAGTATTTATCAGGGAATATTCCCGCATTAAGCTGTGGCTGACAAGTATTTATCAGGGAATATTCCCGCACTAAGCTGTGGCTGACACAAGTATTTATCAGGGAATATTCCCGCACTAAGCTTTGGCTGACACAAGTATTTATCAGGGAATATTCCCGCACTAAGCTGTGGCTGACACTAGTATTTATCAGGGAATATTCCCGCACTAAGCTGTGGCTGACACAAGTATTTATCAGGGAATATTCCCGCACTAAGCTGTGGCTGACAAGTATTTATCAGGGAATATTCCCGCACTAAGCTGTGGCTGACACAAGTATTTATCAGGGAATATTCCCGCACTAAGCTGTGGCTGACACAAGTATTTATCAGGGAATATTCCCGCACTAAGCTGTGGCTGACACTAGTATTTATCAGGGAATATTCCCGCACTAAGCTGTGGCTGACACTAGTATTTATCAGGGAATATTCCCGCACTAAGCTGTGGCTGACACTAGTATTTATCAGGGAATATTCCCGCACTAAGCTGTGGCTGACACTAGTATTTATCAGGGAATATTCCCGCACTAAGCTGTGGCTGACACTAGTATTTATCAGGGAATATTCCCGCACTAAGCTGTGGCTGACACTAGTATTTATCAGGGAATATTCCCGCACTAAGCTGTGGCTGACACTAGTATTTATCAGGGAATATTCCCGCACTAAGCTGTGGCTGACACTAGTATTTATCAGGGAATATTCCCGCACTAAGCTGTGGCTGACACTAGTATTTATCAGGGAATATTCCCGCACTAAGCTGTGGCTGAGACTAGTATTTATCAGGGAATATTCCCGCACTAAGCTGTGGCTGACACTAGTATTTATCAGGGAATATTCCCGCACTAAGCTGTGGCTGACACTAGTATTTATCAGGGAATATTCCCGCACTAAGCTGTGGCTGACACTAGTATTTATCAGGGAATATTCCCGCACTAAGCTGTGGCTGACACTAGTATTTATCAGGGAATATTCCCGCACTAAGCTGTGGCTGACACTAGTATTTATCAGGGAATATTCCCGCACTAAGCTGTGGCTGACACTAGTATTTATCAGGGAATATTCCCGCACTAAGCTGTGGCTGACACTAGTATTTATCAGAGAATATTCCCGCACTAAGCTGTGGCTGACACTAGTATTTATCAGGGAATATTCCCGCACTAAGCTGTGGCTGACACTAGTATTTATCAGGGAATATTCCCGCACTAAGCTGTGGCTGACACTAGTATTTATCAGGGAATATTCCCGCACTAAGCTGTGGCTGACACTAGTATTTATCAGGGAATATTCCCGCACTAAGCTGTGGCTGACACAAGTATTTATCAGGGAATATTCCCGCACTAAGCTGCGGCTGACACAAGTATTTATCAGGGAATATTCCTGCACTAAGCTGTGGCTGACACAAGTATTTATCAGGGAATATTCCCGCACTAAGCTGCGGCTGACACAAGTATTTATCAGGGAATATTCCTGCACTAAGCTGTGGCTGACACAAGTATTTATCAGGGAATATTCCCGCACTAAGCTGTGGCTGACACTAGTATTTATCAGGGAATATTCCCGCACTAAGCTGTGGCTGACACTAGTATTTATCAGGGAATATTCCTACACTAAGCTGTGGCTGACACAAGTATTTATCAGGGAATATTCCCGCACTAAGCTGTGGCTGGCACAAGTATTTATCAGGGAACCACCACCACCAGGACACCAGAGCGTGCCCCACCACCACCACAGGACACCAGAGCGTGCCCCACCACCACCACAGGACACCAGAGCGTGCCCCAGCCACCACCACCACAGGACACCAGAGCGTGCCCCACCACCACCACCACAGGACACCAGGGCGTGCACCACCACCACCACAGGACACCAGAGCGTGCCCCACCACCACCACCACCACCAGGGCGTGCCCCACCACCACCACAGGACACCAGAGCGTGCCCCACCACCACCACCACAGGACACCAGAGCACCACCCCACCCACCCCACCACCACACCACACCAGAGCGTGCCCCACCACCACCACCACAGGACACCAGAGCGTGTCCCCACCACCACCACAGGACACCACCACCAGGCCCCACCACCACCACCACCACCACAGGACACCAGAGCGTGCCCCACCACCACTACAGGACACCAGAGCGTGCCCCACCACCACCACCACAGGACACCAGAGCGTGCCCCACCACCACCACCACCACCACAGGACACCAGAGCGTGCCCCACCACCACCACCACAGCCCCACCACACCAGAGCGTGCCCCACCACCACCACCACCACCACCACCACCACCACCACCAGGGGTGCCCCACCACCACCACCACCACCACCAGGAGCGTGCCCCACCACCACCACCACCACACCACCACACCAGAGGTGCCCCACCACCACCACCACCAGGACACCAGAGCGTGCCCCACCACCACCACCACAGGACACCAGAGCGTGCCCCACCACCACCACCACCACACAGGACACCAGAGCGTGCCCCACCACCACCACACCACCACCAGAGGTGCCCCACCACCACCACAGGACACCAGAGCCCCACCACCACCACCAGGGGCCAGCGTGCCCCACCACCACCAGGGTGCCCCACCACCACCAGGGGAGCCCCACCACCACCACCAGGACACCAGCCCCCCCACCACCACCACCACCAGGGGTCAGCGTGCCCCACCACAACCACCACCACCACCCCACCACACCAGAGCGTGCCCCACCACCACCACCACCAGGACACCAGAGGTGCCCCACCACCACCACCACCACACCAGAGCGTGCCCCACCACCACCACACCACCACCAGAGCGTGCCCCACCACCACCACACCACACCAGAGCGTGCCCCACCACCACCACAGCCCCACCACCAGCGTGCCCCACCACAGCCACACCACACCAGAGGTGCCCCACCACCACCACCAGGACACCAGAGCGTGCCCCACCACCACCACCAGGACACCAGAGCGTGCCCCACCACCACCACCACCACCAGAGCGTGCCCCACCACCACCACCACCACCCCCACCACCACCAGAGCGTGCCCCACCACCACCACCACCACCAGAGGTGCCCCACCACCACCACCACAGGACACCACCAGCGTGCCCCACCCCAGCCACACCACCACCAGGGGTGCCCCACCACCACCACCACCACCAGGGGTCAGCCCCACCACCACCACCAGGGGACACCACACCACCACCACCACCACCACCACCACCACCACCACACCAGAGCGTGCCCCACCACCACCACCACCACCACCACCACCAGAGCGTGCCCCACCACCACCACAGGACACCAGAGGTGCCCCACCACCACCACAGGACACCAGAGCGTGCCCCACCACCACCACCACCACCAGAGCGTGCCCCACCACCACCACAGGACACCCCAGCGTGCACCACCACACCACACCACCACACCAGAGGTGCCCCACCACCACCACAGGACACCAGAGGGTGCCCCACCACCACCACAGGACACCAGAGGGTCAGCCCCACCACCACCACAGGACACCACCAGCGTGCCCCACCACCACCACCACCAGAGCGTGCCCCACCACCACCAGGAGGTGCCCCACCACCACCACCACCACCAGAGCGTGCCACCACCACCACCACCAGGACACCAGAGCGTGCCCCACCACCACCCAGGCGTGCACCACCACCACCAGGGTCAGCCCCACCACCACCACCACCACCACCAGGACACCAGCCGTGCCCCACCACCACCACAGGACACCAGAGCGTGCACCAGCCACCACCACCACCAGAGGGTGCCCCACCACCACCACCACCAGAGCGTGCCCCACCACCACCACAGGACACCAGAGCCCACCCCACCACCACCACCACCACCACCACCAGGGCGTGCCCCACCACCACCACCAGGACACCAGAGCCACCCCCACCACCAGCCCCACCACCACCAGGGGTCAGCCCCACCACCACCACCAGGACACCAGAGCGTGCCCCACCACCACCACACCACCACCAGGGGTCAGCCCCACCACCACCACAGGACACCAGAGCGTGCCCCACCACCACCAGGGGACACCCCCACCACCACCACCAGGGGTCAGCACCACCACCACCAGGGCGTGCCCCACCACCACCAGGGGTCAGCCCCACCACCACCAGAGGGTCAGCCCCACCACCACCACACCAGGGGCGGCCCACCACACCACCACCAGAGGTGTCCCACCACCACCACCACCAGGGGCGTGCCCCACCACCAGGGGAGGTCACCCCCACCACCAGGGGTCAGCACCACCACCACCCCCACCACCACCACCAGGGGTCAGCCACCACCACCACCAGGGGTCAGGTGCACCACCACCACCACCAGGGGCACCACCACCACCACCACCAGGGTCAGCCCCACCACCACCAGGGGTCAGCCCCACCACCACCACCAGGGTCAGCCCCACCACCACCAGGGGTCAGCCCCACCACCACCACCACCAGGGGTCAGCCCCACCACCACCAGGGGTCAGCCCCACCACCACCACCAGGGGTCAGCCCCACCACCACCACCAGGGGTCAGCCCCACCACCACCACCAGGGGTCAGCCCCACCACCACCAGGGGTCAGCCCCACCACCACCAGGGGTCAGCCCCACCACCACCAGGGGTCAGCCCCACCACCACCACCAGGGGTCAGCCCCACCACCACCACCAGGGGTCAGCCCCACCACCACCAGGGGTCAGCCCCACCACCACCAGGGGTCAGCCCCACCACCAGGGGTCAGCCCCACCACCACCACCAGGGGTCAGCCCCACCACCACCACCACCACCAGGAGTCTGCCCCACTACCACCACCACCACCCCTGGTGGTGGTGGTGGGGCTGACCCCTGGTGGTGGTGGTGGGGCTGACCCCTGGTGGTGGTGGTGGTGGGGCTGACCCCTGGTGGTGGTGGTGGTGGGGCTGACCCCTGGTGGTGGTGGTGGGGCTGACCCCTGGTGGTGGTGGTGGGGCTGACCCCTGGTGGTGGTGGTGGTGGGGCTGACCCCTGGTGGTGGTGGGGCTGACCCCTGGTGGTGGTGGTGGGGCTGACCCCTGGTGGTGGTGGTGGTGGGGCTGACCCCTGGTGGTGGTGGTGGTGGGGCTGACCCCTGGTGGTGGTGGTGGGGCTGACCCCTGGTGGTGGTGGTGGGGCTGACCCCTGGTGGTGGTGGTGGGGCTGACCCCTGGTGGTGGTGGTGGGGCTGACCCCTGGTGGTGGTGGTGGGGCTGACCCCTGGTGGTGGTGGTGGGGCTGACCCCTGGTGGTGGTGGTGGTGGGGCTGACACTAGTATAAACTCGTAACAGCAAAGAGTACCAGCTGGTAAACTCGTAACAGTCCAGAGTACCAGCTGGTAAACTCGTAACAGCCCAGAGTACCAGCTGGTAAACCTGTAACAGCCCAGAGTACCAGCTGGTAAACCTGTTACAGCCCAGGGTACGAGCTGGTAAACCCATAACAGCCCAGAGTACCAGCTGGTAAACCTGTAACAGCCCAGAGTACCAGCTGGTAAACCTGTTACAGCCCAGAGTACCAGCTGGTAAACCCATAACAGCCCAGAGTACCAGCTGGTAAACCTGTTACAGCCCAGGGTACGAGCTGGTAAACCCATAACAGCCCAGAGTACCAGCTGGCAAACCTGTAACAGTCCAGGGTACGAGCTGGTAAACCCATAACAGCCCAGAGTACCAGCTGGTAAACCTGTTACAGCCCAGGGTACGAGCTGGTAAACCCATAACAGCCCACAGAACCATTTGGGAAACTCGTACAAATTTTTGTTAAAGTTGCTGAAGAGTTTTAAGTGAACTGACCTGACAAACTCTCCGGGAATTGCAATCACGACTTTGAGGGCAATTTTACTCACTTTGAAAGAGAGATTTTTTGTCGGTGAGTTAGTGGAGAAACGCGGAAGTTGGTTGTGGGGAGCGGTGATAGGCCCGGCAGGTGGAGCAGTGATAGGCCCGGCAGGTGGAGCAGTGATAGGCCCGGCAGGTGGAGCAGTGATAGGCCCGGCAGGTGGAGGGGCAGAGAATACTGGAGCAGGGAGTGTACATCCCGCCGGAGGCAAGGTGGTCATTTAATAATCTTGAAATACCTTACTGATCATAATATTACTGTGTATGATACTGATAAACAGACCCATTTATTGGGGGGTAGACTGGATTATGTGATTGGCTACAGCCTAGTAGATAGCAACGTCAACGTTAAGCTCATCCCAGAACTAGTAAGTGATCATTTTGCAATATATTGTGAATACACTGTAGCGGATATTAGGTCCAATCCTCATCCTAGGGTTAAAATTAACATTCGACAATCTTAAACAGCACTTTAAGGCTTATGTACATAAGTGGTACACTGGGTATACACCTGTATCAGTGGACCACTTTTACAATGATCTTGTCAGTATCATTACCAGTTATTATGATACCTGGGTTAAATCAAGGAAAAAAAAACACTGGTTCTTCCTCATGGACAGAGGATCCTATTATTATTACAGAGCTAAAGTGCTTCAGCTGACTCTTATAAACGAGACAAAACAGCTGACAATTTACTTGCATTCCTTAATGCCAACAGAGATTTTCGCGAGCTTAAGGGTCAAGTTAAGGACACATATTGGGAACATTTCCTACAAGGTATCAATAGAACTACAACATTATCAGAAATGTGGAACAAAATTAAAAACATTACCAAACCTTCAGCCCCAGTTCAGCTTCATCATACTCCTGCAGAATATGCTGACATTCTCCTAGCTCAATGGTCTAGTGTCTCACAAATGTCTTCCTTACCCCCAGATATACAGCAGCATTTAAGACATATCAACATTAACAGAAACTTTAATATTGAAATAGCACGCTCCTCACCAGATTTAACAGATCATTTTGCTATAACCCCCTTTTGAATTGACATCAACATTAGGTAAACCTTAACAAACTGCCCCTGGTGAGGATGGTATAACTTATAACATCTTGAGCTTACTGAATGATGTCCCTAGCCACCCTCTGCTTGACCTCTATCAAATGAGTCTCTCACAAGGTATCTTGCCAAAGAAATGGACACAAAGTCTCATAATACCAATTCCTAAACCTAACTCTCAAAAATTCAGACCCATTTCTCTTACATCTTGCATGTGTAAAGTCTTGGAGAGAATTGTTCTCAATCGTGTCATGTTTCAGGTCAAAGATAAACTGGCCCCAAACCTATATGGGTTCATGCCCAAGTGTAGCACACAAACATGCTTTGCTGAATATTTTGTAAACTCCCAGGATGGGACACAGGCAGCCTTTATTGACCTAAAGTCAGCTTTCGATGTAGCGAATGGTGAAATAATATTAGAGCAACTTGCTGAATTTCGAATCAAAGGTAATCTTCTGAGTTGGATAAAGAGTTACCTATCCAACAGGCGTGCTAGTGTCCTATTTAAAGGAGTTAGAAGTACAAGAACAGAAACATTCGAGCTAGGCACACCTCAAGGTGGTGTCCTAAGCCCTATGCTCTTCAATATACTTATGCACAAACTTATCCATGACACCTGTACAACCTACGGAAACTGTTATATGTTATGCTGATGATATTTGTATTATGGCACACAGTAAACCAAGGCTACAAATGTTACTTGATGCATTCTCCAAGAAAGTAGTAGAATGTGGCCTCATAATCTCTGTTGATAAAACAAGGGTTCTTATTCCCCATTCTCTTCATGCTAACTATACTATTAATGGAGTGCCTATGGAGTCTTGTGAGTCTTATAAATATCTTGGAGTCGAGGTTAATGATACAAATCTCATCAGCAACCTGCGCAAAAAACTAGTTGAGCGTCTTAAACCTCTCAAAACTCTTGTTGGCAAAGGATTTGGCATTAACATAAAATATGCTCGTAGTTTTTATATTGCCTTTATACGATCTGTTGTTGATTATTATGCCTTGCATCATCTTAATTTTTCTCCTAAACTATTACAAGGCCTAGATGTAGTACAGAATGATGCCATGCGCATCATCCTGGGTTGTCCTAGAACTGTCAGAATTGTTAACATGAGAAAGGAACTAAAATTACCTTCAAATTACGAAAGAATAGTTCTACTTGGTACTATGTTTTGCGCCAAAACTTTGAAAAATAATGGTCCCCCCCTCAGCTCTATTCAAAATAAATTGAGATCCATTCTAAACAATTCTGACTTCCCTCAATTCACCGCAAAAAGCTCCCTACAGTGTGTGGCTCAGTTGTTGTGCCTATAATCTTCTGAAACTGAATGTGTCTCTTAACCCTGATAAAACTGTTCACTATATTCCCCCTTGGAAAGATGTGGAGGTCTCTCTGCACTATACCCCCATCAGTGTAAAACAAACGTATAACACTGAAATTTTGAGATGTATAACATTAGAAGCTATTGACAGTCATCTTCAAATTTTCAAACCGACTGAATCCTATGCCTTTACTGACGGCTCTGCAGTTAGGCACTGGTAGAACAGGTTGTGCATGTGCAGTATATAAAGGGAATGAAATGATCATGTCTAGTACACAGAGATTGAACAACTGGGCAAGCACGACACAGACCGAGCTATTGGGTATTTATCTAGCCACTGAATACCTTAAGCTCAATGGTGGTGGAGTTATTTTCTGTGACTCATATAGTGCTCTGCAGTCCTTAAATAACCCATCACAATGTATGTCGGAAGTAGCTTGTAATATTTAACGGAATGTAATTTTTGCCAATGATGATAATAACTCTTGTAAAAAATTTGTGTGGATCCCATCCCATGTTGGAGTTGGAAAACATGACTTTGTAGATCAATTGGCCAATGAGGCTTGCAGGAAAGAAAACATTGATTATGACTTTGGACTATCTAATGCAATTATTAGAAACATACAAATTAAAGAAATTAATTCAGATTTAGAAGAACTAAGGAATGCCCAGAGACCTGAAAGCTGCAGTATTAAAGGCTATGACAAGTTTTGTAATAATAGGTATTTGTATGGTCAGCACAGTAACCGGACCAGGCAATGTGATGTAGTCATTGTGCGAATTCGCCTTGGCTATAGACACATCTGGCAGGTTAGTGAGGCTGAGCCACTACCAGAATATTCAGATTGTAAACTCTGTGATAAACCTTTAATGCATTCTCTAGAACACTATTTTGTTGAATGTGAAACCGTAAAGGACTTTAGACCTTCTGGCCTCTTGTACCACCAACTGTGTAACTATTTTATTGACTCAGGTGTTCTTGACGACATCCTAACAATTATCCATAATTTGCTTGTCCATTTTAAAGAATGAAGAACAATTTTTATTTATATTATTTCCAAGCTGCATCACTTATGAACCCATCCCTGCCCTTGTGTGGCAGTGCACAGTAGAAAGTTGTTTTCACATGTCCATACATTAAAACATTGATTGTAACCATGATATATATGTGCTTCAGCCTACAGTTTAGACCTATTGTCTTGTGTATGACCCTCTGTCCTGCGTGACAGTGAATACCAGCATTATCCTCACTTTAATAAGACTTAATCGAAAAACTCAGATTAGGCAAAATTGTAATTAATTTTGTCAATAAAGATATTAATAATAATAATTTAATAATTCGCCTGAAACAAGAATTTTGAGTATAGTTGTGTATATCCTCCACCAGGATATACACTCTAGCCCATCTGCCTGATAACAGTCATAGTCTCAGGATGTTGCTATCTTCTTGCTCTTATAATGTATTATTAATTTACTGAATTAATAATATATTATAGACAAGGTCACTTGCCTAGTCCAGACCTGACCACCGGATAACGACCTCTCTACCCAGTCCTCCCCAGCCACCATACCCCAGTGTCTGACTGGCTCCCAGCCCCATTACTCCCCCATTATTCCCCTTATTTCTTCGCCTATGTGTGATTACTTCCCCTCACCCCCCCCCCTCACGTAACTTCACCTTTTTCACGTGTGTATTTAAGATAAATTTGCACCTGTATGTTTATTCCTTACTTGAAGATGTTGCAGAATGGAATGAAATGTCGAAGAAAATATTCCTTGCAATAATCATTAGAGTTTCTTTACCGTGAATTTGGGTAACTAGATAGTTCTTCTTTATCCGGCGAGTAAGATAATAGATAGACGCTTAGATAACTTATACTCTATGATGAACAACGTCAGCAGGAGAGAGGGAGAGGGAGAGGGAGAGAGAGAGAGAGAGAGAGAGAGAGAGAGAGAGAGAGAGAGAGAGAGAGAGAGAGAGAGAGAGAGAGAGAGAGAGGGAGAGAGAGAGGGAGAGGGAGGGAGGGAGGGAGGGAGGGAGGGAGGGAGGACGAGAGGAATCTATATATACCATCGAGGAAGGGAGGGGGGGGGGGTCATGTCTCTACACAATTGATTCTTCATTTGTCTCTATTAAGGTTTGGGCCCCGTGGGTGGCTCCCCTTCCCTCCCCAACCACCATTGTGGCTGTGTCTGAGGACGAAAGGTATTGGTAAAAATACCTTTCGTCCTCTTGACATTAAGCTCGCCTTTCGACAAACTAACACACTTCGTAGCAATCTAGTTCACACTGCTCCTCCTGCTTCTAATGCTGGTGGTGTCTACTCTATTTCCTGTTCATCTTGTCCTCTCCAATACTTTGGCGAAACTGGCCGTACACTGAATGACAGACTTAAAGAACACAAGAGAAGTGTTAAGTCTGCATACACTAACAATGCTCTCTTCTGCCATGTGAGGGATTCTAATCATCCCATTGATTGGTCTTCCTCCAAAATAATCTTTCCTGCCTCTACTCTACACAGACGCCGTCTTGTTGAATCGGCTCTTATAAACAATGTACCCAACATGAACTTGAGTCCTGGCTTTGTTGCTGTGGACTCTTCCCTTTCACAGTATATACTCAAATGCTCTAATCTTTCTAACAAACGTGACCTAACATAGTTTGCCCTTCCATTTATCTTTCTTTCTCTTTCCTTTCCTTTCTCTCTTCTCCCTTTTTCTGTTCATTGTCTTCTCCTACGCTCCCTTGCTATCCTCTTCCTATTCCTATTACTATCTCCTTCGGTGGTTATAATAGGAGCTGCCTCGTGTGGGCCAATAGGCCTTCTGCAGTTCTCATTACTACTATCCCCTAAACCTGACTTTCCTCCTCAGCTCTCTCTTGCCTATTTATTGCCTGACCCTACCTCCTCATCACAATCGACTTGAGAATGGTCCAGGACGGACCGAAACGTCGTCGTCCCTTCAACTTCTAGTGTGTGGTCTGGTCAACATACTTCAGCCACGTTATTGTAACTCATCGCCTCCACTACTTGTATCTTAATCTCATACGTCGTTTATCTACTGGGAGCGAAATATGGATACAGTGCAAGGAGTTCAGGTATTTTATCCTTGGTAATAAGATAGGTTGCCATATCATACAACGTGAGTTTAGATTTATCTCTAAATGACTCAAGTTTACTACAATCCAAGATATAGTGTTCGAGTGTGTGTCCCTGTCTTTGTCCACACACTTTACACTTTACTTCATCTAGAGCCAGAGATACTTGTAGCCGAGTATCTACAAGTATCTCAAGAGCAACTGCTTGAGATACTTGTAGCCAGGTCTTATTCGAGCTCTGACAACATCTGTTAGTTTGCTGATGTTGTAAGCCGAAGCCGTAACCTGTCCTCGTCGGAACCAATAGAGAGATAGTTGCCCTCAGGTAAATGTCCAATAGAATTGCAAAATATGACTTAGTCACCTCGTTCTGGCTACCTAACTCACAAAGCTTACTTTATCATTATCATAACTTAGTTATTGTAACATTTACAATGATTTTGGTCCTAAATTACATTTTTACGATTTTGAATTCAGGAGCTTTAGTGAAACTGAGCACCACGAAATTAACGCTTTGACTAATGACCAACGGTCCAGGTTCGTACGCTTCTAAGGAGGCAACACCACATCAAATTTGACGATTGACAAATCTCAGGACCGGACTGGTTGTGGTAGTTTGTTATCAGTGTCACGTGATGTGTCAGCTGGTTGTTGGGTCATTAACTACCTGCGGACCATTCAACTGGACTTTAACTGGAGGGCGGTACTGGTCTTGTTGGACCCGAGTGGGGGTTCATTATTCGTAGTTAGGGCTGGAAGTCCCCAACCATACATGGGTAGGGCTGGGTAGTCCCCAACCATACATGGGTAGGGCTGGGTAGTCCCCAACCATACATGGGTAGGGCTGGGTAGTCCCCAACCATACATGGGTAGGGCTGGGTAGTCCCAACCATACATGGGTAGGGCTGGAAGTCCCCAACCATACATGGGTAGGGCTGGGTAGTCCCCAACCATACATGGGTAGGGCTGGGTAGTCCCAACCATACATGGGTAGGGCTGGGTAGTCCCCAACCATACATGGGTAGGGCTGGGTAGTCCCAACCATACATGGGTAGGGCTGGGTAGTCCCCAACCATACATGGGTAGGGCTGGGTAGTCCCCAACCATACATGGGTAGGGCTGGGTAGTCCCAACGATACATGGGTAGGGCTGGGTAGTCCCAACCATACATGGGTAGGGCTAGGTAGTCCCAACCATACATGGGTAGGGCTGGGTAGTCCCAACCATACATGGGTAGGGCTGGGTAGTCCCAACCATACATGGGTAGGGCTGGGTAGTCCCAACCATACATGGGTAGGGCTAGGTAGTCCCAACCATAC
Organism: Procambarus clarkii; assembly: GCF_020424385.1. NCBI lineage: Eukaryota > Metazoa > Arthropoda > Malacostraca > Decapoda > Cambaridae > Procambarus > Procambarus clarkii. The sequence continues at coordinate 14,618,998 of NC_059654.1, read as the reverse complement.
ATGGGTAGGGCTGGGTAGTCCCAACCATACATGGGTAGGGCTGGGTAGTCCCAACCATACATGGGTCGGGCTGGGTAGTCCCAACCATACATGGGTAGGGCTGGAAGTCCCCAACCATACATGGGTAGGGCTGGGTAGTCCCAACCATACATGGGTAGGACTGGGAGTCACCAACCATACATGGGTAGGGCTGGGTAGTCCCAACCATACATGGGTAGGGCTGGGTAGTCCCAACCATACATGGGTAGGGCTGGGTAGTCCCAACCATACATGGGTAGGGCTGGAAGTCCCCAACCATACATGGGTAGGGCTGGAAGTCCCCAACCATACATGGGTAGGGCTGGAAGTCCCCAACCATACATACGTAGGGCTGGAAGTCCCCAACCATACATGGGTAGGGCTGGGTAGTCCCAACCATACATGGGTAGGGCTGGGTAATCCCAACCATACATGGGTCGGGCTGGGTAGTCCCCAACCATACATGGGTAGGGCTGGGTAGTCCCAACCATACATGGGTAGGGCTGGGTAGTCCCAACCATACATGGGTCGGGCTGGGTAGTCCCAACCATACATGGGTAGGGCTGGGTAGTCCCCAACCATACATGGGTCGGGCTGGGTAGTCCCAACCATACATGGGTAGGGCTGGAAGTCCCCAACCATACATGGGTAGGGCTGGGAGTCACCAACCATACATGGATAGAGCTGGGAGTCCCAACCATACATGGGTAGGGCTGGGTAGTCCCAACCATACATGGGTAGGGCTGGGTAGTCCCCAACCATACATGGGTAGGGCTGGGTAGTCCCAACCATACATGGGTAGGGGTGGGAGTCACCAACCATACATGGGTAGGGCTGGGAGTCACCAACCATATATGGATAGAGCTGGGAGTCCCAACCATACATGGGTAGGGCTGGGTAGTCCCAACCATACATGGGTAGGGGTGGGAGTCACCAACCATACATGGGTAGGGCTGGGAGTCACCAACCATACATGGATAGAGCTGGGAGTCCCAACCATACATGGGTAGGGCTGGATAGTCCCAACCATACATGGGTAGGGCTGGGTAGTCCCAACCATACATGGGTAGGGCTAGGTAGTCCCAACCATACATGGGTAGGGCTGGGTAGTCCCAACCATACATGGGTAGGGCTGGGTAGTCCCAACCATACATGGGTAGGGGTGGGAGTCACCAACCATACATGGGTAGGGCTGGGAGTCACCAACCATACATGGATAGAGCTGGGAGTCCCAACCATACATGGGTAGGGCTGGGTAGTCCCAACCATACATGGGTAGGGCTGGGTAGTCCCAACCATACATGGGTAGGGCTAGGTAGTCCCAACCATACATGGGTAGGGCTGGGTAGTCCCAACCATACATGGGTAGGACTGGGTAGTCCCAACCATATATGGGTAGGGCTGGGTAGTCCCAACCATACATGGGTAGGGCTGGAAGTCACCAACCATACATGGGTAGAGCTGGGAGTCCCAACCATACATGGGTAGGGCTGGATAGTCCCAATCATACATGGGTAGGGCTGGGTAGTCCCCAACCATACATGGGTAGGGCTGGGTAGTCCCAACCATACATGGGTAGGGCTGGGTAGTCCCAACCATACATGGGTAGGGCTGGGTAGTCACCAACCATACATGGGTAGGGGTGGGAGTCACCAACCATACATGGGTAGGGCTGGGTAGTCCCAACCATACATGGGTAGGGCTGGGTAGTCCCCAACCATACATGGGTAGGGCTGGAAGTCACCAACCATACATGGGTAGGGCTGGGTAGTCCCAACCATACATGGGTAGGGCTGGGAGTCCCAACCATACATGGGTAGGGGTGGGAGTCACCAACCATACATGGGTAGGGGTGGGAGTCACCAACCATACATGGGTAGGGGTGGGAGTCCCCAACCATACACAGGTGGGGTTGCGAGCGGTCACTAACAGGGTGCTGGGCACTAAATAGTCTGGCAGAGAGACAATCTCTCATTACTGTAAGAGTCAATAATTTCACGCGATGCTCAACATGAATCAACACGTTTGTGGTCTAGAGCAGGGATCAGTACTGATATGGTTTATCTTCACACCTCATTATTTCACCAATTTTTCTTGGCCATCGTCAAGTGAGGCAGGGGGAGGGAAACTTGCCTGTAGTGCCTGTCTGTGGTTGACAGGCACTGTCCATGGTTGACAGACACTGTCCATGGTTGACCGACACTTAATCGTTGGGATGCTGGGACCTCCGCTCCTCAGGTACTTGAGGGTTAACACTTTTTACACCATGACGAGTAATTAGGCTCTTAAACGTTCGCTACTTGTAAGGTTTTGTCCAGTGCCTGTAATGACCCTCTTAACTGTGCCAGTGTTGGCCCTCTTAACAGTGCCAGTGTTGGTCCTCTTAACAGTGCCAGTGTTGGTCCTCTTAACAGTGCCAATGTTGACCCTCAGAACAGTGCCAGTGTTGACCCTCACAACAGTGCCAGTGTTGACCCTCACAACAGTGCCAGTGTTGACCCTCACAACAGTGCCAGTATTGACCCTCACAACAGTGCCAGTGTTGACCCTCACAACAGTGCCAGTGTTGACCCTCACAACAGTGCCAGTGTTGACCCTCTTAACAGTGCCAGTGTTGGCCCTCACAACAGTGCCAGTGTTGACCCTCTTAACAGTGCCAGTGTTGACCCTCACAACAGTGCCAGTGTTGACCCTCACAACAGTGCCAGTGTTGACCCTCACAACAGTGCCAGTGTTGACCCTCTTAACAGTGCCAGTGTTGACCCTCACAACAGTGCCAGTGTTGACCCTCTTAACAGTGCCAGTGTTGACCCTCACAACAGTGCCAGTGTTGACCCTCTTAACAGTGCCAGTGTTGACCCTCACAACAGTGCCAGTGTTGACCCTCACAACAGTGCCAGTGTTGACCCTCACAACAGTGCCAGTGTTGACCCTCACAACAGTGCCAGTGTTGACCCTCACAACAGTGCCAGTGTTGACCCTCACAACAGTGCCAGTGTTGACCCTCACAACAGTGCCAGTGTTGACCCTCACAACAGTGCCAGTGTTGACCCTCTTAACAGTGCCAGTGTTGACCCTCACAACAGTGCCAGTGTTGACACTCACAACAGTGCCAGTGTTGACCCTCACAACAGTGCCAGTGTTGACCCTCACAACAGTGCCAGTGTTGACCCTCACAACAGTGCCAGTGTTGACCCTCACAACAGTGCCAGTGTTGACCCTCAGAACAGTGCCAGTGTTGACCCTCAGAACAGTGCCAGTGTTGACCCTCACAACAGTGCCAGTGTTGACCCTCACAACAGTGCCAGTGTTGACCCTCACAACAGTGCCAGTGTTGACCCTCACAACAGTGCCAGTGTTGACCCTCACAACAGTGCCAGTGTTGACCCTTACAACAGTGCCAGTGTTGACCCTCACAACAGTGCCAGTGTTGACCCTCACAACAGTGCCAGTGTTGGCCCTTACAACAGTGCCAGTGTTGACCCTCACAACAGTGCCAGTGTTGACCCTCACAACAGTGCCAGTGTTGACCCTCACAACAGTGCCAGTGTTGACCCTCACAACAGTGCCAGTGTTGACCCTCACAACAGTGCCAGTGTTGACCCTCACAACAGTGCCAGTGTTGACCCTCACAACAGTGCCAGTGTTGACCCTCACAACAGTGCCAGTGTTGACCCTCACAACAGTGCCAGTGTTGACCCTCAGAACAATATATATGAGCCAAAACTTCAGATGGAAACAAAATATAAATGTAAATCAACAACAGAGAGTTACTCTTACCCTTAAAGACCACAAACTACAAGTATTACTCCTGGAATCTACTGTAAACAACAGGGAATAATGCACATTGGTGATTTTGGCAGAGTAGACTTCGTCATGGAGGTAAGACAGTTCCAAGTGGGTGTCCTTGGATATCTGCCCAGGAGTTCCACAGGTAATGTTATAGTGAAGCAATTAATTAATTACAGCGAGAACACCTGATTCTTGACCCGCGGAGCTGTCCAATCAACGACCAGTAGTGACAGTCGCCAGGCCTAATATCCGGTAATGTTTATGGTAATAAATTCAATTTATTGTAAATTATTGCCTAATAATTGTAATCAGGCTCTGCTCTTCACTGGTTCTATTCTGCACTTTCTTCCATATCATTCACTCCAGTACGTTGTTATTTTACTGTGTAGATTTGGTACTTGGCCCTCCAGTATCTTCCAGGTGTATATTATATGATATCTCTCTCGTCTCCTTTCTAGTGAGTACATCTGGAGAGCTTTGAGACGATCCCAATAATTTAGGTGTTTTATCGTGTCAATGCGTGCCGTATATGTTCTCTGTATTCCCTCTATTAATGAATAATGGGTAATGAATAAGAACAAATATATCATAATAAATATAACTTATGAGCAACTTGATGAACTTAAAATGTACAAAGTGATTAAATACCTATATATAACAAAATCCTTTGAAATGCTTAAATACCCAATCTTTAACAAATATCCCTTGAAATATATAAATACTATTTGAGAAATTAACCCTTGAAATATACAAACACCCCATATATAACGATCCCCTGAAATGTATTAACACCTTATCTTTAATAAATAATCCTTGAAATGTGTAAACATCTATCTTTAACAATATCCCTTAATAATGCTTAAACACCCCCAATGTTTAACAATATTCCAATGAAATGCAACAAGTGTATTTAAAACTCATATTGAGCAACATGAAATGTCCTGACGAAAAAGAAATATACATATGATAAGATGTTAAATGCATAAAGAATATATGTAAAGACTAGATGTCATAAATATTCTTTCCTATAAATTATTTTGAAAAGAATGAGAACACATAAATTATGTAAAGGTTAAGCAGAATGTTATGTAAGGGAAGGATGCTCGAACAACACTTTACCGAGAATAACAGAGATTGAAAGGAGAACAAACAGTGAGAATTAGTGATACAAATAAGCTAGGATGGGATGAGATAAGATAGATAAATTAGTTGGGTATGCATTTTATGTAATGTTCTAAAATTAGTATATGTGGAAGAGTCTAAGTATTTGCAAGAGTTGTGGTAGTTTATCTTAGAGTACATATGATCTGTATTAGTACATAAATGTATTTACATGTTGACTAAGTTTATGTATTTTTGTACAAGTTTGAGAAAGTGAGTAAGTTACTGAACCGAAAGTGATTATTGAAGCGAAAGTGAGTAAGTTATTGAATGTTAGCGAAGGTAATATGAAAGTGCTGGAGAAAGCTTGAATGTGTAAATGAAAATGTGACGTATATATTTTGTGCAAGTATTTGTGGAGTTTGTAAAAGTCTGCAAGATTTGTAAGTTTGCGAGTGTAATTGTAATTGTGTAAGTTTCTACATGTTGCGCATATAAGGAAGAGTTCGTATGTGTAGTGAACGTTTGTGTAAGAGTGCATGTGCTTTGTCAGAGATGTGTGAAATTTTGGGAAAATAAAAGTTTATGTTTCAGAGAGAATTAGATGATGCATTAAATAAGTTATGTCAAGTAAGTAAGGTTAGGTTAGGTTTGGTAAGTTAGGTTAGGTTAGGTTTGGTAAGTTGTGTAACTTACGATATGTCAGGATAAGTTACGTTAGGTAAATCAGGTTTGATAAGTTACTGCTAGTCTTAGTATCTTTACATTAAGGTGATAGGAAGTTTGACTCATATTTACACGATGCATAAGTTTATTAGTACATAAAGTTGAGCATGTTCAGTTCATGACATAATACTTCAAGTTGACTGTGACAACATAATGACATGCCTTAATAAGTTTCCGGGGCCCGGTGACTGAGGAGAGTTTTACAAATATGAAATATAATGAAAATAATTTAAACAAATCTACCGTTATTTGGCATCAGCGTCGTGAAAATTTCATCCCAATAGGTTAAGAAATGGATTTTTGACGATTTTTTTTTTAAATAAATGCGTGCGCGACGGGCGGCAACCGGCACTGATAATAACGATAACAACACTACTTATTTACTGGCCACCAGGGCTGAAGAGATACAAGCACCTGTCCCACACACAGAGAAGACAAGTAGTAGTAGTAAGGAAGGTGTACACAGTGGATGTGCCGCTGGCGCCACCTGGAGGACCAGAGGTCACACATAATAATGAGTTACTATGTTATTATGCTGTTATTATGCTGTTTTTTATTATATATCATATAAATACATTACACAATGGCAATATTTATTATGTCTCTTTGTACGAAAAGCTGACAGCTACTTTTAATTTTCTCTCTCTCGTTTGTTTCTTTGCGGAATTTGTTGTGACTGCTACAGTTTGGAGAAGGTATATCCGGCACTAAGCACGTGAAGGTGGAACGAGGTTGGTCAACATGTTAATCAGCCACAGGTGGCACAAGTTGTGACTTTTATTTTTTTTTTGCCAATTTACAGATTTCAAACTCTCTTCTCTTTGTCTCTTTAAGGTTGTGTTGATGAATGAGGACCAGATGAGGGCCTTAACACTTACATATGGGCAATAAAGTTACTGCAATATATAAATGTTTGTTATCCCTAACCTATCCCTCTCTTTGTTTGTTTTTATTTCATTTCAACACATATTGAGCTGCAAGTTTCACATATTCGAGTACACATGCCAAGCAAAGTTTATTAAAACATACAAGACACTTCATTAATTAGAACTACCATGTTCATTGTCAATAACTTCAACTTCAATTATCTCTAAAACAGGAATTTCAACTTTTGAGACCTGATAAAAAATTCCGTTTCTTTTCAATTCTCACCGTTTTTACATATTGTGTGCAAAGGTCTTAGTTCTAAGCTTTCCTTTTTGTCGTTTAGTCAAAAAGTTCTAACATTTGGAGTTATAATTTTTTGGCATCTAAATTTTGCATATATTTGGATGGCCACATTTTTTAAATGTTTTACAGTAAACTATACTCTCAAACAATACTTTTCAAAAAAATGATCTTGGACTTTATATTCCATCCTGAGACCACAGTGTATTATTTTTTGTCTTCGTGTCTATTCTTAACGTCTCTGAGAATAACATTTGATAGCATGAATAGCATTTTGACGTCTTTGAGCGTGTCATTGGAGAATAAAGATAACATGAGAGTATTATTCGATGCGCAAAGATGTCTCAGAGAGTAACTTTACTATAGAAATTATTTAAAGAAATTACCTTTTGACTACTTTTTGTACTCCATGAAGTATAATATTAGTTACGAAAGTGTTGAATAAAGCTACACTTGGCTATTTTAAGTTGAGAGAAGTGTTATTTCAGTTAAGAAATAATGTAAAGATGAAGAACGTGACTTTTTTTTAATTGATTGACGAATAATTTTAGTTAAGAAACGACAAAAAAAGTCGAAAAAAATATCTTGGTAAATTTGTTACTGAATAAAGCATAGTTTTTTTTTTAAGAACAGTGATGATAAAGAAATAAGAAGCTGTTAGGCATAAATATATTGACATAGCTTTAGAAACTAAAGTCGGTGACTGACTAAATTAATTGTAACTAAATATTTGAAACTTAATGAAATTTAACTAAATTTGTTGGAAACTATAATGCGGGTCATAATACATGACAATAAACTGAATGGCAGAAATGATTGGTTTAAAAGAAATAAAAAAAAAACATGAAAGCGGAGAATACGTGAGGGAATGCGATGAATGGGTCAGAACAGGTGGAGCATAGATGGGGGAAATGTAAGAAAGGGTAGAGAGATGAGCGGAGAACATGTGAAGGATTGAGGACATGTTTGGAACATGTGAAGGATTGAGGACATGTTTGGAACATGTGAAGGATTGAGGACATGTTTGGAACATGTGAAGGATTGAGGACATGTGGGAACATGTGAAGGATTGAGGACATGTTTGGAACATGTGAAGGATTGAGGACATGTGGGAACATGTGAAGGATTGAGGACATGTGGGAACATGTGAAGGATGAGGACATGTGGGAACATGTGAAGGATTGAGGACATGTGGGAACATGTGAAGGATTGAGAACATGTGGGAACATGTGAAGGATTGAGGACATGTTTGGAACATGTGAAGGATTGAGGACATGTGGGAACATGTGAAGGATTGAGGACATGTGGGAACATGTGAAGGATTGAGGACATGTGGGAACATGTGAAGGATTGAGGGAGAGTGTAGAATTAGTAGCAAGATGCGTGGGTGACATGCTGGGGCGTGGAGAGCATTGAGGGGTCGTGCAGGAAAGAGTAGTGCTATGAGGAGCACTGTAAGGGGGGCTGTAAAGGAAGGAAGGAGGAGTATTTACATATGATAACATACATGATAACAGGTCTTTAAGTCTCATGGAGCATGCAACGAAACAGAGAACATATAAGAGAATGCTAAGAACACTGAACATGCGGGGAATATGAATTGATCTTGCACAGAACAAGAAAACATGACAATAATATATAAAGTATACGAGGAATGAACAACGAACTTCCGAAGAACATGCTAAGAACATTACGAAAACATGATAAAGAACATGGAGAACATGAGGGGAATTTGTAGAGAACATTTAATAGAATGCAAAGATCACACAAAAATAAGATTTTTGGTAATAGTTGTATTTCAAATTCGTGAAGGTGCAGTCGTGAATGAAACTGGGGAAGGGGAGTTGGGGAAGGGGTAGGAGGGATGGTGAGGGAGGGGAAGATGAGTATTCAGGGAGTGGGGGGGGGGGATAATGGAGGGGGGTAAGGGGGGGTGAGGGAGATAAGGTGTGTTATGTCCATATGATTATTACCTGGTGAGTGATTACTGACACAGGTAAGTCAACAAGAGTACTGAAGGAGCGGATATGTTTATTGTGATAAGGTGATAGGCTGGAGCTGGTCGTGATCTAAATACTAAGTTCCCTGAACTAAGGCGGAGGACAGGAGTTGGAACTAGTAATTGCTTTGACATATTTTACTACATACGAAATGCAGTGGTTTTAAATCTTAAGGGATTTGGACTGATAATAACGGAGTTGTACGATGAACTAAAGTGAGGGCAGGAGCTGGAGTTTGGTAAGTGGGTTTAACTTATTTACTACAGCTGAAATAACTATGTTTTAAATCTCGAGGAAATTAATGAGATAATGGGTGAGTTGTGAGAGGGAACTGAGGCGGAGGACAGAAGTTGGCGCTTGATAACTATCTTCACCTTATTTACTGTGTCAGAAATATAGCAATTTTAAATTTTGCTGCGGTTTGAACTGATAATAGCAGAGTTGTACCAACAACTGAGGCGGGGGACAAGAGTTGAAACTCGGAATTTTTTTTACTCCACTTTAAAGGGTCTGAAATACAATGGGTTTAAATTTTAGAGTATTCGGATAGATCCAACCGGAGATGTATGAGTGAACTAAGGCAGAGGACAAGAGCTGAAACTTGGTAACTGTCTTCATCTTATTTATTATGTCATGAATATAGCGGATTTAAATCTTAGGGGATTAGGATAGTTACTAAGATACGCGTGGGGGTTAAGGTGGGGGACAGGAGCTAGAACTTGGTTACCAATTATATCTGATTTACTGCATCCGAAATACAGCGGGTTTAATTCTCAGGGGAATTGATTAGGTATGAACATAGATACGCGAGGGGCATAAGGTGGGGGACAGGAGGTGGAGCTCAATAACTAAATTGTTCTATTTTACTAAGTCTAAAATACAGCAGTTTTAAATTTCAGGGAAATTGGACTGTTAGTGTCAAATCTACGGGAGTAAACTAAGGCAGAGGACGAGAGCTAGAACTTGGTAACTCTATTTTCTTTTTTTACTTCGTTCAAAATAATTATGCTTTAAATCTCGATAAAATTGATCAGTTAACAGCACAGTTACACTAGTAAACTGAGGCGGGGGACGGGAGCTAGAACTCGATAACTATTCTCGTTACTTACTCTGTCAGAAGTATGACTGTTTAAAATTTCAGAGTATTTGGATAGATACTAACGGAGTTGGAGGAATGAACTAAGGTGTAATACATGAGCTGAGTCTTGGTAGATGTCTTGATTTTTTTACTGAAGCTGAAATACAATGGGATTAAATTTAAGGGAAATTGAACTGATAGGAAAGAAGTTGTACGAATGAAGTAAGGCGGGTACGAGAGCTGGAGCTCGGTAACACTTTTTTCTTACTACATTCGAAGTATGTTTTAAATTGGGCTACAAGTAGCAAAACTGCACTTATAAACGTATTGAGCTGAGTCCAACTTCTCTTACTGAAAATTAATTTTTCAAAATAACTTATTAAGTCCATATAGTTTATTTTTTTCGATAAGAACTTTTTTAAAACTGAAGCGAGGCTTTAAACTCGAATTAACCTTGGCTTTGGCTTTGACCTTGAATTAGACTCTGAATATATTTGACCTTGAATTAGACTCTGAATATATTTGACCTTGAATTAGACTCTGAATATATTTGACCTTGAATGAGACTGAAATATCTTAGTTTACTCCATAAGAAATCCTTAAGACAGCAGCCAGGATAAAAACTCTGAAAATTTTTAGTCATAAACAGGTGTGACAGCAGGAAATGTATATTAAACTAAAAGTTACTGCTAAGATGTCTATTTTCTTTAACAAAACTCTATGAACATATCCTCTGAAAATAGTCTCTGAAACTTTTCAGTCTGAAAATGATCTCTGAAAAATTTTGGTCTGAAACAGGTGTGAAAGCTCGAGGAATAAAACTGCGACAAATTTTCCCTAGAGACCCTGACCTGTTAGCGGTGACTGGAACTGTGACATATTTTCCCCTGGAAAGGTTGGGGCACAGCGGTGACATTCAGGAGTTGGTTAAATATGGTGACCCGCAGTGCTAACTTGTGCAGTGAATTTCCCCCATAAGAATTCTTTAACTCCGCAGCGCTAACTTAAACGTGTATACATACTAGCGTGGTACGTGTATACATACTAGCGTGGTACGTGTATACATACTAGCGTGGTACGTGTATACATAAACGTGTAAAAAAAAATAACAGCTAAGCCGCCAATCCCACCGCTGCGTGGTACATGTATACATACTAGCGTGGTACGTGTATACATACTAGTGTGGTACGTGTATACATACTAGCGTGGTACGTGTATACATACTAGCGTGGTACGTGTATACATACTAGTGTGGTACGCGTATACATACTAGCGTGGTACGTGTATACACACTAGCGTGGTACGTGTATACATACTAGCGTGGTACATGTATACATACTAGCGTGGTACGTGTATACATACTAGCGTGGTACGTGTATACATACTAGCGTGGTACGTGTATACATACTAGCGTGGTACGTGTATACATACTAGCGTGGTACGTGTATACATACTAGCGTGGTACGTGTATACATACTAGCGTGGTACGTGTATACATACTAGCGTGGTACATGTATACATACTAGCGTGGTACGTGTATACATACTAGCGTGGTACGTGTATACATACAAGCGTGGTACATGTGTACATACTAGCGTGGTACGTGTATACATACTAGCGTGGCACGTGTATACATACTAGCGTGGTACATGTATACATACTAGCGTGGTACGTGTATACATACTAGCGTGGTACGTGTATACATACTAGCGTGGTACATGTATACATACTAGCGTGGTACGTGTATACATACTAGCGTGGTACGTGTATACATACTAGCGTGGTACGTGTATACATACTAGCGTGGTACGTGTATACATACTAGCGTGGTACGTGTATACATACTAGCGTGGTACGTGTATACATACTAGCGTGGTACGTGTATACATACTAGCGTGGTACGTGTATACATACTAGCATGGTACATGTATACATACTAGCGTGGTACGTGTATACATACTAGCGTGGTACGTGTATACATACTAGCGTGGTACATGTATACATACTAGCGTGGTACATGTATACATACTAGCGTGGCACGTGTATACATACTAGCGTGGTACATGTATACATACTAGCGTGGTACGTGTATACATACTAGCGTGGTACGTGTATACATACTAGCGTGGTACATGTATACATACTAGCGTGGTACGTGTATACATACTAGCGTGGTACGTGTATACATACTAGCGTGGTACGTGTATACATACTAGCGTGGTACGTGTATACATACTAGCGTGGTACGTGTATACATACTAGCGTGGCACGTGTATACATACAAGCGTGGTACGTGTATACATACTAGCGTGGTACGTGTATACATACTAGCGTGGTTCGTGTATACATACTAGCGTGGTACGTGTATACATACAAGCGTGGTACGTGTATACATACTAGCGTGGTACGTGTATACATACTAGCGTGGCACGTGTATACATACTAGCGTGGTACATGTATACATACTAGCGTGGTACGTGTATAAATACTAGCGTGGCACGTGTATACATACTAGCGTGGTACGTGTATACATACTAGCGTGGTACGTGTATACATACTAGCGTGGTACATGTATACATACTAGCGTGGTACGTGTATACATACTAGCGTGGTACGTGTATACATACAAGCGTGGTACGTGTATACATACTAGCGTGGTATGTGTATACATACTAGCGTGGCACGTGTATACATACTAGCGTGGTACATGTATACATACTAGCGTGGTACGTGTATACATACTAGCGTGGTACGTGTATACATACTAGCGTGGTACGTGTATACATACTAGCGTGGTACGTGTATACATACAAGCGTGGTACGTGTATACATACTAGCGTGGTACGTGTATACATACAAGCGTGGTACGTGTATACATACTAGCGTGGTACGTGTATACATACTAGCGTGGTACGTGTATACATACAAGCGTGGTACGTGTATACATACTAGCGTGGTACGTGTATACATACAAGCGTGGTACGTGTATACATACTAGCGTGGTACGTGTATATATACTAGCGTGGTATGTGTATACATACTAGCGTGGTACGTGTATACATACTAGCGTGGTACGTGTATACATACAAGCGTGGTACGTGTATACATACTAGCGTGGTACGTGTATACATACTAGCGTGGTACGTGTATATATACTAGCGTGGTACGTGTATACATACTAGCGTGGTACGTGTATACATACTAGCGTGGTACGTGTATACATACAAGCGTGGTACGTGTATACATACTAGCGTGGTACGTGTATACATACAAGCGTGGTACGTGTATACATACTAGCGTGGTACGTGTATACATACTAGCGTGGTACGTGTATACATACTAGCGTGGCACGTGTATACATACTAGCGTGGCACGTGTATACATACTAGCGTGGTACGTGTATACATACTAGCGTGGTACGTGTATACATACTAGCGTGGTACGTGTATACATACTAGCGTGGTACATGTATACATACTAGCGTGGTACGTGTATACATACTAGCGTGGTACATGTACTTACCTATTACGATCTACGGGGAGTATGGTTTAACTCTATAAACCATTTAACTGCCTTGTTTGTTACGGCCGGCTCGGGACGCAACGGGGTTCTCACTCTGATGTTGTTAGAGGAAGATATATGTATCCGTTCCCAAGCCAGTAGTGGCTATCAAGGGATGAGATCCGTGACGCAAGTAACTTAAAAGGGAGTAGGGAAAGAAAGTTAAGAACTTAATATTATAATGTTCACCATCACCGATTAAATATATAGAATAAAACAGTACACAAGGGGGAGGGGTATTAACACTTTACAGGGGGATCATGCACAATCTAGTCTTCTGCTGAAGACTCTTGATCAAGAAGCTAGGTGCTGAGTCCGCGGTGCTTTCTTCGTGGCCTCAAGACGTGTCTTCTGAGAATGCCGAGCCTACCCTGGCCACAGGTCAGCCAAAACACAGGTCCACTGGGGGCACCGTCGTGGAGGCCGTCAACCACACGTCCAGCAGGTCTGCTGGCAGGTACTGAGCCACCAAGGCTGGTACGGCCACTCCACGAACGATAAAAGGGGTACGCCCTAGACAGGAGTCTCGTGTGATATCACCAATCACCCTCCTGTCCTCAATACCCCAGTGGATTATCGTCTCCAACAGTCGGTCCCGGGTAAATCCTTTCACTGCCACTCCACTGGCAGGCTAACACACCACAGTGTTCTTCCGGGGGGACGACGTCACAACAGCTGCAGCAAACTTCACAGTATGGAGACTGGCTGCCTCGGGTAGACTGACTCCACTTCCATCACAGTGGTCCCAGGTCGGCTCTGTAAGCAGACACGTCATCAATAACAGGGACACTAAAACACCACACTTACGGGCTCGGGCACAAACACCTGACGTATCCAGTCCATAGATGGCGCTGTCGTCGGAGCACCACCTCACCAGAGGTCAGTGGCGGCGGTGTTGAGCGCTGAACCAGACTGGAAACTGGTCCTCGAGGCCAGTACACGCTGTCCTCACCAGGTGTCGTCGTCCGTTTGGCGGGGGTTTCGGGAGCTGACCCACAGATGGCGTGGTTGTCACAGCTCCAGGCTCGGATGCTGGATCCGGGTTCGTAACACCTCCCCACCAAAAGGAATTTGGTTTGGGGTTCTATAAAAAGAAACACAAACCAAATTAGTACGGCGACACTGTTCCAAATGAACACACATGCTTTATAATCTGGAATGGCGAGGCTGTCTCGTCCACAAAACTGTCCTACTGGGCAATTCCGGCACAATGGGAACTTGAAGATTGAAGGCGATGTCCTGTCTGGCATAACCTTCCACGTCTCCACTGCGATGTCAAGCAGGGGCGTCATCTCACATCTCTCGAGTACGGATTGGTTTCGACACGATCTCGGGTGACTCGACACTTCCTTATGTCGTGGCACCGATGATGGCTGACCACAGACGGCATTTCTGGTGCCGGTCCGATGGTCCTTCAGGGAGACGGGAACCTGGAATACAGGGGTCTGATAATTCAGAGTGATAGCGACAGCGGGTAAAACAGTACTTACAGCATACTCTACTAGGTCCACACCTAGTCCCAACGGGGCTGTTCGTACGTCGCAGATGGCATTCGCTCTGCCACCGTCAGGTCGACCAACGTTCCGCATAACGCTGTGTTGAGGCTCAGCAATCACGCGGGGGGTGTCCACCTGTCGGAAACAGTCACTCATATTATCACATGTCGTACCTCCTGTATTAACTATCACCTTCCAGGTCCCTTCGTCAACTGCAACACCTGCAGTACAAATCTCCAATCCCTGGGACCTCTTCACGATGTTCATGGGAGCCATCATTCGTCGGGTCGTCCACCGGTCCTCACTGAGAGCACAAACGAGAACACATACGAGAATCAAACAAAATACCGATAGGAAACATTTGGTAAGTCGAGGGATAAGTTTCCTGAGCTTGTCATGTCCATAGCCGGCACCATCCACTAGCCTGGCTTGGACCAAAGAGGGCACTAGACCTTTTGAACACACCTCACATACCTCTGACGTCTGGGGAATCTCTGGCTGGTCCACTACACGCTGCAACTTGCCATACCGCAAGCACACCTCAGCCTTCGCTCCAGACTCGTTGGTATCCGTGGGTGTCTGCACACAAGGCCTCTCTTCTAGCTCAGGTACTTCTGCCATCGTAACCTCATGTTCCTTGTCGAGAGAAGAATCAAGAGACACTGCTAGATAACTGTCGATCTGCGGGGGGAGAGGACAAATTAGACATGTTCAAATCCGGGTCTGTCTTTACCTGGACATTACCATTGCCTGTTACCTCAGACCGTGCTGTTCCGGTAGACTCGTCCGCAACCTTGGGATGATTGGTGCTCCAATCGGTCACCAAGTCGTTGGCTAGTACCACGTCAATCCCAGCCACAGGGAGGGTATCGACTACTGCCAACGCACATGTGCCGCTGAAATAAGGCGAGTCGAGATGTACTGGCACTAAGGGGGCGATGTACTGCGTCCTTGGAAACCCAACCAGGACAACCTCTTGTCTCCCGTCCACACTTACTCCCTCGGGTACCGAGCTCTTCACGATCAGGGACTGGGCTGCTCCACTATCTCTGAGCACTACTACAGATCTACCAGTATGATCGCTCGATACATACCCGCCTGAAGTGTGAGGGGAAAACAATCTGGGTTCTTCCTGCGTCGTCGTCGACTGGCTTCCTGCTGGTGATGTTCCACAGCTCATCAACATCACCTCCCTACGTGCGCTGCCACCTCTTCTGCCTTGGCACCTAGCAGCTACGTGCCCTTTCTGCCCACAAGTCCAGCACACCATATTCCTCCTTGGACTACGGTGTTTCGGACTACTAGGACTTGTTCTTCGGGGGCTACTTGGGGGCGTCTTCTTAGCGCTTCGTGGGACGGGAGTCTCTTCATCGTCCTGAGGTCTGTCAAACCGGCGCTGGTAATTCCTCGGGACGTACTTAGCAGACGGCCTATGAGTCAGGATATACTCTTCAGCCATGGTGGCTGCTGCACTCAAGGTCTCCACCTGCTGTTCCTCTAAGTACGTCTTGAGGTCTCCAGACAAACAATCCTTGAAGTCCTCGAGCAGAATCAGCTGTTCGAGGTCTTCCCTGGTCTCCACCTTCCGAGAGGCACACCATTCTTGAAAAAGTCGCTCCTTGATCGTGGCGAATTCGGTAAAAGTGTGCTCTGAGGTCTTCTTCAGGTTTCTGAACTTTTGCCTATACGCCTCAGGTACCAATTGGTACGCCATGAGCACAACCTTCTTCACCTTGTCATAATCGCTGGAGTCGTCAAGGGATAACGTAGAGTAGGCGATTTGGGCCTTCCCAGTCAGGACTGACTGTATCATGATGGCCCAATTCTCCCTTGGCCACTCCAAAGAGGCAGCGACTTTCTCGAAGGCTGCAAAGAACTTTGACACTTCCTTCTCATGGAATTTGGGGACCATTTTGATGTTTCTTACCGGATCGAAACCAGTGGTGTCCGTCATTTGCCTCCGCCCACCTAACCGCAATACTTCTAGTTCATGTTGTCTCTCCTTTTCCTCTCTGTCCTGTCGTTCTTGCCTGTCTCGTTCTTCTCTCTCTCTTTCTCGTTCTTCCCTCTCTCGTCTCTCTTCTCTTTCTCGCTCTTCTTTTTCTCGTTTCTCTTCTCTTTCTCGCTCTTCTTTTTCTCGTTTCTCTTCTCTTTCTCGCTCTTCTTTTTCTCGTTTCTCTTCTCTTTCTCGCTCTTCTTTTTCTCGTTTCTCTTCTCTTTCTCGTTCTTCTTTTCTTTCTAATTCTAAACGCCTCATCGCCAATTCCTTTTCTTTTAAGTCTCGTTCCATCTCTAATTTCTTCCATTCTATTTCACGATTTATTTCTAGGGCACGCATCTTGACTGTTAGGAAGCTGATATTAAGCTCACCTGCATCACTGTCAACGTCACTGCCCTTATCTTCCTTTTCCGTGGAAGCTATGTCTGCACTTTCCTTTGTACTAGGAGTCTCGCCTTCCTGTTTCTCTTCTGCCTTCAGGTGCCGGTGTACCTTGGACAAGATCTCCACACGGGAATCACTGGCACGGATCTTGATCTCCAGGTAGGCGCTCACTAGTACAAGCTCTGGTTTACTCAGATATTTTAATCTGACAAGACAATCTTCTCTGTTCAGAAAAGCCTGAACCTCGTCCAGATCATCGATGGTAGCTTTGTCTGCCATTGTCACAGATGGAACACTTAGCACTTAACACACTGCTTACACGTTAGCACTTAACACACCGAGCACTGTTCTACGCCAATATTGCACTTTATCGCACCAAACACTGCACTTGCCAATATTGCACGTAATCACTTCGGGCACCGCACTACCCAATATTGCACTGAATCCAAGCGAACACTTCGCTCTACAATATTGCACTGAATCACTGAGCACCGCACTAGTCAATATTGCACTTAATCGCTTAATCACAGCGAGCACCGCACTGCACAATATCGCACTTAGTCACTCTGAGCACTGCACAGGACGTATAACGTCACAATCGTCACACAGGGGGAATTATATACAGGGATTACGCCACTTCACCACCCCTGTCAAACATACTTAACAAGGGGACGGATCCCGCTGGGGATGCCAATTATGTTACGGCCGGCTCGGGACGCAACGGGGTTCTCACTCTGATGTTGTTAGAGGAAGATATATGTATCCGTTCCCAAGCCAGTAGTGGCTATCAAGGGATGAGATCCGTGACGCAAGTAACTTAAAAGGGAGTAGGGAAAGAAAGTTAAGAACTTAATATTATAATGTTCACCATCACCGATTAAATATATAGAATAAAAGAGTACACAAGGGGGAGGGGTATTAACACTTTACAAGGGGATCATGCACAATCTAGTCTTCTGCTGAAGACTCTTGATCAAGAAGCTAGGTGCTGAGTCCGCGGTGCTTTCTTCGTGGCCTCAAGACGTGTCTTCTGAGAATGCCGAGCCTACCCTGGCCACAGGTCAGCCAAAACACAGGTCCACTGGGGGCACCTTCGTGGAGGCCGTCAACCACACGTCCAGCAGGTCTGCTGGCAGGTACTGAGCCACCAAGGCTGGTACGGCCACTCCACGAACGATAAAAGGGGTATGCCCTAGACAGGAGTCTCGTGTGATATCACCAATCACCCTCCTGTCCTCAATACCCCAGTGGATTATCGTCTCCAACAGTCGGTCCCGGGTAAATCCTTTCACTGCCACTCCACTGGCAGGCTAACACACCACAGTGTTCTTCCGGGGGGACGACGTCACAACAGCTGCAGCAAACTTCACAGTATGGAGACTGGCTGCCTCGGGTAGACTGACTCCACTTCAATCACAGTGGTCCCAGGTCGGCTCTGTAAGCAGACACGTCATCAATAACAGGGACACTAAAACACCACACTTACGGGCTCGGGCACAAACACCTGACGTATCCAGTCCATAGATGGCGCTGTCGTCGGAGCACCACCTCACCAGAGGTCAGTGGCGGCGGTGTTGAGCGCTGAACCAGACTGGAAACTGGTCCTCGAGGCCAGTACACGCTGTCCTCACCAGGTGTCGTCGTCCGTTTGGCGGGGGTTTCGGGAGCTGACCCACAGATGGCTTGGTTGTCACAGCTCCAGGCTCGGATGCTGGATCCGGGTTCGTAACAAAGCGAGACCGTTGTTCTACCGTCCAGCCCAAGTGGTTGGACACAGTATAGGGTAAGATCACTTCCTCTCACTCTCAAGAGGCTGTCCTCGTCCACCTGATCTAGTCCCCTCAGTATCTTGTATGTTGTGGTCATATCCCCTATGTTCCTTCTGTCCTCTAGGGTTGTGAGATCCACTTCCATTAACCTCAATCAAGCAAGCTGTGATTCATACGTCAGTCCAGTATTGTGCCAGCTACCACAGCCTGGTTCTCCATCCTGTACACAGTCGTTCATGGCCAACTGTCTCAAATGCCTTCTGACAGTCAAGAAAAATACATATTACCGTGGGTGTCTGTATACATACTAGCGTGGGTGTCTGTATACATGCTAGCGTGGGTGTCTGTATACATACTAGCGTGGGTGTCTGTATACATGCTAGCGTGGGTGTCTGTATACATACTATCGTGGGTGTCTGTATACATGCTAGCGTGGGTGCCTGTATACATACTAGTATGGGGTGCATGTATACATACTAGTGTGGGGTGCATGTATCCATACTAGTGTGGGTACATGTATACATACTAGCGTGGGTACATGTATGCATACTAGTGTGGGGTGCATGTATACATACTAGTGTGGGGTGCATGTATACATACTAGTGTGGGGTGCATGTATCCATACTAGTGTGGGGTGCATGTATCCATACTAGTGTGGGTACATGTATACATACTAGCGTGGGTACATGTATGCATACTAGTGTGGGGTGCATGTATACATACTAGTGTGGGGTGCATGTATACATACTAGTGTGGGGTGCATGTATACATACTAATGTGGAGTGCATGTATACATACTAGTGTGGGTACATGTATACATACTAGTGTGGGTACATGTATACATACTAGCGTGGGCACATGTATACATACTAGCGTGGGTACATGTATACATACTAGTGTGGGGTGCATGTATACATACTAGTGTGGGTGCATGTATACATACTAGTGTGGGGTGCATGTATACATACTAGTGTGGGGTGCATGTATACATACTAGTGTGGGGTGCATGTATACATACTAGTGTGGGGTGCATGTATACATACTAGCGTGGGGTGCATGTATACATACGAGTGTGGGGTGCATGTATACATACTAGTATGGGATGCATGTATACATACTAGCGTGGGTGCCTGTATACATACTACGGTGGGTGCATGTATACATACTAGCGTGGGTGCATGTATACATACTAGCGTGGGTGCCTGTATACATACTACGGTGGGTGCATGTATACATACTAGCGTGGGTGCACGTATACATACTAGTGTGGGTGCCTGTATACATAGTAGGGTGGGTGCATGTATACATACTAGTGTGGGTGCCTGTATACATACTAGGGTGGGTGCATGTATACATACTGGTGTGGGTGCCAGTATACATACTAGTGTGGCGTGCCTGTATACATACTAGCGTGGGTGCATGTATACATACTAGTGTGGGTGCCTGTATACATACTAGTGTGGGGTGCATGTATACATACTAGTGTGGGGTGCATGTATACATACTAGGGTGGGTGCATGTATACATACTAGGGTGGGGTGCATGTATACATACTAGGGTGGGTGCATGTATACATACTAAGGTGGGTGCATGTATACATACTAGTGTGGGGTGCATGTATACATACTAGGGTGGGTGCATGTATACATACTAGGGTGGGGTGCATGTATACATACTAGTGTGGGATGCATGTATACATACTAGGGTGGGTGCATGTATACATACTAGGGTGGGTGCATGTATACATACTAGGGTGGGTGCATGTATACATACTAGGGTGGGTGCATGTATACATACTAGGGTGGGTGCATGTATACATACTAGGGTGGGTGCATGTATACATACTAGGGTGGGTGCATGTATAAATAGGTTAGGTGAGGTTATTTAAAGGTGTGTGAGGCCAGGATGGCCAGCCTGGTCTGTGAGTGGGTGGCCGCTCCACCAATCACAATAACAGTGACGCATGATGACGTCAAACTGCTCTTGCTTGCCATTGGTCAATACGACTTACGATTTACCGTCACTATATTGATTATAGACCGTGCATATGACGTCATCCAAACATCCCATTGGTAGAATCCCGGTGACGTCACGGGTGATCTATTGATCAGGGGCGGGAACAATGACGTCACTGTGCATCTTACTGGTGGAGAGTAAGCGTGACGCAGTTAACGTAAATGACGTCACTTTGTGCGTCTATATATGTGTGTGGTGGACAGGTTTACTTTGGCAACTATTATATATATACAGTACATTAATACGGGTGTTAGGACTCTTGTGGTGGTGGTGGTGGTTGTGGTAATGGTGCTGGTAGTCTGGTGGTGGGTGTTGGGTGGTAGTGGTTGGGTGATGGTGCTGATGGTTTGGGTGGTAGTTTGGGGGGTGCTGGTGGTTGTGGGGCGGTGATGGTGGTGTTAGTGAGGTGGTCGTGGTGGTTGGGGGGTGGTGGTGGTAGTGGGGGGCTGGTGGTGGTGGTAGTGGGGGGCGTGTGGTGGTGGTGGTAGAGGGCCGGTGATGGTGGTAGAGGGCCGGTGATGTTGGTGGTAGTGGGGTGGTGGTGGTGGTAGTGTGATCAGTGATGGTGGTAGAGGGCCGGTGATGGTGGTGGTAGTGGGGTGGTGGTGGTGGTAGTGTGATCAGTGATGGTGGTAGAGGGCCGGTGATGTTGGTGGTAGTGGGGTGGTGGTGGTGGTTGTGGGGCGGTGATGTTGGTGGTAGTGGGGTGGTGGTGGTGGTTGTGGGGCGGTGATGTTGGTGGTAGTGGGGTGGTGGTGGTGGTAGTGTGATCAGTGATGGTGGTAGAGGGCCGGTGATGGTGGTGGTAGTGGGGTGGTGGTGGTGGTAGTGTGATCAGTGATGGTGGTAGAGGGCCGGTGATGTTGGTGGTAGTGGGGTGGTGGTGGTGGTAGTGGGGGTGGTGGTGGTGGTAGTGGGGGTGGTGGTGGTGGTAGTGGGGTGGTGGTGGTGGTAGTGGGGTGGTGGTGGTGGTTGTGGGGTGGTGGTGGTGGTAGTGGGGTGGTGGTGGTGGTAGTGGGGTGGTGGTGGTGGTAGTGGGGTGGTGGTGGTGGTTGTGGTGGTGGTGGTGGTGGTTGTGGGGTGGTGGTGGTGGTTGTGGGGTGGTGGTGGTGGTTGTGGGGTGGTGGTGGTGGTTGTGGGGTGGTGGTGGTGGTAGTGGGGTGGTGGTGGTGGTGGTGGGGGGTGGTGGTGGTGTTGTGGGGTGGTGGTGGTGGTTGTGGGGTGGTGGTGGTGGTTGTGGGGTGGTGGTGGTGGTTGTGGGGTGGTGGTGGTGGTAGTGGTGGTGGTGGTGGTGGTTGTGGGGTGGTGGTGGTGGTAGTGGTGGTGGTGGTGGTAGTGGGGGGGTGGTGGTGGTGGTAGTGGTGGTGGTGGTGGTGGTAGTGGGGTGGTTGTGGTGGTTGTGGGGTGGTGGTGGTGGTAGTGGGGTGGTGGTGGTGGTAGTGGTGGTGGTGGTGGTGGTGGTGGGGTGGTGGTGGTGGTGGTGGGGTGGTGGTGGTGGTGGTTGTGGGGTGGTGGTGGTGGTGGTGGGGTGGTGGTGGTGGTAGTGGGGTGGGTGGTGGTGGTAGTGGGGTGGTTGTGGTGGTTGTGGTGGTGGTGGTGGTGGTAGTGGGGTGGTGGTGGTGGTGGTGTGGGGCGTGGGTGGTGGTGGTGGTAGTGGGGTGGTGGTGGTGGTAGTGGGGTGGTGGTGGTGGTAGTGGTGGTGGTGGTGGTGGTAGTGGGGTGGTGGTGGTGGTAGAGGGCCGGTGATGGTGGTAGAGGGTGGGTGATGTTGGTGGTAGTGGGGTGGTGGTGGTGGTAGTGGGGTGGTGGTGGTGGTAGTGGGGTGGTGGTGGTGGTAGTGTGGTGGTGGTGGTGGGTAGAGGGTGGTGATGGTGGTAGAGGGCCGGTGATGGTGGTGGTAGTGGGGTGGTGGTGGTGGTAGTGGGGTGGTGGTGGTGGTAGTGGGGGTGGTGGTGGTGGTAGTGGGGTGGTGGTG
>NC_059654.1:14560916-14588416 GCF_020424385.1 Procambarus clarkii | reverse complement strand
CAGGTGTTACATCCTGCCAGGTGTTATATCCTGCCAGGTGTTACATCCTGCCAGTGTGTTACATCCTGCCAGGTGTTACATCCTGCCAGGTGTTACATCCTGCCAGGTGTTATCCTGCCAGGTGTTATATCCTGCCAGGTGTTATATCCTGCCAGGTGTTACATCCTGCCAGGTGTTATATCCTGCCAGGTGTTATATCCTGCCAGGTGTTATATCCTGCCAGGTGTTACATCCTGGTGTTTACATCCTGCCAGGTGTTATATCCTGCCAGGTGTTATATCCTGCCAGGTGTTATATCCTGCCAGGTGTTACATTAGGTGTTACATCCTGCCAGGTGTTATATCCTGCCAGGTGTTATATCCTGCCAGGGTTATATCCTGCCAGGTGTTATATCCTGCCAGGTGTTACATCCTGCCAGGTGTTACATCCTGCCAGGTGTTATATCCTGCCAGGTGTTATATCCTGCCAGGTGTTATATCCTGCCAGGTGTTATATCCTGCCAGGTGTTATATCCTGCCAGGTGTTATATCCTGCCAGGTGTTATATCCTGCCAGGTGTTACATCCTGCCAGGTGTTATATCCTGCTAGGTGTTATATCCTGCCAGGTGTTACATCCTGCCAGGTGTTATATCCTGCCAGGTGTTACATCCTGCCAGGTGTTATATCCTGCCAGGTGTTATATCCTGCCAGGTGTTATATCCTGCCAGGTGTTACATCCTGCCAGTGTTACATCCTGCCAGGGGTTATATCCCTGCCAGGTTTATATGCCAGGTGTTATATCCTGCCAGGTGTTACATCCTGCCAGGTGTTATATCCTGCCAGGTTATATCCTGCCAGGTGTTTATATCCTGCCAGGTGTACATTATATCCTGCCAGGTGTTATATCCTGCCAGGTGTTATATCCTGCCAGGTGTTACATCCTGCCAGGTGTTACATCCTGCCAGGTGTTATATCTGCCAGGGGTTACATCCTGCCAGGGTACATTGCCAGGTGTTATATCCTGCCAGGTGTTATATCCTGCCAGGTGTTACATTATATCCTGCCAGGTGTTATATCCTGCCAGGTGTTATATCCTGCCAGGTGTTACATCCTGCCAGGTGTTATATCCTGCCAGGTGTTATATCCTGCCAGGTGTTATATCCTGCTAGGTGTTATATCCTGCCAGGTGTTATATCCTGCCAGGTGTTATATCCTGCTAGGTGTTTTATCCTGCCAGGTGTATATATCCTGCCAGGTGTTATATCCTGCCAGTGGTTACATCCTGCCAGGTGTTATCCTGCCAGGTGTTATATCCTGCCAGGTGTATATCCTGCCAGGTGTTACATCCTGCCAGGTGTTATATCCTGCCAGGTGTTATATCCTGCCAGGTGTTATATCCTGCCAGGTGTTATATCCTGCCAGGTGTTTATCCTGCCAGGTGGTATATCCTGCCAGGTGTTATATCCTGCCAGGTGTTATATCCTGCCAGGTGTTATATCCTGCTAGGTGTTATATCCTGCCAGGTGTTATATCCTGCCAGGTGTTATATCCTGCCAGGTGTTATATCCTGCCAGGTGTTATATCCTGCCAGGTGTTATATCCTGCCAGGTGTTATATCCTGCCAGGTGTTATATCCTGCCAGGTGTTATATCCTGCCAGGTGTTATATCCTGCCAGGTGTTATATCCTGCCAGGTGTTATATCCTGCCAGGTGTTATATCCTGCCAGGTGTTATATCCTGCCAGGTGTGTTATATCCTGCCAGGTGTTATATCCTGCCAGGTGTTACATCCTGCCAGGTGTTATATCCTGCCAGGTGTTATATCCTGCCAGGTGTTATATCCTGCCAGGTGTTATATCCTGCCAGGTGTTATATCCTGCCAGGTGTTATATCCTGCCAGGTGTTATATCCTGCCAGGTGTTATATCCTGCCAGGTGTTATATCCTGCCAGGTGTTATATCCTGCCAGGTGTTATATCCTGCCAGGTGTTATATCCTGCCAGGTGTTATATCCTGCCAGGTGTTATATCCTGCCAGTGTTATATCCTGCCAGGTGTTACATCCTGCCAGGTGTTATATCCTGCCAGGTGTTTATCCTGCCAGGTGTTATATCCTGCCAGGTGTTATATCCTGCCAGGTGTTATCATCCTGCCAGTGTGTTATATCCTGCCAGTGTTATATCCTGCCAGGTGTTATATCCTGCCAGGTGTTATATCCTGCCAGGTGTTATATCCTGCCAGGTGTTATATCCTGCCAGGTGTTATATTATATCCTGCCAGGTGTTATATCCTGCCAGGTGTTATATCCTGCCAGGTGTTACATCCTGCCAGGTGTTACATCCTGCCAGGTGTTACATCCTGCCAGGTGTTATATCCTGCCAGGTGTTATATCCTGCCAGGTGTTATATCCTGCCAGGTGTTACATCCTGCCAGGTGTTACATCCTGCCAGGTGTTATATCCTGCTAGGTGTTATATCCGCCTGCCATGCCGGTTATATCCTGCCAGGTGTTATAATCCTGCCAGGTGTTATATCCTGCCAGGTGTTATATCCTGCCAGGTGTTACATCCTGCCAGGTGTTACATCCTGCCAGGTGTTATATCCTGCCAGGTGTTATATCCTGCCAGGTGTTATATCCTGCCAGGTGTTAACTCCTGCTAGGTGTTATATCCTGCCAGTGTTATATCCTGCCAGGTGTTATATCCTGCCAGGTGTTATATCCTGCTAGGTGTTTATATCCTGCCAGGTGTTATATCCTGCCAGGTGTTATATCCTGCCAGGTGTTATATCCTGCCAGGTGTTATATCCTGCCAGGTGTTATATCCTGCCAGGTGTTATATCCTGCCAGGTGTTATATCCTGCTAGGTGTTATATCCTGCCAGGTGTTATATCCTGCTAGGTGTTATATCCTGCCAGGTGTTATATCCTGCCAGGTGTTATATCCTGCCAGGTGTTATATCCTGCTAGGTGTTATATCCTGCCAGGTGTTATATCCTGCCAGGTGTTACATCCTGCCAGGTGTTATATCCTGCTAGGTGTTATATCCTGCAGGTGTTATATCCTGCCAGGTGTTATATCCTGCCAGGTGTTATATCCTGCCAGGTGTTATATCCTGCCAGGTGTTATATCCTGCCAGGTGTTATATCCTGCCAGGTGTTATATCCTGCTAGGTGTTATATCCTGCCAGGTGTTTATATCCTGCCAGGTGTTATATCCTGCCAGGTGTTATATCCTGCCAGGTGTTATATCCTGCTAGGTGTTATATCCTGCCAGGTGTTATATCCTGCCAGGTGTTATATCCTGCCAGGTGTTATATCCTGCCAGGTGTTATATCCTGCCAGGTGTTATATCCTGCCAGGTGTTATATCCTGCTAGGTGTTACATCCTGCCAGGTGTTATATCCTGCCAGGTGTTATATCCTGCCAGGTGTTACATCCTGCCAGGTGTTTACCTCCTCACAAGTTTGGGGGAAAATATACATAGTCTATATCACAAATAATGGATAATAAAATAAGCTACTAAATTAATGTTAGTACTACAGCTAAAATAGATTAATAGAATGGTAACCATGACTTAGCTGGTAGGTAGAGTATAACCGAGTCATCTGACACCCGACACTGTCCACCACATGTAGTCCGTCCGTCCGGGACCTGTATTAAGGACGGCTGTTGGTCCGTGGTAGAGCATGTATGGCATCTGTACAGATTCATGCAGGTGTTAACAGCTCTCTGGGATTTTCCTCAGTTCGTCACAGGTTGCCTGCTAAGAGTTTTACACAGTAACAATTGTACAACAATATTATATTCAATAAATGTGACACGTATTAATTAGAATTGTGTAATTGGTAAAACCAGGCTTACCCTTGGTTAGGTGTTGTCATGCTGCATAACCAACTAACCTATCTAAGAGTTATATGGCCATCAAACTAAAAGACATAGTTGTGGTAGGCATGGCAGGAGGGAGGGGATGAGGGTGGTGGTAGTTGTGGTAGGCATGGCAGGAGGGAGGGGATGAGGGTGGTGGTAGTTGTGGTAGGCATGGCAGGAGGGAGGGGATGAGGGTGGTGGTAGTTGTGGTAGGCATGGCAGGAGGGAGGGGATGAGGGTGGTGGTAGTTGTGGTAGGCATGGCAGGAGGGAGGGATGAGGGTGGTGGTAGTTGTAGTACACACACACACACATACACGCACACACACACACACACGCACACACACCTGTGTATGGGGGCCTGTTGCTGAGTGGACAGCACTTGGGACTCATAATCCTAGGGTCCGGGTTTGATCCCCGTCGATGGTGAAAAACAAATGGCAGAGTTTCTTTCACCCTGATGTCCCTGCTACCTAGCAGTAAATAGGTACAAGAGAGTTAGACAGCTGCTACGAGCTGCTTCCTGGGTGTGTATGCGTATGTGAAAAAAAAGTGACTGATTGACAGTTGAGAGGCAGGCCGAAAGAGCAGAACTCAACCCCCGCAAGCATAACTAGGTGAATACACACATACACATTTACACTGCCTGCGTGAGGCCAGTCTTAGAGTATGCCGCCCCATCATGGAGTCCCCGCCTGAAGAAACACATAAGGAAACTGGAAAAGGTTCAGAAGTTTGCAACAAGACTCATCCCAGCGTTACAAGGGATGGAAGTATGAAGAGCGCCTGAAAAAACTGAGCCTTACGACACTAGAAAAAGTAGGGAGAGGGAGGATATGATAGGAACGTATAAAATACTCAGGGGGATTGACAGAGTGGACATATACGAAATGTTCACACAGAATAGTAACAGAACGAGGGGACATGGGTGGAAGCTAGAAACTCAGATGAGTCACAGAGATGTTAGGAAGTTTTTCTTTAGCGTGAGAGTAGTGGAAAAATGGAATGCACTTAAGGAGCAGGTTATGGAAGCAAATTATATTCATAATTTTAAAACTAAGTATGATAGGGAGCTGGGACAGGAGTCTTTGCTGTAAACAACCGATGGCTCGAAAGGCGGGACCCAAGAGTCAGTGCTCGATCCTGCAGACACAAATAGGTGAGTACAC
The DNA here is from genome assembly GCF_020424385.1 of Procambarus clarkii. NCBI lineage: Eukaryota > Metazoa > Arthropoda > Malacostraca > Decapoda > Cambaridae > Procambarus > Procambarus clarkii. The sequence goes on along the minus strand of NC_059654.1, from coordinate 14,583,407 downwards.
ACTCTGTTTTGTGGTAGTGTGTGTGAACTCACCTAGTTGTGCTTGCGGGGGTTGATCTTAGTTGTGCTTGCGGGGGTTGATCTTTGGCTCTTTGGTCCTGCCTCTCAACTGTCAATCAACTGGTATAAAGATTCTGGAGCCTCTTTAAATTTACAGTTGAAACTGTGTATGGAGTCTGCCTCCACCACATTACTGCTCTATGAACTCCATTTATTAACTATTCTGACACTGAAAAAAGTTATTTTTCATGTCTCTGTGGCTCATTTGGGTACTAAGTTTCCACCAGTGTCCCCTTGTGCGTGTTCCACCCAAGCTAAATAGTTTGTCTTTGTCCACCTTTGTCTGAGAATTTTGAAGGTGGTTATCATGTCTACCTTAATCTCTTGTCTTTCAGGGACGTGAGGTTTAGCTCCTGTAGCCTTTCTTCGTAACTCTTACCTCTCAGTTTTGCGACTAGTCTTGTGGCATACCTTTAAATCTTCTCTAACTTTGTCTTGTGTTTAACTAGGTATAGACTCCGGACTAGAGCTGCATATTCCAGGAGTTGTCTGACATAATTGGTATGCAGTGTGCATGGGTGTGTGTGCGTGCGTGTTTGTGAAATATATATAGTAGAGAAAAAATAGTTCGGAATCAGTACATTAGACAACCAGCGGGGTCCAGGAGCTAGCACCTCGAGCCTGCACGCACTGACAGTAAACACAGACAATCGCAACACAACAAGGACGATACAATGTAAATGAAGAACCAATGGTGAAAAACGTTATAATTTGACGTTTATGAGAGAGCACAATGAAGGAGGCCGAGACAGTGGAAGGTTGGATGACACCACTTGTCTCCGGCCTACAAAGTGGCGCCGTCCCGCCCATTACCAGTGACTGGAGGCCACAGCAGGACATGTGCAAAGTGGCTAATAATGATCCTCTTCAGTTGCCGAGATACAGACTGGGAAGCACTGTTAATGTGTGAGTGTCAAGTCTGTGATCACTACGAACAATTCCTCAGTGGGAAAGAACAAGGGATGGACGAGATCTGATATTCCCCAAGAATGTACTACATCACACATAGAGCAGCTAGAGTACCAAGTTCCCAAAGAGTCACACATAGAGCAGCAACCTGTTGTTGGTTCCTTCAGCCCGGTCTCCAAGCTGGCATCCTAATTGGTGGTTGATTGTTATCCCCGGGGGGCTGCTAGTTTATTGTGCACCCCATACTCATCCTGTGAGAGGTAGTTTATTGTGCACCCCATACTCATCCTGTGAGCGGTAGTCTATTGTGCACCCCATACTCATCCTGTGAGCGGTAGTCTATTGTGCACCCCATACTCATCCTGTGAGAGGTAGTTTATTGTGCACCCCATACTCATCCTGTAAGTGGTAGTTTATTGTGCACCCCATACTCATCCTGTAAGTGGTAGTTTATTGTGCACCCTATACTCGTCTTGTGCCAATCAGAGAGCAAAGTGCCAATAAGAAGAGCGACGTCACATGCATCGGATTCATCAAGGATTGTCTTGACGGACAAGTGACTCAGAGGGACATTCATAAAACAAATAATTATCAAAAATGGCAAGAGAGCAGAAAAAGGAACTACGAGAAAATAAGGGAATCCTTAGGAATCGTGATCTGTGTGTTCAGAGTGTGATTCACGCTCTCCGAGAATCTGTTGACGTGAAACACCAATAAAGTAACCAAAATGTTGTTGTATAAATCCATGTTATATTACGTATATGAAAGTCCCGTGTTCCACACAGTACCATACTCCTCTTCCTGTGTTAATGTCCACTTCACCATTAGAATTGCAACAATGTATTTTTGTCTTAATAGCTTCAGAATTAACTGTACCTCGCTATACATGGTTACAAATGTTAATAGTTATATGTATAGTCTATTATAATGTATTAATATTGTTAAATTTGTCACTGTTGTTCACTTTTGTTTGTATTGCCATTTAAATGTATTCAGTATGGTATTATAATGAGGATTGTGGTTGTATAATATATTATGAGTAATTATAATGTGTCAGGCTCTTCATATTATCTAGATAAATAAAAATGCAAATGTTCGTTTGTTCAAAATCGCTAAAATCGGAAAGTTCTTCACCGATTGATTTGAAATTTTCACACAACGTTTTATTCGCATCCGAGCGGGTTTATATACGTATTATATAGATGTCACGTCTGTGACGGGAAAAAATGTTTGTTTTTAAACTGTGTTTTTCATGTGAGGGAAATCTTCGAAACCTCTTTACCGATTGCTTTGAAATTTTGACACAACGTTTCATTTGATTAGGCGCGTGTTTTTATATACCTACTATATACATACCTCATCTGTGACAGGAAAAAACAAGCTTGTTTTGAAAAACAGCGCCATCTGTTGCAATAGCAACACACGCTGTACTAAATATGTTATGATAATTCAATGTTTTCGATTGCATTGATACATTGAATTATCATAGATTTCGATGTATTTTTATTTTTATTTAATTATTTTGTGTGACATTACGTTGGAATTGAGCTGTGTTGTTTACCATACCGTTCATTTCATGAGTATAAGTATAGATGCCACACCTGTGACAGGTAAAAACATGCTTTAAAAAAAAACAGTGCCATCTGTTGCACGTAATAGCAACACACACTATACTAAATATGTTACAATTCCATTTCAATGTTTCTGATTGCATTGATAAATTGAATTTTCGTAGATTTCGCTTTATTTTAATTTTGACTTAATTATTTAGTGTGACATTGCATTGGAATTGAGCTGTGTTGTTTACCATACCGTTTATTTCTTGAGTACAGTGACCAGGGGGGGGGGGGGGGGGATAAAGTATAAAGGAATGAGTATAAAGTATAAGTATAAAGTGACGGGGGCGTGGGGGAATGGTGGGATGGACGAGGGGACGGGGGAGGGAGGGAACGGTGGGGAGGATTAGGAGACAAGGAAGCTTGCTGTGGCTCAGCACCGCACATGTGTTGCTCAGCCACAGCAACGCGTGCCCGGGTACTGCCAGGTCTTTTAATATATGAATAATTGGCTAGAAACTTCATAAGTTAACCATATATATACAGTCATTTGTGAAGTGATTGTGTATGATACAATAAACCTTAAGGCTTAATGCTTAATAATGTGTATAATATGGATTGATTCCGTTACCATTCTTTCTATCACCTCGTCTGAGGCGACGTTCCCATTGACGTCATGTGTCTGTACCCATTGACGTCATGTGTCTGTACCCATTGACGTCATGTGTCTGTACCCATTGACGTCATGTGTCTGTACCCATTGACGTCATGTGACTGTACCCATTGACGTCCAGTGACTGTACCCATTGACGTCCATTGACTGTACCCATTGACGTCCTGTGTCTGTACCCATTGACGTCCTGTGTCTGTACACATTGACGTCATGTGACTGTCCCCATTGACGTCCTGTGTCTGTACCCATTGACGTCATGTGACTGTACCCATTGACGTCATGTGACTGTACCCATTGACGTCATGTGACTGTACCCATTGACGCCATGTGACTGTACCCATTGACGTCATGTGACTGTACCCATTGACGTCATGTGACTGTACCCATTGACGTCATGTGTCTGTACCCATTGACGTCATGTGACTGTACCCATTGACGTCATGTGACTGTACCCATTGACGTCCTGTGTCTGTACCCATTGACGTCATGTGACTGTACCCATTGACGTCATGTGACTGTACCCATTGACGTCATGTGACTGTACCCATTGACGTCATGTGACTGTACCCATTGACGTCAAGTGACTGTACCCATTGACGTCCTATGTCTGTACCCATTGACGTCATGTGACTGTACCCATTGACGTCCAGTGACTGTACCCATTGACGTGCTGTGACTGTACCCATTGACGTCATGTGACTGTACCCATTGACGTCATGTGACTGTACTCATTGACGTCCTATGTCTGTACCCATTGACGTCATGTGACTGTACCCATTGACGTCCAGTGACTGTACCCATTGACGTCATGTGACTGTACCCATTGACGTCATGTGACTGTACCCATTGACGTCATGTGACTGTACTCATTGACGTCCTATGTCTGTACCCATTGACGTCATGTGACTGTACCCATTGACGTCCAGTGACTGTACCCATTGACGTGCTGTGACTGTACCCATTGACGTCATGTGACTGTACCCATTGACGTCATGTGACTGTACTCATTGACGTCCTATGTCTGTACCCATTGACGTCATGTGACTGTACCCATTGACGTCCAGTGACTGTACCCATTGACGTCATGTGACTGTACCCATTGACGTCATGTGACTGTACCCATTGACGTCATGTGACTGTACTCATTGACGTCCTATGTCTGTACCCATTGACGTCATGTGACTGTACCCATTGACGTCATGTGACTGTACCCATTGACGTCATGTGACTGTACCCATTGACGTCATGTGACTGTACCCATTGACGTCATGTGACTGTACTCATTGACGTCATGTGACTGAACCCATTGACGTGATGCCCTTGTCTACCAACGAGTGTCTGCGTGACGCAGGTGACGCATAATGTGTCTTGGTCTCCCACAGTGTGTGATCTGCGTCAACGCCAAGGCCGCTATGCAGACCTTCCCCTGTGGCCACCGGGTCGTCTGTAGGAAGTGCTTCGTTAAGACCATCCAGGTGAGTACACGTGTTGTTGTGGTCACTCAGGTGAGTACAGGTGTTGTTGTGGTCACTCAGGTGAGTACAGGTGTTGTTGTGGTCACTCAGGTGAGTACACGTGTTGTTGTGGTCACTCAGGTGAGTACACGTGTTGTGTGGTCACTCAGGTGAGTACAGGTGTTGTTGTGGTCACTCAGGTGAGTACAGGTGTTGTTGTAGACACTCAGGTGAGTACAGGTGTTGTTGTGGACACTCAGGTGAGTACAGGTGTTGTTGTGGACACTCAGGTGAGTACAGGTGTTGTTGTGGTCACTCAGGTGAGTACACGTGTTGTTGTGGTCACTCAGGTGAGTACACGTGTTGTTGTGGTCACTCAGGTGAGTACAGGTGTTGTTGTGGTCACTCAGGTGAGTACACGTGTTGTGTGGTCACTCAGGTGAGTACAGGTGTTGTTGTGGTCACTCAGGTGAGTACACGTGTTGTGTGGTCACTCAGGTGAGTACAGGTGTTGTTGTGGTCACTCAGGTGAGTACAGGTGTTGTTGTAGACACTCAGGTGAGTACAGGTGTTGTTGTGGACACTCAGGTGAATACAGGTGTTGTTGTGGTCACTCAGGTGAGTACAGGTGTTGTTGTAGACACTCAGGTGAGTACACGTGTTGTTGTGGTCACTCAGGTGAGTACACGTGTTGTTGTGGTCACTCAGGTGAGTACAGGTGTTGTGTGGTCACTCAGGTGAGTACAGGTGTTGTTGTGGTGGTCACCCAGGTGAGTACACGTGTTGTTGTAGACACTCAGGTGAGTACAGGTGTTGTTGTTGTCACTCAGGTGAGTACAGGTGTTGTTGTGGTCACTCAGGTGAGCACAGGTGTTGTTGTGGTCACTCAGGTGAGTACAGGTGTTGTGGTCACTCAGGTAAGTACAGGTGTTGTTGTAGACACTCAGGTGAGTACAGGTGTTGTTGTGGTCACTCAGGTGAGTACAGGTGTTGTTGTAGACACTCAGGTGAGTTCAGGTGTTGTTGTGGTCACTCAGGTGAGTACAGGTGTTGTTGTGGTCACTCAGGTGAGTACAGGTGTTGTTGTGGACACTCAGGTGAGTACAGGTGTTGTTGTGGTCACTCAGGTGAGTACAGGTGTTGTTGTGGTCACTCAGGTGAGTACAGGTGTTGTTGTAGACACTCAGGTGAGTTCAGGTGTTGTTGTGGTCACTCAGGTGAGTACAGGTGTTGTTGTAGACACTCAGGTGAGTACAGGTGTTGTTGTGGTGGTCACTTAGGTGAGTACAGGTGTTGTTGTGGTCACTCAGGTGAGTACACGTGTTGTTGTGGTCACTCAGGTGAGTACAGGTGTTGTTGTGGTCACTCAGGTGAGTACAGGTGTTGTTGTGGTGGTCACTTAGGTGAGTACACGTGTTGTTGTGGTCACTCAGGTGAGTACAGGTGTTGGTGTGGTCACTCAGGTGAGTACAGGTGTTGTTGTGGTCACTCAGGTGAGTACAGGTGTTGTTGTGGTCACTCAGGTGAGTACACGTGTTGTTGTGGTCACTCAGGTGAGTACAGGTGTTGTTGTGGTCACTCACGTGAGTACAGGTGTTGTTGTGGTCACTCACGTGAGTACAGGTGTTGTTGTGGTCACTCAGGTGAGTACAGGTGTTGTACCTGTGGTCACTCAGGTGAGTACAGGTGTTGTACCTGTGGACACTCAGGTGTTGTACCTGTGGACACTCAGGTGTTGTACCTGTGGACACTCAGGTGTTGTACCTGTGGTCACTCAGGTGAGTACAGGTGTTGTACCTGTGGTCACTCAGGTGAGTACAAATATAGTTCTGGGGGCAGACAATCTAGCGAGACCTGTTATCTCTGCTAAATTTAACAGACAAAATCAGTTGTGTCATGAGAGAGCCGGGAGAGATACACTGAACCTGTGTGTGTGTGTGTGTGTAGGTAAGGTGTAAACTGGGTATATTAGAACACCTTAACTACCAGGTGTTAAACTCCTCTATTTGTACCCTCTTGTTATACCCACCTTGAGTATACTTCACGCTCCCTCCTGTCATACCCACCTTGAGTATACCTCACTCTCCTGTTATACCCACCTTGAGTATACCTCACTCTCCTGTTATACCCACCTTGAGTATACCTCACTCTCCTGTTATACCCACCTTGAGTATACCTCATTCTCCTGTCATACCCACCTTGAGTATACCTCACTGGCAAGATGGTGCTCCCGTCAATGAGAGCAGCCTCTCCAGATCACCACATAACAGACAGACACACTTGTGTACCTGAATAACTGAGCTGAGTGGTAGACGCTAAACTGGACCATGTCATAACAAATGTTATTGCTTGCCCGAATGTTCTTTGTCAGCTGCGTCACAATTGTCGGAATTATGTGCGCACATCTGTTGCGTCCTGTTGCATCTTGTTGCATCCTGTTGCGTTCTGTTGCATCCTGTTGCGTCTTGTTGCGTCTTGTTGCATCCTGTTGCGTTCTGTTGCGTCCTGTTGCATCCTGTTGCGTTCTGTTGCGTCCTGTTGCATCCTGTTGCGTTCTGTTGCGTCCTGTTGCATCCTGTTGCGTCCTGTTGCATCCTGTTGCGTTCTGTTGCGTCCTGTTGCGTCCTGTTGCATCCTGTTGCGTTCTTTTGCGTCCTGTTCCGTCCTGTTGCATCCTGTTGCGTCTTGTTGCGTTTTGTTGCGTCCTGTTGCGTCCTGTTGCATCCTGTTGCGTTATTTTGCGTCCTGTTCCGTCCTGTTGCATCCTGTTGCGTCCTGTTGCATCCTGTTGCGTTCTGTTGCGTTCTGTTGCGTCCTGTTGCGTCCTGTTGCGTCCTGTTGCATCCTGTTGCATCATGTTGCGTCCTGTTCCGTCCTGTTGCATCCTGTTGCGTCCTGTTGCATCCTGTTGCGTCCTGTTGCATCCTGTTGCGTCGTGATGAATCCTGTTGCATCCTTTTGCGTCCTGTTGCGTCCTGTTGCGTCCTGTTGCATCCTTTTGCGTCCTGTTAGTTGGAGGCGGGGAAAGTCTCCATGACGCAAAGAGAAGACGCGAAATGTTTGTATGTAATAATTACGTGACAGAATTCTATGATAGATTTTTCTCTTGTCAGAACCTATTGAACGATTTACATTGCCCTAGACATGGCTGCTTGCCCCAGACATGGCTGCTTGCCCCAGACATGGCTGCTTGCCCCAGACATGGCTGCTTGCCCCAGACATGGCTGCTTGCCCCAGACATGGCTGGCTGACCCAGACATGGCTGGCTGCTCCAGACATGGCTGGCTGCCCCAGACATGGCTGGCTGCCCCAGACATGGCTGGCTTCTCCAGACATGGCTGGCTGCCCCAGACATGGCTGGCTGCCCCAGACATGGCTGGCTGCCCCAGACATGGCTGGCTGCCCCAGACATGGCTGGCTTCTCCAGACATGGCTGGCTGCTCCAGACATGGCTGGCTGCCCCAGACATGGCTGGCTGCCCCAGACATGGCTGGCTTCTCCAGACATGGCTGGCTGCCCCAGACATGGCTGGCTTCTCCAGACATGGCTGGCTGCTCCAGACATGGCTGGCTGCCCCAGACATGGCTGGCTGCCCCAGACATGGCTGGCTGCCCCAGACATGGCTGGCTGCCCCAGACATGGCTGGCTGCCCCAGACATGGCTGGCTGCCCCAGACATGGCTGATTGTACTTTTTGTGAAAAAAGAGGAAAACTTAAATGAGCAAATGTATTGAAATTAAATCCACGAACTAGTGCCTATGGATTTTAAGGAATTGATAATGTAATGAAAACATTAATAAGACTATATATTATAATTAAATTAAGAGTCAAACTCACTCGCACAAATTGGGGCGTAAAGACATTAAGAAACTATTATGTCACTAGCTCAATCATCCGATGATGCAGGTTCTTCATCAGAATAAATCATGGATATAAAATTATTTTATTGAACAGCGAAATAAACGTCAATTAAATTCATTTGGCCATTAAAGTAGATGGAAATTATCTGTAAGTATTAAATGGCTAATAAATGGTTATTAAATAAGTCGATCTTATTTTGAAGATCAATAATGCACTAATGGTTAGTACTACGAAATAGTTAAGACAGCTTAGCTGTATGGGTGAGATAGAAGCACGCATCAGTGGTAGAGGCTTCACTAGGCTTGTCCAGACATGCCGTCCTGGACCACACGTGGAGGAAAGTCTTATCTTCCCTCGTGTTGCTCTGCACAAGCTGAAATTACAATGGATTTGTAAAAACTGTTTACTTCGAGAATAATTTCTCTATCTCTACATAAATGGAAGAGTGTGGTCCAGAATGGGGCTTACTTTTTGTTAAGAGGAGACTGTGTCATAACGAAGAGCAAGTTTACACGTTTGTCATAAAGAGATCTCAATAAGTACCAAACCATGCAACTAAACCAATTATTGCTCGTCGAAACGACCATTTGATCGGTGCTGGAGTTACTGCGGTGCCCAGACATTCGCTGCTGCCTGAATGTCCTCTGTATGGCCAGTTAAATTACATAAACTCCATGCAACCTGGTCGGTAAGATGGCCGCTCTCACTCTCGCCTGGTAAGGCAGTGTGAGAATAATCACGTCTCCTCTCCTCCCTCCTGCTAGTCTCACTGACGCATGCACAAAAGCACGTAGTGATAAAAAGAAGAATTATTCTCCTAATGATTACTCTATTTTGTGAGGCAAAAAGGCTGTGTTTGATAATATAAAGAGGTGATGTTATATATATATTCTCGTCATATAATAATTAATAGGAACTGAGTTCATATAGACGAGAAGTGGAGGTAGAATTTCATTCCTCCATGTTAACTATAGGATAACAGAGATTACTGTTATCTTGTCATCTGCAGCTAATAACATGAATTAATATGATCACTGGTTTATATAGTATCAGTCAATAATTCTTAGCAAAGAATACTTATACATAGCGAGAATAGAATTTAATTCTCTGGTATGTAGATATTATCTTTCCCAATACTAAGTGATATGAAGCACCCACGCCATGAAGTACATATAGTCGGTAAAATATTTTGTGCAGTAGGAAAGAATTTAATATGATTAATCTACAAGTTAGTAATATTAGTAAATTACTGTGGATAATACAAGAATCATTTATTAGAATATTGAAATGACAAATAAGTGTTGAATATTTTGGCTGTCTAGTGGCTGCCCCAGCGCCATCTCTCGGGCAGCCACCAGACATAGCTGGCTGCCCCAGCGCCATCTCTCGGGCAGCCACCAGACATAGCTGGCTGCCCCAGCGCCATCTCTCGGGCAGCCACCAGACATAGCTGGCTGCCCCAGCGCCATCTCTGGGGCAGCCACCAGACATAGCTGGCTGCTCCAGCGCCATCTCTCGGGCAGCCACCAGACATAGCTGGCTGCCCCAGCGCCATCTCTGGGGCAGCCACCAGACATAGCTGGCTGCCCCAGCGCCATCTCTGGGGCAGCCACCAGACATAGCTGGCTGCCCCAGCGCCATCTCTGGGGCAGCCACCAGACATAGCTGGCTGCCCCAGCGCCATCTCTGGGGCAGCCACCAGACATAGCTGGCTGCCCCAGCGCCATCTCTGGGGCAGCCACCAGACATAGCTGGCTGCCCCAGCGCCATCTCTGGGGCAGCCACCAGACATAGCTGGCTGCCCCAGCGCCATCTCTGGGGCAGCCACCAGACATAGCTGGCTGCCCCAGCGCCATCTCTCGGGCAGCCACCAGACATAGCTGGCTGCCCCAGCGCCATCTCTGGGGCAGCCACCAGACATAGCTGGCTGCTCCAGCGCCATCTCTCGGGCAGCCACCAGACATAGCTGGCTGCCCCAGCGCCATCTCTGGGGCAGCCACCAGACATAGCTGGCTGCCCCAGCGCCATCTCTCGGGCAGCCACCAGACATAGCTGGCTGCCCCAGCGCCATCTCTCGGGCAGCCACCAGACATAGCTGGCTGCCCCAGCGCCATCTCTGGGGCAGCCACCAGACATAGCTGGCTGCCCCAGCGCCATCTCTCGGGCAGCCACCAGACATAGCTGGCTGCTCCAGAGATGGCTGGCTGCCCCAGAGATGGCTGGCTGGCCAAGCGAAGGCTGGCTGCCCCAGACATTGCTGGCTGCCCCAGAGATGGCTGGCTGCCCGAGAAATGGCTAGCTGCCAAAGAGATGGCTGGCTGCCCCAGGAAAGGCTGGCTGCCCCCAGAGATGGCTGGCAACCCCGAGATGGCTGGCTGTCCCAGGGATGGCTGGCTGCCCCAGAGATGGCTGGCTGCCCCAGAGATGGTTGGCTGCCCCAGAGATGGCTGGCTGCCCCAGAGATGGTTGACTGCCCCAGAGATGGCTGGCTGCCCCAGAGATGGTTGACTGCCCCAGAGATGGCTAGCTGCCCTAGAGATAGTTGGCTGCCCCAGAGATGGTTAACTGCCCCAGAGATGGCTGACTGCCCCAGGAATGGCTGACTGCCCCAGAGATGGCTGGCTGCCCCAGAGATGGCTGACTGTCCCAGAGATGGCTGACTGCCCCAGAAATGGCTGACTGCCCCAGAAATGGCTGACTGCCCCAGAAATGGCTGGCAGCCCAGAGATGGCTGGCTGCCCCAGGAATGGCTGGCTGCCCCCAGAGATGGCTGGCTGCCCCAGGGATGGCTGGCTGCCCCCAGAGATGGCTGGCTGCCCCAGGAATGGCTGGCTGCCCCAGAGATGGCTGACTGCCCCAGAGATGGTTGACTGCCCCAGAGATGGCTGACTGCCCCAGGAATGGCTGGCTGCCCCAGAGATGCTGACTGCCCCAGAGATGGCTGACTGCCCCAGAGATGGCTGACTGCCCCAGAGATGGCTGACTGCCCCAGAGAAGGCTGACTGCCCCAGAGATGGCTGGCTGCCCCAGAGATGGCTGGCTGCCCCAGAGATGGCTGGCTGCCCCAGAGATGGCTGGCTGCCCCAGAGATGGCTGGCTGCCCCAGAGATGGCTGGCTGCCCCAGAGATAGCTGACTGCCCCAGAGATGGCTTGCTGCCCCAGAGATGGTTGACTGCCCCAGAGATGGCTGGCTGCCCCAGAGATGGTTGACTACCCCAGAGATGGCTAGCTGCCCTAGAGATAGTTGGCTGCCCCAGAGATGGTTGACTGCCCCAGAGATGGCTGACTGCCCCATAGATGGGTAACTGCCCTAGAGATAGTTGGCTGCCCCAGAGATGGCTGACTGCCCCAGAGATGGCTGGCTGCCCCAGAGATGGCTGACTGCCCCAGAGATTGCTGACTGCCCCAGAGATAGCTGGCTGCCCCAGAGATGGTTGACTGCTCCAGAGATGGTTGACTGCCCCAGAGATGGTTGACTACCCCAGAGATGGCTAGCTGCCCTAGAGATAGTTGGCTGCCCCAGAGATAGTTGGCTGCCCCAGAGATGGCTGACTGCCCCAGAGATGGCTGGCTGCCCCAGAAATGGCTAGCTGCCCCAGAGATGGTTGACTGCCCCAGAAATTGCTAGCTGCTCCAGATATGGCTGACTGCCGCAGAGATGGCTGGCTGCCCAGAGATGGCTGGCTGCCCCAGGAATGTCTGGCTGCCCCAGAGATGGCTGGCTGCCCCAGAGATGGCTGACTGCCCCAGATATGGCTGACTGCCGCAGAGATGGCTGGCTGCCCAGAGATGGCTGGCTGCCCCAGGAATGTCTGGCTGCCCCAGAGATGGCTGGCTGCCCCAGAGATGGCTAACTGCCCTAGAGATAGCTGGCTGCCCCAGAGATGGCTGAGTTCCCCAGAGATGGCTGGTAGTCCCAGAGATGGCTGGCTGCCCCAGAGATGGCTGGCTGCCCCAGAGATGGCTGAGTGTCCCAGAGATGGCTGGCTGCCCCAGACATGGCTGACTGCCCCAGAGATGGCTGGCTGCCCCAGGGATGGCTGGCGTTCCACACTCACACGTAACTCGATGGAATAATATCAGTATCAATTAAGAGAACTGAGAAAAATAAAGGTAAGATTACAATATTAAAATTGGCTGATAACTTTTTCAGTAAGAAGTTTGGTGAATTTTGGGCTGAAATTATTACAATGAGATGGATGGATGCCGCCTCGGGGGGGGGGGGAGGGGGGAGGGGGCTTGTGGTGACGTTATCTCGCACATGACAGTTAGTCGATTGTTCGATGATTGATGAAGATTAAGCCGCCCAAGAGGTGGCATGGGCATGAATAGACCGCAGAACAGTTAGTCCTCTGGCTAAGTACTTCCTCACTACCAGTCAACCCTCAACCTGTCCTCACACTTGACGCACAGGTATTTTGACGCTCTCAAACACCAACACCAACATTCCCGGTGTTGTATATAGTAACATTAAACGCTCCGAAGTATTACTGTGTCCTCTGAGTAATGAGGAGTCAGCAAATCTTCATACATAATGGGCACATGTGGGAAAATATCCCATATTCAGTATTTTATATAAATTTTATACAATTAAGCCTACACTAAGAAAATTTATTTTCTGTTGATGTAGAAAATGTAATCAAACTAAATATACTGGAACAAGAACCATTGTGATTACTTTCTCCATCTTCGGGGGAGAAAACGCGATATAACGTCGCAATTAATACATAATACTGAGGGTATTGACGTCTCTGTTATATCTTCAACTTTACAGTCCCGGGGCTCAGTTACACTTGGTGAAATCTATGTAATTCCAATAATAAATAGTAATAGTAGTAGGCATCCTCCAGTCTCGGGAGACTATGGAGTTGCGCCCTGGTTGTCATTCCTGGTGCAGCGTCTGGTGTGACTGATGAGGCCAATCCCAGAGTGGCAGTCCATCCCACACCGAGCACAAACGAAGTCCGATTCTGGTCTGTCTTCCTGGCTACCGGCTTTCCTTCTCTGGCTCTTTGCCTCCTATTTCTTGGCAAGTGACTCCTCGAACTTGGAGAGACCTCTTTGAACAGACTGCCCCCAGTGTAACACCGTAAAGGTGTTTTGTATTTAAGCTATACATAGTTCAGGAGTCACAGACAAGGTTGAGAGGCGCCAGGTTGGCGGCCCCTAGTAATTAACATAGTCACACCTCTAGAGTGTTAATGACCACCAAGTGATCAATGTCAGGTCGTGTGAAATTGACCTGGTTTCTGCTAAGCTCATAATTGTAGCCGGGTATCCGGGTGGGTCCTTCAAACATGCCGCCAGTTTAAGGTGTGGCTTGGTAGAGTGCCTGGGGCTGTCTACTTGTGGGCGGAGTTAGCTACTTGGTCCCCAATATATACCCAGGGTACTGTACACTCCAGAGAATAGGAGAGCAGCCCAGCAGAGCAGAGGACAGTATAGCCAGGCAGGCTGTCAGCCGGACGGGAGCGACTGTCAACTGCAGACCCTCCCCTCCTCTCTATCCAGCTATAGGCAGACACTTGGTGAGTTGAACATGAAAGGTGACTTATTTCGTGTACTAAGAAGTTGTGTGATCTCTAGGTGCAGACAGCTGTAGTGACTCAAAGTTGTGTGTGGCGGTTCACATTGTTTATCTGGACATATTGAACCTTCAGTTCGATGGCTTGACTTCTAATATTTATCATGCTAAGTAAATACTTGATTCACTTACTTTTAATTTGATTTTAATTGTATTCCCGAGTTCTTGGAATTTCTTATATAATATGCCAACTAGAGTGTAGAGTGCTCTTGAGTTATAGACTTAACGAAGCTTACATAGGTACATGATACAGATAAAACATGCTATAATGACCTTTTTATGCATCTTTAAGAATTTTGTGAATATGACAAGTTCCATTCCTTGTTTTGTATGTAATGGACTAGAATGGATAGTGGCAGTCTACTTTCTACTTCTACTTATCTATCCTTCTACCTCTACCACTTCCTCTCCTACTCACTTCCTACTCCCTCTCCTCTCCCTCCGCCTCTCTTCCCCCCTGTCCCTTTCACCTGACGACCCTCCTTACTCCTCCCCACCCACTCCTCCCTCCTCCCTCACCCCAAACCCTCACTAATTACTTCATTATTCCTCTCTTTCCTTTCGGTTCTCTTATACGTTCATGGCAGTGAACTGTTCTAGAGTTCCCTAGAGTCGCGAGGAGCTGATCACGTTACAATGCCTTGTGTTCGTGACATCTAGGTAATCAAATACCTGGGTCACAAGGTGTTGAATTGGAGAGGCTGCAGGAGGGACTCTAGGGGCAGCACTGGAATAGTTAACTAGGAGGTGGAATAATGGAAAAAAAGAGACCTATTGCCCCCCCCCCCCCCGTAACACCAGGCTGAACGGTCTGCGGCCAGTGTTTCCCACGTACCAAGATCAACGTCCATGGCTTTCAGGTCCCTCTTGCATACGTCTTTGTACCGTAGCTGGGAATTATAAATAATATAAGTCCAAAATCTACTCATATCTAATAATAGAATAAATTTTAACCGCATCGCGCCGAAGAAAACGGGACGGGGGAGGATAGAGAGGGAGACTCCGTTGTGTGGTTCAGGAGACCCAGGCGGGAGCACCTCTCATGTCCTTAGTGTTACTCCTGTGTTACGCTGCCCTGCCACCCTGTCACGCTGGGAAGACCCTCTGGGAAGACCCTCTGGGAAGACCCTCTGGGAAGACACTCTGGGAAGACACTCTGGGAAGTACCTCTGCGTCATACATTCTGTATCTAGTTTTACAGTGGACCGGACAGTGAAACTTGTATTCACCTAGTTGTGCTTGCGGGGGTTGAGCTTTGCTCTTTCTGTCCGCCTCTTAACTGCATGTCAATAAACTGTTTCTACTACTACTATTTTTCCCCCACACCACACACACACACCAGGATGGAGCCCGTGACAGCTGACTAACTCCCAGGTACCTATTTACTGCTAGGTAACAGGGGCATAGGGTGAACTCTGCCCATCGTTTCTCGCCGGCGCCCGGGATCGAACCCAGGATCACGTGACCAGCGTGCTGTCGGCTCGGCCACCAGTTCCCGCGCAGAGCACCTGCGCCAGTCTCACGGGGTAAGGATCTCACTCTCAATCAACAATCAAATTAAATGTGTTTAATATTAACCGTCTTGTCGGCACTAACTGCTGTTAAGGTGTGATCACACTACCTGGGATGTCGTGGTAACCTTACCCAGTAAAGTGACGCCATTAACACCTATTGTCGGCCATGAGAGACCGGGCCTCACGTGACGACTACGTCCCGGTATTCGTGATGACTACGTGACCAGTGATTATACTCCAACTGTTCCCGAACTCACGTCCTCTGTCCCATATGTACTTCTTCACGCTTCGTCCAGCGGGGCTATCTACCACAGCTGCCAGTCTACCACAGCTGCCAGTCTACCACAGCAGCCAGTCTACCACAGCAGCCAGTCTACCACAGCTGCCAGTCTACCACAGCAGCCAGTCTACCACAGCAGCCTGTCTACCACAGCTGCCAGTCTACCACAGCAGCCAGTCTACCACAGCAGCCAGTCTACCACAGCTGCCAGTCTACCACAGCTGCCAGTCTACCACAGCAGCCAGTCTACCACAGCAGCCAGTCTACCACAGCTGCCAGTCTACCACAGCTGCCAGTCTACCACAGCTGCCAGTCTACCACAGCAGCCAGTCTACCACAACTGCCAGTCTACCACACCTGCCAGTCTACCACACCTGCCAGTCTACCACACCTGCCAGTCTACCACACCTGCCAGTCTACCACAGCTGCCAGTCTGCCACAGCTGCCAGTCTACCACAGCAGCCAGTCTATCACAGCAGCCAGTCTACCACAGCTGCCAGTCTACCACAGCTGCCAGTCTACCATAACTGCCAGTCTACCACAGCTGCCAGTCTACCACAGCTGCCAGTCTACCACAGCTGCCAGTCTACCACAGCAGCCAGTCTATCACAGCAGCCAGTCTACCACAGCTGCCAGTCTACCATAACTGCCAGTCTACCACAGCTGCCAGTCTACCACAGCTGCCAGTCTACCACAGCAGCCAGTCTACCACAGCTGCCAGTCTACCACACCTGCCAGTCTACCACACCTGCCAGTCTACCACACCTGCCAGTCTACCACACCTGCCAGTCTACCACAGCAGCCAGTCTACCACAGCTGCCAGTCTATCACAGCAGCCAGTCTACCACAGCTGCCAGTCTACCACAGCTGCCAGTCTACCACAACTGCCAGTCTACCACAGCTGCCAGTCTACCACAGCTGCCAGTCTACCACAGCTGCCAGTCTACCACAGCTGCCAGTCTACCACAGCTGCCAGTCTACCACAGCAGCCAGTCTACCACAGCAGCCAGTCTACCACAGCAGCCAGTCTACCACAGCTGCCAGTCTACCACAGCTGCCAGTCTACCACAGCTGCCAGTCTACCACAGCTGCCAGTCTACCACAGCAGCCAGTCTACCACAACTGCCAGTCTACCACAGCTGCCAGTCTACCACAGCTGCCAGTCTACCACAGCTGCCAGTGGTCGTCATGAAAGGTCAAATGCTCGTTAACTCAACGATCAAATCCCCGGTATATAACTGGCCAACTGCCAACACGCCCTCAATACGTAGCCTAGTATAAGCTTCGCCTAAATATACACAATGTGGTAATATATACAGCTGTGTCTCTATGTGTGACAACATTAACGAGTCTACGCTCGCTGAAAGCTGAGCAAACCTGTAGATGAGCAGCTGACTTGCAGCGGGTCGTTCCATTGGTCTAAGAACCGTACTATCAATTCCAGGGCACGAGAGGCCAGTTGAGTTGTCTCAAGAGGCTGGAATTGTTGTCTGTGTACTCACCTAGTTGTGCTCGCAGAGGTTGAGCTCTGGCTGTGTGTGCTGTGTCGCCACCTGCTCCTACAACCCCTCGCCACACATAACTTCCTCCGGGATTCGTTAAACGCTTACAGATTCACTCGCGAAACCTTTACATCTTTCCTTGATCATGGCGGCTAAGTCTGTCTGTATTAAACAGTTTACGAGCTTGCAGACCTCGCACCCAACGTTGTTATTCTTATGGTCGACCTCGGAGCGCTTCGCACCTCGTAAACTGCTTCATGAATATAAACTAAGTCGTCATGACGGAGGGAAGATGCAGAGGTTTCGTAGGTGGCCAGGGGAACACTTGGTGAGTCCTCTCTCAGCGGGGGAGGAGGCGTGAGTGTCCCTAGACACCACCAGCGTCCTCACGGCCCAACCAGCTCTCACCTTCCTGTAACAACCCACCTGCTCTCCCTCCGTGATGGTCCAACCCGTCCTCTTAAAAATAACGTCACTTTAGGCCCGTATGCGCACTATGGCCAAATTTGGACGTAAATTGAAATGAAATCGACTCACAAAAGTGACGTACTGTTCCGTTTTCTGTTTGAGTCGTCCGGCTTACTCGGCCAGCTTAGAAAAGGAAACTTTCCATTAACTTTTTTCATATCGTTTTGAAACTTTATGAGAACTTCCTGCCCCCCTAACCTACCAGAGGACCTTAACTTACCGTTGCTGGAAAAAAAAATCCCAAATTTATTTTATATTTTTTTTCATTTTCAAATTACGTCCATATTCGGCCATACGGCCGTGAGGGTTATGAGGGAGGTGAGGGTTATGAGGGAGGTGAGGGTTATGAGGGAGGTGAGGGTTGTGAGGGAGGTGAGGGTTGTGAGGGAGGTGAGGGTTGTGAGGGAGGTGAGGGTTGTGAGGGAGGTGAGGGTTGTGAGGGAGGTGAGGGTTGTGAGGGAGGTGAGGGAGGTGAGGGTTGTGAGGGAGGTGAGGGTTGTGAGGGAGGTGAGGGTTGTGAGGGAGGTGAAGGTTGTGAGGGAGGTGAGGGTTGTGAGGGAGGTGAGGGTTGTGAGGGAGGTGAGGGTTATGAGGGAGGTGAGGGAGGTGAGGGTTGGAGGGGTGAGGGTTGTGAGGGAGGTGTGGGTTGTGAGGGAGGTGAGGGTTGTGAGGGAGGTGAGGGTTGTGAGGGAGGTGAGGGTTATGAGGGAGGTGAGGGTTATGAGGGAGGTGAGGGTTATGAGGGAGGTGAGGGTTATGAGGGAGGTGAGGGTTATGAGGGAGGTGAGGGTTATGAGGGAGGTGAGGGTTGTGAGGGAGGTGAGGGTTGTGAGGGAGGTGAGGGTTGTGAGGGAGGTGAGGGTTGTGAGGAGGTGAGGGTTGTGAGGGAGGTGAGGGTAGTGAGGGAGGTGAAGGTTGTGAGGGAGGTGAGGGTTGTGAGGGAGGTGAAGGTTGTGAGGGAGGTGAAGGTTGTGAGGGAGGTGAAGGTTGTGAGGGAGGTGAGGGTTGTGAGGGAGGTGAGGGTTGTGAGGGAGGTGAAGGTTGTGAGGGAGGTGAGGGAGGTGAAGGTGTCAGGGAGGTGAAGGTTGTGAGAGAGGTGAGGGTTGTGAGGGAGGTGAAGGTTGTGAGGGAGGTGAGGGAGGTGAGGGAGGTGAAGGTTGTGAGGGAGGTGAGGGAGGTGAGGGAGGTGAAGGTTGTGAGGGAGGTGAAGGTTGTGAGGGAGGTGAGGGTTGTGAGGGAGGTGAAGGTTGTGAGGGAGGTGAGGGAGGTGAGGGTTGTGAGGGAGGTGAAGGTTGTGAGGGAGGTGAGGGTTGTGAGGGAAGTGAGGGTTGTGAGGGAAGTGAGGGTTGTGATGGAGGTGAGGGTTGTGAGGGTTGTGAGGGAGGTGAGGGTTGTGAGGGAGGTGAAGGTTGTGAGGGAGGTGAAGGTTGTGAGGGAGGTGAGGGTTGTGAGGGAGGTGAGGGTTGTGAGGGAGGTGAGGGAGGTGAAGGTTGTGAGGGAGGTGAGGGAGGTGAGGGTTGTGAGGGAGGTGAGGGTTGTGAGGGAGGTGAGGGTTGTGAGGGAGGTGAGGGAGGTGAAGGTTGTGAGGGAGGTGAGGTTGTGAGGGAGGTGAGGGTTGTGAGGGAGGTGAGGGTTGTGAGGGAGGTGAGGGTTGTGAGGGAGGTGAGGGTATGAGGGAGGTGAGAGTTGTGAGGGAGGTGAGGGTTATGAGGGAGGTGAGGGTTTTGAGGGAGGTGAGGGTTGTGAGGGAGGTGAGGGTTGTGATGGAGGTGAGGGTTATGAGGGAGGTGAGGGTTGTGAGGGAGGTGAGGGTTGTGAGGGAGGTGAGGGTTGTGAGGGAGGTGAGGGTTGTGAGGGAGGTGAGGGTTGTGAGGGAGGTGAGGGTTGTGATGGAGGTGAGGGTTGTGATGGAGGTGAGGGTTATGGAGGTGAGGGTTGTGAGGGAGGTGAGGGTTGTGATGGAGGTGAGGGTTGTGAGGGAGGTGAGGGTTATGAGGGGAGGTGAGGGTTATGAGGGAGGTGAGGGTTGTGAGGGAGGTGAGGGTTGTGAGGGAGGTGAGGGTTGTGAGGGAGGTGAGGGTTGTGAGGGAGGTGAAGGTTGTGAGGGAGGTGAGGGAGGTGAGGGAGGTGAAGGTTGTGAGGGAGGTGAGGGTTGTGAGGGAGGTGAGGGTTGTGAGGGAGGTGAAGGTTGTGAGGGAGGTGAAGGTTGTGAGGGAGGTGAGGGAGGTGAGGGTTGTGAGGGAGGTGAGGGTTGTGAGGGAGGTGAGGGTTGTGAGGGAGGTGAGGGTTGTGAGGGAGGTGAGGGTTGTGAGGGAGGTGAGGGTTATGAGGGAGGTGAGGGTTGTGAGGGAGGTGAGGGTTGTGAGGGAGGTGAGGGTTGTGATGGAGGTGAGGGTTGTGAGGGTTGTGAGGGAGGTGAGGGTTGTGAGGGAGGTGAGGGAGGTGAGGGTTGTGAGGGAGGTGAGGGTTGTGAGGGAGGTGAGGGTTGTGAGGGAGGTGAGGGTTGTGAGGGAGGTGAGGGAGGTGAGGGAGGTGAGGGTTGTGAGGGAAGTGAGGGATGTGAGGGTTGTGAGGGAGGTGAGGTTGTGAGGGAGGTGAGGGTTGTGAGGGAGGTGAGGGTTGTGAGGGAGGTGAGGGTTGTGAGGGAGGTGAGGGTTGTGAGGGAGGTGAGGGTTATGAGGGAGGTGAGGGTTGTGAGGGAGGTGAGGGTTGTGAGGGTTGTGAGGGAGGTGAGGGTTGTGAGGGAGGTGAGGGTTGTGAGGGAGGTGAGGGTTGTGAGGGAGGTGAGGGAGGTGAGGGAGGTGAGGGTTGTGAGGGAGGTGAGGGTTGTGAGGGAGGTGAGGGTTGTGAGGGAGGTGAGGGTTGTGAGGGAGGTGAGGGTTGTGAGGGAGGTGAGGGTTGTGAGGGAGGTGAGGGAGGAGAGGGTTGTGAGGGACCAACTCGGCCACTGCCACTCTCTCACTCATAATTGTTATAACTGTACTGGAGGTAAACCTGGACACACACACACACACACACACACACACACACACACACACACACACACACACAGAAAATCCCAGAGATAAGAAATCCCAGAGATAAGAGAGGGAATAGCTAACCAGGAACCACTGGAAGAGTTTGAGATTACCAGCGGGGAAGTAAGGAAGTGTTTTACTAGAATTGGATGTGACAAAGGCTATAGGCCCAGATGGAATCTCCCTTGGATACTAAAGAAGGAGCAGAAGAACTGTGCCTACCACTCTCCATGGTGTATAACAAATCACTGGCAACAGGGGAACTGCCAGAAATTTGGAAAGCAGCTAACGTAGTCCCGATATACAAGAAAGGGGATAGACAGGAGGCACTGAATTACAGACCAGTGTCCCTAACCTGCATACCATGCAAGATGATGGAGAAGATTGTGCGAAGAAAGCTAGTGGAGCACCTGGAGCGAAAGAACTTTGTAACACGGCATCAACATGGATTCAGGGATGGCAGGTCCTGCCTCACAGGGTTACTTGAATTCTACGACCAGGCAACAAAAATAAGGCAAGAAAGAGAAGGGTGGGCAGACTGCATATTTTTGGATTGTCAGAAAGCCTTTGACACAGTGCCACACAAGAGGCTAGTGAAGAAACTGGAGATGCAGGCTGGAGTGAAAGGGAAGGTACTCCGTTGGATACAGAGTACCTAAGCAACAGGAGACAACGAGTCAGTGTGAGGGGTGAGGTCTCAGATTGGCGAGACGTTACGAGTGGAGTACCGCAGGGGTCAGTCCTTGGACCTATACTGTTTTCTGATATATGTAAATGATCTTCCAGAGGGTATAGAATCGTTTCTCTCAATGTTTGCTGATGATGCAAAAATTATGAGGAGGATTGAAACTGAGGACGATAGTAGAGGCTGCAAGATGACCTAGACAGACTGAGTGAATGGTCCAACAATGGCTGTTGAAGTTCAACCTGAGTAAATGCAAAGTAATGAAACTAGGTGGTGGAAATAGGAGGCCAAACACAGGATACAGAATAGGAGATGAAGTACTTAATGAAACGAACAGAGAGAACGATCTAGGAGTTGATATCTCACCAAACCTGTCTCCTGAAGCCCACATAAAAAGAATAACGTCTGCGGCATATGCGAGGCTGGCTAACATCAGAACAGCGTTCAGGAACCTGTGTAAGGAATCATTCAGAATCTTGTACACCACATATGTAAGACCAATCCTGGAGTATGCGGCCCCCGCATGGAGCCCGTACCTTGTCAAGCACAAGACGAAGCTGGAAAAAGTCCAAAGGTATGCCACTAGACTAGTCCCAGAACTAAGAGGCATGAGTTACGAGGAAAGGCTGCGGGAAATGCACCTTACGACACTGGAAGACAGAAGAGTAAGGGAGACATGATCACAACCTACAAAATCCTCAGAGGAATCGACCGGGTAAACAAGAATAAACTATTCAACACTGGTGGGACGCGAACAAGGGGACACAGGTGGAAACCGAGTACCCACATGAGCCACAGAGACGTTAGAAGGAACTTTTTCAATGTCAGAGTAGTTAACGGATAGAATGCATTAGGCAGTGATGTTGTGGAGGCTGACTCCATACACAGTTTTAAAATGTAGATATGATAGAGCCCAGTAGGCTCAGGA
>NC_059654.1:14015078-14560816 GCF_020424385.1 Procambarus clarkii | reverse complement strand
GGACCAGGGGCACCAACACTCCCTCAGAAGACCAGGGGCACCAACACTCCCTCAGAAGACCAGGGGCACCAACACTCCCTCAGAGGACCAGGGGCGCCAACACTCCCTCAGAAGACCAGGGGCACCAACACTCCCTCAGAAGACCAGGGGCACCAACACTCCCTCAGAAGACCAGGGGCGCCAACACTCCCTCAGAAGACCAGGGGCGCCAACACTCCCTCAGAAGACCAGGGGCGCCAACACTCCCTCAGAAGACCAGGGGCACCAACACTCCCTCAGAAGACCAGGGGCGCCTGGTGGAACAAGAAGGTGGTCGGGTGACAAAGGGCGGAACACGGGGGAACACATGGCTTAATTTGCCTTCCGAGACCACAAGGAGGCGCTGACCACAGACCCGACCACAGCAGAGACGCCCGACCTTACACACAACCCGCAGACAGGGACCCCCCTGCCAGAGTCCCCCGTGGGACCGTAAAGGATCCCCAGCCACAGTCCCCCGTGGGACCGTAAAGGATCCCCAGCCACAGTCCCCCATAGGACCGTAAAGGACCCCCAGCCACAGTTCCCCGTGGGACCGTAAAGGACCCCCAGCCACAGTTCTCCGTGGGACCGTAAAGGACCCCCTGCAACAGTCCCCCGTGGGACCGTAAAGGACCCCCAGCCACAGTCCCCCGTGGGACCGTAAAGGACCTCCCAGCCACAGTCCCCCGTGGGACCGTAAAGGACCCCCAGCCACAGTCCCCCGTGGGACCGTAAAGGACCCCCAGTCACAGTCCCCCGTGGGACCGTAAAGGACCCCCAGCCACAGTCCCCCGTGGGACCGTAAAGGACCCCCAGTCACAGTCCCCCGTGGGACCGTAAAGGACCCCCAGCCACAGTCCCCCGTGGGACCGTAAAGGACCCCCAGCCACTGTCCCCCGTGGGACCGTAAAGGACCCCCAGCCACAGTCCCCCGTGGGACCGTAAAGGACCCCCAGCCACAGTCCCCCGTGGGACCGTAAAGGACCCCCAGTCACAGTCCCCCGTGGGACCGTAAAGGACCCCCAGCCACAGTCCCCCGTGGGACCGTAAAGGACCCCCAGCCACTGTCCCCCATGGGACCGTAAAGGACCCCCAGTCACAGTCCCCCGTGGGACCGTAAAGGACCCCCAGCCACAGTCCCCCGTGGGACCGTAAAGGACCCCCAGCCACAGTCCCCCGTGGGACCGTAAAGGACCCCCAGCCACTGTCCCCCATGGGACCGTAAAGGACCCCCAGTCACAGTCCCCCGTGGGACCGTAAAGGACCCCCAGCCACAGTCCCCCGTGGGACCGTAAAGGACCCCCAGTCACAGTCCCCCGTGGGACCGTAAAGGACCCCCAGCCACAGTCCCCCGTGGGACCGTAAAGGACCCCCAGTCACAGTCCCCCGTGGGACCGTAAAGGACCCCCAGCCACAGTCCCCCGTGGGACCGTAAAGGACCCCCAGCCACAGCCACAGTCCCCCGTGGGACCGTAAAGGACCCCCAGCCACAGTCCCCCGTGGGACCGTAAAGGACCCCCAGCCACAGCCACAGTCCCCCGTGGGACCGTAAAGGACCCCCAGCCACAGACACAGTCCCCCGTGGGACCGTAAAGGACCCCCAGCCACAGACACAGCCCTCCCCCCCCCCTCATGTCTTATATTCACACCAATATATAAACATTTACGAAGCTGTAAATATATATATAGCTGTTACCTGGTGAAGTGTTCTTGTGGTCGAGGCTCTCTGGCACTCTGGTGTCACTCATGTTTATACACCTGGCACTCTGGTGTCACTCATGTTTATACACCTGGCACTCTGGTGTCACTCATGTTTATACACCTGGCACTCTGGTGTCACTCATGTTTATACACCTGGCACTCTGGTGTCACTCATGTTTATACACCTGGCACTCTGGTGTCACTCATGTTTATACACCTGGCACTCTGGTGTCACTCATGTTTATACACCTGGCGCACACACACACACACACACACGCACACACACACACACACATAAGGGGGCCTCGTAGCCTGGTGGATAGCGCGCAGGATTCGTAATTCTGTGGTGCGGGTTCGATTCCCGCACGAGGCAGAAACAAATGGGCAAAGTTTCTTTCACCCTGAATGCCCCTGTTACCTAGCAGTAAATAGGTACCTGGGAGTTAGTCAGCTGTCACGGGTTGATCCTGGGGGGGGGTGTGTGTGTGTGTGGTGTGGAAAAAAAAAATAGTAATTAGTAAACAGTTGATTGACAGTTGAGAGGCGGGCCGAAAGAGCAAAGCTTAACCCCCGTAAAAACACAACTAGTAAACACACAACTAGTAAACACACACACACACACACACACACACACACACACACGGCGGGACCAAAGAGCCAAACACACACACACACACACACACACACACACACACACACACACACACACACACACACACACACACACACACACACACATACACATTCTTGTATCAACATGTTAAACAAGCTACGAGGATGAAGGAAGGGGACGTTCCCTCCATGCTAGATTTGATATTTACCAGGAAGGATGAAGAAATATTTGACACTCAGTACCTTCCTGCCTTGGGTAAAAGTGACCATGTCTTTTTGGGAATAAAGTATGCAATGCGTTATAATCTGGAAGAAAATATGAAGGTTGATGCAATTGAAAAACCTGACTTTCGGAGAGGACATTATGGCAACCTTAGAAATTTTTTGAGTGGGTATAATTGGACAGACTTGTTGCTAGGCAAGGAAGTGAATGAGATGTACGTCAAGTTTTGTGAAATATATGATAAAGGCACAACAAAATTTATACCAAAACAGAGAAGCAGAACTAGGAAACAGGATTGGTTCAACAGAAAGTGCGAGAGGGCCAGAGACCAAAAGACACAAAAATGGAATCAATACAGGAAGAGGCCGAACCCCCAAACATACCAGCGATACAAAGATGCGAGAAACAACTACACGGCAGTGAGGAGAGAGGCAGAAAGAAATTTTGAAAAAGGGATTGCGGACAAATGTAAAACAGAACCAGGTCTATTCTATAAATTCATAAACAATAAATTGCAGGTAAAGGATAATATTCAGAGGTTGAAAATGGGAAATAGATTCACGGAAAATGAAAAGGAAATGTGTGAAACATTAAAGGAAAAGTTCCAAAGTGTGTTTGTACAAAATGAAATCTTCAGGGAACCAGATACAATAAGAATTCCAGAGAACAACATAGAGCACATAGAGGTGTCTAGAGACGAAGTGGAAAAAATGCTCAAGGAGCTAAATAAGAACAAGGCAGTTGGTCCAGATGGAGTTTCACCGTAGGTTCTGAGAGAATGTGCACCTGAGCTCAGCATTCCTCTTCAACTGATTTTTCAGGCATCCCTGTTTACAGGAGTTGTAGCTGATGTGTGGAAAAAGGCTAACATAGTTCCAATCTACAAAAGTGGAAGCAGGGAAGACCCCCTTAATTATAGACCGGTATCATTGACAAGTGTAATAGTCAAAATATTGGAAAAAATAATTAAAACTAAATAGGTAGAACATCTGGAGAGAAATTATATAATATCAGACAGACAGTATGGTTTTCGATCTGGAAGATCCTGTGTTGGATATTTCCAACACCGAATACAGCATTGTTGTATTCTCATTACTTATCACTAACCATACTAAATATTGTAGTAAGTAAAATTAACAACTCGTAGAATTCTCATGTACTAATAATTCATCTGTGCATTAGGCTAGAATTCTCACGTCACCTGACGCCAGTATTGCGTCAGATTTTATTACAGTAAAACACATTATATCCAATTTGTGTGAGAATTAAATACGATTCTCTATAATTAAAGCATTCTGTATGACAACTGATTGCAGACGAATTGTTCTCTAACTAAAAGCCGAATAGAGCGTTAGAATCATAGCGTCTACCTCGCGATAGAGTTAATGTCATCAATGAATGCCATGGGGAGACATTAATTCCTCTCCCTTATATATTTACTATTCTTAAATTAGTAAATAATAATAATGTTCCTCTAAATAATAAACCCGTCCAGTCTTTAACGTTTCAAGCGCGAATGCGAGAAATATTAATGTTCAAGACAATAATTTGTGTTATGAACGTCGACTCGGCGTGGGTTGGAGGGACGCCATCCTCCTCAGTACGCGGACACGTGCAGAGTCGAAAGGAGGCAAAGCTGCGCTTACCGTACTCATAAAAGACGCCATTGTCCAGCAAATAGGACAGGTGTGATCCATCCTCAGATGAAAGCCGCCACTGTGAGGCGTGAATGACCTTGCAGATAATATCTTCAACTAGTGCTGGTGTTAAATAAGGGACCCCTTGATTTGGTTCCTGACGACACGTGATCAGCCAACTTGAAGCGCATCACTATCCAGGATAGGTTCACCGGAGCCTGGGATGCGAAAATACGGCAATCTTAATACTTATACAGTGCCCACAGCTAAGTACTCCTTTATTTGATGCATCATTTACAGGTCTAATAATAGCAGGGTGATTGTTCGTTATGAAGCGGGATAACACCTAATAACAGGTGATTAGCATTTCATCTGTAAATCTTAACATTTTTGAATATAAATTGAGTAGTTAAATCAATTGCTACTGGTAGTTATTTATCTTGCAGCCCGAGAGAAGAATTCCTCATGCTGCCTTCTCCATGTTGAACCTTACCATTCGCCAGTGTACCGAATCTGGAGATTAAGAGGACTTCTATGGTTATCTAGAGGAATCTGCTTCAAGCTAAGATTTATTTCCTTTTTATCCATTCCTTTGCAATTTGATTTATTCAGAATGTTTTGATATTAATGTGTGATTTACTGTAACTCATTATTATGCTCATATTCATATTCTTCTTTATGTGAATGATATTGTATTCAGCATTATTTTATAGGATTAGATTATTATTAATTGAATTAGTGAACGAACCACACTGATTCCTGGACGTACTTACCTCCAGAAATAACCCCCCAATGTAGGTGTTTGAGGCTTAATTTCTTTTAATAATAAAGCCCATTAATTAATCTTATGATCATGCTTTCTAGTTATATCCATAGTTACTGGTTTCATCTAGGAATTATTTAATGATCAGAAATTCTCAGTTTCCCTCTTTACTTTAAAAGCGGGTGGTCCTTCGTAATTTAATTTACTACTTTAATTATTAATTAATCAGAATCAAGCCCAAATATCCCACATCCTGTGTATCGAATTTACTCAGTTTCTATGATCGAGCAACAGAGATATTGCAGGAAAGAGATGGTTGGGTTGACTGCATCTATCTGGACCTAAAAAAGACTTTCGACAGAGTTCCACATAAAAGGTTGTTCTGGAAACTGGAAAATATTGGAGGGGTGACAGGTAAGCTTCTAACATGGATGAAAAAATTTCTGACTGATAGAAAAATGAGGGCAGTGATCAGAGGCAATGTATCGCACTGGAGAAATGTCACAAGTGGAGTACCACAGGGATCAGTTCTTGCACCAGTGATGTTTATTGTCTACATAAATGATCTACCAGTTGGTATACAGAATTATATGAACATGTTTGCTGATGATGCTAAGATAATAGGAAGGATAAGAAACTTAGATGATTGTCATGCACTTCAAGAAGACCTGGACAAAATAAGTACATGGAACACCACTTGGCAAATGGAATTTAATGTTAATAAATGCCATGTTATGGAATGTGGAATAGGAGAACATAGACCCCACACAACCTATATATTATGTGAGAAATCTTTAAAGAATTCTGATAAAGAAAGAGATCTAGGGGTGGTTCTAGATAGAAAACTATCACCTGAGGACCACATAAAGAATATTGTGCGAGGAGCCTATGCCACGGTTTCTAACTTCAGAATTGCTTTTAATTACATGGATGGCGATATACTAAAGAAATTGTTCACAACTTTTGTTAGGCCAAAGCTAGAAAATGCAGCTGTTGTGTGGTGCCCATATCTTAAGAAGCACACCAACAAACTGGAAAAGGTGCAAAGACATGCTACTAAGTGGCTCCCAGAACTGAAGGGCAAGAGCTACGAGGAGAGGTTAGAGGCATTAAATATGCCAAAACTAGAAGACAGAAGAACAAGAGGTGATATGATCACTACATACAAAATAGTAACAGGAATTGATAAAATCGATAGGGAAGATTTCCTGAGACCTGGAACTTTAAGAACAAGAGGTCATAGATTTAAACTAGCTAAACACAGATGCCGAAGAAATATAAGAAAATTCACTTTCGCAAACAGAGTGGTAGACGATTGGAACAAGTTAGGTGAGAAGGTGGTGGAGGCCAAGACCGCCAGTAGTTTCAAAGCGTTATATGACAAAGAGTGCTGGGAAGACGGGACACCAGGAGCATAGCTCTCATCCTGTAACTACACTTAGGTAATTACACTTAGGTAATTACACACACACACACACACTCGCGCGCACGCGAAGTGGCCCTAGTTATGAGAAAGGATTGGAGTTTCAAGGAGATGGTTTTCCCAGGTTGTGAAGGGTTTAGAGACTACATAACAGGCACCATGACAATGGGAGGACCAGGAGTAGTAGTAGCAGTGATATATAACCCTCCACCAAATGACAGAAGACCCAGGCAAGAGTATGACAACAACAATATGGCAGTTAATAACATAATTGAGAGGGCAGCCTCTGCTGCCTGTAGAAATCGACCCCATCTGCTCATCATGGGGGACTTCAGTCACGGAAGGATAGACTGGGAGAACAAGGAACCGCATGGAGGAGTGGACACGTGGAGAGCCAAACTAATGGAGGTGGCGACAAAAAACTTTCTAAGCCAACATGTCAGGGAACCCACAAGGATGAGGGGGAAACGATGAACCAGCGAGACTCGACCTAGTCTTCACTTTGAATGACTCCGACATAATGGAAATTGACTTCGAGGCCCCAGTAAGAATGAGCGATCACAGTGTACTGACGTTTGAGTATCTGGTCGAAGAAGGGCTAAAGTTCTCGAGAAAGGGAACTGAAAGCGAAAGGTTAACATTCCGTAAGGGAAATTACGAGGAGATAAGAAAATTCTTAACGGATATAACATGGGAATCAGAGCTAAGGGGAAAGACGGCCCAAAACATGATGGACTACATCACGCAGAAGTGCAAGGAGGCAGTAGTTTATCCCGGCCCAAAAGGTCAAAAATGAAATGAAGATGAGAAACCCATGGTTTAATCAGAGATGTAACCTAGCTAAGCAACAAAGTAAAAGAGCATGGAGAAACTATAGAAATACTTGAGAGCAGAGAAGGTTACCAGAGAGCGAGGAATGAATACGTCAGGATGAGAAGAGAGGCAGAAGGGCAATATGAAAACGACATAGCAAGCAAAGCAAAGACCTAACCCAAATTACTGCACACCCACATCAGGAGAAAGACAACAGTGAAGGAACAGGTAATGAAACAGAGGATAGGGGCAGACAGATTCACTACAAACGACAAAGAAGTGTCCGAGGAACTCAATATGAAATTCCAGGAAGTCTTCACATTAGAGCAAGGAAAAGTTCCAGAGATAAGAGAAGAAATAATTAACCAGGCACCACTAGAGGTTTTGAGATTACCAGTGAGGATGTAAGGAAGCTTTGGCTAGAGTTGGATGTGACAAAGGCTATAGGCCCGGATGAAATATCACCATGGATACTACAGGAAGGCGCAGAAGCACTGTGCCTGCCACTCTCTATGGTGTATAACAAATCACTGGTAACAAGAGAACTGCCAGAAATTTGTAAGGCGGCAAACGTAGTCCCGATATTCAAGAAGAGGGATAGACAGGAGGCACTGAACTACAGGCCCGTGTCCCTAACTTGCATGCCATGCAAGCTGATGGAGGGATGGAAGGAACTTTGTGTCACAACATCAACATGGTTTCGGGGATGGCAAGTCCTGCCTCACAGGGTTAATTGAATTCTACGATCAGGCAACAAGAATCAGACAAGAAAGAGAGAGGTGGGCAGACTGAATATTTTTGGATTGCCAGAAAGCCTTTGACACAATGCTACACCAGAGACTAGTGCGAAATCTGGAAATGCAGGCAGGAGTGACAGGGAAGGTACTCCATTGAATTAGGGAGTATTTAAGTAACAGAAGGCAGCGAGTCACTGTGCAGGTTGAGGTCTCAGATTGGCGAGACGTCACTAGTGGGGTACCGCAGGGTTCAGTCCTTGGACCTATACTGTTTCTTATATATGTAAATGATCTTCTAGATGGTATAGAATCATTCCTCTCATTGTTTGCTGATGATGCAAAAATTATGAGGAGGATTAAGACGGAGGAAGATAGTATGAGGCTACAAGATGACCTAGACACTCTGCATGAATGGTCCAACAAATGGCTACTAAAGTTCAACCCGAGTAAATGTAAGGTAATGAAACTAAGCAGTGGAAACAGGAGGCCAGACACAGGATTCAGAATGGGAGATGAAGTCCTTCATGAAACGGACAGAGAGAAGTTGATATCACACCAAACCTGTCTCCTGAAGCCCACATAAAAAGAATTACGTCTGCGGCATATGCGAGGCTGGTTAACATCAGAACTGCCTTCAGGAACCTGAGTAAGGAATCATTCAGAACCTTGTACACCACATATGTAAGACCAATCCTGGAGTATGCGGCCCCAGCATGGAGCCCGTACCTTGTCAAGCACAAGACGAAGCTTGAAAAAGTTTATCAGAGATATGCATCCATGCAAGTCCCAGAACTAAGAGGCATGAGTTACGAGGAAAGGCTGCGTGAACTGCATCTCACGTCGCTGGAAGACAGAAGAGTAAGGGGAGACATGATCACTACCTACAGAATTCTCAGAGGAATTGACAGGGAAGATAAAGATAAATTGTTTAACACGGGTGGTAGTACGCGAACAAGGGGACACAAGTGGAAACTGAGTACCCAAATGAGCCACAGGGACGTTAGAAAGAACTTTTTCAGTGTCAGAGTAATTAACAGATGGAATGCATTAGGAAGTGATGTGGTGGAGGCTGACTCCATACACAGATTAAAGTGTAGATATGATAGAGCCCAATAGGCTCAGGAATCTGTACACCTGTTGATTGACAGTTGAGAGGCGGGACCAAAGAGCCAGAGCTCAACCCCCGCAAGCACAATTCACTCAGCGCTCTACACTCACACAACTCACAGACATTCACTCAGCGCTCTACACTCACACAACTCACAAACATTCACTCAGCGCTGCACACTCACACAACTCACAAACATTCACTCAGCGCTCTACACTCACACAACTCACAAACATTCACTCAGCGCTGCACACTCACACAACACACAGACATTCACTCAGCGCTCTACACTCACACAACACACAGACATTCACTCAGCGCTCTACACTCACACAACACACAGACATTCACTCAGCGCTCTACTCTCACACAACACACAGACATTCACTCAGCGCTCTACACTCACACAACACACAGACATTCACTCAGCGCTCTACACTCACACAACTCACAAACATTCACTCAGCGCTGCACACTCACACAACACAAACATTCACTCAGCGCTCTACACTCACACAACTCACAAACATTCACTCAGCGCTCTACACTCACACAACTTGCAGACATTCACTCAGCGCTCTACACTCACACAACTCACAAACATTCACTCAGCGCTGCACACTCACACAACACAAACATTCACTCATCGCTGCACACTCACACAACACACAGACATTCACTCAGCGCTCTACACTCACACAACTCACAAACATTCACTCAGCGCTCTACACTCACACAACTCACAAACATTCACTCGTCGCTGCACACTCACACAACACACAAACATTCACTCAGCGCTGCACACTCACACAACACACAGACATTCACTCAGCGCTCTACACTCACACAACACACAAACATTCACTCAGCGCTGCACACTCACACAACACACAGACATTCACTCAGCGCTGCACACTCACACAACACACAAACATTCACTCAGCGCTGCACACTCACACAACACACAGACATTCACTCAGCGCTGCACACTCACACAACACACAAACATTCACTCAGCGCTGCACACTCACACAACACAAACATTCACTCAGCGCTGCACACTCACACAACACACAGACATTCACTCAGCGCTCTACACTCACACAACTCACAAAGAAAATCCCATAATTCCATTTAGAATTCTTCACAAATTCATTAAAATTCCCTAAAAGTTGCTGCTATAGAGATGGAAAAAGTAACATTAGCGTAGGCGACATTCCACAACATAACCTCCTCAACCATCACCAGTGGTACAATGGGGGAAACTGCCCACAATTAGAGAGGGAGCGGCCACATTCCACCACCTCAACCATCACCAGTGGTACAAGGAGTACAGTACAGGGCCAAGTGCAGTGGCTGGTACAGTGAACGGTGCAGGGGATGGTACAGTGGATGGTACAGTGGTTGGTACAGTGGATGGTACAGTGGTTGGTACAGTGAATGGTACAGTGGTTGGTACAGTGGATGGTACAGTGGTTGGTACAGTGGATGGTACAGTGGTTGGTACATTGAATGATACAGTGGTTGGTATAGTGGATGGTACAGTGGTTGGTACAGTGGATGGTAGAGTGGTTGGTATAGTGGATGGTACAGTGGTTGGTACAGTGAATGGTACAGTGGTTGGTACAGTGAATGGTACAGTGGTTGGTACAGTGAATGGTACAGTGGTTGGTACAGTAAATGGTACAGTGGTTGGTACAGAGAATGGTACAATGGTTTGTACAGTGAATGGTACAGTGGTAGATACAGTGAATGGTGCAGTGGTTGGTACAGAGAATAGTTCAGTGGTTGTTACAGTGAATGGTACAGTGGTTAGTACAGTGAATGGTTCAATGGATAGTACAGTGAATGGTACAGTGGTTAGTACAGTGGATGATAGAGTGGTTGGTATAGTGGATGGTACAATGGTTGGTACAGTGAACTGTACAATGGTTAGTACAGTGAATGGTACAGTGGTTGGGACAGGGAATGGTACAGCGGTTGGAACAGTGAATGGTACAGTAGTTGTTACAGTTAATGGTACAGTGGTTGGTACAGTGAATGGTGCAGTAGTTGTTACAGTGAATATTAAAGTGGTTGGTACAGTGAATGGTACAGTGAATGGTACAGTGGTTGGTATAGTGGTTGGTACAGTGAATGGTGCAGTGGTTAGTACAGTGAATGGTTCAGTGGTTGTTACAGTGAATGGTACAGTGGTTAGTACAGTGAATGGTTCAATGGATAGTACAGTGAATGGTACAGTGGTTAGTACAGTGAATGGTACAGTGGTTGGTACAGTGAATGGTACAGTGGTTAGTACAGTGAATGGTTCAATGGATGATACAGTGAATGGTACAGTGGTTGGTACAGTGAATGGTTCAGTGGTTGGTACAGTGAATGGTACAGTGGTTGGTACAGTGAATAGTTCAGTGGTTGGTACAGTGAAAGGTACAGTGGTTGGTAGAGAGAAATGTGCAGTGGTTGGTACAGTGAATGGTTCAGTGTTTGGTACAGTGAATGGTGCAGTGATTGGTAGAGAAAAATGTGCATTGGTTGGTACAGTGAATGGTACAATTGTTGGTACAGTGAATGGTACAGTGGTTGGAAGAAAAAAATGTACAGTGGTTGGTACAGTAAATGGTGCAATGCTATGGGTTCCCCTCTCTCCCCTGTTCTTGCTAATTTCTGTTCTTGCTAAAACTGTTCTTCTTCCTTCTATTGATACTCGTCCCTCTCTCTGGCTTCGATATGTTGATGACATTTTTGCTTTATGGCCTCATGACCTTAATCTTTTCCAGCCTTTCCTGGCCTCTCTTAACAATCTGGCTCCTTCTATCCATTTCAAAGTTGAGTGGGAATCTAATTCCCTCCTTCCTTTTCTTGATGTTCATGTTCACAGCTCTGTGTCTGGGTTCTCTTTCTCTGTCTACCGTAAACCCATGCATAGTGGCATGTACATTCACTTCTTTTCCTACCATCCTCTTTCTGTTAAGAAAAGTGTCCTCGTCTCTCTCTTCCTCCGCGCTCTACGCATCAGCGACCCTCAGTTTCTTGATTCTGAAATTGCCTTTATCTACAATCATTCTCTCGCCTTGGTTATCCTTTGCATTTCATCAACTGTGCCTACTCTCAAGCTAAACTAAATTTCTTTCATCCTAAACCTGCTTCCAACACTAGTAGTACTGTGCTCCGCCTTCCCTTCATATCTGAACTCAAAACTTTTACTAATATCTTTCGCCCTCTTGACATTAAACTCGCCTTTCGACAAACTAACACACTTCGTAGCAGTCTAGTTCACACTGCTCCTCCTGCTTCTAATGCTGCTGGTGTCTACTCTATTTCCTGTTCGTCTTGTCCTCTCCAATACTTTGGCGAAACTGGCCGTACACTGAATGACAGACTTAAAGAACACAAGAGAAGTGTTAAGTCTGCAGACACTAACAATGCTCTCTTCTGCCATGTGAGGGATTCTAATCATCCCATTGATTGGTCTTCCTCCAAAATAATCTTTCCTGCCTCTACTCTACACAGACGCCGTCTTGTAGAATCGGCTCTTATACACAATGTACCCAACATGAACTTG
The DNA here is from genome assembly GCF_020424385.1 of Procambarus clarkii. Lineage (NCBI taxonomy): Eukaryota > Metazoa > Arthropoda > Malacostraca > Decapoda > Cambaridae > Procambarus > Procambarus clarkii. The sequence continues at coordinate 14,548,216 of NC_059654.1, read as the reverse complement.
AGTCCTGGCTTTGTTGCTGTGGACTCTTCCCTTTCACAGTATATACTCAAATGCTCTAATCTTTCTAACAAACGTGACTTAACATAAGCTTTCCCCCTTCCATTTATCTTTCTTTCTCTTTCCTTTCCTTTCTCTCTTCTCTCTGTTCTGTTCTTTGTTTTCTTTCCGTTCCCTTACTATCCTCTTCTTATTCCTATTACTATCTCCTTCTCCTTCGGTGGTTATAATAGGAGCTGCCTCGTATGGGTCAATAGGCCCCTCTGCAGTTCTTATTCCTCTACTACACTTTGCTCCTCAGCTCGCTCTTGCCTATTTATTGCCTGTCCCTACCTCCTCATCACAATCGACTTGAGAATGGTCCAGGACGGACCGAAACGTCGTCGTCCCTTCACCTTCTAGTGTGTGGTCTGGTCAACTTACTTCAGCCACGTTTTTGTGACTCATCGCCTGCAATGGTACAGTGGATGGTAGAGAGAATGGTACAGTGGTTGGTACAGTGAATGGTACAGTGATTCGTACAGTGAATGGTGCAGGGGTTGGTACAGTGAATGGTACAGTGGTTGGTACAGTGAATGGTACAGTGGTTGGTACAGTGAATGGTACAGAGGATGGCACAATGAATAGTACAGTGGTTGGTACAGTGGTAGGTACAGTGAATGGTACAGTGAATGGTACAGTGGTTGGTACAGAGGATGGCACAATGAATGGTGCAGGGGTTGGTACAGTAGTTAGTGTTCCATCAGTGAGGCGGCGCCGGGTGATCACTATCTCCCTGGCCGTTGAAGTCACCCGGCCAATTAGAGCAGCACCCAGCAGCTACCTGGAGCCCGCTCCCTCTCTGTCCTCTCCCAGTGTTGTGGTCCTTGTTGTGCTCTACCTTCCCCACCCAGACGCTCCCAGGGGGCCCTCCACCACCAGGACCCTCTCAGGGGGCCCTCCACCACCAGCACCCTCCTCAGGGGGCCCTCCACCACCAGCACCCCCTCAGAGGGCCCTCCACCACCAGGACCCCCTCAGGGGGCCCTCCACCACCAGGACCCTCTCAGGGGGCCCTCCACCACCCCCTCAGGGGGCCCTCCACCACCAGCACCCTCCCAGGGGGCCCTCCACCACCAGCACCCCCTCAGGGGGCCCTCCACCACCAGGACCCCCTCAGGGGGCCCTCCACCACCAGGACCCTCTCAGGGGGCCCTCCACCACCCCCTTAGGGGGCCCTCCACCACCCCCTCAGGGGGCCCTCCACCACCAGCACCCTCCCAGGGAACCCTCCACCACCAGCACCCCCTCAGGGGGCCCTCCACCACCAGGACCCCCTCAGGGGGCCCTCCACCACCAGGACCCCCTCAGGGGGCCCTCCACCACCCCCTCAGGGGGCCCTCCACCACCCCCTCAGGGGGCCCTCCACCACCCCCTCAGGGGGCCCTCCACCACCCCCTCAGGGGGCCCTCCACCACCCCCTCAGGGGGCCCTCCACCACCCCCTCAGGGGGCCCTCCACCACCAGCACCCTCCCAGGGGGCCCTCCACCACCAGCACCCTCTCAGGGGGCCCTCCACCACCAGGACCCCCTCAGGGGGCCCTCCACTACCAGGACCCCCTCAGGGGGCCCTCCACCACCAGGACCCCCTCAGGGGGCCCTCCACCACCAGGACCCCCTCAGGGGGCCCTCCACCACCAGGACCCTCTCAGGGGGCCCTCCACCACCAGGACCCCCTCAGGGGGCCCTCCACCACCAGGACCCTCTCAGGGGGCTCTCCACCACCAGCACCCCCCTCAGGGGGCCCTCCACCACCAGGACCCTCTCAGGGGGTTCTCCACCACCAGCACCCCCCTCAGGGGGCTCTCCACCACCAGTACCCCCCCTCAGGGGGCCCTCCACCACCAGCACCCCCCTCAGGGGGCCCTCCACCACCAGGACCCTCTCAGGGGGCCCTCCACCACCAGGACCCCCTCAGAGGGCCCTCCACCACCAGGACCCCCTCAGGGGGCCCTCCACCACCAGGACCCTCTCAGGGGGCCCTCCATTACCAGGACCCCCTCAGGGGGCCCTCCACCACCAGGACCCTCTCAGGGGGCTCTCCACCACCAGCACCGCCCTCAGGGGGCTCTCCACCACCAGTACCCTCCCTCAGGGGGCCCTCCACCACCAGCACCCCCCTCAGGGGGCTCTCCACCACCAGTACCCCCCCCCTCAGGGGGCCCTCCACCACCAAGACCCCCTCAGGGGGCTCTCCACCACCAGTACCCCCCCTCAGGGGGCCCTCCACCACCAAGACCCCCTCAGGGGGCCCTCCACCACCAAGACCCCCTCAGGGGGCTCTCCACCACCAGTACCCCCCCCCCTCAGGGGGCCCTCCACCACCTGGACACCCTCAGGGGGCCCTCCACCACCTGGACACCCTCAGGGGGCCCTCCACCACCTGGACACCCTCAGGGGCCCTCCACCACCAGGACCCCCCTCAAGGGGCCCTCCACCACCAGGACCCCCTCAGGGGTCCCTCCACCACCAGGACCCCCCTCAGGGGGCCCTCCACCACCAGGACCCCCTCAGGGGGCCCTCCACCACCAGGACCCCCCTCAGGGGGCCCTCCACCACCAGGACCCCCTCAGGGGTCCCTCCACCACCAGGACCCCCCTCAGGGGGCCCTCCACCACCAGGACCCCCTCAGGGGGCCCTCCACCACCAGGACCCCCCTCAGGGGGCCCTCCACCACCAGGACCCCCCTCAGGGGGCCCTCCACCACCTGGACACCCTCAGGGGGCCCTCCACCACCAGGACCCCCTCAGGGGGCCCTCCACCACAGTTGAGAACAAACCCGTTCACCAAAACTAAGAAATAATTGGTCTTAGAGTCGCTCGTCAGAACTCTAAAATATCTGTATACAAAAAACTAGTTTTTAATGGAGTAAAAACCTCGAGGATGAGTTTAAATTTTAAATAAGACTTGGCGGAGACGAAGGAAGAGCAGCCATTAGCGCCAGTCACCTTGGGCGGTCGTTAAGGAAATTCCTCAAAAACCCAGACCTAACGAGGGGCTTCGCTCATTAAGGAACGACTGGAAGCCAGGCGGACACACCGGCCTACAGCCTTCACAACATCTTACCATGACTTATCAGGGAAAATAATTTCAGCCACATTTTGAGTCTCTTATCAGGAGCAAAACTTTTTATAACAGAGAGAAGTCAAGAGCCGATAATCGAGGTTGTCTTATAACTAAATATATTTGTTCAGCCACCGACTGACAGTATACCTTAAAAGGTATACAATATAAACAGATATGTTGAGGTGTGTATGTGTGTTGTGGGGCGGGGGGTGTGTGTGTTGTGGGGCGGGGGGTGTGTGTGTTGTGGGGCGGCGTGTGTGTGTGTTGTGGGGCGGCGTGTGTGGTGTGTTGTGGGGCGGGGTGTGTGTGTGTTGTGGGGCGGGGTGTGTGTGTGTTGTGGGGCGGGGTGTGTGTGTGTTGTGGGGCGGGGTGTGTGTGTGTTGTGGGGCGGGGTGTGTGTGTGTTGTGGGGCGGGGTGTGTGTGTGTTGTGGGGCGGCGTGTGTGTGTGTTGTGGGGCGGGGTGTGTGTGTGTTGTGGGGCGGGTGTGTGTGTGTGTTGTGGGGCGGGTGTGTGTGTGTTGTGGGGCGGGGTGTGTGTGTGTTGTGGGGCGGCGTGTGTGTGTGTTGTGGGGCGGGGGGTGTGTGTGTTGTGGGGCGGCGTGTGTGTGTGTTGTGGGGCGGAGTGTGTGTGTGTTGTGGGGCGGGGTGTGTGTGTGTTGTGGGGCGGGGTGTGTGTGTGTTGTGGGGCGGGGTGTGTGTGTGTGTTGTGGGGCGGGGTGTGTGTGTGTGTTGTGGGGCGGCGTGTGTGTGTGTGTTGTGGGGCGGCGTGTGTGTGTGTTGTGGGGCGGCGTGTGTGTGTGTTGTGGGGCGGCGTGTGTGTGTGTTGTGGGGCGGGGTGTGTGTGTGTTGTGGGGCGGGGTGTGTGTGTGTGTTGTGGGGCGGGGTGTGTGTGTGTGTGTGGGGCGGCGTGTGTGTGTGTTGTGGGGCGGGGTGTGTGTGTGTGTGTGTGGGGCGGCGTGTGTGTGTGTTGTGGGGCGGGGGGTGTGTGTGTGTGTGGGGCGGCGTGTGTGTGTGTTGTGGGGCGGTGTGTGTGTGTTGTGGGGCGGGGTGTGTGTGTGTGTGGGGCGGGGTGTGTGTGTGTGTGTTGTGGGGCGGCGTGTGTGTGTGTTGTGGGGCGGGGGGTGTGTGTGTGTGGGGCGGCGTGTGTGTGTGTTGTGGGGCGGTGTGTGTGTGTTGTGGGGCGGGGGTGTGTGTGTGTTGTGGGGCGGGGTGTGTGTGTGTGTGTTGTGGGGCGGGGTGTGTGTGTGTTGTGGGGCGGGGGGTGTGTGTGTTGTGGGGCGGCGTGTGTGTGTGTTGTGGGGCGGTGTGTGTGTGTGTTGTGGGGCGGTGTGTGTGTGTGTGTTGGGGCGGTGTGTGTGTGTGTGTGTTGTGGGGCGGGGTGTGTGTGTGTTGTGGGGCGGGGTGTGTGTGTGTGCGTTGTGGGGCGGGGTGTGTGTGTGTGTGTGGGCGGTGTGTGTGTGTGTTGTGGGGCGGGGTGTGTGTATGTGTGTTGTGGGGCGGGGTGTGTGTGTGTGTGTGTTGTGGGGCGGGGTGTGTGTGTGTTGTGGGGCGGGGTGTGTGTGTGTTGTGGGGCGGGGTGTGTGTGTGTGTTGTGGGGCGGGGTGTGTGTGTGTTGTGGGGCGGGTGTGTGTGTGTTGTGGGGCGGGGTGTGTGGGGCGGGGTGTGTGTGTGTTGTGGGGCGGGGTGTGTGTGTGTTGTGGGGCGGGGTGTGTGTGTGTGTGGGGCGGGGTGTGTGTGTGTTGTGGGGGTGTGGGGTGTGTGTGTGTTTGTGGGGCGGGGTGTGTGTGTGTGTTGTGGGGCGGCGTGTGTGTGTGTGTGTGGGCGGGGTGTGTGTGTGTTGTGGGGCGGCGTGTGTGTGTGTTGGTGGGTGTGTGTGTTGTGGGCGGCGTGTGTGTGTGTGTGGGGCGGTGTGTTGTGGTGGGGCGGGGTGTGTGTGTTGTGGGGCGGGGTGTGTGTGTGTTGTGGGGCGGGGTGTGTGTGTGTGTTTGTGGGGCGGGGTGTGTGTGTGTGTGGGTGGGGCGGGGTGTGTGTGTTGTGGGGCGGCGTGTGTGTGTGTTGTGGGGCGGTGTGTGTGTGTGTGTGGGGGGCGGTGTGTGTGTGTGTTGTGGGGCGGTGTGTGTGTGTGTGTTGTGGGGGGGGGTGTGTGTGTGTTGTGTGTTGTGGTGTGTGTGGGGGTGTGTGTGTGTGTTGTGGGGCGGGGTGTGTGTGTGTTGTGGGGCGGGTGTGTGTGTGTGTTGTGGGGCGGGGTGTGTGTGTGTGTGTTGTGGGGCGGGGTGGTGTGTGTGTGGGGCGGGGTGTGTGTGTGTGTGGGGCGGGGTGTGTGTGTGTTGTGGGGCGGGGTGTGTGTGTGTTGTGGGGCGGGGTGTGTGTGTGTTGTGGGGCGGGGTGTGTGTGTGTTGTGGGGTGGGGTGTGTGTGTGTTGTGGGGCGGGGTGTGTGTGTGTTGTGGGGCGGGGTGTGTGTGTGTGTGTGGGGCGGCGGTGTGTGTGTGTTGTGGGGCGGGGTGTGTGTGTGTTGTGGGGCGGGGTGTGTGTGTGTGTGTGTGGGGCGGGGTGTGTGTGTGTGTGTTGTGGGGCGGGGTGTGTGTGTGTGTGTGTGGGGCGGGGTGTGTGTGTGTTGTGGGGTGGTGTGTGTGTGTGTGTTGTGGGGCGGGGTGTGTGTGTGTGTGTGGGGCGGTGTGTGTGTGTGTTGTGGGGCGGGGTGTGTGTGTGTTGTGGGGCGGCGTGTGTGTGTGTTGTGGGGCGGTGTGTGTGTGTGTTGTGGGGCGGGGTGTGTGTGTGTTGTGGGGCGGGATGTGTGTGTGTTGTGGGGCGGGGTGTGTGTGTGTTGTGGGGGGGGGTGTGTGTGTGTGTGTGTTGTGGGGCGGGGTGTGTGTGTGTTGTGGGGCGGGGTGTGTGTGTGTTGTGGGGCGGGGTGTGTGTGTGTGTTGTGGGGCGGGGTGTGTGTGTGTGTTGTGGGGCGGGGTGTGTGTGTGTGTTGTGGGCGGGGGGTGTGTGTGTGTTGTGGGGCGGGGTGTGTGTGTGTTGTGGGGCGGGGTGTGTGTGTGTGTGTGGGGCGGGGGGTGTGTGTGTGTTGTGGGGCGGGGTGTGTGTGTGTGTTGTGGGGCGGGGTGTGTGTGTGTTGTGGGGCGGGGTGTGTGTGTGTGTGTGTGGCGGGGTGTGTGTGTGTGTGTGGGGGGCGGGGTGTGTGTGTGTTGTGGGGCGGGGTGTGTGTGTTGTGGGGCGGGGTGTGTGTGTGTGTGTGTGGGGCGGTGTGTGTGTGTGTGTGTGGGGCGGGGTGTGTGTGTGTTGTGGGGCGGGGTGTGTGTGTGTTGTGGGGCGGGGTGTGTGTGTGTTGTGGGGCGGGGTGTGTGTGTGTTGTGGGGCGGGGGGATGAAAGTGCTTCACAACAACACACCAGCTGGCTGGTGTGTTGATTTTAAAATTTTTAAATAAAACATTATTTAAATATTTTAACATTTTATAAATTACTTTAACTCAAATTTTCAAATTAACTCAAAAATTAACTTTAATTCAAATAAATTATTTTAACATTTAAATAAAAAAAACTACACATCAACGCACCAGCCGGGTCACCAAGCACTCCAGCTCCGTGATCAAGAGAACTATCAGGTCCCGCCACACTAGCCACCTCTGCCGACCAATGAGAAAGCAGGACAAGAATACATGTGGTCCTGGACAGGGTAACTATCCGCCACTTCTCATCTGCATGGAATATATATTTCACTCCTTGCCAATTTGTATTCACTTTCCCTCTGCCTCTGAATATGCTAAGACGTACTTTAGCGAAGCTCATTACAATGTAAAATGAACCTTGGAGAATAATTTGTTTACGTTCCATGGCAGGTGAAGAGAAAGGTTGGAAGTGAAGAGAAGGTTGGTGCCAGAGCCACCACTTATAGAGGCACCAGGAGTGTCACTATATTCATGAGAGGACCGTGACGGTGGCGCCCACGGTGACCTCTGGCACCACCACCACTCCCAGGGGTGTTGTAGCCACTCCTCAGGGTCCCTGATGTAATGACAAGACCCTAAACTCTACCGAGCTTCACTTTTAAGACCTGCACCTCCAGAGAGGTGCAGGTCTTGGTGCTACCTGGAGGGAGCTCCAGGTACCTCCAGAGAGGTGCAGGTCTTGGTGCTACCTGGAGGGAGCTCCTGGTACCTCCAGAGAGGTGCAGGTCTTGGTGCTACCTGGAGGGAGCTCCATAATATTAACACCTCTCTGGAGGTACCTGGAGCAGGAGCTGAGGGCAGCACGGGACGTAGGGGGGGGAGGTGGGTGTCAGTGGTGGGAGGTGAGTGTCAGTGGTGGTGGGAGGTGAGTGTCAGTGGTGGTGGGAGGTGGGTGTCAGTGGTGGTGGGAGGTGAGTGTCAGTGGTGGTGGGAGGAGGGTGTCAGTGGTGGGAGGTGGGTGTCAGTGGTGGTGGGAGGTGAGTGTCAGTGGTGGTGGGAGGTGGGTGTCAGTGGTGGTGGGAGGTGAGTGTCAGTGGTGGTGGGAGGTGGGTGTCAGTAATGGTGGGAGGTGAGTGTCAGTGGTGGTGGGAGGTGAGTGTCAGTGGTGGTGGGAGGTGGGTGTCAGTGGTGGTGGGAGGTGGGTGTCAGTGGTGGTGGGAGGTGGGTGTCAGTGGTGGGAGGTGGGTGTCAGTGGAGGTGGGAGGTGGGTGTCAGTGGTGGGAGGTGGGTGTCAGTGGTGGTGGGAGGTGAGTGTCAGTGGTGGTGGGAGGTGGGTGTCAGTGGTAGGAGGTGGGTGTCAGTGGAGGTGGGAGGTGGGTGTCAGTGGTGGGAGGTGGGTGTCAGTGGTGGTGGGAGGTGAGTGTCAGTGGTGGTGGGAGGTGAGTGTCAGTGGTGGTGGGAGGTGGGTGTCAGTGGTGGGAGGTGGGTGTCAGTGGTGGTGGGAGGTGGGTGTCAGTGGTGGGAGGTGGGTGTCAGTGGTGGGAGGTGGGTGTCAATGGTGGTGGGAGGTGGGTGTCAGTGGTGGTGGGAGGTGAGTGTCAGTGGTGGTGGGAGGTGGGTGTCAGTGGTGGTGGGAGGTGAGTGTCAGTGGTGGTGGGAGGTGAGTGTCAGTGGTGGTGGGAGGTGGGTGTCAGTGGTGGTGGGAGGTGAGTGTCAGTGGTGGTGGGAGGTGGGTGTCAGTGGTGGTGGGAGGTGGGTGTCAGTGGTGGTGGGAGGTGGGTGTCAGTGGTGGTGGGAGGTGGGTGTCAGTGGTGGGAGGGTGGTGGGAGGTGGGTCTGTGGTGGTGGGTGGTGGGTGTCTGTGGTGGTGGGAGGTGGGTGTCAGTGGTGGTGGGAGGTGAGTGTCAGTGGTGGTGGGAGGTGGGTGTCAGTGGTGGTGGGTGTCAGGTGGTGTGGTGGTGGGAGGTGGGTGTCAGTGGTGGTGGGAGGTGGGTGTCAGTGGTGGGAGGTGGGTGTCAATGGTGGTGGGAGTGGGGGTGGTGGTGGGAGGTGGGTGGTGGTGGTGGGGGGGGTGGGTGTCAGTGGTGGTGGGAGGTGGGTGTCAGTGGTGGTGGGAGGTGGGTGTCAGTGGTGGTGGGAGGTGGGTGTCAGTGGTGGTGGGAGGTGGTGTCAGTGGTGGTGGGAGGTGGGTGTCAGTGGTGGTGGGAGGTGGGTGTCAGTGGTGGTGGGAGGTGGGTGTCAGTGGTGGGAGGTGGTGGGAGGTGGGTGTCAATGGTGGTGGGAGGTGGGTGTCAGTGGTGGTGGGAGGTGGGTGTCAGTGGTGGTGGGAGGTGGGTGTCAGTGGTGGTGGGAGGTGGGTGTCAATGGTGGTGGAAGGTGGGTGTCAGTGGTGGTGGGAGGTGGGTGTCAGTGGTGGTGGGAGGTGGGTGTCAGTGGTGGTGGGAGGTGAGTGTCAGTGGTGGTGGGAGGTGGGTGTCAGTGGTGGTGGGAGGTGGTGGTGGTGGGAGGTGGGTGTCAGTGGTGGGAGGTGGGTGTCAATGGTGGTGGGAGGTGGGTGTCAGTGGTGGTGGGAGGTGGGTGTCAGTGGTGGTGGGAGGTGGTGTCAGTGGTGGTGGGAGGTGGGTGTCAGTGGTGGTGGGAGGTGGGTGTCAGTGGTGGTGGGAGGTGGGTGTCAGTGGTGGTGGGAGGTGGGTGTCAGTGGTGGTGGGAGGTGGGTCAGTGGTGGTGGGAGGTGGGTGTCAGTGGTGGTGGGAGGTGGGTGTCAGTGGTGGTGGGAGGTGGGTGTCAGTGGTGGTGGGAGGTGGGTGTCAGTGGTGGTGGGAGGTGGGTGTCAGTGGTGGTGGGAGGTGGGTGTCAGTGGTGGTGGGAGGTGGGTGTCAGTGGTGGTGGGAGGTGGGTGTCAGTGGTGGTGGGAGGTGGGTGTCAGTGGTGGTGGGAGGTGGGTGTCAGTGGTGGTGGGAGGTGAGTGTCAGTGGTGGTGGGAGGTGGGTGTCAGTGGTGGTGGGAGGTGGGTGTCAGTGGTGGGAGTGTCAATGTGGTGGTGGGGTGGGAGGTGGGTGTCAGGGTGGTGGGAGGTGGGTGTCAGTGGTGGTGGGAGGTGGGTGTCAGTGGTGGTGGGAGGTGGGTGTCAATGGTGGTGGGAGGTGAGTGTCAGTGGTGGTGGGAGGTGGGTGTCAGTGGTGGGAGGTGGGTGTCAGTGGTGGGTGTGGGAGGTGAGTGGTGGTGGGAGGTGGGTGTCAGTGGTGGTGGGAGGTGGGTGTCAGTGGTGGGAGGTGGGTGTCAGGGTGGTGGGAGGTGTGTCAGTGGTGGTGGGAGGTGTGTCAGTGGTGGTGGGAGGTGGGTGTCAGTGGTGGTGGGAGGTGGGTGTCAGTGGTGGTGGGAGGTGGGTGTCAGTGGTGGTGGGAGGTGGGTGTCAGTGGTGGTGGGAGGGTGGGTGTCAGTGGTGGTGGGGGAGGTGGGTGTCAGTGGTGGTGGGAGGTGGGTGTCAGTGGTGGTGGGAGGTGGGTGTCAGTGGTGGTGGGAGGTGGGGTGTCAGTGGTGGTGGGAGGTGGTGTCAGTGGTGGTGGGAGGTGAGTGTCAGTGGTGGTGGGAGGTGGGTGTCAGTGGTGGTGGGAGGTGGGTGTCAGTGGTGGTGGGAGGTGGGTGTCAGTGGTGGTGGGAGGTGGGTGTCAGTGGTGGTGGGAGGTGGGTGTCAGTGGTGGTGGGAGGTGGGTGTCAGTGGTGGGAGGTGGGTGTCAGGGTGGTGGGAGGTGTGTCAGTGGTGGTGGGAGGTGGGTGTCAGTGGTGGTGGGAGGTGAGTGTCAGTGGTGGTGGGAGGTGAGTGTCAATGGTGGTGGGAGGTGGGTGTCAGTGGTGGTGGGAGGTGGGTGTCAGTGGTGGGAGGTGGGTGTCAGTGGTGGTGGGAGGTGGGTGTCAGTGGTGGTGGGGTGTCAATGGTGGTGGGAGGTGGGTGTCAATGGTGGTGGGAGGTGGGTGTTAGTGGTGGTGGGAGGTGGGTGTCAGTGGTGGTGGGAGGTGGGTGTCAGTCAGTGGTGGTGGGAGGTGGGTGTCAGTGGTGGTGGGAGGTGAGTGTCAGTGGTGGTGGGAGGTGGGTGTCAGTGGTGGTGGGAGGTGGGTGTCAGTGGTGGTGGGAGGTGGGTGTCAGTGGTGGTGGGTGTCAGGTGGGAGGTGTGTCAGTGGTGGGAGGTGGGTGTCAGTGGTGGTGGGAGGTGGGTGTCAGTGGTGGTGGGAGGTGGGTGTCAGTGGTGGTGGGAGGTGGGTGTCAGTGGTGGTGGGAGGTGGGTGTCAGTGGTGGTGGGAGGTGGGTGTCAGTGGTGGTGGGAGGTGGGTGTCAGTGGTGGTGGGAGGTGGGTGTCAGTGGTGGTGGGAGGTGGGTGTCAGTGGTGGTGGGAGGTGGGTGTCAGTGGTGGTGGGAGGTGGGTGTCAGTGGTGGTGGGAGGTGGGTGTCAGTGGTGGTGGGAGGTGGGTGTCAGTGGTGGGAGGTGGGTGTCAATGGTGGTGGGAGGTGAGTGTCAGTGGTGGGAGGTGGGTGTCAGTGGTGGTGGGAGGTGGGTGTCAGTGGTGGTGGGAGGTGGGTGTCAGTGGTGGTGGGAGGTGAGTGTCAGTGGTGGTGGGAGGTGGGTGTCAGTGGTGGTGGGAGGTGGGTGTCAGTGGTGGTGGGAGGTGGGTGTCAGTGGTGGTGGGAGGTGGGTGTCAGTGGTGGTGGGAGGTGGGTGTCAGTGGTGGTGGGAGGTGGGTGTCAGTGGTGGTGGGAGGTGGGTGTCAGTGGTGGTGGGAGGTGAGTGTCAGGTGGTGGTGGGAGGTGGTGGGAGGTGTGTCAGTGGTGGTGGGAGGTGGGTGTCAGTGGTGGTGGGTGTCAGGGTGGGAGGTGGGTGTCAGTGGTGGTGGGAGGTGGGTGTCAGTGGTGGGAGGTGGGTGTCAGTGGTGGTGGGAGGTGGGTGTCAGTGGTGGTGGGAGGTGGGTGTCAGTGGTGGTGGGAGGTGGGTGTCAGTGGTGGTGGGAGGTGGGTGTCAGTGGTGGTGGGAGGTGGGTGTCAGTGGTGGTGGGAGGTGGGTGTCAGTGGTGGTGGGAGGTGGGTGTCAGTGGTGGGGGAGGTGGGTGTCAGTGGTGGGGGTGTCAGTGGTGGTGGGAGGTGGGTGTCAGTGGTGGGAGGTGGGTGTCAGTGGGGTGTCAGGTGGTGGTGGGAGGTGGTGGTGGGAGGTGGGTGTCAGTGGTGGTGGGAGGTGGGTGTCAGTGGTGGTGGGAGGTGGGTGTCAGTGGTGGTGGGAGGTGGGTGTCAGTGGTGGTGGGAGGTGGGTGTGTCAGTGGTGGTGGGAGGTGGGTGTCAGTGGTGGTGGGAGGTGGGTGTCAGTGGTGGTGGGTGTCAGTGGTGGTGGGAGGTGGGTGTCAGTGGTGGTGGGAGGTGGGTGTCAGTGGTGGTGGGAGGTGAGTGTCAGTGGTGGTGGGAGGTGGGTGTCAGTGGTGGTGGGAGGTGGGTGTCAGTGGTGGTGGGAGGTGGGTGTCAGTGGTGGTGGGAGGTGGGTGTCAGTGGTGGTGGGAGGTGGGTGTCAGTGGTGGTGGGAGGTGGGTGTCAGTGGTGGGAGGTGGGTGTCAGTGGTGGTGGGAGGTGGGTGTCAGTGGTGGTGGGAGGTGGGTGTCAGTGGTGGGTGTCAGTGGTGGGAGGTGGGTGTCAGGTGGTGGGAGGTGGGTGTCAATGGTGGTGGGAGGTGGGTGTCAGTAGTGGTGGTGGGAGGTGGGTGTCAGTGGTGGGAGGTGGTGGTGGTGGGAGGTGGGTGTCAGTGGTGGTGGGAGGTGGTGTCAGTGGTGGTGGGAGGTGGGTGTCAGTGGTGGTGGGAGGTGAGTGTCAGTGGTGGTGGGAGGTGGGTGTCAGTGGTGGGAGGTGGGTGTCAGGGTGGTGGGAGGTGGGTGTCAGTGGTGGGGGGTGGGTGTCAGTGGTGGGAGGTGGGTGTCAATGGTGGTGGGAGGTGGGTGTCAGTGGTGGTGGGAGGTGGGTGTCAGTGGTGGTGGGAGGTGGGTGTCAGTGGTGGGAGGTGGGTGTCAGTGGTGGGAGGTGGGTGTCAATGGTGGTGGGTGTCAGTGGTGGTGGGAGGTGGGTGTCAGTGGTGGTGGGAGGTGGGTGTCAGTGGTGGTGGGAGGTGGGTGTCAGTGGTGGTGGGAGGTGGGTGTCAGTGGTGGTGGGAGGTGGGAGGTGTCAATGGTGGTGGGAGGTGGGTGTCAGTGGTGGTGGGAGGTGGGTGTCAGTGGGGGGAGGTGGGTGTCAATGGTGGTGGGAGGTGAGTGTCAGTGGTGGTGGGAGGTGGGTGTCAGTGGTGGTGGGAGGTGGGTGTCAGTGGTGGTGGGAGGTGGGTGTCAGTGGTGGTGGGAGGTGAGTGTCAGTGGTGGTGGGAGGTGGGTGTCAGTGGTGGTGGGAGGTGGGTGTCAGTGGTGGTGGGAGGTGAGTGTCAGTGGTGGTGGGAGGTGGGTGTCAGTGGTGGTGGGAGGTGAGTGTCAGTGGTGGTGGGAGGTGGGTGTCAATGGTGGTGGGAGGTGGGTGTCAGTGGTGGTGGGAGGTGGGTGGCAGTGGTGGTGGGAGGTGAGTGTCAATGGTGGTGGGAGGTGGGTGACAGTGGTGGTGGGAGGTGGGTGTCAGTGGTGGTGGGAGGTGGGTGTCAGTGGTGGGAGGTGGGTGTCAGTGGTGGGAGGTGGGTGTCAATGGTGGTGGGAGGTGGGTGTCAGTGGTGGGAGGTGGGTGTCAGTGGTGGTGGGAGGTGGGTGTCAGTGGTGGTGGGAGGTGGGTGTCAGTGGTGGTGGGAGGTGAGTGTCAATGGTGGTGGGAGGTGGGTGTCAGTGGTGGTGGGAGGTGGGTGTCAGTAGTGGTGGGAGGTGGGTGTCAGTGGTGGTGGGAGGTGGGTGTCAGTGGTGGTGGGAGGTGAGTGTCAATGGTGGTGGGAGGTGGGTGTCAGTGGTGGTGGGAGGTGAGTGTCAGTGGTGGTGGGAGGTGGGTGTCAGTGGTGGGAGGTGGGTGTCAGTGGTGGGAGGTGGGTGTCAGTGGTGGTGGGAGGTGGGTGTCAGTGGTGGGAGGTGGGAGGTGGGTGTCAGTGGTGGTGGGAGGTGAGTGTCAGTGGTGGTGGGAGGTGGGTGTCAGTGGTGGTGGGAGGTGGTGGGAGGTGGGTGTCAGTGGTGGTGGGAGGTGGGTGTCAGTGGTGGGTGGGTCAGTGGTGGTGGGAGGTGGGTGTCAGTGGTGGTGGGAGGTGGGTGTCAGTGGTGGTGGGAGGTGGGTGTCAGTGGTGGTGGGAGGTGGGTGTCAGTGGTGGTGGGAGGTGGGTGTCAGTGGTGGTGGGAGGTGGGTGTCAGTGGTGGTGGGAGGTGGGTGTCAGTGGTGGTGGAAGGTGAGTGTCAGTGGTGGTGGGAGGTGGGTGTCAGTGGTGGTGGGAGGTGGGTGTCAGTGGTGGTGGGAGGTGGGTGTCAGTGGTGGTGGGAGGTGGGTGTCAGTGGTGGTGGGAGGTGGGTGTCAGTGGTGGGAGGTGGTGGTGGTGGTGGGAGGTGGGTGTCAGTGGTGGTGGGAGGTGGGTGTCAGTGGTGGTGGGAGGTGGGTGTCAGTGGTGGGAGGTGGGTGTCAGGTGGTGGGAGGTGGGTGTCAGTGGTGGGAGGTGGGTGTCAGTGGTGGGAGGTGGGTGTCAGGTGGTGGGAGGTGGGTGTCAGTGGTGGTGGGAGGTGGGTGTCAGTGGTGGTGGGAGGTGGGTGTCAGTGGTGGTGGTGAGGTGGGTGTCAGGTGGGTGTCAGTGGTGGTGGGAGGTGGGTGTCAGTGGTGGTGGGAGGTGGGTGTCAGTGGTGGTGGGAGGTGGGTGTCAGTGGGTGGTGGTGGGAGGTGGGTGTCAGTGGTGGTGGGAGGTGAGTGTCAGTGGTGGTGGGAGGTGGGTGTCAGTGGTGGTGGGAGGTGAGTGTCAGTGGTGGTGGGAGGTGGGTGTCAGTGGTGGTGGGAGGTGAGTGTCAGTGGTGGTGGGAGGTGGGTGTCAATGGTGGTGGGAGGTGGGTGTCAGTGGTGGTGGGAGGTGGGTGTCAGTGGTGGTGGGAGGTGGGTGTCAGTGGTGGTGGGAGGTGGGTGTCAGTGGTGGGAGGTGGGTGTCAGTGGTGGGAGGTGGGTGTCAATGGTGGTGGGAGGTGGGTGTCAGTGGTGGTGGGAGGTGGGTGTCAGTGGTGGTGGGAGGTGAGTGTCAATGGTGGTGGGAGGTGGGTGTCAGTGGTGGTGGGAGGTGGGTGTCAGTGGTGGGGTGTCAGTGGTGGGAGGTGGGTGTCAGTGGTGGTGGGAGGTGGGTGTCAGTGGTGGGAGGTGGGTGTCAGTGGTGGTGGGAGGTGGGTGTCAGTGGGTGGGAGGTGGGTGTCAGTGGTGGTGGGAGGTGGGTGTCAGTGGTGGTGGGAGGTGGGTGTCAGTGGTGGTGGGAGGTGGGTGTCAGTGGTGGTGGGAGGTGGGTGTCAGTGGTGGTGGGAGGTGGGTGTCAGTGGTGGTGGGAGGTGGGTGTCAGTGGTGGTGGGAGGTGGGTGTCAGTGGTGGTGGGAGGTGGGTGTCAGTGGTGGTGGGAGGTGGGTGTCAGTGGTGGTGGGAGGTGGGTGTCAGTGGTGGTGGGAGGTGGGTGTCAGTGGTGGTGGGAGGTGGTGTCAGTGGTGGTGGGAGGTGAGTGTCAGTGGTGGTGGGAGGTGAGTGTCAGTGGTGGTGGGAGGTGGGTGTCAGTGGTGGTGGGAGGTGGGTGTCAGTGGTGGTGGGAGGTGGGTGTCAGTGGTGGTGGGAGGTGGGTGTCAGTGGTGGTGGGCGGTGGGTGTCAGTGGTGGTGGGAGGTGGGTGTCAGTGGTGGGAGGTGGGTGTCAGTGGTGGTGGGAGGTGGGTGTCAGTGGTGGTGGGAGGTGGGTGTCAGTGGTGGTGGGAGGTGAGTGTCAGTGGTGGTGGGAGGTGAGTGTCAATGGTGGTGGGAGGTGGGTGTCAGTGGTGGTGGGAGGTGGGTGTCAGTGGTGGGATGTGGGTGTCAATGGTGGTGGGAGGTGGGTGTCAATGGTGGTGGGAGGTGGGTGTTAGTGGTGGTGGGAGGTGGGTGTCAGTGGTGGTGGGAGGTGGGTGTCAGTGGTGGTGGGAGGTGGGTGTCAGTGGTGGTGGGAGGTGGGTGTCAGTGGTGGTGGGAGGTGAGTGTCAGTGGTGGTGGGAGGTGGGTGTCAGTGGTGGTGGGAGGTGGGTGTCAGTGGTGGTGGGAGGTGGGTGTCAGTGGTGGGGGGTGGGTGTCAGTGGTGGGAGGTGGGTGTCAATGGTGGTGGGAGGTGGGTGTCAGTGGTGGTGGGAGGTGGGTGTCAGTGGTGGTGGGAGGTGGGTGTCAGTGGTGGGAGGTGGGTGTCAGTGGTGGGAGGTGGGTGTCAATGGTGGTGGAAGGTGGGTGTCAGTGGTGGTGGGAGGTGGGTGTCAGTGGTGGTGGGAGGTGAGTGTCAGTGGTGGTGGGAGGTGGGTGTCAGTGGTGGTGGGAGGTGGGTGTCAGTGGTGGGAGGTGGGTGTCAGTGGTGGGAGGTGGGTGTCAATGGTGGTGGGAGGTGGGTGTCAGTGGTGGTGGGAGGTGGGTGTCAGTGGGGGGAGGTGGGTGTCAATGGTGGTGGGAGGTGAGTGTCAGTGGTGGTGGGAGGTGGGTGTCAGTGGTGGTGGGAGGTGGGTGTCAGTGGTGGTGGGAGGTGGGTGTCAGTGGTGGTGGGAGGTGAGTGTCAGTGGTGGTGGGAGGTGGGTGTCAGTGGTGGTGGGAGGTGGGTGTCAGTGGTGGTGGGAGGTGAGTGTCAGTGGTGGTGGGAGGTGGGTGTCAGTGGTGGTGGGAGGTGAGTGTCAGTGGTGGTGGGAGGTGGGTGTCAATGGTGGTGGGAGGTGGGTGTCAGTGGTGGTGGGAGGTGGGTGGCAGTGGTGGTGGGAGGTGAGTGTCAATGGTGGTGGGAGGTGGGTGACAGTGGTGGTGGGAGGTGAGTGTCAGTGGTGGTGGGAGGTGGGTGTCAGTGGTGGGAGGTGGGTGTCAGTGGTGGGAGGTGGGTGTCAATGGTGGTGGGAGGTGGGTGTCAGTGGTGGGAGGTGGGTGTCAGTGGTGGTGGGAGGTGGGTGTCAGTGGTGGTGGGAGGTGGGTGTCAGTGGTGGTGGGAGGTGAGTGTCAATGGTGGTGGGAGGTGGGTGTCAGTGGTGGTGGGAGGTGAGTGTCAGTAGTGGTGGGAGGTGGGTGTCAGTGGTGGTGGGAGGTGGGTGTCAGTGGTGGTGGGAGGTGAGTGTCAATGGTGGTGGGAGGTGGGTGTCAGTGGTGGTGGGAGGTGAGTGTCAGTGGTGGTGGGAGGTGGGTGTCAGTGGTGGGAGGTGGGTGTCAGTGGTGGGAGGTGGGTGTCAGTGGTGGTGGGAGGTGGGTGTCAGTGGTGGGAGGTGGGTGTCAGTGGTGGTGGGAGGTGAGTGTCAGTGGTGGTGGGAGGTGAGTGTCAGTGGTGGTGGGAGGTGGGTGTCAGTGATGGTGGGAGGTGGGTGTCAGTGGTGGTGGGAGGTGGGTGTCAGTGGTGGTGGGAGGTGGGTGTCAGTGGTGGTGGGAGGTGGGTGTCAGTGGTGGTGGGAGGTGGGTGTCAGTGGTGGGAGGTGGGTGTCAGTGGTGGGAGGTGGGTGTCAGTGGTGGTGGGAGGTGAGTGTCAGTGGTGGTGGGAGGTGGGTGTCAGTGGTGGTGGAAGGTGAGTGTCAGTGGTGGTGGGAGGTGGGTGTCAATGGTGGTGGGAGGTGGGTGTCAGTGGTGGTGGGAGGTGGGTGTCAGTGGTGGAGGGAGGTGGGGGTCAGTGGTGGTGGGAGGTGGGTGTCAGTGGTGGGAGGTGGGTGTCAGTGGTGGTGGGAGGTGGGTGTCAGTGGTGGTGGGAGGTGGTGTGTCAGTGGTGGTGGGAGGGGGGTGTCAGTGGTGGTGGGAGGTGGGTGTCAGTGGTGGGAGGTGGGTGTCAGTGGTGGTGGGAGGTGGGTGTCAGTGGTGGGAGGTGGGTGTCAGTGGTGGGAGGTGGGTGTCAGTGGTGGTGGGAGGTGGGTGTCAGTGGTGGTGGGAGGTGGGTGTCAGTGGTGGTGGGAGGTGGGTGTCAGTGGTGGGGGAGGTGGGTGTCAGTGGTGGTGGGAGGTGGGTGTCAGTGGTGGTGGGAGGTGGGTGTCAGTGGTGGTGGGAGGTGGGTGTCAGTGGTGGTGGGAGGTGGGTGTCAGTGGTGGTGGGAGGTGGGTGTCAGTGGTGGTGGGAGGTGAGTGTCAGTGGTGGTGGGAGGTGGGTGTCAGTGGTGGTGGGAGGTGGGTGTCAGTGGTGGTGGGAGGTGGGTGTCAGTGGTGGTGGGAGGTGAGTGTCAGTGGTGGTGGGAGGTGGGTGTCAGTGGTGGTGGGAGGTGGGTGTCAGTGGTGGTGGGAGGTGGGTGTCAGTGGTGGTGGGAGGTGAGTCAGTGGTGGTGGGAGGTGGTGTCAGTGGTGGTGGGAGGTGGGTGTCAGTGGTGGTGGGTGGGTGTCAGGGTGGGAGGTGGGTGTCAGTGGTGGTGGAGGTGAGTGGTGAGTGTCAGTGGTGGTGGGAGGTGAGTGTCAGTGGTGGTGGGAGGTGAGTGTCAGTGGTGGTGGGAGGTGGGTGTCAGTGGTGGTGGGAGGTGGGTGTCAGTGGTGGTGGGAGGTGGGTGTCAGTCAGGTGGTGTCAGTGGGGGGGTGGGTGTCAGTGGTGGTGGGAGGTGGGTGTCAGTGGTGGTGGGAGGTGGGTGTCAGTGGTGGTGGGAGGTGGGTGTCAGTGGTGGTGGGAGGTGGGTGTCAGTGGTGGTGGGAGGTGGGTGTCAGTGGTGGTGGGAGGTGGGTGTCAGTGGTGGTGGGAGGTGGGTGTCAGTGGTGGTGGGAGGTGGGTGTCAGTGGTGGTGGGAGGTGGGTGTCAGTGGTGGTGGGAGGTGGGTGTCAGTGGTGGTGGGAGGTGGGTGTCAGTGGTGGTGGGAGGTGGGTGTCAGTGGTGGTGGGAGGTGGGTGTCAGTGGTGGTGGGAGGTGGGTGTCAGTGGTGGTGGGAGGTGGGTGTCAGTGGTGGTGGGAGGTGGGTGTCAGTGGTGGTGGGAGGTGGTGTCAGTGGTGGTGGGAGGTGGGTGTCAGTGGTGGTGGGAGGTGGGTGTCAGTGGTGGTGGGAGGTGGGTGTCAGTGGTGGTGGGTGTCAGTGGTGGTGGAAGGTGAGTGTCAGTGGTGGTGGGAGGTGGGTGTCAGTGGTGGTGGGAGGTGGGTGTCAGTGGTGGTGGGAGGTGAGTGTCAGTGGTGGTGGGAGGTGGGTGTCAGTGGTGGTGGGAGGTGAGTGTCAGTGGTGGGAGGTGGGTGTCAGTGGTGGGAGGTGGGTGTCAATGGTGGTGGGAGGTGGGTGTCAGTGGTGGTGGGAGGTGAGTGTCAGTGGTGGTGGGAGGTGGGTGTCAGTGGTGGTGGGAGGTGGGTGTCAGTGGTGGGAGGTGGGTGTCAGTGGTGGGAGGTGGGTGTCAATGGTGGTGGGAGGTGGGTGTCAGTGGTGGTGGGAGGTGAGTGTCAGTGGTGGTGGGAGGTGGGTGTCAGTGGTGGTGGGAGGTGGGTGTCAGTGGTGGTGGGAGGTGGGTGTCAGTGGTGGTGGGAGGTGAGTGTCAGTGGTGGTGGGAGGTGGGTGTCAGTGGTGGTGGGAGGTGGGTGTCAGTGGTGGTGGGAGGTGGGTGTCAGTGGTGGGAGGTGGGTGTCAGTGGTGGTGGGAGGTGGGTGTCAGTGGGGGGGGGCGGTGGGTGTCTGTGGTGGTGGGAGGTGGGTGTCAGTGGTGGTGGGAGGTGGGTGTCAGTGGTGGTGGGAGGTGGGTGTCAGTGGTGGTGGGAGGTGGGTGGCAGTGGTGGTGGGAGGTGGGTGTCAGTGGTGGTGGGAGGTGGGTGTCAGTGGTGGTGGGAGGTGGGTGTCAGTGGTGGGAGGTGGGTGTCAGTGGTGGTGGGAGGTGGGTGTCAGTGGTGGTGGGAGGTGGGTGTCAGTGGTGGTGGGAGGTGGGTGTCAGTGGTGGTGGGAGGTGGGTGTCAGTGGTGGTGGGAGGTGGGTGTCAGTGGTGGTGGGAGGTGAGTGTCAGTGGTGGTGGGAGGTGGGTGTCAGTGGTGGTGGGAGGTGGGTGTCAGTGGTGGTGGGAGGTGGGTGTCAGTGGTGGTGGGAGGTGGGTGTCAGTGGTGGGAGGTGGGTGTCAGTGGTGGGAGGTGGGTGTCAGTGGTGGTGGGAGGTGAGTGTCAGTGGTGGGAGGTGGGTGTCAGTGGTGGTGGGAGGTGGGTGTCAGTGGTGGGAGGTGGGTGTCAGTGGTGGTGGGAGGTGGGTGTCAGTGGTGGTGGGAGGTGGGTGTCAGTGGTGGTGGGAGGTGGGTGTCAGTGGTGGTGGGTGGTGAGTGTCAGTGGTGGTGGGAGGTGGGTGTCAGTGGTGGTGGGAGGTGGGTGTCAGTGGTGGTGGGAGGTGGGTGTCAGTGGTGGTGGGTGGTGAGTGTCAGTGGTGGTGGGAGGTGAGTGTCAGTGGTGGTGGGAGGTGGGTGTCAGTGGTGGTGGGAGGTGAGTGACAGTTGTGGTGGGAGGTGGGTGTCAGTGGTGGTGGGAGGTGGGTGTCAGTGGTGGTGGGAGGTGGGTGTCAGTGGTGGTGGGTGGTGAGTGTCAGTGGTGGTGGGAGGTGAGTGTCAGTGGTGGTGGGAGGTGGGTGTCAGTGGTGGGAGGTGGGTGTCAGTGGTGGTGGGAGGTGCGTGTCAGTGATGGGAGGTGGGTGTCAGTGGTGGTGGGAGGTGAGTGTCAGTGGTGGTGGGAGGTGAGTGTCAGTGGTGGTGGGAGGTGGGTGTCAGTGGTGGTGGGAGGTGGGTGTCAGTGGTGGTGGGAGGTGGGTGTCAGTGGTGGTGGGAGGTGAGTGTCAGTGGTGGTGGGAGGTGGGTGTCAGTGGTGGTGGGAGGTGAGTGTCAGTGGTGGGAGGTGGGTGTCAGTGGTGGTGGAAGGTGAGTGTCAGTGGTGGTGGGAGGTGGGTGTCAATGGTGGTGGGAGGTGGGTGTCAGTGGTGGTGGGAGGTGGGTGTCAGTGGTGGAGGGAGGTGGGTGTCAGTGGTGGTGGGAGGTGGGTGTCAGTGGTGGGAGGTGGGTGTCAGTGGTGGTGGGAGGTGGGTGTCAGTGGTGGTGGGAGGTGGGTGTCAGTGGTGGTGGGAGGTGGGTGTCAGTGGTGGGAGGTGGGTGTCAGTGGTGGTGGGAGGTGGGTGTCAGTGGTGGGAGGTGGGTGTCAGTGGTGGGAGGTGGGTGTCAATGGTGGTGGGAGGTGGGTGTCAGTGGTGGTGGGAGGTGGGTGTCAGTGGTGGTGGGAGGTGGGTGTCAGTGGTGGGAGGTGAGTGTCAGTGGTGGTGGGAGGTGGGTGTCAGTAGTGGTGGGAGGTGGGTGTCAGTGGTGGTGGGAGGTGGGTGTCAGTGGTGGTGGGAGGTGGGTGTCAGTGGTGGTGGGAGGTGGGTGTCAGTGGTGGTGGGAGGTGAGTGTCAGTGGTGGTGGGAGGTGGGTGTCAGTGGTGGTGGGAGGTGAGTGTCAGTGGTGGTGGGAGGTGGGTGTCAGTGGTGGTGGGAGGTGAGTGTCAGTGGTGGTGGGAGGTGGGTGTCAATGGTGGTGGGAGGTGGGTGTCAGTGGTGGTGGGAGGTGGGTGTCAGTGGTGGTGGGAGGTGAGTGTCAGTGGTGGTGGGAGGTGGGTGTCAGTGGTGGGAGGTGGGTGTCAGTGGTGGGAGGTGGGTGTCAGTGGTGGTGGGAGGTGAGTGTCAGTGGTGGTGGGAGGTGGGTGTCAGTGGTGGTGGGAGGTGAGTGTCAATGGTGGTGGGAGGTGAGTGTCAGTGGTGGTGGGAGGTGAGTGTCAGTGGTGGTGGGAGGTGAGTGTCAGTGGTGGTGGGAGGTGGGTGTCAGTGGTGGGAGGTGGGTGTCAGTGGTGGTGGGAGGTGGGTGTCAGTGGTGGTGGGAGGTGGGTGTCAGTGGTGGTGGGAGGTGGGTGTCAGTGGTGGTGGGAGGTGAGTGTCAGTGGTGGTGGGAGGTGGGTGTCAGTGGTGGTGGGAGGTGAGTGTCAGTGGTGGTGGGAGGTGGGTGTCAGTGGTGGTGGGAGGTGGGTGTCAGTGGTGGTGGTAGGTGGGTGTCAGTGGTGGTGGGAGGTGAGTGTCAGTGGTGGTGGGAGGTGGGTGTCAGTGGTGGTGGGAGGTGAGTGTCAGTGGTGGTGGGAGGTGGGTGTCAGTGGTGGTGGGAGGTGGGTGTCAGTGGTGGGAGGTGGGTGTCAGTGGTGGTGGGAGGTGAGTGTCAGTGGTGGTGGGAGGTGGGTGTCAGTGGTGGTGGAAGGTGAGTGTCAGTGGTGGTGGGAGGTGGGTGTCAGTGGTGGTGGGAGGTGGGTGTCAGTGGTGGTGGGAGGTGAGTGTCAGTGGTGGTGGGAGGTGGGTGTCAGTGGTGGTGGGAGGTGAGTGTCAGTGGTGGGAGGTGGGTGTCAGTGGTGGGAGGTGGGTGTCATTGGTGGTGGGAGGTGGGTGTCAGTGGTGGTGGGAGGTGAGTGTCAGTGGTGGTGGGAGGTGGGTGTCAGTGGTGGTGGGAGGTGGGTGTCAGTGGTGGGAGGTGGGTGTCAGTGGTGGGAGGTGGGTGTCAATGGTGGTGGGAGGTGGGTGTCAGTGGTGGTGGGAGGGTGTAAGTGGTGGTGGGAGGTGGGTGTCAGTGGTGGTGGGGGGGGGGTGTGGGGGGTGGTGGGAGGGGGGTGTCAGTGGTGGTGGGAGGTGAGTGTCAGTGGTGGTGGGAGGTGGGTGTCAGTGGTGGTGGGAGGTGGGTGTCAGTGGTGGTGGGAGGTGGGTGTCAGTGGTGGGAGGTGGGTGTCAGTGGTGGTGGGAGGTGGGTGTCAGTGGTGGGAGGTGGGTGTCAGTGGTGGTGGGAGGTGGGTGTCAGTGGTGGTGGGAGGTGGGTGTCAGTGGTGGTGGGAGGTGGGTGTCAGTGGTGGTGGGAGGTGGGTGTCAGTGGTGGTTTGAGGTGGGTGTCAGTAGTGGTGGGAGGTGGGTGTCAGTGGTGGTGGGAGGTGGGTCAGTGGGAGGTGGGTGTCAGTGGTGGTGGGAGGTGGGTGTCAGTGGTGGTGGGAGGTGGGTGTCAGTGGTGGTGGGAGGTGGGTGTCAGTGGTGGTGGGAGGTGGGTGTCAGTGGTGGTGGGAGGTGGGTGTCAGTGGTGGTGGGAGGTGGGTGTCAGTGGTGGTGGGAGGTGGGTGTCAGTGGTGGTGGGAGGTGTCAGTGGTGTCAGTGGTGGTGGTGGGAGGTGGGTGTCAGTGGTGGTGGGAGGTGGGTGTCAGTGGTGGTGGGAGGTGGGTGTCAGTGGTGGTGGGAGGTGGGTGTCAGTGGTGGTGGGAGGTGGGTGTCAGTGGTGGTGGGAGGTGGGTGTCAGTGGTGGTGGGAGGTGGGTGTCAGTGGTGGTGGGAGGTGGGTGTCAGTGGTGGTGGGAGGTGGGTGTCAGTGGTGGTGGGAGGTGGGTGTCAGTGGTGGTGGGAGGTGGGTGTCAGTGGTGGTGGGAGGTGGGTGTCAGTGGTGGTGGGAGGTGGGTGTCAGTGGTGGTGGGTGGTGAGTGTCAGTGGTGGTGGGAGGTGGGTGTCAGTGGTGGTGGGAGGTGGGTGTCAGTGGTGGTGGGAGGTGGGTGTCAGTGGTGGTGGGAGGTGGGTGTCAGTGGTGGTGGGAGGTGGGTGTCAGTGGTGGTGGGAGGTGGGTGTCAGTGGTGGTGGGAGGTGGGTGTCAGTGGTGGTGGGAGGTGGGTGTCAGTGGTGGTGGGAGGTGGGTGTCAGTGGTGGTGGGAGGTGGGTGTCAGTGGTGTGGGTGGTGTGTCAGTGGTGGTGGGAGGTGAGTGTCAGTGGTGGGAGGTGTGGTGTCAGTGGTGGTGGGAGGTGAGTGTCAGTGGTGGTGGGAGGTGGTGTGTCAGTGGTGGTGGGAGGTGGGTGTCAGTGGTGGTGGGAGGTGGGTGTCAGTGGTGGTGGGAGGTGGGTGTCAGTGGTGGTGGGAGGTGGGTGTCAGTGGTGGTGGGAGGTGGGTGTCAGTGGTGGTGGGAGGTGAGTGTCAGTGGTGGTGGTGGGAGGTGTCAGTGGTGGTGGGAGGTGGGTGTCAGTGGTGGTGGGAGGTGAGTGTCAGTGGTGGTGGGAGGTGGGTGTCAGTGGTGGTGGGAGGTGGGTGTCAGTGGTGGGAGGTGGGTGTCAGTGGTGGTGGGAGGTGGGTGTCAGTGGTGGTGGGAGGTGGGTGTCAGTGGTGGTGGGAGGTGGGTGTCAGTGGTGGTGGGAGGTGGGTGTCAGTGGTGGTGGGAGGTGGGTGTCAGTGGTGGTGGGAGGTGAGTGTCAGTGGTGGTGGGTGGTGAGTGTCAGTGGTGGTGGGAGGTGGGTGTCAGTGGTGGTGGGAGGTGGGTGTCAGTGGTGGGAGGAGGGTGTCAGTGGTGGTGGGAGGTGAGTGTCAGTGGTGGTGGGAGGTGGGGGTCAGTGGTGGTGGGAGGTGGGTGTCAGTGGTGGTGGTTGGTGGGTGTCTGTGGTGGTGGGAGGTGAGTGTCTGTGGTGGTGGGTGGTGAGTGTCAGTGGTGGTGGGAGGTGGGTGTCAGTGGTGGTGGGAGGTGAGTGTCAGTGGTGGTGGGAGGTGAGTGTCAGTGGTGGGAGGTGGGTGTCAGTGGTGGTGGGAGGTGAGTGTCAGTGGTGGTGGGTGGTGAGTGTCAGTGGTGGTGGGAGGTGGGTGTCAGTGGTGGTGGGAGGTGGGTGTCAGTGGTGGTGGGAGGTGGGTGTCAGTGGTGGTGGGAGGTGGGTGTCAGTGGTGGTGGGAGGTGGGTGTCAGTGGTGGTGGGAGGTGGGTGTCAGTGGTGGTGGGAGGTGGGTGTCAGTGGTGGTGGGAGGTGGGTGTGAGTGGTGGTGGGAGGTGGGTGTCAGTGGTGGTGGGAGGTGAGTGTCAGTGGTGGTGGGAGGTGGGTGTCAGTGGTGGTGGGAGGTGGGTGTCAGTGGTGGTGGGAGGTGGGTGTCAGTGGTGGTGGGAGGTGGGTGTCAGTGGTGGTGGGAGGTGAGTGTCAGTGGTGGTGGGAGGTGGGTGTCAGTGGTGGTGGGAGGTGGGTGTCAGTGGTGGTGGGAGGTGAGTGTCAGTGGTGGTGGGAGGTGGGTGTCAGTGGTGGTGGGAGGTGGGTGTCAGTGGTGGTGGGAGGTGGGTGTCAGTGGTGGTGGGAGGTGGGTGTCAGTGGTGGTGGGAGGTGGGTGTCAGTGGTGGTGGGAGGTGAGTGTCAGTGGTGGTGGGAGGTGGGTGTCAGTGGTGGTGGGAGGTGGGTGTCAGTGGTGGTGGGAGGTGGGTGTCAGTGGTGGTGGGAGGTGGGTGTCAGTGGTGGTGGGAGGTGGGTGTCAGTGGCGGGTGATGGTGGTGGTGTGGGCCAGGCAGAGGAAGCCATGAAACAGGTTCTCATTAGAGGAGGAGTAGCCACCTCAACATCACGACTCTGCCACCACTCTATTTTAACCCATGAGACCCCCCCCCCCCCCTCTTATCTTGCCACACGCTCTCCTTTACATCAGGTCAATCTGGCTCCAGATACCTTCTACCTGTTGTATAGTGTTGGTGGGGGTGTACTCGCCCGGCTGTGCTTCCTGGGATCAAGACCGACCCACAGGACCAGGAGACCGATCACAGTGCACAAAGGTAACGAATGAAGCACCTCGAGTATTAGGGGCCCCATCCTGTTCCTTATACTCGAAGGCGTTCTAAGTTACGATGTAATTTCATCCTTGTCTTATGTGTGGTGACGTGGCTCGGCCTTGACAAATGCAAGGTGATGAGGATAAAAGATGGAGCAAGACGACCTCGAATGCAGTACAGTATGAAAGGAATGCAACTTCCAACTTCTGAAAAAGAAAAAGCCTTCGGAGTGGACATAGCACTAGACGCAGCACCAGAGGCACACATCAGCAGGGTAACGCCGGTATCATGCACCACGATGGCAAACCACGAAGACAAACCTTGTCCTTCGTATGTGAAGAACGAGTAATAAGTGTCACAGCATTGAACTAATGATGGCCGACAAGCGGGACGTGAGAGCAGAGGCTCGACCCTGCAAGCTCAACTAACGTCATTACACTGAAAACGAGCAAGAAATTTGTGAGGAGGTGAATGCCAGGTTCCATGGAGTGTTCACTACTGAGACTGAACAACTCCCGGAGCTAGATGAGGCAGCAGCACGTGATGAGGAACTACTAAATATTGAGGTAACAGCAGAGGAAGGAAGAATATAATTAGCATCACTGGATGTAACTAAAGCTACTGGGCCTGATAGAGTATCACCATGGATGTTAAAAGAAGCAGCACAGGCCCTCAGCATACCTCTAGCACTAATCTATAATGAGTCACTTACAAGGGGGGGGGGGGAATTGCCCAGCTGCTGGAAGAAGGCAAATGACCGTGACGGTGGTGGTGGCCAATCTACAAGAAAGGAGATAGATCAGAGGCACTTAACTACAGACCAGTGTCACTCACAAGCATCCCTTGCCAACTACTTGAGAGAATTATAAGGTTAAGACTAGTTGCACCTTGAAAGAATTGGAAAGAATTGCCTGACGAACCTCCTGGAGTTTTATAAGCTAACGAAAATAAGGCAACACAGACAAGGATGGGCAAATTGTATATTTCTGGACTGCCAAGAAACCTTTGATACAGTACCACACAGGAGGCCACTATACAAACTAGAGAGGCAGGCGGGAGTAGACAGAAATGCAATATCATGGGTAAGAAATTACCTGACAGGTGCCAGAGAGTGACAGTGAGGGGCGAGGAGTCGGACTGGCGTAGAGTAACAAGCGGGGTGCCTCAATGATCGGTGCTGGGTCCCATACTATTCCTCATTTATGTAAATGAACTGCAAGACCTCCTTGACTGCAGGAGTTGAGTCTTGTATGTCGATGTTTGCAGATGATGCAAAACTAATGAGGAGAGTTGAGACAGATGAGGATTGCAAGATTCTACATGATGACTTGAACAGGTTGCAGAGCTGATCCGAGAAATGGTTGCAAGAGGTCAAAACTAGCGAGTGCAAGGGAATAGAAATGGGATCAGGAGCCAGGAGTGTTGGAAAGTTTCCAACACTAATACATCATTTCTTGTATTACATCCTTATTGCATTAACCATAGAAATTACTAACTCTACTAATTTGTAGAATTAATTCAATTAACGTTTCTAATGCGACGCAATATTTGCCAAATTCTTGCCACAGTGTCAGTGAGGCCGGGAGGTGGCTGCACGCTACAACATGAATCTCTCCACATTTAGTTGCATCTAAACAGAGTTTAGTTAATTACATTCCTTTACTAAGGATAATCGTTTATTTAGTTAGTTATTTAAATAGCATATTATTGCTTACTGAATTCGCTCATTTAGGTGTATAAGATGGTGGTGGTGGTTGTGGTGGTGGTGGTTGTGGTGGTGGTGACGGTTGTTGGGAATTTCCAACACTGACACTATCATTGTATTATAATACATCATTATTGTATACTAATTACAGTAATTATTAATTCTACTAACTGTAGTGCTAACATAAATTAATATTTCTTTATCTGAGTGTATAACTAACATTCTCACGACATCGAGAGGCAGGATTGCGTCAGATAATGTCCATATAAACATATTTCTTACCAATATGTTCGAGAATTGAATGTGGTTCTCTAAATTTATCAGTATTCCGTGCAATAATTAACTACGGATAATATAACTCCTAATAATCCAAAAACCGAGAGTTATTAACTGAGATTATCATCACGTAACAGTTTTTTCTGTTACGTTCGAATGCTATGGAGGAAATAAAATTTCTCTCCATTTCTCGATTAACACCATTTAACGAAAATATGATATTATTTAATTCCCTACAATTGCAACTCTGTTCTCATTAACGCATTACATCAGTAATTACATGGAAAAGAATTATCTGTGATTATTAAATTCTGTTGTGAATGCATGAGACGGGCAGAGGGAGAGAGGCGTGGAGATGCCATTCGCCTCTAGCTACCACACCATGAGGACGTGATTATTCACCTTGTGCAGACGCCAACAATCACATCGTGCGTCCCGGGAGAGTCGAATTTCCATCAATTCTACATTAGGCCCTCGCAGTTAATCGGCCTAGGAGCGTGCAATTGCTCCAGTAGCAATCTTGGATTGCTTCGGTGGGACAACCAGTAGGTTAAGTGCCCTAGTATTATTTATATCATGAGATCTCTATATATATATTTTTACTGTGCACTGTCCATCGTTACGCCACGCGACCTCCCCAAACAATAAGTACGTCCATAAGGAATTAAGTTTATTCCTTCTATGGCATAGTGAGGATACTAGAGAGTAGGTGTAAACAATTGGTATATTTAGTTGAAATTTCAGCTTGTGTTGTAAGCGGTCGTGGTCCTCATGTTCCCACGCCATGCTCGAGCTCACGTGTTGCAGCAAGTAGCAGACGACGCCAGCGCACCTCTACCTCTCCGTTCACTATTACAGCTAAGCAGCTGAACCCTTTTCTATTATTTTCTTTGACTGAATGAAATCAATAATCGATTATCCATCAAGAATAATAATTTATTTGATTTGAGATATCTAACGTAATTTGATAGACTCATAGAAGTCAAATGAGAATAATTTCTTGTTTAATCAACATATAATCTTCTTACCATTAATCAATTTATCTAATGTTTATTTACACATTATTTAGTAGGAATTACTAATTTTATTCGAGGAAGAACCAGCCTCGATGAAGCGTACTGGGAGTAGATTACTTCTGGCATTAACCCCCAATTTTGTGAAGGACGGAAAGTTTATTCTCGAACATTAATATAGTGTGGTCCTTCAATTAATTTAAATTAATCTATTAATTAAATATCAATCAATTAATAGAGAGTAAGCTTTCTTCCCAACAACGGTGGTGGTGGTGGTGATAGTGGTGGTGGTGGTGGTGGTGGTGGTGATGGTGATGGTGGTGGTAATGGTGATGGTGGTGGTGGTGGTGGTGGTGGTGATGGTGATGGTGGTGATGGTGATGGTGATGGTGGTGATGGTGATGGTGATGGTGGTGATGGTGATGGTGATGGTGGTGGTGGTGATGAAGGTGGTGGTGGTGATGTTGGCGGTGAAGATAGTGGTGGTGGTGGTGACGGATGTTGGACATTTCCCACACCTAAATACTAACCCCAAGTGGGATAAGAGGTATTTCTTGTACAAGGAATAATAATTTACTAATACTGTTAACCAGTAGTGTAGCAATATTAAATTTCATTTAATTGAGGCGTAGAAACGCCAGATTCGTCCTAGAATCCTGGGGCCAGATTCACGAAGCAGTTACGCAAGTACTTACGACCGTGTACATCTTTCCTCAATGTTTGACGGCTTTGGTTACATTTATTAAACAGTTTACAAGCATGAAAACTTCCCAATCAACTGTTGTTATTGTTATAAACAGCCTCCTGGTGCTTCGGAGCTCATTAACTATTTAATAATTGTAAACAAAGCTGCCAAAGATTGAGAAAAGATGTACAGGTTCGTAAGTGCTTGCGTAACTTCTTTGTGAGTGCGGCCCCAGGCTACGATTGCATCAGCTACCAGCCAGGGAGAATAAATTCCACATATTTATTAATCGAATTAAATCCAGTCTAACCTTGTATTATTTATTAAGGAATATCGATTGGTAATAGATTTATTTTTATTTAGTAAATTATATAGTCCTTTATTGGAAATATTTTATACAGTTGCGATCAGCTGTTCCAGTAAACAAAGTACTGAAACTAAATTTCCACTACGAATATATATTTTCCATTTAACGTCATTTAGGTTAAATGATCTGCACAGCGAGAAACAATCTAATGTTACCTAATGTACGTTACTGTGACGTAACATAATGTCAGTAATGTTTACATCCATTCGGAAACCTGAAGAAAATATTGCAACTTATTCCCTAAGTTTCCAACATTCGTCGCCAGGTGGCGCGTGTGTCACTAGTGCAGGAGACTTAGCAGAGAGAGACGCCATTACAGTTAGGTGCCCTGGAGCTGGTCTTTATTATCCATCAAATTGAGGAGCATCCGTGCAGTAATGAGCTTCAGATTGATTCGACAGCTTCAAGAGATTACGGACACCACGTCCGGCAAGGCAGAATACCACTGATTAATTATTTTGGCCATTATTCTGTAATCATGTTGGTGTCGTTACGCAGCATACAAACCTAATAACTCCCGTGAGTGGCATTCTTATTCCCAATCCACTTAGATTTCATGAGTAAAGGCATAAACATATAGCTTTAAGTGGAAGTTACATGTGATTCATATTTCAGCATGGAGCCAGCTGCAAGAGAAAAGTAATTCAGCCGGTAGTCACTTGTCGCCAGAGGGACTGCGTTAGACTGGTTATAAAGCTGCTCGATGTAACCGTCATTCAACATTGACAGTTAAGCCTCTAATTGTTTCCATTCAGTACTTAGTTTATTAATTTATGCATTAATTAATTTTGATGATTCATGAATATTATTCTTTATTATATGTGGACGAACATTATAGAATTTATCCCCCCCCCCCAAAAAAAAAATGTATAAGGGAATTGCAATAATTTAAATAGAAGTTTTACAGTTCACTTCTCTAAATTCATCTTTGAATTAATAATTAAATTTATTATTTACTTGAATCACTGCACTGCACTCACTGGAGTGGTGATTGTGCAGGCTGGGGGTGGTGATCCTGCAAGGCTAATGGTAGTGATGGTACAGGCTGGGGGTGGTGATGGTACAGGCTGGGGGTGGTGATCGTACAGGCTGGGGGTGGTGATGGTACAGGCTGGTGGTGGTGATCGTACAGGCTGGGGGTGGTGATGGTACAGGCTGGTGGTGGTGATGGTACAGGCTGGTGGTGGTGATGGTACAGGCTGGGGGTGGTGATCGTACAGGCTGGGGGTGGTGATGGTACAGGCTGGGGGTGGTGATCCTGCAAGGCTAATGGTGGTGATGGTACAGGCTGGGGGTGGTTATCCTGCAAGGCTAATGGTGGTGATGGTACAGGCTGGGGGTGGTGATGGTACAGGCTGGTGGTGGTGATGGTACAGGCTGGGGGTAGTGATGGTACAGGCTGGTGGTGGTGATGGTACAGGCTGGGGGTGGTGATGGTACAGGCTGGGGGTGGTGATGGTACAGGCTGGTGGTGGTGATCGTACAGGCTGGGGGTGGTGATGGTACAGGCTGGTGGTGGTGATGGTACACGCTGGGGGTGGTGATGGTACAGGCTGGTGGTGGTGATGGTACAGGCTGGTGGTGGTGATGGTACAGGCTGGGGGTGGTGATGATACAGGCTGGGGGTGGTGATGGTACAGGCTGCTGGTGGTGATCGTACAGGCTGGGGGTGGTGATGGTACAGGCTGGGGGTGGTGATGGTACAGGCTGGGGGTGGTGATGGTACAGGCTGGTGGTGGTGATCGTACAGGCTGGGGTGGTGATGGTACAGGCTGGGGGTGGTGATGGTACAGGCTGGGGGTGGTGATGGTACAGGCTGGGGGTGGTGATGGTACAGGCTGGGGGTGGTGATGGTACAGGCTGGGGGTGGTGATGGTACAGGCTGGGGGTGGTGATGGTACAGGCTGGGGGTGGTGATGGTACAG
The DNA here is from genome assembly GCF_020424385.1 of Procambarus clarkii. Taxonomy (NCBI): domain Eukaryota; kingdom Metazoa; phylum Arthropoda; class Malacostraca; order Decapoda; family Cambaridae; genus Procambarus; species Procambarus clarkii. The sequence continues at coordinate 14,517,124 of NC_059654.1, read as the reverse complement.
GCTGGGGGTGGTCATCGTACAGGCTGGGGGTGGTGATGGTACAGGCTGGGGGTGGTGATGGTACAGGCTGGGGGTGGTAATCGTACAGGCTGGGGGTGGTGATGGTACAGGCTGGGGTTGGTGATGGTACAGGCTGGGGGTGGTGATGGTACAGGCTGGTAGTGGTGATCGTACAGGCTGGGGGTGGTGATGGTACAGGCTGGTAGTGGTGATCGTACAGGCTGGGGGTGGTGATGGTACAGGCTGGGGGTGGTGATGGTACAGGCTGGGGGTGGTGATCGTACAGGCTGGGGGTGGTGATGGTACAGGCTGAGGTTGGTGATGGTACAGGCTGGGGGTGGTGATGGTACAGGCTGGGGATGGTGATCGTGTAACACTGTAAAAGTGTTTGGTTTAGTTTAATACATGAGTCAGAGACAGGGATTAGAGAAGGCGCCAGTTTGTCCACCTGAAAGTCACACCTCAAAGCGTTAATGACCTAAAGTGACCTGAGGTCAGATCATGCGAATTTCACCTTACTTCTACTAATCTCTTAAATGGGAGCCTGGTAGCCTTCAAACTTGCCGACGTTTAAGGAGTGGCTTGGTAGAGCCGGAGGCTATCTACTTGTGGGCGGAGTTAGCTACTAGGTTCCCCAATAAATACTCGGAGAACTACCGATTCGGGGGCATTAAGCAATTAACAGACAGAACGGCAGTCAGCAGAGCAGAGGAGACGGCCCTAGAAGGGAGGCTGTCGGCCGGCAGGGCGGGAGTCTGTCAACTACAGACCCCCCCCCCCCTCTCTATCCAGCTATAGGCAGAGACACTTCGTGAGTTGAGCAGTAAGGTGACTTGGTCGTGTTTACATATGTTGTGTGATGATCAGGGGCAGTCAAGTTGTAGGGTTCTCGAATTCTTGGATGATGACTCACTTTGCATATTAAACTGGAACATTTTAATTGAATTGCTAAATTATGATACTTCATGGGAAATATAATTATGAATTTATTATTTAAATTGTGTTTAACTTTGTTCCCTAGAGCTTTGAGTTGAGGTGAGAAAGCCTCTGTGGTTACTGGTTTCAGGATATTAATGAGTACATGTTTGGAGTTGATACATGGTAATAACATCTTTTGAGAATATTTTGATACAGACAAGTTCCATTCCTTGTCTTGTATGTAATGATCATGAATGGATGGTGGCAGCATTTCGTCTTCTACAATCTACTTTCTACTTCTACTAGCTACTCTTCTACTCCTACCTATCTACACCTCTCCCTCCACCCCTCTCTGGACTCTCACTTTCAACTAATGACCCTCCTCGCTCCTCCCACCTCCCTACCTCTCACCCCAAACCCTCACTAATTACTTCACTATTCATTTCTTTCCTCTCGTTTTCTCTTTTACGTTTCTGGCAATGATTATGTATTCTAGAGTTCTCTCTGGGGTTTCGGGTAACTGATCCAGTTACTGCGCCTTGTAGTCTTAGCACCTAGGTAGTCAAATACCTAGGTTACAAGGTGTTGAACGAGAGAGGTTGCCTTAGGAACTCTGGAGGTGCTCTAGAATAGTTAGCTAACTGAGGACGGGATAACGGACTAGAGAGAGCTGTTTCCCCGGCCTCGTTAGTTAACTGGGGGGGTGAAATAATGGACAAGATAGACCTATTTCCCCCACCCCCCGTTACAATCGTGCAGGCTGGTAGTGGTGATCGTACAGGCTGGGGGTGGTGATGGTACAGGCTGGGGGTGGTGATGGTACAGGCTGGGGGTGGTGATGGTACAGGCTGGGAGTGGTGATCGTGCAGGCTGGTAGTGGTGATCGTACAGGCTGGGGTTGGTGATGGTACAGGCTGGGGTTGGTGACGGTACAGGCTGGGGGTGGTGATGGAACAGGCTGGGGGTGGTGATCGTGCAGGCTGGTAGTGGTGATCGTACAGGCTGGGGGTGGTGATGGTACAGGCTGGTAGTGGTGATGGTACAGGCTGGGGGTGGTGATGGTACAGGCTGGGGGTGGTGATGGTACAGGCTGGGGTTGGTGATCGTGCAGGCTGGTAGTGGTGATCGTACAGGCTGGGGGTGGTGATGGTACAGGCTGGGGGTGGTGATCGTGCAGGCTGGTGGTGGTGATCGTGCAGGCTGGTGGTGGTGATGGTACAGGCTGGGGGTGGTGATGGTACAGGCTGGGGGTGGTGGTGGTACAGGCTGCGGGTGATGATCGTTCAGGCTGGGGGTGGTGATGGTACAGGCTGGGGGTGGTGATGGTACAGGCTGGGGGTGATGATCGTACAGGCTGAGGGTGGTGATTGTACAGGCTGGGGGTGGTGATGGTACAGGCTGGGGGTGGTGATGGTACAGGCTGGTAGTGGTGATGGTACAGGCTGGGGGTGGTGATGGTACAGGCTGGGGGTGGTGATGGTACAGGCTGGGGGTGGTGATCGTGCAGGCTGGTAGTGGTGATGGTACAGGCTGGGGGTGGTGATGGTACAGGCTGGGGGTGGTGGTGATCGTGCAGGCTGGTAGTGGTGATCGTACAGGCTGGGGGTGGTGATGGTACAGGCTGGGGGTGATGATGGTACAGGCTGGGGGTGGTGATCGTACAGGCTGGGGGTGGTGATGGTACAGGCTGGGGGTGGTGATCGTACAGGCTGGGGGTAGTGATGGTACAGTCTGGGGGTGATGATCGTACAGGCTGGTGGTGGTGATGGTACAGGCTGGGGGTGGTGGTGGTACAGGCTGCGGGTGATAATCGTTCAGGCTGGGGGTGGTGATGGTACAGGCTGGGGGTGGTGATGGTAAAGTCTGGGGGTGATGATCGTACAGGCTGGGGGTGGTGATTGTACAGGCTGGGGGTGGTGATGGTACAGGCTGGGGGTGGTGATGGTACAGGCTGGTAGTGGTGATGGTACAGGCTGGGGGTGGTGATGGTACAGGCTGGGGGTGGTGATGGTACAGGCTGGGGGTGGTGATCGTGCAGGCTGGTAGTGGTGATGGTACAGGCTGGGGGTGGTGATGGTACAGGCTGGGGGTGGTGATCGTGCAGGCTGGTAGTGGTGATCGTACAGGCTGGGGGTGGTGATGGTACAGGCTGGGGGTGATGATGGTACAGGCTGGGGGTGGTGATCGTACAGGCTGGGGGTGGTGATGGTACAGGCTGGGGGTGGTGATCGTACAGGCTGGGGGTGGTGATGGTAAAGTCTGGGGGTGATGATCGTACAGGCTGGTGGTGGTGATGGTACAGGCTGGGGGTGGTGATCGTACAGGCTGGTGGTGGTGATGGTACAGGCTGGGGGTGGTGATCGTACAGGCTGGGGGTGGTGATGGTACAGGCTGGTGGTGGTGATCGTACAGGCTGGGGGTGGTGATGGTACAGGCTGGGGGTGGTAATGGTACAGGCTGGGGGTGGTGATCGTACAGGCTGGTGGTGGTGATCGTACAGGCTGGTGGTGATGATGGTACAGGCTGGGGGTGGTGATGGTTCAGGCTGGGGGTGGTGATGGTACAGGCTGGGGGTGGTGATCGTACAGGCTGGTGGTGGTGATCGTACAGGCTGGGGGTGGTGATCGTACAGACTGGGGGTGGTGATCGTACAGGCTGGTGGTGGTGATCGTACAGGCTGGGGGTGGTGATCGTACAGGCTGGGGGTGGTGATGGTACAGGCTGGGGGTGGTGATGGTACAGGCTGGGGGTGGTGATGGTACAGGCTGGGGGTGGAGATGGTACAGGCTGGGGGTGGTGATGGTACAGGCTGGTAGTGGTGATCGTACAGGCTGGGGGTGGTGATCGTACAGGCTGGGGGTGGTGATGGTACAGGCTGGTGGTGGTGATCGTACAGGCTGGTGGTGGTGATCGTACAGGCTGGGGGTGGTGATCGTACAGGCTGGTGGTGGTGATCGTACAGGCTGGTGGTGGTGATCGTACAGGCTGGGGGTGGTGATCGTACAGGCTGGTGGTGGTGATCGTACAGGCTGGGGGTGGTGATCGTACAGGCTGGGGGTGGTGATGGTACAGGCTGGGAGTGGTGATCGTACAGGCTGGGGATGGTGATCGTACAGGCTGGGGGTGGTGATCGTACAGGCTGGGGGTGGTGATCGTGCAGGCTGGGGGTGGTGGTCGTGCAGGCTGGTAGTGGTGATCGTACAGGCTGGGGGTGGTGATCGTGCAGGCTGGTAGTGGTGATCGTACAGGCTGGGGGGGGGGGTTATCGTGCAGGATGGGGGGGTGATAATACAGGCTATATACCCCCCCCCCCAACCTGATGGGTACCTGCAGGCTGAGCGACAGGTGGCCTGACTACCGCGGGAGATCAGGACACACACCAGTCTACCTGTCTCTTCCATTTCCTTCCCTCACTTCCTCTTCCGTTCCCTTCGTTCTCTTGTCTATCTCAGTCTCAAAATTCTAATTCTCAGCCGACTTGATGCGCTCCTCCTACATGGGCGCGCTCCCGTACCACTGGGAGGTAGTTGGTGGGGGGGGAGAGAAAGATATATCCAATAATCACCTGGACCATAGCTCAAAATGTTTTCACAAGGAACACTTGACCGCCATACTCAGGCCGGGGCAGGTCAAGTGCCACACAACACCCTTGTGTAGTGGTGTCAGGCAGGTCGACCCTCTCCGGACGGCAGCCTGGGGTTTTAATTTTAATTTAATTTTGCCCCGAGGGGCGAGTTTATTGGGCAGCGCCACTCATCCTGTGAGTGGACACACCACCATAGTGACAGTATTGGGCAGCGCCACTCATCCTGTAAGTGGACACACCGCCATAGTGACAGTATTGGGCAGCGCCACTCATCCTGTGAGTGGACACACCGCCATAGTGACAGTATTGGGCAGCGCCACTCATCCTGTGAGTTGACACACCGCCATAGTTACAGTATTGGGCAGCGCCACTCATCCTGTGAGTGGCCACACCGCCATAGTGACAGTATTGAGCAGCGCCACTCATCCTGTGAGTGGACACACCGCCATAGCAGCATGTACAACACTCCCCAATAGGAAGAAAACCCGGTAGGATGTTCATCCTGTCACTTGTACCCAGACACAGCTGGGACTTGCTTAACTGTCTCTAGTGAGCAGCACGAGGCTGTTAGTGAGAGAGGAGAGGGCGTGAGGCAGCGCAAGATGTGAGAGTGGGGCAGGGGGAGGCCGCACACCATCTGGGGCGGAAGTGGGGATGCCCTAAGGTGAGAGGCAAGGGGGAAGAGGGTGGTGGTGAGGGAGACGGGGTGGGCGGGACGGGTGGGGAGGGAGAAGGGGCCGGGCACATGGCCACCACCCGCCCAACCTCCTACACAACCACATAATGAGGAAAAAGGCAGTTAAAGGCCATGTGATGTAGCTTCTGAGACGCTAGAGTGGACACCCAGGCTGGCGGACCACATGGCAACATACAACGAACAAGGGGACACAGGTGGAAACTTAGTACCCAGATGAGCCACACAGACGGGGTGGAGGCTGACTCCATACACAGTCTCATATATAGATATGCAACCCATCCTCCGAATTGACAGTACGTTTTAATACTAAGTGTAATAAGTGCATTTCCGGACTGCTATACATAGTACATAATTGCACTTATGGGGCTGTTACATTTACCCATCCGCCTCCCCCGATTTAAATCTCCTCGTTTTCTGTGAGGACACTTAAAATTTTAAGATGAAATTTTAAAGCTCAGTTGCTATAAACAAGTTTTTTATTATTATTATTATTATTTTCTACCACAGTTTTTATATATTAGGATTTTCTTTTTCACTTTTATTAAACAACAGAGATTTTATAACAAAAATTAAAATATCCTGAGTTACTTTACAATTTAATGAAATATTTTAGTTTTATTTTTTTTTTTTTTATTTAACTGTAATATCAATATAGCTATAGGTTAAGTAGTAGTTATAATTAAATTAATAAGCAATAAAATTCTTATCTTAACAAACTAAGAAGGTTAGGCTAGGTCGAGGTTTTCTATTCAGCTTTTTAGGTAAACTCAAATATTCACAATATATTTGACAGTACAATTTAATACTTAGTGTAAATAAGTACAATTCTTAACTGTTATACATAGTACCTAATTGCACTTATGGGGCTCTGTACATTTACCTCCCCATTTTTGGAGATATGATAGAGCCCAATAGGCTCAGGAACCTGTACACCAGTTGATTGACAGTTGAGAGGCGGGACCAGAGAGCCAGAGCTCAACCCCCGCAAACACAACTTCGTGAGTACAACTAGGTGAGTACAGTCACTGGCAACATTGTATCATGACGCCAGTATTGTCATGCGAGTAGACAACATAGAGGACACGACAAACCTCCAGTCGAATGTAAATCTGGTCTTTCAATGGGCCACAGATAATAATATGATGTTTAATGAAAATATGTTCCAGCTCCTGCGCTTTGAAAAAAATATATAATTTTAAAACGGAAACCATATATAGAACGGCTTCAAATAACACTGATGAACGAAGAAGCAATGTGAATGATCTTGGAGTAAGCATGTCGGAAGACCTCACCTTTACTGAACACCATAAAGTTGCCGTCACGACTGCAAGTTACCCACAGGTTGGATAACAAGGACCTTCCACACAAGGTAAGCCATGCCACTGATGACACTTATCAAGACACTGGAGCTCTAGCTGTAGGGTGGAATATTGTTGCACTCTAACAGCCCCATTCAGAGCCGGAGAATTTGCTGACCAGGAGGGCGTGCAAAGATCCTTTACCGCTAGAAGCCATAGAATACGGGCTCACCATAGTCCGTGCTACTTGGAACTTCTTGTTCTAGGTAGCGAATCTTTAACAACAACAACCACGCTAGAAGCCACTCTATAGATCATCTTAATAATTGGTACCGATTAAAAGTTCTAAATCTATATTATCTAGAGCGCAGGCGGGAGAGATACATAATAATCTACACGTGGAAAATATTAGAGGGGCTGGTCCCAAACCTGCACACAGAAATAACATCACATGAGACCAGAAGGCATGGCAGGATGTGCAGAATACCCCCGTTGAAGAGCAGAGGTGCAACAGGTACTCTGAGAGAGAACTCTATCAACATCAGAGGCCCGAGACTGTTCAACACGCTTCCACTACACATAAGGGACATAACTGGCCGACCCCTCACAGTGTTCAAGAGAGAACTGGATAAGCACCTCCAAAGGATACCTGATCAACCAGGCTGTGATTCATTCGTCAGGCTGCGAGCAGCTGCGTCCAACAACCTGGTTGACCAGTCCAGCAACTAGGAGGCCTGATTGTGGACCGGGCCGCGGGACTGTTGATCCTCGGAAGCTACACAAGGTAGATCGACGCTCCAGGAACCGCGTAAACTAAGCCACGCTCCAGGGGCAGCGTAAACTAAGCCACGCTCCAGGGGCAGCGTAAACTAAGCCACGCTCCAGGGGCAGCGTAAACTAAGCCACTCTCCAGGAACAGCGTAAACTAAGCCACGCTCCAGGGGCAGCGTAAACTAAGCCACGCTCCAGGGGCAGCATAAACTAAGCCACGCTCCAGGGGCAGCGTAAACTAAGCCACGCTCGAGGGGCAGCGTAAACTATGCCACTCTCCAGGAACAGTGTAAACTAAGCCACGCTCCAGGGGCAGCGTAAACTAAGCCACGCTCCAGGGGCAGCGTAAACTAAGCCACGCTCCAGGGGCAGCGTAAACTAAGCCACGCTCCAGGGGCAGCGTAAACTATGCCACTCTCCAGGAACAGCGTAAACTAAGCCACGCTCCAGGGGCAGCGTAAACTAAGCCACGCTCCAGGGGCAGCGTAAACTAAGCCACGCTCGAGGGGCAGCGTAAACTAAGCCACGCTCGAGGGGCAGCGTAAACTAAGCCACGCTCGAGGGGCAGCGTAAACTAAGCCACGCTCGAGGGGCAGCGTAAACTAAGCCACGCTCGAGGGGCAGCGTAAACTAAGCCACGCTCGAGGGGCAGCGTAAACCAAGCCAAGCTCGAGGGGCAGCGTAAACCAAGCCAAGCTCGAGGGGCAGCGTATGGCTACAAGGTTCATGGCTGCCATCACTGCAAGGTTTAGCACCAGGAACTTGAGGCAACCCGCCCTCTGACGTAACTTTACCTACGGCCATAAACTGATGTATGAGAAAATGATAACGACTCGCGAAATTGACATAATGTCTCGTTTTCTGTCCACGGGTCCTCTGGTGGGTTTGGTTAGGGCACTTAATACGACAGCTTCTTGTCACTGGGAAGGCTGGCGAGAACAGGCCGCTTAATGGTCATTGAAGAATGAAAACATCACTAAACCGTCACCTGAATCACAGAGTGCTGAGCTCGTTTGTCATCCGTCTCTCTCTAACTGTTGCAGGATCATGTAATCTTGTTGTCATTGCCTGCCCCGTATATCTCCCCCTCTCCCTCTCCCCCTCTCCCTCTCCCCCTCTCCCCCTCCCTCTCCCCCCTCTCCCCCTCCCCCTCCCCCTCTCCCCCTCCCCATCCCCCTCCCCCTCCCCCTCCCCCCCTCCCCCCCTCTCCCCCTCCCCCTCTCCCTCTCCCCCTCCCCCTCTCCCCCTACCCCTCTCCCCCTCTCCCCCTCTCCCCCTCCCCCTCTCCCCCTCCCCCTCTCCCCCTCCCCCTCAACCTCTCCCCCTCTCCCTCTCCCTCACTCCCCCCCCCCCCCCCGGTCTCCGTGTACCGGGCAGCCCAGGAGTGTAACTAGTCAGGATGAGTTTGCATAATTTTGAATTTCCATTTTAATAATTCTGTCATAGAGGCTTCCAGTAGCCAGGGGCCTGCATGGGGAAAAACTAACTTTTCCTGTTCACTGGTTCGACTCCCGCCTGAGGTTGATGGAGCCGCTGGCACCTGAAAGCTGCCTGCCACCTCCCTCCCTCCCTCACTCGGGTCCACAAAAACAAAGTAGCAGGTGGAGTGTGACGAAGATAAGGCGGAGCACAACACAATGGAAGCTCGGCCACTCGCCGCCCTGGCGCTGGTAGGCGTCTGACGTCCGCCAGACTTCCCTCTTAATGGTACCATTGGTCACCTCCTGCAGTCCTTGTATGGGGGGGGGGGGCATGTAATAATGGCAGCTCTACCAGGCTCTGTAAACTTCCCCGCGCTGCTGTTATCACATATACAATTGTTTTATTTTTCAATGTATTTTAAGACACCATTTGTTAAGTGGAAGATATATTTTATTTTTATTTACTCAAGATGTGAGCAATATAGACTCGTCAAGTTATGACAAGATGTTGACGATATACTAAAGATAATGTCCTTCATATTTGTATATGTTGAAGGTATGCTGGAGATGCGTTCATTACGTGTTGAGGATACGTGGTGCTGCCTCACACGAAGCAGCTATATCCCCAGCAGGTTATATGTGACGACCAGCGTGCAGCGTGCCCCCAGCGACGGGCACCCAGTACCCAGCTACCAATACCTCGCCACCATTGTGAATATCACCACCATCAAGGATAATGCTGCCAGGATTGTATTAATATACCTGTCAGTATCTCCCCCCCCCCCTGGCACTGGTATCAACCTCGACATATGAGGGACTCGCTTGTACACAGCGTTGGTCCCGTCTAGTGCAGGAGGAACAATGTCATGCAACATGCTTGAAAGGATCATCTTAAACCGACTGTTGCACACAATAAGGAGGCTGGGGGAGGGGGTATATGGATCTGTTAAAAGGACAGAGCACAGCAAACTGTATAGTTAATTACTTAGCTAATGATACACCTAAGTACTCTGTGTATTTGTTGACATTAGAGAACCATTCGACAAAGCACAAGTAAGTAATTATCAAAAGAAGGCACCAAACCGGGAAGGCTATGTAGCACCATCAAATGCGCAGAATAATCAGAGGGCGCTAAATATCACCAAGGATGCCAATATGAGAACAAAAACGCATAAGGCGAACGATATCAAAAGTATCCAAGTCACCAAGAATTCTATTGAGGGACAGGTGACCGCGAGGGGCGGTCGGAAAGCAAGACACATGCTCGTCCTGGAAGTCAGGATATTCAAGAAGGACATGCACGACTGTAAGAGGGACAATGCAACTAGGACAATAAGGAGCAGGGCGGCGCTCCATCAAGTGACCATGGGTTAAGCGAGCATGGCCAATATGCAACCTCGCCAGAGCTGTTTCCCATCGCCGGTTATTGTGGTAGGAGGACGGCCACGAGGAAACACAACATTTAAGAATACATAGTTTGTTACCAGTAACAGACGACCAAGAAGCCTGCCAACGGGTAAGAATGGAGGAATGGATAACCGGGTAAAAGTCGGAATATGGAATACCTTTACGAGAGATGGGACAAGAGCGGACAGCTTCCTTGGCGGCAGCATCCGCACGCTCATTTAAAGACACACCAATATGGCTGGGAACCCAACAAAACTCAACCGACTTAAATTTACTGTGGACAAGAAACAGCCAATGCTGGATCTCGACAACCACTGGATGAACCGGATTAAAGGACCCGAGAGCCATGAGGGCACTACGAGAGTCAACAATAACTACAAAGGAAGACTGACAACGAGAAAGCAGGAGACGAAGAGCATAGAGAATAGCATAAAGCTCCGCTGTAAAGATGCTAGTCTCCGGAGGAAAGCGACACATATAAGTGCAATCAGGAAAAACAACAGAGTAGCCAACACCGTCCGCAGACTTAGACCCATCAGTGAAGACAGAAACGGAGCGGGAGTGAGAAGAAAAGTGCTCAAGGAAAAGGCGTTTTAGAACCGTAGGAGAGGTAAAAGCTTTAGTGATGCAGGTCAAGGATGTACAAAAGTGCGGAAGGGGGACTCTCCACGGGGGTAAAGAAGGAACAACACGAGGAGAAACATTAGAAACACGAACGGAAAGAGAATCCTGTAAGCGAGATAACCGGACAGAAAGAGGGAGGTGGTGAAGAGGAACAGGAACCGCAGGAGGGGTAAAAGTTAAAGCACGACAGAGGCGAGAGGAAGGATGTTGTAAGGATCACGCAAGATTGCGAAGACAGTAGCGATCACGGCGGTCCTGGAGAGACAGGAAGCCAGTGTCAACATACAAGCTAAGGACGGGAGTCGAACGACAGGCACCAGAAATGAGGCGCAACCCAGTATGGTGCAAAGCATCAAGACGGCGAAGAGTAGAAGGAGAAGCAGATGAGTAAGCAGGGCAACCATAATCGAGATTAGACAGGACGGGAGAGGAATGTAAAGCAAGGAGAGTGCGCCTATCTGCCCCCCAATAAGTATGGGACAATACCCGAAGGAGGGCAAGGGCCTTCGAGCACTCAACATGGAGGTAAGAGATATGGGGAGACCAAGACAAACGAGTGTCAAGGAATAACCCCAAAAGCTTCGCTGAATCTTTGTACTCAAGGGGATGACCATAAAGCGACAAAGAGGGACGAAGAACGACCCGTTTCCTAGTAAAATACATGGCACAAGTCTTAGAAGTACAGAACTTAAAGCCATGATCGATGGCCCAAGACGACACGGCATCAATCGCAAATTGAAGCCGGCGCTGAAAGAGAGGCGAATCATCACCCTAACAGCAAAGGGTAAGATCATCAACATAGAGAGCGGAGAAGACACCTGAAGGAAGAGAGGAAAGAAGACCATTGAGGGCAACCAGAAAAATAGTAGTGCTCAGAACACTACCCTGGGGCACACCTTCATACTGCTGAAAAGAGGGAGGAACGACGAGAGAGGAAGCTGCGGAGAAAGAGAGGGAGATGACCACGAAGGCCAAAAGAATGAAGCTGGAACAGAATATAATATCGCCAAGTGGTGTCGTAAGCCTCTTCCAGGTCAAAAAGGACGGCAACAACAGAGGTCCTCGCAGCAAAAGCAGTACGAATATAGACCTCCAAGTTCACCAGGACATCTGTCGTGCTGCGGCACTTGCGGAAACCAAATTGAGAAGGGGAGAGGAGGTGATGTTGTTCCAGGAACCACATCAGACGAACGTTAACCATACGTTCAAAGAGTTTGCAGACACAACTTGTGAGAGCAATAGGGCGAAAGTCCTTAGGGGAAGTACCCAGAGACCCCGGTTTGCGAACAGGGAGGACAACGGCATCGAGCCAGTCCTCAGGGACTGACGACGACTCCCAGATCCGATTATACAGACTCGGTAAATACCGAGACGTGCTCGGAGGGAGATGGCAAAGCATCTCATAATGAATACCATCGGAGCCCGCCGCCGTAGAACCGCAGAGGGCCAGGGCAGAACGAAGTTCAGAGAGAGAGAAGGGATCGTTATAGGAAAGTCGAAGACGAGTGCAGAAATTTAAAGGACGAGACTCAAGGACAGGTTTACGATGAAGGAAAGATTGGGGAAGATGAAGACCAGAGCTAACAGAAGAAAAGTGAGAACCTAGTTCGGTAGCGACCTGCAACGGGTCCACCACAAGAGTACCACGGAGGTGAAGGACCGGGGAAACATCGGGAAAGAACTTACCCGCTATCTTGCGGATACGCTTCCAGATCTGTGACAGGGGGAGTTTTGGACGTAATTGTGGAGACATAAGAAGTCCAACATTCACGTTTAGCCATACGGATGGCCCTACAGGCCACCGCACTCGCTTTCCATAAGAAAAGAAAAGAATCAGTCGTCTGCCGACGGCGGTGCCTCTTCCAGGCTGCACGCTTACAGCGGACAGCCCGAGCACAGTCCGCATTCCACCAAGGAACGCACTTCCGTGGACCCCGAGAGGAAGAGCGAGGAATAGAGCAGAGGGCAGCGTCGAAGACAGTGTCATGAAAAAGGAGGAGAGCGCGAGGGAGAGGCAGAAGGAAGAGGTCAGAGAGAGCAGCACTGAGGGTAAATAGGTTCCAGTCCGCCTTAGCAAACTGCCACCTAGGAAAAGAGAGGGAAGGGCGAAACGAGAAAAAGGAAACAAGGATGGGGAAATGATCACTGCCATGGAGGTCATCAAGAATCTGCCACGTGAAATCTAAGTAAAGAGAAGAAGAGCAGAGAGAAAGATCAAGACAGGAAAGGGTGCGAGTCTGAGAGTCCAAATGAGTGGGCCCACCAGAATTCAGAAGAGACAGGGAAGAAGAGAGGAGAAACGGCTCAAGAAGGCGACCCCGGGTATTCGTCAGAACATCACCCCAAAGAGAATGACGACAATTGAAGTCACCCAGCAGGAGCACAGGCTCGGCAAGGAGTCTAAGAGGTGTTTCAAATCAGGAAGAGAAAGCGGGACACTCGGGGGGGAGATAAATGGAACAAACTGTGTACCATTTCCCCACAAAGATACGAGCAGCAGAACAATGGAGAGGCAAAGGAAAAAGTAAAGGAACAAAGGGAACATCAGCACGGATCAAGAGAGCAGAAGAATTAGGAGCCCCAGCAACAGCTGGGGGGGGGGGGGGGAAGAGAAAGGAATAGCCACGAAAATGACCAGAACGAGCACCAAGCATCGGCTCCTGGAGACAGACACAAAGGGGCGAAAACCGCGAAATCAGAAGTTGGAGTTCGAGGAAATTGGCATAATAACCTCGAACGTTCCATTGAAGAATAGACATCGACGAGAAGGGAAAGGACAACAACAGAGAACAAGGAAGAAACAAAGGCGAAAGAGCAACACAGCACGTTAAAGAATATCAGGGTCAGCAAAGTCAGGGTTAGGGGGCATGGGTAAACTGAGCAAAGACGGAGGAAGGAAGCGGGAGAACAGACCAGAGGTGGGTGGGCGGGGTCCAGAGGAGGAGGAAGAGGAGGAGACAACGGAGAGGAGCAGTCAAGGACAGCAGCAGGAAGAGGGGGAGTAGAAAGAGGGGAGCGCACCCCAGCAAGAGCAGCAACCGAAAGGGAAGCAGGGGCCAAAGAAACCTCCATAGCAGGAACAGGGGGCGCAAGCACAGAAATGGGAGGGAAAGAACCAACAGAGCCAGAAGTAGGAGCTGAGGAAGAAAGCGAAGCCTTCTTACCCGCCGGGGAGGAGGAAGGAGAGGAGCCAGGCTTACGCTTCTGACTTAGAGACCGGTGTCCCAGCAACTACGTACCGTACCGGGCAACAGATTACAGGGTCTCAACAGGAGAAGCTGAACGAGAGCACACGACGGCCGTTAGGAGAGCGATGGACAACCGCCTGGACCGACAGGCGGCGGGGAGAGCCAATAGATGGAGGAAGAGGATGGGAAGGAGGATCGGAGGGAGACGAGGAAGAAGACACAGGAGACACGACAGACCGGGTAGAAGGAAGGGGAACCCCAGACAGAGGACCAGGAGGGTGGACCCTTCGGGACAGAACTCAAAGGAACAGAGGAGGGGGCAGTGGGCATATCAGGGTCCAAGGCCCGGAAACGGTTGTGAGTCTGAGGAAGGAGGGAAGGACGAGGAGAGGAAGAGCGCAACACGCGAGCATAAGAGACCTTAGCATAAGGCGGGAGCTGGCGAACCTGGCGCCTCGCCTCAGGAAAAGATAAACGCTCCCGGTGCTTCAAGTTGAGGACGGTCGCTTCAAGCTTGTAATGGATACAGGCACAGGAGAAGGTAAGATGGGCCTCACCGCAGTTGAGGCAGCGAGCTTGGGGAGAAGTGCACTCCGACTTAGAGTGACCTTCACCCCCACACAAAGGACAGAGAGAGACAGTCCCAGAGCAGCGGAGGGCACCATGCCCAAACCTCCAGCACTTGTTACAAAGCCGAGGAGAAGGAATATACTCCTGGACAGAGCACCTAGCACCATCAAGAATGACAGAGGATGGAAGGGTCCTACCATCAAAGGTGATCTTCACAACACGAAGGGTTGACGGCGACGACCACGAGGGGGACAAGTAAACGAGTCAACCTGGAGGACAGAGTGGCCTTGGGCATCAAGGATATGCCGAATATCATCGTGGCAATCCTGCAGATTCCGAACACCGGTTGCAACATGGGGCGGGAGGAGAATAGTGCCAACACTGGCATTCATCTGAACGTTCTTGGAGACCTGAACAGGGATCTCGCCAAGGCAAGATAAGGCAGCCAAATGGGAAGCTGCATCCTGAGAAGGAGCAGCAACGACACGTGTAACGAGACGAGTGGGGTTGAAGGTAACAGACGCATCCACGGAATCAACAAGATGCCGATGGAGGGAGAAATCCTCAGGAGGCGCAGAATCAAGAGGGAGGAGATCAAAGTATTTGGCCCATGAAGCGGGACCAAACAAGGCCTGATACACGGCAGTACGGGAAGGAGTCGAGCGAGTGCGGCCGGGGCGCGGACGGTGTTGAGAACCCCCAGAGAGAGAGAGGTCAAAAGGCGCAGTAGTCACAACGAGAGACTTAGCCGCACCAGGGGACGAAGTGGTCACCACTGGAGGCTCGACCCAACCACAGAGGAGGGAGGGGAGCTGAGGGAAGAAGTCAGGACGGTCAAAGGAGGAGCAAGGTCGGGGCCCAACGCAGCAGGAGCTACAGAGCCCGGTCTTCCAATACAGGCCGACTCGGGGACTTGGTCGCCCACCCCACAAGCCTGAGAGGGTACAACGGAAACATTTATCGACAGAGACGAAGAGAAAGAAATTCATCCACGAATGTGCCCCCACACCCACCATGGAGCCACAATTAGAGGCAGGACACCCAACAGGAAGCTATCGCTGATCATGCCGGGGCCCCCTACGGGTGCGTCGTGAGTATACGCCCCACAAACGCCACCTTAAGAACTGTCAGTCCGTCGAGATCGGGTTCAGCGACGAAAGGGGGATTGACAATAAAAGGTTCCCCTCGCTCGAGACGTCGGGTACAACAGTTCTACGGGTGCAAGAGTATGCCTCCTCAAGCACCCGGGCGTCAAAATAGAAGTCCAAAGAAAGATCCAAAACAAGCAGAAGGTCGGCAGGAAACGACAAGCAGACAGGAGAAGAGGGGGGAGAAAAACGAAACAAAAGGAAAAGGTGCTCAGCACAATTGGAGAGGACGGCAGCAGGAGCACAAGGCTAGAAAAGGACAGAGGACTATCCCAAGGAGCATCACACTCCGGCAGCCGCCCACTAAGCCCCCCTCACGGCATCAACGAGTTGAGCGGAGAGGGGGGGGGGACAAAGCACAAAATATTGTGTTCCTGGACGAGCTTGCATGCATGGGTGTCAAGCGGAGACTCATGAAATTGATTGAGAGCTATCGCACAGGGAGGAAAGCTAAGGTCTGCTTCAATGGAACAGTCTCGAAAACAATGAATATGGACACAGAAATGAACAAATCCACTAGGGCTCATCCCGGCCCATGTGGCTTTGTTCATTTGATGCATCACGCTGCTGTGATCTCTGTGTGTATTGAAGTGAGGGCGAAGGGGTAGAACAGCTTGTTGGCAGAGCCCGAGTGCTCGGGGTAATTGTGTAAAACCCTGGTTTGTTTCTCGGAGAGGCTGCAAAATCCGTGTGAGGTCAGTGGAACTCCCGGTTACAATTCTTTCACCATGTCCTGGCCTAGTCGACTAAGGCCGCGTCTGGGATCATCCCGGGCGTAAGTTCGAACCATCATCATGGCTCTTATGGATTTACTGAGCAGTAAGTTCAGTAGAACTTCGGTTTCAACTCTTTTTAACCCTGTCGTAGCTCAGTCGATTAAGGCAGTGTCTGGGATGCTCCCGGACGCAGGTTCGAATCCTCGTCACGGCCCTTGTGGATTTGTTCTGAAAGCCTATTTCCCATGCACATGGGTATCCAAGCCTGATGCGATGTAAGTGTACTTCTGTTGTCCTACTGCTCCCTTTCATGAAACTAAGCAGTTCGTAATTGGTTGAATTCTTGTACCAACCCGCAGATCCTGATGTTGCAACTGCTGTGTTGTTGTCGAGAGTAAGTGATGATCCCGGGCTGGTGGGAGCATTTACTAACACCAAATGCCCCGGTCCACCTAGCAATAAGTATAGCTAGAGGTGTACCTTAGCTACATATACCCATTTTTAATTGATTTATCTTTATTTTAATTGGTTTTATCTTTAAATTAAGTCTGGGTGAAACATAAAAGAAAAATATGCTGCACAAATGATGCTAGGTAAGGGTAAGGGGTAAAAACTTCAG
The DNA here is from genome assembly GCF_020424385.1 of Procambarus clarkii. Lineage (NCBI taxonomy): Eukaryota > Metazoa > Arthropoda > Malacostraca > Decapoda > Cambaridae > Procambarus > Procambarus clarkii. Next base: position 14,500,161 of record NC_059654.1, on the reverse strand, counting down.
TAACGTTTGTCATTGAAAACAGGTTTATAATTATGACTATGAGGACTATTATAGCCTGTTAAAAAAGAGAGGGTGAAGAGCAGGGGATAGTGGGAGAGATGAAGGGGGATGGGGACTAAAGAGGGTCAAGGCGCAGATGGAAGAAGAAGGGTGGAATGTGAGGGTGGCAGGATAGACTGGGCACCAGTCTAACCCCCCACCCCCCAAATATGTGTGCATGTGTATATATATATATATATATATATATATATATATATATATATATATATATATATATATATATATATATATATATATGTTAAAAATGACCGAAAAGGTAAGAATAATAATTCTAACACGAATTTTTTCAATATTTCTTATTGTTTCTTTTCACTGTCGATGGTAATTGAAAAATCAATTCTCCAAAATTCATTTTTATTTCTAGTCTGATGCGATGCTTGAACGCGTTTCGTAATAACTTATTATATTTTCAAAGACTTTAGTTTACACACACACAACTGTAACCTGAAAACACTAAACAGAGTTTTACTTATACTAACACTAAACAGCTTATCCGTCTTACTTATACTCGCATTTGGGTGAGATGATATGGTGCAACAGTTTTGGATGAGGTGAACAAACTTGTGACAAATACAAGACTGAACACGAAACTATAGGTATTAATTGGATATGAGAGCATAAGAATGGAAGTAAGTGTAGAGGGCCTATTGGCCCATACTTCCTCTTGATGCTTCTATATTGGTTCGGAGTCTTGAAGTGGGTAGAATATAGAATATAGGTCCCCCACCTCCAGAGGACAGCGTCGGGAGGGGGGCCGCCACGCGTGGTCTTACACACAACAACACAGAGTAACCTCACTCTCTGGTCGACATGTCCAGCTCTCAAATACTTTCCACTAGCGTCGACAAAGGAACCAGTGAGTCGCCGATCAACCAGTGATCCTGCTAATCTTGGGAGGTATTGTTCCCGGAAACATTGAATTGCATTATGTACATTGATGGCCATTAATTATATGTACACATTTTACTTGTTATGATGCCTGAACAACACCCGGAATGTGTTGTATTGAATATTCTAATTCAATATAATCTTTCCCTGCTGTATGCTGAGTATTATAGTAGCAGTTCACTACTTTGAAGTTACTTGGCAGGTGCAGCCCAAGGGAAGATAAAATTACGAGTCGTCCTTGCGCAACAGGAAACTTTCACGATCACCAATAGGGCTTAACCACCGAGTCTTGCATAAGTGACTGAGGAATGTCCAGGGCCTATTACTAGGCTATATACTACTTAACAGATAAGCAGTATATAGTATTATACTAATCAATTTTAGCTGTAGACTAACATTATAACCTATTATGTTCATCAGGTATTTGATTAATAGGCTACGAACATATACCCTCAAATTATGTGAACAGGAAAACACATGGCAGGATAATCACAGAATATACTGTCCAATTTAAATTAATAATAAAATAACGTAAAATTAAGAATCTAATAATTTAATTAATAAATAAATTAACAAGTATAATTCTGCTGGGAAAATTCCCTACTCCTAGGGGGGGGGGGTGTGAGGGTGGTAGGTAGCCCTGGGGGTGTGAGGGTGGTAGGTAGCCCTGGGGGTGTGAGGGTGGTAGGTAGCCCTGGGGGTGTGAGGGTGGTAGGTAGCCCAGGGGGTGTGAGGGTGGTAGGTAGCCCTGGGGGTGTGAGGGTGGTAGGTAGCCCTGGGGGTGTGAGGGTGGTAGGTAGCCCTGGGGGTGTGAGGGTGGTAGGTAGCCCTGGGGGTGTGAGGGTGGTAGGTAGCCCTGGGGGTGTGAGGGAGGTAGGTAGGAGGTACCTGGAGCTTTGCAATTACTTTATTCACTCTCGTGTTCAAGATATCCTCATAATGCACCCAAAATTTGCCTTATACATATACAGTATACAAAATACTAAACATAAGGCCCTGTACGACTAACCATCCTGCGAGATGGGGACTTCTAGTACCACTGTTACCTAATTCACTCGTGCTCAAGATATCCTCATAATGCACCTCAGAGTCTGCCAGTGCAGACTACTGATCACGTGCCTCCGTATGACTAACCATCCTGTGTGATGGGGACTTTAGCACCACGTAGATAGCGTTATGACACTGTACTCCCCTTCATATAGTCTAGGGCAGCTGCACAAATGCACATGTACCTAAAGTATTAATAAAAAAACAAAAGCGCAGAAGTACTACGAGGATATCTATAACAATAAAGACCTTGGGTCGAGGGCGACCTCTCAGCGTTTCCAAGCTCTTAAACTGATTACCAAATATAAACTAAACCATTTACGATTGATGAAAGATGTAGAGGTTTCGAGGTTTCCACATTACCAGCGACGTCCGACACCTGTCCCATACCAATTCCGCTTAATATATATAATTCTCTTGTGCCTGAGCCGCGGACGACAGTGTCCAGGCCTGGCCCGGTAGCGTGACAGGTTCCCGGTAGCAGCACTGAGATGACGGAGGTAACATCTGTGATTAGGATAGCATTGCCACCAGGGATTGTGTGGTGGTCGCTAGGACGCCAGCACTGGTCGCTAGGACGCCAGCACTGGTCGCTAGGACGCCAGCACTGGTCGCTAGGACGCCAGCACTGGTCGCTACGACGCCAGCACTGGTCGCTAGGACGCCAGCGCTGGTCGCTAGGACGCCAGCACTGGTCGCTAGGACGCCAGCACTGGTCGCTAGGACGCCAGCACTGGTCGCTACGACGCCAGCGCTGGTCGCTAGGACGCCAGCACTGGTCGCTACGACGCCAGCGCTGGTCGCTAGGACGCCAGCACTGGTCGCTAGGACGCCAGCACTGGTCGCTAGGACGCCAGCACTGGTCGCTAGGACGCCAGCACTGGTCGCTAGGACGCCAGCACTGGTCGCTAGGACGCCAGCACTGGTCGCTACGACGCCAGCGCTGGTCGCTAGGACGCCAGCACTGGTCGCTAGGACGCCAGCACTGGTCGCTAGGACGCCAGCACTGGTCGCTAGGACGCCAGCACTGGTCGCTAGGACGCCAGCACTGGTCGCTAGGACGCCAGCACTGGTCGCTAGGACGCCAGCGCTGGTCGCTAGGACGCCAGCGCTGGTCGCTAGGACGCCAGCGCTGGTCGCTACGACGCCAGCGCTGGTCGCTAGGACGCCAGCGCTGGTCGTGGAAACAAAAGCCAGTTCTTAAATGAAAGGCGTGCGGCAGAAAATTAGATCTTAGGCTGTGTGGACTGAAGCAACGTTGTGAGACATGTAACCTGGTGACGCGCGGTGACGTGACTCACACCAGGCTGTCTCTGGTGACGGGAGGTACACCAACACACACAGTGTGTGACGACGGTACACCAACACAGTGTGTGACGACGGTACACCAACACAGTGTGTGACGACGGTACACCAACACAGTGTGTGACGACGGTACACCAACACAGTGTGTGACGACGGTACACCAACACAGTGTGTGACGACGGTACACCAACACAGTGTGTGACGACGGTACACCAACACAGTGTGTGACGACGGTACACCAACACAGTGTGTGACGACGGTACACCAACACAGTGTGTGACGACGGTACACCAACACAGTGTGTGACGACGGTACACCAACACAGTGTGTGACGACGGTACACCAACACAGTGTGTGACGACGGTACACCAACACAGTGTGTGACGACGGTACACCAACACAGTGTGTGACGACGGTACACCAACACAGTGTGTGACGACGGTACACCAACACAGTGTGTGACGACGGTACACCAACACAGTGTGTGACGACGGTACACCAACACAGTGTGTGACGACGGTACACCAACACAGTGTGTGACGACGGTACACCAACACACAGTGTGTGACGACGGTACACCAACACACAGTGTGTGACGACGGTACACCAACACACAGTGTGTGACGACGGTACACCAACACACAGTGTGTGACGACGGTACACCAACACACAGTGTGTGACGACGGTACACCAACACAGTGTGTGACGACGGTACACCAACACAGTGTGTGACGACGGTACACCAACACAGTGTGTGACGACGGTACACCAACACAGTGTGTGACGACGGTACACCAACACAGTGTGTGACGACGGTACACCAACACAGTGTGTGACGACGGTACACCAACACAGTGTGTGACGACGGTACACCAACACAGTGTGTGACGACGGTACACCAACACAGTGTGTGACGACGGTACACCAACACAGTGTGTGACGACGGTACACCAACACAGTGTGACGACGGTACACCAACACACAGTGTGTGACGACGGTACACCAACACACAGTGTGTGACGACGGTACACCAACACACAGTGTGTGACGACGGTACACCAACACAGTGTGACGACGGTACACCAACAGTGTGTGACGACGGTACACCAACACAGTGTGTGACGACGGTACACCAACAGTGTGTGACGACGGTACACCAACACAGTGTGTGACGACGGTACACCAACACAGTGTGTGACGACGGTACACCAACACAGTGTGTGACGACGGTACACCAACACAGTGTGTGACGACGGTACACCAACACAGTGTGACGACGGTACACCAACACAGTGTGTGACGACGGTACACCAACACAGTGTGACGACGGTACACCAACACACAGTGTGTGACGACGGTACACCAACACAGTGTGTGACGACGGTACACCAACAGTGTGTGACGACGGTACACCAACACAGTGTGACGACGGTACACCAACACAGTGTGACGACGGTACACCAACACACAGTGTGTGACGACGGTACACCAACACACACAGTGTGACGGTACACTAACAAAGATCTATGTTAATAAGTAATTTGGAACTTGTCTACCAGCCAGCCAGCCAGTTAACCTTTCTAAGAGAGCCAATCACGGCCACACCCAGCCTGGAGGCTCCCACTCCTCTCCTTAACCAATCACGCGGCTTCATGCAACCCCAATCTGTCTTAAGTCGCCTCGATTGTACCACACCTCTCTATAATTAACCTGTGGAGGCAGCTGTGGGCGGTGGTGGTGGTTGTGGAGGCAGCTGTGGGCGGTGGTGGTGGAGGCAGCTGTGGGTGGTGGTGGTGGAGGCAGCTGTGGGTGGTGGAGGCAGCTGTGGGTGGTGGTGGTGGTGGAGGCAGCTGTGGGTGGTGGTGGTGGAGGCAGCTGTGGGCGGTGGTGGTCGAGGCAGCTGTGGGCGGTGGTGGTGGAGGCAGCTGTGGGCGGTGGTGGTGGAGGCAGCTGTGGGTGGTGGTTGTTGTGGGTACTTACTGTACTGTGGGTGGTGCTGGTACTTACATAACCCTAAGTGAGGGAATTTTGTTTTGATACTGGGCGTACGGCTCAACTGCGTGAGGGTTAAGGCTTACTAACCTTCAAGGTAGTATTGTATTCTGTACGTCATTCAGCCTTCAACGTTGTCTAGGAATGAATTAAATTCACAGTGTATATACGCCTTGAAGCGCCTAGCTCTTCATGCAGGTCGTTAACACGATTTGAATAGCGTGAAATTTGAAGTGGTTCTGAATAAGTAGATGTGTTCTAAACAAGACAAGTAAGTAATTGTCAAAAGAAGGCACCAAACCGGGATGGCTATGTAGCCTTCCCGGTTTGGCCGACACGGCATCAATCGCAAGTTGAAGCCGGCGTTGAAGGAGAGGCGGATCATCACCCTAACAGCAAAGGGTAAGATCATTGACAGAGAACAGAGAAGACGCCTGAAGGAAGAGAGGAAAGAAGACCATTGAGGGCAACCAGAAAAAGAGTAGTGCTCAGAACACTACCCTGGGGCACACCTTAGTATTGCTGAAAAGAGGCAGAGGGAGCGGTACCAAGCCTCACCACAGTGGAACGACGAGAGAGGAAGCTGCGGAGAAAGAGAGGGAGATGACCACGAAGGCCAAAAGAATGAAGCTGGGACAGAATATGATATCGCCAAGTGGTGTCGTAAGCCTTTTCCAGGTCAAAAAGGACGGCAACAACGGAGGTCTTCGCAGCAAAAGCAGTATGAATATAGACCTCCAAGTTCACCAGGACATCTGTCGTGCTGCGGCACTTGCGGAAACCAAATTGACAAGGGGAGTGGAGGTGATGGTGTTCCAGGAACCACATCAAACGAACGTTAACCATACGTTCAAAGAGTTTGTAGACACAAGTTGTGAGGGCAATAGGGCGAAAGTCCTTAGGGGATGTTCCCAGAGACCCTGGCTTGCGAACAGTCTCTGTATTTACCGAGTCTGTTAAATCGGATCTGGGAGTCTTCGTCGGACCCTGAGGACTGGCTCGATGCCGTTGTCCTCCCTGTTCGAGGGAGACCCTGGTTTGCGAACAGGGAGGACAACGGCATCGAGTCAGTCCTCAGGGTCTGACGACGACTCCCAGATCCGATTTAACAGACTCACATTTAACAGGAGACATGATTCGGTGCATGTGGCACCGAATGCCCAGTTATTAGACCTTTCAGACCAGTTGGCATGAGGTACCTGGAGCTTTGCAATTACATTATTCTCTCTCGTATTCTTGCGGATATCCTCAAAATGCACCCAGAGTCTGCCAGTGCAAACTGCCTATCACATGCCTCTGTATGACTAACCATCCTGTGTGATGGGGATTTTTTTAGCATCACCTAGTTAGCTTTTTTGACCCACTGTACCCCACTTCATATAGACTAGGGTAGCTGCACTAATGCAGATGTACCTCATGTATTAATAATAATAAAAAGGCTGCCAGGACGGCAACATACACAAGACCTGGAGGCAGGGGCGAGCGTCCTGGTTACTGGCGGGACCCTCACATCTGGCCGGTCCTCAAGGCAAGAGAACTCAGGTCCTGCACAACCACCACACCGGAAAGAATGATCATGAACTCACTCTAATGGATAATTGGGCCTTTTGATGCCATCATAATGGGACTCAAGGGTGGGGGCAGGACCGGGCTAACTGCTCGCCTAACGTCTGCTGACAATGAAAGGTCGTCTTTTGACGACCTCATTGTCTATTTTAATTTACAAAATCTTAAAATGATTAAACCCACATGTTATCTTGCACTCATCTGTTGAAACAGGGATTGAGGGCAACTTAGTTGGGTCCATAATTACCTAGTGGAAAGTTTAAGAGCAAGACCAGGAACATTTACCCCAGTACAAGACTGAACAGAGAGGAGCGGCTGAGAGTGGCCGACACAGTCTTAATGGAGAGCCCCCCCGGACAGCAGTCCTGAGGCAGCAACCACATTTCTTGCTCTCCAGTTATGGAGTTGACCTCCTCCACCCAGCACGTGGAGGTCATGTCCCACAACCTCTCCTCCACCCAGCACGTGGAGATCATGTCCCACAACCTCTCCTCCACCCAGCACGTGGAGATCATGTCCCACAACCTCTCCTCCACCCAGCACGTGGAGATCATGTCCCACAACCTCTCCTCCACCCAGCACGTGGAGATCATGTCCCACAAGAGCACCTCAACACATTACACACGACTTACAACTAATGAGGATCAAAATTTTCTTGTACATTGTTCTTGTTCTCTTCCTGTGTTCGAGTCGCACCTCTGTAAATGCTTCACTTTCGTACAGCGAACATAAACAAATATCAACAGAACCTGTTGACATTAAACCTATGCCAGACACAAATAACATTTTAATTCGTAATAATAATACTATTTTTTACATGAGAAAATAGTGATTTTATACACAGCTCCAATTGGCGTGTGTGTCAGTGTCGTCTGGCCCAGCTTGGACACGCACAGCCTCAGGGAAAGCTGCATATCAGAGCTGTGGCCTCGGGTGTAGCACAACACAACTCTGGCCTCGGGTGTACCACAACACAACTCTGGCCTCGGGTGTACCACAACACAACTCTGGCCTCGGGTGTAGCACAACACAACTCTGGCCTCGGGTGTAGCACAACACAACTCTGGCCTCGGGTGTAGCACAACACAACTCTGGCCTCGGGTGTACCACAACACAACTCTGGCCTCGGGTGTACCACAACACAACTCTGGCCTCGGGTGTACCACAGCCCCAGCGAGGGTGACACAGACTGGTGACCTTTCATCTGTGACCCCCGAGGGTGTGAGGCAGTGTTCCCGGCCTCTCACACCCTCCACGTCACCTCCACCAAACATGGAGAACGAAGGATACAGTGTAATGAAGAACTATGTTAAATTATTAAACATCTTTGTCGAAAATGTTCCTTCCAATTATATGACTGACACCCCAGCGAGTGTGGTAGGGGTGGTGGAGGGGGTGAGTGTTGTAGTAGGAGTGTGGGGGGTGAAAGTGTGTTGTAAAGGGGGGGGGGGTGTTTTAAGCGTTACACAATTCACAAACTGTGAATTTGTGTGAAGGATTCTTGTGTTATTTAGTTTATTTCCATCCGCAGGCGTGGCTTAGCATTTATGGGGCCTGACGGGTGAGTGGACAGACCCCGTGGTTCATAGTCCTAAGGGTCCGGGTTCGATCCCCGGCGGAGGTGGAAAAAAATGGGCAGAGTTTCTTTCATCCTGATGATCCTGCTCATCTATCAGCAAATAGGTGTCTGAGAGTCAGACAGCTGCTACGGGGCTGCTTTCTGTGTGTGTGAAAATTAGGATTAAGGACTTGCCTGAAACGCTATGGGTCCTATAGTGGATGTATAAGTGTCACAACTCTTATATATATAAATAAACAAATAAATATAATAAATATAAATATAATTATACAATGGCAGTGATCATCATATATTGTGGTGTAAGACAGAGGTTGGTGGAGGTGTGGGGAGGTACACTGAGCACCGTTGGTGGTGGTGTGGGGAGGTACACTGAGCACCGTTGGTGGAGGTGTGGGGAGGTACACTGAGCACCGTTGGTGGAGGTGTGGGGAGGTACACTGAGCACCGTTGGTGGAGGTGTGGGGAGGTACACTGAGCACCGTTGGTGGAGGTGTGGGGAGGTACACTGAGCACCGTTGGTGGAGGTGTGGGGAGGTACACTGAGCACCGTTGGTGGAGGTGCGGGGAGGTACATTGAGCACCGTTGGTGGAGGTGTGGGGAGGTACAGTGAGCACCGTTGGTGGAGGTGTGGGGAGGTACAGTGAGCACCGTTGGTGGAGGTGTGGGGAGGTACACTGAGCACCGTTGGTGGAGGTGTGGGGAGGTACACTGAGCACCGTTGGTGGAGGTGTGGGGAGGTACACTGAGCACCGTTGGTGGAGGTGTGGGGAGGTACACTGAGCACCGTTGGTGGAGGTGTGGGGAGGTACACTGAGCACCGTTGGTGGAGGTGCGGGGAGGTACACTGAGCACCGTTGGTGGAGGTGTGGGGAGGTACACTGAGCACCGTTGGTGGAGGTGTGGGGAGGTACACTGAGCACCGTTGGTGGTGGTGTGGGGAGGTACACTGAGCACCGTTGGTGGAGGTGTGGGGAGGTACACTGAGCACCGTTGGTGGTGGTGTGGGGAGGTACAGTGAGCACCGTTGGTGGAGGTGTGGGGAGGTACAGTGAGCACCGTTGGTGGTGGTGTGGGGAGGTACAGTGAGCACCGTTGGTGGAGGTGTGGGGAGGTACAGTGAGCACCGTTGGTGGAGGTGTGGGGAGGTACACTGAGCACCGTTGGTGGAGGTGTGGGGAGGTAGACTGAGCACCGTGGTGTGGGGCTCTCAGCACCAGGAGGCGGCCTCGGTGCTTCTGCAAGTTGGAGGAAGGTGTGTTAGGGGGGGGGGGGGGGGGGGGGGGGGGGGGGGGGGGGGGGGGGGGGGGGGGGGGGGGGGGGGGGGGAGGGGAGGGGGGGGGGGGGGGGGGGGGAGGGAGCTCTATCTGATGAAACAAACAACCTTTAAATTAGTGAGGATGACGAGCAGACTTCCCTGGCATGCCCAACAGTCTCCACCCTCCCCCCCCCCCCCCCCCCCCCCCCCCCCCCCCCCCCCCCCCCCCCCCCCCCCCCCCCCCCCCCCCCCCGCCCCCCCCCCCCCCCCCCCCCCCCCCCCGCTCCTTGCCCCCTCCACCTCAACCCGTCCTCCTAATAGAACGTCGCATTTTGACGTATGTTCTACCTAAGGCCGAAAGTCATCGTGCTATTGGTTCGCGAAATTGACATACTGTCCCGTTTTCTGTTTTGGGTCCTCTGGTAGGTTAGGATAAGGTCACTTTAGTACGACAGTTTATGGACGTTGAGAAATCAGGAGGACGGACTGCTCCATCTGTCTCACACATCATATCTCTCACAGCCCTCCGTCTCTCTGTCTCTTAAATCAACCATCTCTCCCAGATACACTGAGATATCAACCATCTCCCCCAGATACACTGAGATATCAACTCCAACACCACCCCTCCTCCAACACCACCCCTCCTCCAACACCACCCCTCCTCCAACACCACCCCTCCAACACCACCCCTCCTCCAACACCACCCCTCCTCCGAACACCACCCCTCCTCCGACACCACCCACCCCTCCGACACCAACACCACCCCTCCTCCAACACCACCCCTCCTCCAACACCCCTCCTCCACCCCTCCTCCTCCACACCACCCCTCCTCCAACACCACCCCTCCTCCAACACCACCCCTCCTCCAACACCACCCCTCCTCCAACACCACCCCTCCTCCGACACCACCCCTCCTCCGACACCACCCCTCCTCCAACACCACCCCTCCTCCAACACCACCCCTCCTCCAACACCACCCCTCCTCCAACACCACCCCCCCCAACCTCCAACACCACCCCTCCTCCAACACCACCCCTCCTCCAACACCACCCCCCCTCCAACACCACCCCTCCTCCAACACCACCCCTCCTCCAACACCACCCCTCCTCCAACACCACCCCTCCTCCAACACCACCCCTCCTCCAACAACACACCCCTCCTCCAACACCACCCCTCCTCCAACACCACCCCTCCTCCAACACCACCCCTCCTCCAACACCACCCCTCCTCCAACACCACCCCTCCTCCAACACCACCCCTCCTCCAACACCACCCTCTCTCCAACACCACCCCTCCTCCAACACCACCCCTCCTCCAACACCACCCCTCCTCCAACACCACCCCTCCTCCAACACCACCCCTCCTCCAACACCACCCCTCCACCAACACCACCCCTCCACCAACACCACCCCCTCCTCCAACACCACCCCTCCTCCAACACCACCCCTCCTCCAACACCACCCCTCCTCCAACACCACCCCTCCTCCAACACCACCCCCCTCCTCCAACACCACCCCTCCTCCAACACCACCCCTCCTCCAACACCACCCCTCCTCCAACACCACCCCTCCTCCAACACCACCCCTCCTCCAACACCACCCCTCCTCCAACACCACCCCTCCTCCAACACCACCCCTCCTCCAACACCACCCCTCCTCCAACACCACCCCTCCTCCAACACCACCCCTCCTCCACCCACCCTCCTCCAACACCACCCCTCCTCCAACACCACCCGTCCTCCAACACCACCCCTCCTCCAACACCACCCCTCCTCCAACACCACCCCTCCTCCAACACCACCCCCTCCTCCAACACCACCCGTCCTCCAACACCACCCGTCCTCCAACACCACCCCTCCTCCAACACCACCCCTCCTCCAACACCACCCCTCTTCCAACACCACCCGTCCTCCAACACCACCCCTCCTCCAACACCACCCCTCCTCCAACACCACCCCTCCTCCAACACCACCCCTCCTCCAACACCACCCCTCCTCCAACACCACCCCTCCTCCAACACCACCCCTCCTCCAACACCACCCCTCCTCCAACACCACCCCTCCTCCAACACCACCCGTCCTCCAACACCACCCGTCCTCCAACACCACCCGTCCTCCAACACCACCCCTCCTCCAACACCACCCCTCCTCCAACACCACCCCTCCTCCAACACCACCCGTCCTCCAACACCACCCCTCCTCCAACACCACCCCTCCTCCAACACCACCCGTCCTCCAACACCACCCGTCCTCCAACACCACCCGTCCTCCAACACCACCCGTCCTCCAACACCACCCGTCCTCCAACACCACCCGTCCTCCAACACCACCCGTCCTCCAACACCACCCGTCCTCCAACACCACCCGTCCTCCAACACCACCCCTCCTCCAACACCACCCCTCCTCCAACACCACCCATCCTCCAACACCACCCCTCCTCCAACACCACCCCTCCTCCAACACCACCCCTCCTCCAACACCACCCCTCCTCCAACACCACCACTGGAACAAGCAATATACGTGGGGTTTAAAACTGAATGTTTGGTGCATCAGACACGTGGGTAGCAGCTCCCTGCAGGCGCCCCCTTGCGTCAGTGAGGTAACATGGACTAAGGAAGGGCCTTCCCTCAGTAAGGTAACTATGGGTGGGAGAGTGAGCATCAATTCTTTCATCATTCAGTCATCCTGTGACGTGTGACAGCTTCACCTGCGGCAGGTGTGACCAGCCACGCCTCTCACCACACAATATGCCAATAAGTCTCATCAATGTTCTTAAAACCTTCATTAAGACTCGTCGTCCAGTTCCCAGAAGTTAGTTTACCCCGTCATTCTTCACTGAAGCAGACGACGGCCAGGACGTGATCCATTATGTCCCCCGCGTTCCTTCACAGGGCGCTCCCCTGGCCCTTGTAGATATTCTCACTATGGCGGTGTGTCCGCTTACAGGATGAGTGGCGCTGCCCAATACTGTCACTATGGCGGTGTGGCCACTCACAGGATGAGTGACGCTGCCCAATACTGTCACTATGGCGGTGTGTCCACTCACAGGATGAGTGGCGCTGCCCAATACTGTCACTATGGCGGTGTGTCCACTCACAGGATGAGTGACGCTACCCTCAGAGGGACGCTAGTCGCTAACACAATGTCTGTTTCAAAAGCCGCAGCTCCCATGATGTGTGGAAAGATATAGCGACCTTGAAGGTAAACCGATAATATGGAGTCGGGAGGCGGATACCAGGAGCTGCAGCTCCTAGTAAGTCACCACTCACTCTCCTCCACCTATAAACTATACCAGCCTCACAACATCGTTAACAACCTGTCTAGATAAACCCTAATATGCACATAACAGCCAATTAGGACGACGATAATACGTAGTCATCAGGCAACGCTGAACCGCGTAGTTTGTCACTGAACTTTGACCTCTCGCTCTTGACCTTTGACCCCCCTCCCCCGTCCCGCTGACCCCCCCCCCCCCACCTCTGACACCACTATGGAGGGAAATTTGACTTGAGCGAGTACATGCACCCAGCAGGAGGCACTAACGTGGGAGACTCTGTACTCGCCAGACACTTATGGTTAAAATTTTCATATTGTTGCCCTGTGACCACGGTGTTATTGTTCCCCTGTGACCACGGTGTTATTGTTCCCCTGTGACCACGGTGTTATTGTTCCCCTGTGACCATGGTGTTATTGTTCCCCTGTGACCACGGTGTTATTGTTGCCCTGTGACCATGGTGTTATTGTTCCCCTGTGACCACGGTGTTATTGTTCCCCTGTGACCATGGTGTTATTGTTCCCCTGTGACCATGGTGTTATTGTTCCCCTGTGACCATGGTGTTATTGTTCCCCTGTGACCATGGTGTTATTGTTCCCCTGTGACCACGGTGTTATTGTTCCCCTGTGACCACGGTGTTATTGTTCCCCTGTGACCATGGTGTTATTGTTCCCCTGTGACCACGGTGTTATTGTTGCCCTGTGACCATGGTGTTATTGTTCCCCTGTGACCACGGTGTTATTGTTCCCCTGTGACCATGGTGTTATTGTTCCCCTGTGACCATGGTGTTATTGTTCCCCTGTGACCATGGTGTTATTGTTCCCCTGTGACCATGGTGTTATTGTTCCCCTGTGACCACGGTGTTATTGTTCCCCTGTGACCATGGTGTTATTGTTCCCCTGTGACCATGGTGTTATTGTTCCCCTGTGACCACGGTGTTATTGTTCCCCTGTGACCATGGTGTTATTGTTCCCCTGTGACCATGGTGTTATTGTTCCCCTGTGACCATGGTGTTATTGTTCCCCTGTGACCATGGTGTTATTGTTCCCCTGTGACCATGGTGTTATTGTTCCCCTGTGACCATGGTGTTATTGTTCCCCTGTGACCATGGTGTTATTGTTCCCCTGTGACCATGGTGTTATTGTTCCCCTGTGACCATGGTGTTATTGTTCCCCTGTGACCACGGTGTTATTGTTCCCCTGTGACCACGGTGTTATTGTTCCCCTGTGACCACGGTGTTATTGTTCCCCTGTGACCACGGTGTTATTGTTCCCCTGTGACCACGGTGTTATTGTTCCCCTGTGACCACGGTGTTATTGTTGCCCTGTGACCATGGTGTTATTGTTCCCCTGTGACCACGGTGTTATTGTTCCCCTGTGACCACGGTGTTATTGTTGCCCTGTGACCATGGTGTTATTGTTCCCCTGTGACCATGGTGTTATTGTTCCCCTGTGACCATGGTGTTATTGTTCCCCTGTGACCATGGTGTTATTGTTCCCCTGTGACCATGGTGTTATTGTTCCCCTGTGACCATGGTGTTATTGTTCCCCTGTGACCATGGTGTTATTGTTCCCCTGTGACCACGGTGTTATTGTTCCCCTGTGACCACGGTGTTATTGTTCCCCTGTGACCACGGTGTTATTGTTGCCCTGTGACCATGGTGTTATTGTTCCCCTGTGACCATGGTGTTATTGTTCCCCTGTGACCACGGTGTTATTGTTCCCCTGTGACCACGGTGTTATTGTTGCCCTGTGACCATGGTGTTATTGTTCCCCTGTGACCATGGTGTTATTGTTCCCCTGTGACCATGGTGTTATTGTTCCCCTGTGACCATGGTGTTATTGTTCCCCTGTGACCATGGTGTTATTGTTCCCCTGTGACCATGGTGTTATTGCTGTGCTTGCTCCACTACTGTCCTCCCAGGGTACTGTGCTTGCTCCACTACACTTCCCCCAGGGTACTGTGCTTGCTCCACTACACTTCCCCCAGGGTACTGTGCTTGCTCCACTACACTTCCCCCAGGGTACTGTGCTTGCTCCACTACACTTCCCCCAGGGTACTGTGCTTGCTCCACTACACTTCCCCCAGGGTACTGTGCTTGCTCCACTACACTTCCCCCAGGGTACTGTGCTTGCTCCACTACACTTCCCCCAGGGTACTGTGCTTGCTCCACTACACTTCCCCCAGGGTACTGTGCTTGCTCCACTACACTTCCCCCAGGGTACTGTGCTTGCTCCACTACACTTCCCCCAGGGTACTGTGCTTGCTCCACTACACTTCCCCCAGGGTACTGTGCTTGCTCCACTACTCTCCTCCCAGGGTACTGTGCTTGCTCCACTACACTTCCCCCAGGGTACTGTGCTTGCTCCACTACACTTCCCCCAGGGTACTGTGCTTGCTCCACTACACTTCCCCCAGGGTACTGTGCTTGCTCCACTACACTTCACCCAGGGTACTGTGCTTGCTCCACTACTCTCCTCCCAGGGTACTGTGCTTGCTCCACTACACTTCCCCCAGGGTACTGTGCTTGCTCCACTACACTTCCCCCAGGGTACTGTGCTTGCTCCACTACACTTCCCCCAGGGTACTGTGCTTGCTCCACTACACTTCCCCCAGGGTACTGTGCTTGCTCCACTACACTTCCCCCAGGGTACTGTGCTTGCTCCACTACACTTCCCCCAGGGTACTGTGCTTGCTCCACTACACTTCCCCCAGGGTACTGTGCTTGCTCCACTACACTTCCCCCAGGGTACTGTGCTTGCTCCACTACACTTCCCCCAGGGTACTGTGCTTGCTCCACTACACTTCCCCCAGGGTACTGTGCTTGCTCCACTACACTTCCCCCAGGGTACTGTGCTTGCTCCACTACACTTCCCCCGGGGTACTGTGCTTGCTCCACTACACTTCCCCCAGGGTACTGTGCTTGCTCCACTACACTTCCCCCAGTGTACTGTGCTTGCTCCACTACGCTTCCCCCAGGGTACTGTGCTTGCTCCACTACACTTCCCCCAGGGTACTGTGCTTGCTCCACTACTGTCCTCCCAGGGTACTGTGCTTGCTCCACTACACTTTCCCCAGGGTACTGTGCTTGCTCCACTACACCCTCTCATCCTAACATCGGACATAGAGAAGAACCCAAGCTACAGCACTTTGTCATCCCTGGTAGATGTCACTAATATTTTCATGAGAGTAGATAACATAGAGGAGACCACAAACCTCCAATCTGATGTAAATTTCAATGTGCCACAGAAAATAAAATGTTTAATGAAGATAATAATAATAATAATAATAATAACGATAATAATAATAATGATAATAATAATAATAATAATAATAATAATAATAGTTCACAAGAAGGTACAATTGGTTGGTGAGATCACATAAGCTTGGTATCTTTACATTAACGCAAAGCCCCAAACACGCACAGCGTCCCGGGCAGGTCAGGTCCAGCTCCCGCGCGGGAGAAAAACACGAAAATAGAGTAACGGAAAACATGTACAAAATGCAGTCAAATCTTATTATAGAACGAAAAAATAATGTAAAAGATCTGGAAATCTTGTTGTTCTTCAAGACGAACAAAAGATTGAAGAAGGTCTTGGTCAAAGAACAATGGGTTTGGAGAAGGTCTTGGTTAAAGAACAGGGGTTTGGAGAAGGTCTTGGTTAAAGAACAGGGGTTTGGAGAAGGTCTTGGTCAAAGAACAGGAGTTTGGAGAAGGTCTTGGTTAAAGAACAGGGGTTTGGAGAAGGTCTTGGTCAAAGAACAATGGGTTTGGAAAAGGTCTTGGTCAAAGAACAGGGGTTTGGAAAAGGTCTTGGTCAAAGAACAGGGGTTTGGAGAAGGTCTTGTCAAAACACAGGGGTTTGGAGAAGGTCTTGGTTAAAGAACAGGGGTTTGGAGAAGGTCTTGGTCAAAGAACAGGAGTTTGGAGAAGGTCTTGGTTAAAGAACAGGGGTTTGGAGAAGGTCTTGGTCAAAGAACAATGGGTTTGGAAAAGGTCTTGGTCAAAGAACAGGGGTTTGGAAAAGGTCTTGGTCAAAGAACAGGGGTTTGGAGAAGGTCTTGGTCAAAGAACAGGGGTTTGGAGAAGGTCTTGGTCAAAGAACAATGGGTTTGGAAAAGGTCTTGGTCAAAGAACAGGGGTTTGGAAAAGGTCTTGGTCAAAGAACAGGGGTTTGGAGAAGGTCTTGGTCAAAGAACAGGGGTTTGGAGAAGGTCTTGGTTAAAGAACAGGGGTTTGGAGAAGGTCTTGGTTAAAGAACAGGGGTTTGGAGAAGGTCTTGGTTAAAGAACAGGGGTTTGGAGAAGGTCTTGGTCAAAGAACAGGAGTTTGGAGAAGGTCTTGGTCAAAGAACAGGAGTTTGGAGAAGGTCTTAGTCAAAGAACAGGAGTTTGGAGAAGGTCTTGGTCAAAGAACAGGGGTTTGGAGAAGGTCTTGGTCAAAGAACAGGAGTTTGGAGAAGGTCTTGGTCAAAGAACAGGAGTTTGGAGAAGGTCTTGGTCAAAGAACAGGGGTTTGGAGAAGGTCTTGGTCAAAGAACAGGGGTTTGGAGAAGGTCTTGGTCAAAGAACAGGAGTTTGGAGAAGGTCTTGGTCAAAGAACAGGAGTTTGGAGAAGGTCTTGGTCAAAGAACAGGAGTTTGGAGAAGGTCTTGGTCAAAGAACAGGGGTTTGGAGAAGGTCTTGGTCAAAGAACAGGGGTTTGGAGAAGGTCTTGGTCAAAGAACAGGGGTTTGGAGAAGGTCTTGGTCAAAGAACAGGAGTTTGGAGAAGGTCTTGGTCAAAGAACAGGAGTTTGGAGAAGGTCTTGGTCAAAGAACAAAGCTCTTACAGGTGTGCCAGAAGAGTGCCTAAATTATAGAGGCTCTAGCTAAGAGGCTTCAATGCCTCTATAATTATAGAGGCTTGAGCTAAGAGGCTTCAATACCTCTATAATTCAGAGATTGTGTTCCCTCAGGTTGAAGTAAAGGGAACACTCAGGAGAAAGCGCCAAGCAATTATGACTATATAGCACTGGGAAGGGATCAGGATAATGATTTGGGATGGGACGGGGGGAAGGAATGGTGCCCGGCCACTTGGATGGTCGGGGATTGAACGCCGACCTGCATGAAGCGAGACCGTCGCTTGAGTGAGGGAACTCGATCTCACATCACAATTCCAGAATAGAGAAGCGCCGAGGGGTTATGATCACTATATACAAAATATTGAAAGAATAGACATGATGTACACGGACAGCCAACGCTGGGAATGAGAAGAGGTAACGTGAGGTAAGACTCGCCAGGTAACGTAAGGTAAGACTCACCAGGTAACGTAAGGTAAGACTCACCAGGTAACGTAAGGTAAGACTCACCAGGTAACGTAAGGTAAGACTCACCAGGTAACGTAAGGTAAGACTCGCCAGGTAACGTAAGGTAAGACTCGCCAGGTAACGTAAGGTAAGACTCACCAGGTAACGTAAGGTAAGACTCACCAGGTAACGTAAGGTAAGACTCACCAGGTAACGTAAGGTAAGACTCACCAGGTAACGTGAGGTAAGACTCACCAGGTAACGTAAGGTAAGACTCACCAGGTAACGTAAGGTAAGACTCACAGGTAACGTAAGGTAAGACTCACCAGGTAACGTAAGGTAAGACTCACCAGGTAACGTAAGGTAAGACTCACCAGGTAACGTAAGGTAAGACTCACAGGTAACGTAAGGCGAGACTCACAGGTAACGTAAGTTAAGACTCACCAGGTAACGTAAGTTAAGACTCACCAGGTAACGTAAGGTAAGACTCGCCAGGTAACGTAAGGTAAGACTCACCAGGTAACGTAAGGTAAGACTCACCAGGTAACGTAAGGTAAGACTCACCAGGTAACGTAAGGTAAGACTCACAGGTAACGTAAGGCGAGACTCACCAGGTAACGTAAGGTAAGACTCACCAGGTAACGTAAGGTAAGACTCACCAGGTAACGTAAGGTAAGACTCACCAGGTAACGTAAGGTAAGACTCACCAGGTAACGTAAGGTAAGACTCACCAGGTAACGTAAGGTAAGACTCACCAGGTAACGTAAGGTAAGACTCACCAGGTAACGTAAGGTAAGACTCACAGGTAACGTAAGGCGAGACTCACCAGGTAACGTAAGGTAAGACTCACCAGGTAACGTAAGGTAAGACTCACCAGGTAACGTAAGGTAAGACTCACCAGGTAACGTAAGGTAAGACTCACCAGGTAACGTAAGGTAAGACTCACCAGGTAACGTAAGGTAAGACTCACCAGGTAACGTAAGGTAAGACTCACCAGGTAACGTAAGGTAAGACTCACCAGGTAACGTAAGGTAAGACTCACCAGGTAACGTAAGGTAAGACTCACCAGGTAACGTAAGGTAAGACTCACCAGGTAACGTAAGGTAAGACTCACCAGGTAACGTAAGGCGAGACTCACCAGGTAACGTAAGGTAAGACTCACCAGGTAACGTAAGGTAAGACTCACCAGGTAACGTAAGGTAAGACTCACCAGGTAACCAAAAAATAAGGACATATAAGACTGGCATGAAGATCAAGATCACACTTTCTATTGTGATAGACCAGCAGCACCTCCGCCCCCCTCCCCATCACCCCCAGCACTCGCCAGCCCTCACACCTGCTCCCTCACACCTGCTCCCTCACACCTGCTCCCTCACACCTGCTCCCTCACACCTGCTCCCTCACACCTGCTCCCTCACACCTGCTCCCTCACACCTGCTCCCTCACACCTGCTCCCTCACACCTGCTCCCTCACACCTGCTCCCTCACACCTGCTCCCTCACACCTGCTCCCTCACACCTGCTCCCTCACACCTGCTCCCTCACACCTGCTCCCTCACACCTGCTCCCTCACCGCACACTGGGGGAGGAGTGTGGTGATGAGTCTCGTGAGGTGAATTGTCCCTCACGATCCTGGAATAAAGAAGTGTTTGTTGAAACATGATCACCACATACACAATTTTCAGGGGAATAGACAGAGTAGACAAGGATGGATTATTTAACACAGGTGGTACACGCACAAGGGAACACAGGTGGAAGCTGAGTAAATGAGCCACAGACACATTAGAAAGAACTTTGTCAGTGTCAGAGTAGATCAGAAATGGAATGCACTAAGAAGTGGTGTGGAGGCTGACTCCATACACAGAGCCCAGTAGGCTCAGGAATCTGTACACCAGTTGATTGACAGTTGAGAGGCGGGACCAAAGACCCAAAGCTCAACCTCCGCAGGCACAACTAGGTGAGTACACACACACACCAAAATTGAAGAAAAGTACAGAGGTTTGCAACAAGACTGGTGCCAGAGGTAACAGGGTTAAAATGGAACTAGCTCTCATATCTCTAGAAGGTGGAAGGAACAGAGTGAATATGATTGTAACATACAAGATACTAAAGATAATAGATAAGGTGGATAAGAAGAACCTCTTTAATGTGAGAGAATGTAGTACAAGAGGACACAAGTGGAAGATGAAATGCAAATGAGTCCAAGAAATATAGGAAAGTTGTGTGACAGTGAGGGGCGGTCAACAAGCACCTGAACGCGTTTCACCTGCTTGTTTCAGTCGAACACACTGAAGGAGGAAGCTTTGAAAGCCACCTCCATCCACAACGGTAAGGCCAGACTCACGCACACACACACACGCACACTCTAACACACACACACACAAAGCAGCGCACATGTTCACGCATTCGCACATCGTAAGAAATTAATGTTCGTGTGCTAAATGAAATATACTACTACTGTTATTACTACTAATTCTTACTAATAATAATTTTTCCTGAGGAGGAAGATGTGGATAGTAAGGAGAGGGGGGTGAGGGGGTGTGGGGAGGGGTGGAGGGGGGGGGGGGAGTTGTGTTTTGTGAGTGGCAGGTGGCCAGACTTATCCCACTCCCGCCTGCCACCTGCCTCTGTCACTCGCTGCCTCCCTCTCCCTCCATCCCTCCCTCTCCCTCCGTCCCTCCCCCTCCCTCCGTCCCTCCCTCTCCCTCCTACCCCCTACAACAGCTAGCACCTGCCTTGTGCTCTCTCCTGCGCCTCCCTCACCTGCTGCAGCCATGACTGGTGACTCTCCACCACAGTGAGTGGTGGAGACCTCTGCCCCAGTCATCCAACACTCTACTGTGTGATGTTTACAAACACTTAACACCAAATTAACACAACTTTATACATTCAATCTACATCGATATGAAGGAATGTGTTAGGGTGTTAACCCTGGTAGGACCAGGAGGGCGGCGCCCCCAGGGGGCCAACCACTGCAGTACTGAGGACCAGGAGGGCGGCGCCCCCAGGGGACCAACCACTGCACTACTGAGGACCAGGAGGGCGGCGCCCCCAGGGGACCAACCACTGCAGTACTGAGGACCAGGAGGGCGGCGCCCCCAGGGGACCAACCACTGCAGTACTGAGGACCAGGAGGGCGGCGCCCCCAGGGGGCCAACCACTGCAGTACTGAGGACCAGGAGGGCGGCGCCCCCAGGGGACCAACCACTGCACTACTGAGGACCAGGAGGGCGGCGCCCCCAGGGGACCAACCACTGCAGTACTGAGGACCAGGAGGGCGGCGCCCCCAGGGGACCAACCACTGCAGTACTGAGGACCAGGAGGGCGGCGCCCCCAGGGGACCAACCACTGCACTACTGAGGACCAGGAGGGCGGCGCCCCCAGGGGACCAACCACTGCAGTACTGAGGACCAGGAGGGCGGCGCCCCCAGGGGACCAACCACTGCAGTACTGAGGACCAGGAGGGCGGCGCCCCCAGGGGACCAACCACTGCAGTACTGAGGACCAGTGGGGTCCCAGCCACCTGTTCCCAGGGCTTCACCCTCCTTGGTATCGCCCCGCTAAGGTTTCCTTTGACACCAGTCGGCCGTGAGAGCCAAACTGAGTGTTGCTACCACCGCAATACCTGATACCCGCCTGGTACCTGAGACCCGCCTGGTACCTGATACCCGCGTGACGTCAGGTGGCGAGTGGGTCCTGCAATACCTTGTCCCCAGGACAAGCGGGGTTCACATGTCAAGCCGTAAATAAAGGCGGGATATTATTGTGTGGAGACAGCTTAATTCACCTTCCTGTATTTGGGAAGGGTTAGCTTCAGCTCCAGGGCCCGCCTCTTAACCCTTTTGTCGGGTGAAAGGTGTAAATTGGTTACATGACACCAACGCCTGAAGCTACGCATTAATACCAGTCAGACGTCTTGCCTCCTAGTCCATACCACATTTCGAACTTTCCAAACACTTTGAACAGTTGTCTTAAGTGTCTCAGCTCTTATCTCAGCTGTAGACACTCTCTGAGTGTCTACATTACCTTTTGACATCCTTCCACGAAACTTCTTAAGTAATCACCTGCTGTGGAAATCATCAACATTCTTCGAGCAATTGCACCTCAGCCATTAACCTAATTTTGCTTGGAGGAGCTGAGCTTCCAGGGGAGATGTGTGCACAAAGCGTCGCAAGCTTCCACTGAGTTATAAACACTTCACACACGGCCGCATTAAAATTAAAAATTGTTTAGAAGAACAACAACCAGAGTCTAGACCCATAAAGAAATAGTGTTCCCCAGAATATCATGAACCAACAAATATTCCGACTTTGACGTCTATATGACGAACACTGCTAGTGCTGGCGGCCTTCTCCAACCGCTTAGCAGGAAGAAAACACTCCCCAATAGGAAGAAAACCCGCTGGGTTGTTCATCCTGTCACTTGTACCCAGACACAGCTGGGACTTGCTTAACTGTCTCAAGTGAACAGTTCCTCAAACAAGAAGATTAACATTTATCAACCCTTAAAAGCTTACGTTATCTTGCGGGTGCAAAATGGGGAAATCAAGAAAAGCGAAGCAGTCGTCATGGGTAAGAGGATCAGGTAGAGCCTTGCAGGTCACCTCAGCAGCATGCCATACACAACAATTGTTAATATCTTTACCATTGAGCAATTATCCTTCAATATCTGCTCTTACCAGAAAAAGTCATTCATCATTATTTTCCCATTCACTCTCAAGAGCGCATAAAACCATTGAATATTATATGATAAAAATGACCCACAATTTGCGACCTGAATCCCACGGTGAATAATGGCCTCTTTTAGAGGTCTTTGATCGCCTTCTTGTGGGCCGGACTGAGGGCTAGGAACCCATTATAGGGTGGGAGGACTGGATGCTGCCCCAGCCCCTCTAGTCCTCACACATGTCAGGAGACCAAAGGGATCAAGCCCCACAGGAGAGCCAGCGGTTGAAAGCTTGGATGCCGAAAGTATTCTTCCTGGTGTCGCTTCTGAGTGGTTGTGGGGTTTTTTGCCTGTGGTTTACCTGGAGCCGGTTTCAAGAGCTTTCTTGCTCTACACCTCCATCCTTAAACCAGGATTTCCAGGTGATTTCTTGAGCAACCAGGCTATTGCTGTTTTTTTTTTAGCCCGGAAACCTATACGTAAAGTGTACAAGCCCTCTAATGTGATGGATTTCAAACACTCAAATATTTCTCTCCAGCACTCCGATATTACTCCTGGCACACTAATATTACTCCTGACACTCTAATATTAATCCCAACCCTCTACTATTACTCCCAGCACTCAACTATTACTCCCAGCACTCTAATATTACTCCCAGCACTCTAATATTACTCCCAGCACTCTAATATTACTCCCAGCACTCTAATATTACTCCCAGCACTCTAATATTACTCCCAGCACTCTAATATTACTCCCAGCACTCTAATATTACTCTCGGACCCGTAATATTACTCCCAGCACTTCAATATTACTCCCAGCACTGTAATATTACTCCCAGCACTCTAATATTACTCCCGGCACTCTAATATTACTCACAGACCCCTAATATTACTCAAAGCATTCAAATATTAATCCCAGCACTCAAATATTACATTCAGCACTCTAGTATTACTCCCAGACCCTCAAATACTAGTCAAGGCACTCTAATAATACTCCGAGCACCCTAACATTACTCCCAGCACTCTAATATTACTCCCGCCACTCTAGTATTACTCCTAGCACCCGAATAATACTCCCAGAGCTATAATATTACTCCCAGCAATCTACCATTTCTCCCAGGACTCTAATATTACTCCCAGCACTCTAATATTGCTCCCGGCACTCAAATAATACCCGCCAGCACTCCAATATTACTCACAGCACTCTAATATTACTCCGGGCACTCTAATAATACCCGCCAGCACTCCAATATTACTCACAGCACTCTAATATTACTCCGGGCACTCTAATAATACACCCAGCACTCCAATATTACTCACAGCACTCTAATATTACTCCGGGCACTCTAATAATACACCCAGCACTCCAATATTACTCACAGCACTCTAATATTACTCCGGGCACTCTAATAATACACCCAGCACTCCAATATTACTCCCAGCACTCTAATATTACTCCGGGCACTCTAATAATACACCCAGCACTCCAATATTACTCCCAGCACTCTAATATTACTCCGGGCACTCTAATAATACACCCAGCACTCCAATATTACTCCCAGCACTCTAATATTACTCCGGGCACTCTAATAATACACCCAGCACTCCAATATTACTCCCAGCACTCTAATATTACTCCGGGCACTCTAATAATACACCCAGCACTCCAATATTACTCACAGCACTCTAATATTACTCCGGGCACTCTAATAATACCCGACAGCACTCCAATATTACTCACAGCACTCTAATATTACTCCGGGCACTCTAATAATACACCCAGCACTCCAATATTACTCCCAGCACTCTAATATTACTCCGGGCACTCTAATAATACACCCAGCACTCCAATATTACTCCCAGCACTCTAATAATACTCCGGGCACTCTAATAATACACCCAGCACTCCAATATTACTCCCAGCACTCTAATATTACTCCGGGCACTCTAATAATACACCCAGCACTCCAATATTACTCCCAGCACTCTAATATTACTCCGGGCACTCTAATAATACACCCAGCACTCCAATATTACTCCCAGCACTCTAATAATACTCCGGGCACTCTAATAATACACCCAGCACTCCAATATTACTCCCAGCACTCTAATAATACTCCGGGCACTCTAATAATACACCCAGCACTCCAATATTACTCACAGCACTCTAATATTACTCCGGGCACTCTAATAATACCCGACAGCACTCCAATATTACTCCCAGCACTCTAATAATACTCCGGGCACTCTAATAATACACCCAGCACTCCAATATTACTCCCAGCACTCTAATAATACTCCGGGCACTCTAATAATACACCCAGCACTCCAATATTACTCCCAGCACTCTAATAATACTCCGGGCACTCTAATAATACACCCAGCACTCCAATATTACTCCCAGCACTCTAATAATACTCCGGGCACTCTAATAATACACCCAGCACTCCAATATTACTCACAGCACTCTAATATTACTCCGGGCACTCTAATAATACACCCAGCACTCCAATATTACTCCCAGCACTCTAATAATACTCCGGGCACTCTAATAATACACCCAGCACTCCAATATTACTCACAGCACTCTAATAATACTCCGGGCACTCTAATAATACACCCAGCACTCCAATATTACTCCCAGCACTCTAATATTACTCCGGGCACTCTAATAATACACCCAGCACTCCAATATTACTCCCAGCACTCTAATAATACTCCGGGCACTCTAATAATACACCCAGCACTCCAATATTACTCCCAGCACTCTAATATTACTCCGGGCACTCTAATAATACACCCAGCACTCCAATATTACTCCCAGCACTCTAATAATACTCCGGGCACTCTAATAATACACCCAGCACTCCAATATTACTCACAGCACTCTAATAATACTCCGGGCACTCTAATAATACACCCAGCACTCCAATATTACTCCCAGCACTCTAATATTACTCCGGGCACTCTAATAATACACCCAGCACTCCAATATTACTCCCAGCACTCTAATAATACTCCGGGCACTCTAATAATACACCCAGCACTCCAATATTACTCCCAGCACTCTAATATTACTCCGGGCACTCTAATAATACACCCAGCACTCCAATATTACTCCCAGCACTCTAATATTACTCCGGGCACTCTAATAATACACCCAGCACTCCAATATTACTCCCAGCACTCTAATATACTCCCAGGGCACTCTAATAATACACCCAGCACTCCAATATTACTCCCAGGGCACTCTAATAATACACCCAGCACTCCAATATTACTCCCAGCACTCTAGCACTCTAATATTACTCCGGGCACTCTAATAATACACCCAGCACTCCAATATTACTCCCAGCACTCTAATATTACTCCGGGCACTCTAATAATACACCCAGCACTCCAATATTACTCCCAGCACTCTAATATTACTCCGGGCACTCCAATATTACTCCCATTACTCTTATATTGCTCTCAGTGCTTTAACATTTATCCCGGCCATATTAGTCATATTACAAAATGGGCGACAACTGTAGGACCTACTGTGAAGACCAAGATGTGTCGGGTGTGTTGTAGTGTAACACTGTGTGTCGGGTGTGTGTTGTAATGTAACACTGTGTGTCGGGTGTGTGTTGTAGTGTAACACTGTGTGTCGGGTGTGTGTTGTAGTGTAACACTGTGTGTCGGGTGTGTGTTGTAGTGTAACACTGTGTGTCGGGTGTGTGTTGTAGTGTAACACTGTGTGTCGGGTGTGTGTTGTAGTGTAACACTGAGTGTCAGGTGTGTGTTGTAGTGTAACACTGTGTGTCGGGTGTGTGTTGTAATGTAACACTGTGTGTCGGGTGTGTGTTGTAGTGTAACACTGTGTGTCGGGTGTGTGTTGTAGTGTAACACTGAGTGTCGGGTGTGTGTTGTAGTGTAACACTGTGTGTCGGGTGTGTGTTGTAGTGTAACACTGTGTGTTGTAGTGTAACACTGTGTGTCGGGTGTGTGTTGTAATGTAACACTGTGTGTCGGGTGTGTGTTGTAGTGTAACACTGTGTGTCGGGTGTGTGTTGTAGTGTAACACTGTGTGTCGGGTGTGTGTTGTAGTGTAACACTGTGTGTTGTAGTGTAACACTGTGTGTCGGGTGTGTGTTGTAGTGTAACACTGTGTGTTGTAGTGTAACACTGTGTGTCGGGTGTGTGTTGTAGTGTAACACTGTGTGTCGGGTGTGTTGGGTGTGTGTTGTAGTGTAACACTGTGTGTCGGGTGTGTGTTGTAGTGTAACACTGAGTGTCGGGTGTGTGTTGTAGTGTAACACTGTGTGTCGGGTGTGTGTTGTAGTGTAACACTGTGTGTCGGGTGTGTGTTGTAGTGTAACACTGTGTGTCGGGTGTGTGTTGTAGTGTAACACTGTGTGTTGTAGTGTAACACTGTGTGTCGGGTGTGTGTTGTAGTGTAACACTGTGTGTCGGGTGTGTGTTGTAGTGTAACACTGTGTGTCGGGTGTGTGTTGTAGTGTAACACTGTGTGTCGGGTGTGTGTTGTAGTGTAACACTGAGTGTCGGGTGTGTGTTGTAGTGTAACACTGAGTGTCGGGTGTGTGTTGTAGTGTAACACTGTGTGTTGTAGTGTAACACTGTGTGTCGGGTGTGTGTTGTAGTGTAACACTGAGTGTCGGGTGTGTGTTGTAGTGTAACACTGAGTGTCGGGTGTGTGTTGTAGTGTAACACTGTGTGTTGTAGTGTAACACTGTGTGTCGGGTGTGTGTTGAAGTGTAACACTGAGTGTCGGGTGTGTGTTGTAGTGTAACACTGAGTGTCGGGTGTGTGTTGTAGTGTAACACTGTGTGTTGTAGTGTAACACTGTGTGTCGGGTGTGTGTTGTAGTGTAACACTGTGTCGTGTGTAGTGTAACACTGTGTGTCGGGTGTGTGTTGTAGTGTAACACTGTGTGTCGGGTGTGTGTTGTAGTGTAACACTGTGTGTCGGGTGTGTGTTGTAGTGTAACACTGTGTGTCGGGTGTGTGTTGTAGTGTAACACTGTGTGTCGGGTGTGTGTTGTAGTGTAACACTGAGTGTCGGGTGTGTGTTGTAGTGTAACACTGTGTGTCGGGTGTGTGTTGTAGTGTAACACTGTGTGTCGGGTGTGTGTTGTAGTGTAACACTGTGTGTCGGGTGTGTGTTGTAGTGTAACACTGTGTGTCGGGTGTGTGTTGTAGTGTAACAGTGTAACACTGTGTGTCGGGTGTGTGTTGTAGTGTAACACTGTGTGTCGGGTGTGTGTTGTAGTGTAACACTGTGTGTCGTAGGTGTGTGTTGTAGTGTAACACTGTGTGTCGGGTGTGTGTTGTAGTGTAACACTGTGTGTCGGGTGTGTGTTGTAGTGTAACACTGTGTGTCGGGTGTGTGTTGTAGTGTAACACTGAGTGTCGGGTGTGTGTTGTAGTGTAACACTGTGTGTCGGGTGTGTGTTGTAGTGTAACACTGTGTGTCGGGTGTGTGTTGTAGTGTAACACTGTGTGTCGGGTGTGTGTTGTAGTGTAACACTGTGTGTTGTAGTGTAACACTGTGTGTTGTAGTGTAACACTGTGTGTCGGGTGTGTGTTGTAGTGTAACACTGTGTGTCGGGTGTGTTGGGTGTGTGTTGTAGTGTAACACTGTGTGTCGGGTGTGTGTTGTAGTGTAACACTGAGTGTCGGGTGTGTGTTGTAGTGTAACACTGAGTGTCGGGTGTGTGTTGTAGTGTAACACTGTGTGTCGGGTGTGTGTTGTAGTGTAACACTGTGTGTCGGGTGTGTGTTGTAGTGTAACACTGTGTGTCGGGTGTGTGTTGTAGTGTAACACTGTGTGTCGGGTGTGTGTTGTAGTGTAACACTGTGTGTCGGGTGTGTGTTGTAGTGTAACACTGTGTGTCAGGTGTGTGTTGTAGTGTAACACTGTGTGTCGGGTGTGTGTTGTAGTGTAACACTGAGTGTCGGGTGTGTGTTGTAGTGTAACACTGTGTGTTGTAGTGTAACACTGTGTGTCGGGTGTGTGTTGTAGTGTAACACTGTGTTGTAGTGTAACACTGTGTGTCGGGTGTGTGTTGTAGTGTAACACTGTGTGTCGGGTGTGTGTTGTAGTGTAACACTGAGTGTCGGGTGTGTGTTGTAGTGTAACACTGTGTGTCGGGTGTGTGTTGTAGTGTAACACTGTGTGTCGGGTGTGTGTTGTAGTGTAACACTGTGTGTCGGGTGTGTGTTGTAGTGTAACACTGTGTGTCGGGTGTGTGTTGTAGTGTAACACTGTGTGTCGGGTGTGTGTTGTAGTGTAACACTGTGTGTCGGGTGTGTGTTGTAGTGTAACACTGGTGTCGGGTGTGTGTTGTAGTGTAACACTGTGTGTCGGGTGTGTGTTGTAGTGTAACACTGAGTGTCGGGTGTGTGTTGTAGTGTAACACTGTGTGTGGGTGTGTCGGGTGTGTGTTGTAGTGTAACACTGAGTGTCGGGTGTGTGTTGTAGTGTAACACTGTGTGTCGGGTGTGTGTTGTAGTGTAACACTGAGTGTCGGGTGTGTGTTGTAGTGTAACACTGTGTGTCGGGTGTGTGTTGTAGTGTAACACTGTGTGTCGGGTGTGTGTTGTAGTGTAACACTGTGTGTCGGGTGTGTGTTGTAGTGTAACACTGAGTGTCGAGTGTGTGTTGTAGTGTAACACTGTGTGTCGGGTGTGTGTTGTAGTGTAACACTGTGTGTCAGGTGTGTGTTGTAGTGTAACACTGTGTCGGGTGTGTGTTGTAGTGTAACACTGTGTGTTGGGTGTGTGTTGTAGTGTAACACTGTGTGTCGGGTGTGTGTTGTAGTGTAACACTGTGTGTCGGGTGTGTGTTGTAGTGTAACACTGTGTGTCGGGTGTGTGTTGTAGTGTAACACTGTGTGTCGGGTGTGTGTTGTAGTGTAACACTGTGTGTCGGGTGTGTGTTGTAGTGTAACACTGTGTGTCGGGTGTGTGTTGTAGTGTAACACTGTGTGTCGGGTGTGTGTTGTAGTGTAACACTGTGTGTCGGGTGTGTGTTGTAGTGTAACACTGTGTGTCGGGTGTGTGTTGTAGTGTAACACTGTGTGTCGGGTGTGTGTTGTAGTGTAACACTGAGTGTCGGGTGTGTGTTGTAGTGTAACACTGAGTGTCGGGTGTGTGTTGTAGTGTAACACTGAGTGTCGGGTGTGTGTTGTAGTGTAACACTGAGTGTCGTCGTGTGTCAGGTGTGTGTTGTAGTGTAACACTGTGTGTCGGGTGTGTGTTGTAGTGTAACACTGTGTGTCGGGTGTGTGTGTGTGTGTTGTAGTGTAACACTGTGTGTCGGGTGTGTGTTGTAGTGTAACACTGTGTGTCGGGTGTGTGTTGTAGTGTAACACTGTGTGTCGGGTGTGTGTTGTAGTGTAACACTGAGTGTCGGGTGTGTGTTGTAGTGTAACACTGTGTGTCGGGTGTGTGTTGTAGTGTAACACTGAGTGTCGGGTGTGTGTTGTAGTGTAACACTGAGTGTCGGGTGTGTGTTGTAGTGTAACACTGAGTGTCGGGTGTGTGTTGTAGTGTAACACTGTGTGTCGGGTGTGTGTTGTAGTGTAACACTGTGTGTCGGGTGTGTGTTGTAGTGTAACACTGTGTGTCGGGTGTGTGTTGTAGTGTAACACTGTGTGTCGGGTGTGTGTTGTAGTGTAACACTGTGTGTCGGGTGTGTGTTGTAGTGTAACACTGTGTGTCGGGTGTGTGTTGTAGTGTAACACTGTGTGTCGTAGGTGTGTGTTGTAGTGTAACACTGAGTGTCGGGTGTGTGTTGTAGTGTAACACTGTGTGTCGGGTGTGTGTTGTAGTGTAACACTGTGTGTCGGGTGTGTGTTGTAGTGTAACACTGTGTGTCGGGTGTGTGTTGTAGTGTAACACTGTGTGTCGGGTGTGTGTTGTAGTGTAACACTGTGTGTCGGGTGTGTGTTGTAGTGTAACACTGTGTGTCGGGTGTGTGTTGTAGTGTAACACTGTGTGTTGTGTTGTAGTGTAACACTGTGTGTTGTAGTGTAACACTGTGTGTCGAGTGTGTGTTGTAGTGTAACACTGTGTGTTGTAGTGTAACACTGTGTGTCGGGTGTGTGTTGTAGTGTAACACTGTGTGTTGTGTTGTAGTGTAACACTGTGTGTCGAGTGTGTGTTGTAGTGTAACACTGTGTGTTGTAGTGTAACACTGTGTGTCGGGTGTGTGTTGTAGTGTAACACTGTGTGTCGGGTGTGTGTTGTAGTGTAACACTGTGTGTCGGGTGTGTGTTGTAGTGTAACACTGTGTGTCGGGTGTGTGTTGTTGTGTAACACTGTGTGTCGGGTGTGTGTTGTAGTGTAACACTGTGTGTCGGGTGTGTGTTGTAGTGTAACACTGTGTGTCGAGTGTGTGTTGTAGTGTAACACTGTGTGTCGAGTGTGTGTTGTAGTGTAACACTGTGTGTCGGGTGTGTGTTGTAGTGTAACACTGAGTGTCGGGTGTGTGTTGTAGTGTAACACTGAGTGTCGGGTGTGTGTTGTAGTGTAACACTGTTTGTCGAGTGTGTGTCGTAGTGTAACACTGTGTGTTGTAGTGTAACACTGTGTGTCGGGTGTGTGTTGTAGTGTAACACTGTGTGTCGGGTGTGTGTTGTAGTGTAACACTGTGTGTCGGCTGTGTGTTGTAGTGTAACACTGTGTGTCGGGTGTGTGTTGTAGTGTAACACTGTGTGTCGGGTGTGTGTTGTAGTGTAACACTGTGTGTCGGGTGTGTGTTGTAATGTAACACTGTGTGTCGGGTGTGTGTTGTAGTGTAACACTGTGTGTCGGGTGTGTGTTGTAGTGTAACACTGTGTGTCGGGTGTGTGTTGTAGTGTAACACTGTGTGTCGGGTGTGTGTTGTAATGTAACACTGTGTGTCGGCTGTGTGTTGTAGTGTAACACTGTGTGTCGGGTGTGTGTTGTAGTGTAACACTGTGTGTCGGGTGTGTGTTGTAGTGTAACACTGTGTGTCGGGTGTGTGTTGTAGTGTAACACTGTGTGTCGGGTGTGTGTTGTAGTGTAACACTGTGTGTCGGGTGTGTGTTGTAGTGTAACACTGTGTGTCGGGTGTGTGTTGTAGTGTAACACTGTGTGTCGAGTGTGTGTTGTAGTGTAACACTGTGTGTCGGGTGTGTGTTGTAGTGTAACACTGTGTGTTGTAGTGTAACACTGTGTGTCGAGTGTGTGTTGTAGTGTAACACTGAGTGTTGTAGTGTAACACTGTGTGTCGAGTGTGTGTTGTAGTGTAACACTGTGTGTCGGGTGTGTGTTGTAGTGTAACACTGAGTGTTGTAGTGTAACACTGTGTGTCGGGTGTGTGTTGTAGTGTAACACTGTGTGTCGGGTGTGTGTTGTAGTGTAACACTGTGTGTTGTAGTGTAACACTGTGTGTCGAGTGTGTGTTGTAGTGTAACACTGTGTGTTGTAGTGTAGCACTGTGTGTCGGGTGTGTGTTGTAGTGTAACACTGTGTGTCGGGTGTGTGTTGTAGTGTAACACTGTGTGTCGGGTGTGTGTTGTAGTGTAACACTGTGTGTCGGGTGTGTGTTGTAGTGTAACACTGTGTGTCGGGTGTGTGTTGTAGTGTAACACTGTGTGTCGAGTGTGTGTTGTAGTGTAACACTGTGTGTCGAGTGTGTGTTGTAGTGTAACACTGTGTGTCGAGTGTGTGTTGTAGTGTAACACTGTGTGTCGGGTGTGTGTTGTAGTGTAACACTGTGTGTCGAGTGTGTGTTGTAGTGTAACACTGTGTGTCGGGTGTGTGTTGTAGTGTAACACTGTGTGTCGAGTGTGTGTTGTAATGTAACACTGTGTGTCGGGTGTGTGTTGTAGTGTAACACTGTGTGTTGTAGTGTAGCACTGTGTGTCGGGTGTGTGTTGTAGTGTAACACTGTGTGTCGGGTGTGTGTTGTAGTGTAACACTGTGTGTCGGGTGTGTGTTGTAGTGTAACACTGAGTGTCAGGTGTGTGTTGTAGTGTAACACTGTGTGTCGGGTGTGTGTTGTAGTGTAACACTGTGTGTCGGGAGTGTGTTGTAGTGTAACACTGTGTGTCGAGTGTGTGTTGTAGTGTAACACTGAGTGTCAGGTGTGTGTTGTAGTGTAACACTGTGTGTCGGGTGTGTGTTGTAGTGTAACACTGTGTGTTGGGTGTGTGTTGTAGTGTAACACTGTGTGTCGAGTGTGTGTTGTAGTGTAACACTGTGTGTCGAGTGTGTGTTGTAGTGTAACACTGTGTGTCGGGTGTGTGTTGTAGTGTAACACTGTGTGTCGAGTGTGTGTTGTAGTGTAACACTGTGTGTTGTAGTGTAACACTGTGTGTCGAGTGTGTGTTGTAGTGTAACACTGTGTGTCGGGTGTGTGTTGTAGTGTAACACTGTGTGTCGAGTGTGTGTTGTAGTGTAACACTGTGTGTTGTAGTGTAACACTGTGTGTCGAGTGTGTGTTGTAGTGTAACACTGTGTGTCGAGTGTGTGTTGTAGTGTAACACTGTGTGTCGGGTGTGTGTTGTAGTGTAACACTGTGTGTCGAGTGTGTGTTGTAGTGTAACACTGTGTGTCGGGTGTGTGTTGTAGTGTAACACTGTGTGTCGGGTGTGTGTTGTAGTGTAACACTGTGTGTCGGGTGTGTGTTGTAGTGTAACACTGTGTGTCGAGTGTGTGTTGTAGTGTAACACTGTGTGTTGTAGTGTAACACTGTGTGTCGGGTGTGTGTTGTAGTGTAACACTGTGTGTTGTAGTGTAACACTGTGTGTCGGGTGTGTGTTGTAGTGTAACACTGTGTGTCGAGTGTGTGTTGTAGTGTAACACTGTGTGTTGTAGTGTAACACTGTGTGTCGAGTGTGTGTTGTAGTGTAACACTGTGTGTCGGGTGTGTGTTGTAGTGTAACACTGTGTGTCGGGTGTGTGTTGTAGTGTAACACTGTGTGTCGGGTGTGTGTTGTTGTGTAACACTGAGTGTTGTAGTGTAACACTGTGTGTCGGGTGTGTGTTGTAGTGTAACACTGTGTGTCGGGTGTGTGTTGTAGTGTAACACTGTGTGTCGGGTGTGTGTTGTAGTGTAACACTGTGTGTCGGGTGTGTGTTGTAGTGTAACACTGTGTGTCGGGTGTGTGTTGTAGTGTAACACTGTGTGTCGGGTGTGTGTTGTAGTGTAACACTGTGTGTCGGGTGTGTGTTGTAGTGTAACACTGTGTGTTGTAGTGTAACACTGTGTGTCGGGTGTGTGTTGTAGTGTAACACTGAGTGTCGAGTGTGTGTTGTAGTGTAACACTGTGTGTCGAGTGTGTGTTGTAGTGTAACACTGTGTGTTGTAGTGTAACACTGTGTGTCGGGTGTGTGTTGTAGTGTAACACTGTGTGTCGAGTGTGTGTTGTAGTGTAACACTGTGTGTTGTAGTGTAACACTGTGTGTCGAGTGTGTGTTGTAGTGTAACACTGTGTGTCGGGTGTGTGTTGTAGTGTAACACTGTGTGTCGGGTGTGTGTTGTAGTGTAACACTGTGTGTCGGGTGTGTGTTGTAGTGTAACACTGTGTGTTGTAGTGTAACACTGTGTGTCGGGTGTGTGTTGTAGTGTAACACTGAGTGTCGAGTGTGTGTTGTAGTGTAACACTGTGTGTCGAGTGTGTGTTGTAGTGTAACACTGAGTGTCGGGTGTGTGTTGTAGTGTAACACTGTGTGTCGGGTGTGTGTTGTAGTGTAACACTGAGTGTCGGGTGTGTGTGTAGTGTAACACTGTGTGTCGAGTGTGTGTTGTAGTGTAACACTGTGTGTCGGGTGTGTGTTGTAGTGTAACACTGTGTGTCGGGTGTGTGTTGTAGTGTAACACTGTGTGTCGTGTGTGTTGTAGTGTAACACTGTGTGTCGGGTGTGTTGTGTTGTAGTGTAACACTGTGTGTCGAGTGTGTGTTGTAGTGTAACACTGTGTGTCGGGTGTGTGTTGTAGTGTAACACTGTGTGTCGGGTGTGTGTTGTAGTGTAACACTGTGTGTCGGGTGTGTGTTGTAGTGTAACACTGTGTGTCGGGTGTGTGTTGTAGTGTAACACTGTGTGTCGGGTGTGTGTTGTAGTGTAACACTGAGTGTCGGGTGTGTGTTGTAGTGTAACACTGTGTGTCGGGTGTGTTGTAGTGTAACACTGTGTGTCGAGTGTGTGTTGTAGTGTAACACTGTGTGTCGAGTGTGTGTTGTAGTGTAACACTGTGTGTCGGGTGTGTGTTGTAGTGTGTTGTAGTGTAACACTGTGTGTAGTGTGTAACACTGTGTGTGTTGTAGTGTAACACTGTGTGTCGGGTGTGTGTTGTAGTGTAACACTGTGTGTCGGGTGTGTGTTGTAGTGTAACACTGTGTGTTGTAGTGTAACACTGTGTGTCGAGTGTGTGTTGTAGTGTAACACTGTGTGTCGAGTGTGTGTTGTAGTGTAACACTGTGTGTCGGTGTGTGTGTTGTAGTGTAACACTGTGTGTCGGGTGTGTGTTGTAGTGTAACACTGTGTGTCGGGTGTGTGTTGTAGTGTAACACTGTGTGTCGGGTGTGTGTTGTAGTGTAACACTGTGTGTCGGGTGTGTGTTGTAGTGTAACACTGTGTGTCGGGTGTGTGTTGTAGTGTAACACTGTGTGTCGGGTGTGTGTTGTAGTGTAACACTGTGTGTCGGGTGTGTGTTGTAGTGTAACACTGTGTGTTGTAGTGTAACACTGTGTGTCGGGTGTGTGTTGTTGTGTAACACTGTGTGTTGTAGTGTAACACTGTGTGTTGTAGTGTAACACTGTGTGTCGGGTGTGTGTTGTTGTGTAACACTGTGTGTTGTAGTGTAACACTGTGTGTCGGGTGTGTGTTGTTGTGTAACACTGTGTGTTGTAGTGTAACACTGAGTGTCGGGTGTGTGTTGTAGTGTAACACTGAGTGTCGGGTGTGTGTTGTAGTGTAACACTGTGTGTCGGGTGTGTGTTGTAGTGTAACACTGAGTGTCGGGTGTGTGTTGTAGTGTAACACTGAGTGTCGGGTGTGTGTTGTTGTGTAACACTGTGTGTTGTAGTGTAACACTGTGTGTCGGGTGTGTGTTGTAGTGTAACACTGTGTGTCGGGTGTGTGTTGTAGTGTAACACTGTGTGTCGGGTGTGTGTTGTAGTGTAACACTGTGTGTCGGGTGTGTGTTGTAGTGTAACACTGTGTGTCAGGTGTGTGTTGTTGTGTAACACTGTGTGTTGTAGTGTAACACTGAGTGTCGGGTGTGTGTTGTTGTGTAACACTGTGTGTCGGGTGTGTGTTGTAGTGTAACACTGTGTGTCGGGTGTGTGTTGTAGTGTAACACTGTGTGTCGGGTGTGTGTTGTAGTGTAACACTGTGTGTCAGGTGTGTGTTGTAGTGTAACACTGTGTGTCGGGTGTGTGTTGTAGTGTAACACTGATTGTCGGGTGTGTGTTGTAGTGTAACACTGTGTGTCGGGTGTGTGTTGTAGTGTAACACTGTGTGTTGGGTGTGTGTTGTAGTGTAACACTGAGTGTCGGGTGTGTGTTGTAGTGTAACACTGAGTGTCGGGTGTGTGTTGTTGTGTAACACTGTGTGTTGTAGTGTAACACTGTGTGTCGGGTGTGTGTTGTAGTGTAACACTGTGTGTCGGGTGTGTGTTGTAGTGTAACACTGAGTGTCGGGTGTGTGTTGTAGTGTAACACTGTGTGTCGGGTGTGTGTTGTAGTGTAACACTGAGTGTCGAGTGTGTGTTGTAGTGTAACACTGTGTGTCGGGTGTGTGTTGTAGTGTAACACTGAGTGTCGGGTGTGTGTTGTAGTGTAACACTGTGTGTCGGGTGTGTGTTGTAGTGTAACACTGTGTGTTGTAGTGTAACACTGTGTGTCGGGTGTGTGTTGTAGTGTAACACTGTGTGTCAGGTGTGTGTTGTAGAGTAACACTGTGTGTCGGGTGTGTGTTGTAGAGTAACACTGTGTGTCGGGTGTGTGTTGTAGTGTAACACTGTGTGTCGGGTGTGTGTTGTAGTGTAACACTGAGTGTCGGGTGTGTGTTGTAGTGTAACACTGAGTGTCGGGTGTGTGTTGTAGTGTAACACTGTGTGTCGGGTGTGTGTTGTAGTGTAACACTGTGTGTTGTAGTGTAACACTGTGTGTCGGGTGTGTGTTGTAGTGTAACACTGTGTGTCAGGTGTGTGTTGTAGAGTAACACTGTGTGTCGGGTGTGTGTTGTAGAGTAACACTGTGTGTCGGGTGTGTGTTGTAGTGTAACACTGTGTGTCGGGTGTGTGTTGTAGTGTAACACTGAGTGTCGGGTGTGTGTTGTAGTGTAACACTGAGTGTCGGGTGTGTGTTGTAGTGTAACACTGTGTGTCGGGTGTGTGTTGTAGTGTAACACTGTGTGTCGGGTGTGTGTTGCAGTGTAACACTGTGTGTCGGGTGTGTGTTGTAGTGTAACACTGTGTGTTGTAGTGTAACACTGTGTGTCGGGTGTGTGTTGTAGTGTAACACTGTGTGTTGTAGTGTAACACTGTGTGTCGGGTGTGTGTTGTAGTGTAACACTGAGTGTCGGGTGTGTGTTGTAGTGTAACACTGTGTGTCGGGTGTGTGTTGTAGTGTAACACTGTGTGTTGTAGTGTAACACTGTGTGTCGGGTGTGTGTTGTAGTGTAACACTGTGTGTCGGGTGTGTGTTGTAGTGTAACACTGAGTGTCGGGTGTGTGTTGTAGTGTAACACTGTGTGTCAGGTGTGTGTTGTAGTGTAACACTGAGTGTCGGGTGTGTGTTGTAGTGTAACACTGTGTGTCGGGTGTGTGTTGTAGTGTAACACTGAGTGTCGGGTGTGTGTTGTAGTGTAACACTGTGTGTCGGGTGTGTGTTGTAGTGTAACACTGTGTGTCAGGTGTGTGTTGTAGTGTAACACTGAGTGTCGGGTGTGTGTTGTAGTGTAACACTGTGTGTCGGGTGTGTGTTGTAGTGTAACACTGTGTGTCGGGTGTGTGTTGTAGTGTAACACTGTGTGTCGGGTGTTTGTTGTAGTGTAACACTGAGTGTCGAGTGTGTGTTGTAGTGTAACACTGTGTGTCGGGTGTGTGTTGTAGTGTAACACTGTGTGTCGAGTGTGTGTTGTAGTGTAACACTGTGTGTCAGGTGTGTGTTGTAGTGTAACACTGTGTGTCGAGTGTGTGTTGTAGTGTAACACTGTGTGTCGGGTGTGTGTTGTAGTGTAACACTGAGTGTCGGGTGTGTGTTGTAGTGTAACACTGTGTGTCAGGTGTGTGTTGTAGTGTAACACTGTAGAGATAACACAAATGCTTTTAGTGATGGATAACTAAGTTAGATGCGCCAGAAGGTAATGTGAAAGTTTTCCTTCAGTGTAACAATGACAAGAAGTTGAAATAAACTTGAGAAAGAAGTTGTGGAGACTGTCTGCTCCCGTCATGTTGAAATGCCTCTATGACAGTCTTAGAAGGTCAGAGTTGTTGCACTAGAGTACTCTAGTACTCTAGGGAGTACTAGTACTCCCACCCACTATTGTGGGTGTGGAGTAAGACTAGTAACTGTGTGACTCACCATAGATGTAAAGTGCCTTCTATAGTGACTGTTGTGAATCTATTGTTGAATTACTTGTGATATAAAAAGATTATCGATATGTATATATATTTTTGGGTAAATGATTGTATATATATGTACATGTATATATAACATTAACAGTTGTGTAACTAGCTTCACAAGATTGTCACTTGCTTAGCTGAACGAACTCTGGGACTCAGTTCCTGCGTAACCCTTTCCCCCACCGCCCACGGGATGGGTATGGGGTGCATAAAAAAAAATATATAATAGAGGGCAAGTGTATAATGAGGCAAGAGGCCACAGACACGCTCCTCAGTTGGTATAAAGCGGACAATAATATATAAGAGCATGGACATTGCTAGGAACAATGCATAATTACCGAAGACGTCTCTTCAAATCCCAGAAAAAAAACAGATATATGGTTAAATTAAGTCTGATGCTGGAAGCACATATTAACAGACAAACGTCAGTGACATGACGCTTCATAGATTTATGAAGGAAATCCAAATTGCCAAATGTATAGATTTCCTTCAGAAGCCTTGAAAAACAACATTGTTTACCCCATGTGCTTAATGCTCTTTAAACACTAAGATCTGGTATGAAATCCCTTAATAAAAAGCACCAACGTTTGAGGACATGACAACGATATACAAGATTTTAAGGAAGAATGATAGGATGGACAACGATGCGATATTTTACATAAGAAAGCAACATAGAGGGAACAAAGAGGTGGCAGCGTGGAAGACGAAGGTGGAGCCACGAGCCTCAGGAGGAACATCTTCAGAGTAAGTGAGGTGCGGAGGAGCTGGAGACGCTAACTCTATTTGTAAATATTAACACAGAAGTTTAATAAATGATTCATTACTTGGAAGGAATAACAGCTGCACAAGCAAGGCTCAGGAGCTGGCGTTGAGCTCTGTAGGCGCAGTTGAGGTCCTCGTGGTGAGTCCCACGCTGTACGGGTCCCTGGTGGTGAGTCCCACGCTGTACGGGTCCCTGGTGGTGAGTCCCACACTTTACGGGTCCCTGGTGGTGAGTCCCACACTGTACGGGTCCCTGGTGGTGAGTCCCACACTGTACTGGTCCCTGGTGGTGGGTCCCACACTGTACGGGTCCCTGGTGGTGAGTCCCACACTGTACTGGTCCCTGGTGGTGAGTCCCACACTGTACGGGTCCCTGGTGGTGAGTCCCACACTGTACGGGTCCCTGGTGGTGAGTCCCACACTGTACTGGTCCCTGGTGGTGAGTCCCACACTGTACTGGTCCCTGGTGGTGGGTCCCACACTGTACGGGTCCCTGGTGGTGAGTCCCACACTGTACTGGTCCCTGGTGGTGAGTCCCACACTGTACTGGTCCCTGGTGGTGGGTCCCACACTGTACGGGTCCCTGGTGGTGAGTCCCACACTGTACTGGTCCCTGGTGGTGGGTCCCACACTGTACGGGTCCCTGGTGGTGAGTCCCACACTGTACTGGTCCCTGGTGGTGAGTCCCACACTGTACTGGTCCCTGGTGGTGGGTCCCACACTGTACGGGTCACTGGTGGTGAGTCCCACACTGTACGTGTCCCTGGTGGTGGGTCCCACACTGTACGGGTCCCCTGGTGGTGAGTCCCACACTGTACGGGTCCCCTGGTGGTGAGTCCCACACTGTACAAGTCCCTGGTGGTGAGTCCCACACTGTACGGGTCCCTGGTGGTGGGTCCCACACTGTACGGGTCCCTGGTGGTGAGTCCCACACTGTACTGGTCCCTGGTGGTGAGTCCCACACTGTACTGGTCCCTGGTGGTGAGTCCCACACTGTACTGGTCCCTGGTGGTGAGTCCCACACTGTACTGGTCCCTGGTGGTGGGTCCCACACTGTACGGGTCCCTGGTGGTGAGTCCCACACTGTACTGGTCCCTGGTGGTGAGTCCCACACTGTACTGGTCCCTGGTGGTGAGTCCCACACTGTACGGGTCCCTGGTGGTGAGTCCCACACTGTACGGGTCCCTGGTGGTGAGTCCCACACTGTATGGGTCCCTGGTGGTGGGTCCCACACTGCACAGGTCCCGCCTGCCGTGGCGTGCGTGTACACTCAGCAACCCTCAATGGTAGCACGTCAGTGTATTGGTACAGCAAGCAATGATTCAGCGGACGACAGCAGCATTGTTTGTTGTCCTTGAGGGCGGAGGCGGGTTTGGTCCCTGTGCTTGGTGCTGTGGCTCTTGGTGTCCTTGTACATTTTTGTCCACTTCATTATTGTCTTCTTCATTACTTTTTTATTATTTTACAAAGAATACATTTTTATGAGATTGGTGTGCAGCTTAGTACTTCCTCTCTGTTTCCTATCCTGATTATGGGAACTACATTTGCATTTGTCCATACTTCTGGGACTCATCCAGATTTTAGTTAACGTTTAACACAGTTGCCCAACAGCCTCCGACAGTAGTGATGGTCCAGCGCTACTTCTTGTGTTGTGTACTCACCTAGTTGTACTCACCTAGTTGTGTCTGCAGGATCAAGCATTGACTCTTGGATCCCGCCTTTCGAGCATCGGTTGTTTACAGCAATGACTCCGGTCCTATTTCACTATCATACCTGGTTTTAAAATTATGAATAGTATTTGCTTCCACAACCTGTTCCTGAAGTGCATTTCATTTTCCCACTACTCTCACGCTAAAAGAAAACTTCCTAACATCCCTGTGACTCATTTGAGTTTCCAGCTTCCATCCATGTCCCCTCGTTCTGTTATTATTCCGTGTGAACATTTCGTCTATGTCCACTCTGTCAATCCCCCCTGAGTATTTTATACGTTTCTATCATGTCCCCCCTCTCCCTTCTTCTTTCTAGTGTCGTAAAGCACAGTTCCCTCAGGCGCTCCTCATAACCCATCCCTCGTAACTCTGGGACGAGTCTCGTTGCAAACCTCGGAACTTTTCCTAGTTTCTTTATATGCTTCTTCAGATGGGAACACCATAATGAGGCGGCATACTCTAAGACTGGTATCACGTAGGCAGTGTAAAGCTCCCTAAATGCCTCCTTACTTAGGTTTCTGAATGATGTTTTAACTTTTGCCAGTGTAGAGTACGCTGCTGTCGTTATCCTATTTATATGTGCCTCAGGAGATAGATTAGGTGTTACGTCTACCTCCAGGTCTCTTTCTCGCGTCGTCACAGGTAGGCTGTTCCCCTTCATTGTGTATTGTCCCTTTGGTCTTCTATCTCCAAGTCCCATTTCCATAACTTTACATTTGCTCGTGTTGAATTCCAGTAGCCATTGTCTAGTTCCTGCGGTTGTCTACTGTCCTCCTTTTCAGTGACTACCATGGCGACTGATGACGCAATTAGGACGACCCACCTGAGAGCAGGTCGTCGCCCGTTCTTCTTGACTCCACCAATCCTCACCACCACCACCATAACCATTACCACAACCACTTCGGCAGCCACTACCGCAACCACCACTACCACCATCGCTGCCACTACCACAACCACCACTACCACAACCACCACTACCACAACCACCACTACCACAACCACCACTACCGCTTCGGTAGCCACTACCACCATCGCTGCCCCTACCCCACCACCTTCCACGCATCGAACTGACTTTGCACCTGCACGATAAATATTCCCAAATATGCGTTACAGAGAGAAATATGGGCCCCTCACACGTGGGGCCCCCTCACACGTGGGGCCCTTCACTCGTGGGGCCCCTCACACGTGGGGCCCTTCACACGTGGGGGCCCTTCACACGTGGGGGCCCTTCACACGTGGGGCCCTTCACACGTGGGGCCCTTCACACGTGGGGGCCCTTCACACGTGGGGGCCCTTCACACGTGGGGGCCCCTTACACGTGGGGCCCCTCACACGTGGGGGCCCTTCACACGTGGGGGCCCTTCACACGTGGGGGCCCTTCACACGTGGGGGCCCTTCACACGTGGGGGCCCTTCACACGTGGGGGCCCTTCACACGTGGGGGCCCTTCACACGTGGGGGCCCTTCACACGTGGGGGCCCTTCACACGTGGGGGCCCTTCACACGTGGGGGCCCTTCACACGTGGGGGCCCTTCACACGTGGGGGCCCTTTACACGTGGGGGCCCTTCACACGTGGGGGCCCTTCACACGTGGGGGCCCTTCACACGTGGGGGCCCTTCACACGTGGGGGCCCTTCACACGTGGGGGCCCTTCACACGTGGGGGCCCTTCACACGTGGGGGCCCCTCACACGTGGGGGCCCTTCACACGTGGGGGCCCTTCACACGTGGGGGCCCTTCACACGTGGGGCCCTTCACACGTGGGGGCCCTTCACACGTGGGGGCCCCTCACACGTGGGGCCCTTCACACGTGGGGCCCTTCACACGTGGGGGCCCCTCACACGTGGGACCCTTCACACGTGTGGCCCTTCACACGTGGGGCCCTTCACACGTGGGGGCCCTTCACACGTGGGGGCCCTTCACACGTGGGGGCCCCTCACACGTGGGGGCCCTTCACACGTGGGGGCCCTTCACACGTGGGGCCCTTCACACGTGGGGGCCCTTCACACGTGGGGGCCCTTCACACGTGGGGGCCCCTCACACGTGGGGCCCTTCACACGTGGGGCCCTTCACACGTGGGGGCCCTTCACACGTGGGGGCCCTTCACACGTGGGGGCCCCTCACACGTTGGGGCCCCTCACACGTGGGGGCCCCTCACACGTGGGGGCCCCTCACACGTGGGGGCCCCTCACACGTGGGGGCCCTTCACACGTGGGGGCCCTTCACACGTGGGGGCCCTTCACACGTGGGGGCCCTTCACACGTGGGGGCCCCTCACACGTGGGGGCCCTTCACACGTGGGGGCCCTTCACACGTGGGGGCCCTTCACACGTGGGGGCCCTTCACACGTTGGGGCCCTTCACACGTGGGGGCCCCTCACACGTGGGGGCCCTTCACACGTGGGGGCCCTTCACACTTGGGGCCCTTCACACGTGGGGCCCTTCACACGTGGGAGCCCTTCACACGTGGGGGCCCCTCA
This sequence comes from Procambarus clarkii, assembly GCF_020424385.1. NCBI lineage: Eukaryota > Metazoa > Arthropoda > Malacostraca > Decapoda > Cambaridae > Procambarus > Procambarus clarkii. The sequence goes on along the minus strand of NC_059654.1, from coordinate 14,456,693 downwards.
CACGTTGGGGCCCTTCACACGTGGGGGCCCCCTCACACGGGGGCCCTTCACACGTGGGGGCCCTTCACACGTGGGGGCCCTTCACACGTTGGGGCCCTTCACACGTGGGGGCCCTTCACACGTGGGGGCCCTTCACACGTGGGGGCCCCTCACACGTGGGGGCCCTTCACACGTGGGGGCCCTTCACACTTGGGGCTCTTCACACGTGGGGCCCTTCACACGTGGGGGCCCCTCACACGTGGGGGCCCCTCACACGTTGGGGCCCTTCACACGTGGGGGCCCCTCACACGGGGGCCCTTCACACGTGGGGCCCTTCACACGTGGGGGCCCTTCACACGTGGGGGCCCTTCACACGTGGGGGCCCCTCACACGTGGGGCCCTTCACACGTGGGGCTCTTCACACGTGGGAGCCCTTCACACGTGGGGGCCCTTCACACGTGGGGGCCCCTCACACGTTGGGGCCCCTCACACGTGGGGGCCCCTCACACGTGGGGGCCCCTCACACGTGGGGGCCCTTCACACGTGGGGGCCCTTCACACGTGGGGGCCCTTCACACGTGGGGGCCCTTCACACGTGGGGGCCCTTCACACGTGGGGGCCCCTCACACGTGGGGGCCCTTCACACGTGGGGGCCCTTCACACGTGGGGGCCCTTCACACGTGGGGGCCCTTCACACGTTGGGGCCCTTCACACGTGGGGGCCCCTCACACGTGGGGGCCCTTCACACGTGGGGGCCCTTCACACTTGGGGCCCTTCACACGTGGGGCCCTTCACACGTGGGAGCCCTTCACACGTGGGGGCCCCTCACACGTTGGGGCCCTTCACACGTGGGGGCCCCCTCACACGGGGGCCCTTCACACGTGGGGGCCCTTCACACGTGGGGGCCCTTCACACGTGGGGGCCCTTCACACGTTGGGGCCCTTCACACGTGGGGGCCCTTCACACGTGGGGGCCCTTCACACGTGGGGGCCCCTCACACGTGGGGGCCCTTCACACGTGGGGGCCCTTCACACTTGGGGCTCTTCACACGTGGGGCCCTTCACACGTGGGGGCCCCTCACACGTGGGGGCCCCTCACACGTTGGGGCCCTTCACACGTGGGGGCCCCTCACACGGGGGCCCTTCACACGTGGGGGCCCTTCACACGTGGGGGCCCTTCACACGTGGGGGCCCTTCACACGTTGGGGCCCTTCACACGTGGGGGCCCCTCACACGTGGGGGCCCTTCACACTTGGGGCCCTTCACACGTGGGGCCCTTCACACGTGGGGGCCCTTCACACGTGGGGGCCCTTCACACGTGGAGGCCCCTCACACGTGGGGCCCCTCACACGTGGGGCCCTTCACACGTGGGGCCCTTCACACGTGGGGCCCTTCACACGTGGGGCCCTTCACACGTGGGGGCCCCTCACACGTGGGGGCCCCTCACACGTTGGGGCCCCTCACACGTGGGGGCCCCTCACACGTGGGGGCCCCTCACACGTGGGGGCCCCTCACACGTGGGGGCCCTTCACACGTGGGGGCCCTTCACACGTGGGGGCCCTTCACACGTGGGGGCCCTTCACACGTGGGGGCCCTTCACACGTGGGGGCCCTTCACACGTGGGGGCCCTTCACACGTGGGGGCCCTTCACACGTGGGGGCCCCTCACACGTGGGGCCCCTCACACGTGGGGCCCCTCACACGTGGGGGCCCTCACACGTGGGGGCCCTCACACGTGGGGCCCCTCACACGACTGGACCATAGCTGGTGCGGGACAAGAGAAGATCAGTTAGCACACCAAAGAAATAGGTAGAGGCTCGCAGGAGAGGACCAGCTGGCCATGAACGCACAAGTCAGACAGGAAGCAGAGGCTCTAACATCAAAGGTGTACTGCTGATCCAGCATCAACACAACGCAGCCTCGTCAGCCGCCCTCGTGTGAACCCTGACGAACGCTGCGTTTCTTGGTTAATATTCATCAGACAGATAAACACTCTCTGACCTTTAGACGCCATCGCCGGCAGCGCTCTCCAAAACACATCATTTTCCGAGCAGGAGCCCAACACGCGATGAATCGCTGGCGGCGCACGGTAGCGGGCAGGAGCGAGCAGGCCCTCGCCCGCCCCCTGGTATGACGCCAGCCCGGCACGGAGAGACCACCCTCCCGCAGCCACGCACAAGAAACTGACCCTTGCGGAGCCTGGCGTGTACGTCAGTGTTAGAGGGTCGGGCGTTGTGTCCGGACAAGTGTGTGTGTGCATGAGACCTCGAGAGTTAAGCTGACACCATACGAGTCATGTCAGCCACCTCTGACCAGCCTAGAGCGGAAACCTCTCTTTGTATCACTCTCTTATGCATAGAAATATAATATAAATTAACACAACCAGCAAACTCTCAATGGACACGATAAATAGATTAAGTCTGAAGCTGGAGGTAAGAGTCTGGAGGCAGGAAGTCCTATGATCATCACTTTCTATCTCTTCTCATGCAAGCCTCTGCCGCAGGCTCTTGCACGTGATGGCAGGCTAGTGAAATTCTAACTGTTGACATGATGCGGTTGACAGAGAACAGAGGTGAAGGCTCCACTCCTCAAGGGTCAGAGCTCTAGGGGCGAGAGGTGAGGGTTCCACTCTTCCAGGGGCGAGAGGTAAGGGCTCCACACCTCCAGGGGTGAGAGGTCAGGGCTCCACTCCTACAGGAGCGAGAGGTAAGGGCTCCACTCCTCCAGGGGTGAGAGGTGAGGGGGTCCACTCCTCCAGTAGTAAGAGGTTGAGGGCTTCACTCCTCCAGGGGTGAGAGGTTAGGGTTCCACTCGTCCAGGGGTGAGAGGTGAAGGCTCAGCTCCTCCAGGGGTGAGAGGGGAGGTCTCCACTCCTCCAGGGGTGAGGGGTCCACTCCTCCAGGGATGAGAGGTGAGGGTTCCATTCCTCAAGGAGGGAGAGGTGAGAGTTCCACTTCTCCAAGGGTGAGAGGTGAAGGCTCCATTCCTCCAGGGGCAAAAGGGTGAAGGCTCCACTCCTCCAGGGGTGAGAGGTGAGGCCTCCACTCCTCTAGGGGTGAGAGGTGAGGCCTCCACACCTCCAGGGGTGAGAGGTGAGGGCTCCACTGCTACAGGGGCGAGAGGTGAGGGCTCCACTCCTCCAGTGGTGAGAGGTGAGGCCTCCACTCCTCCAGAGTTGAGGTCTCCACACCTCTAGGGGTGAGAGGTGAGGGCTCCACTCCTCCAGAGGCGAAAGATGAGGGCTCCACTCCTCCAAAGGTGAGTGGTGAGGGATCCACTCCTAAAAAGGCGAGAGGTGAGGCCTCCACACCTCCAGGGGTGAGAGGTGCGGGCTCCTCTCCTCCAGGGGCGAGAGGGTGAGGGTTCCACTCCCCCGAACCAGAAATTGAAGGCTCCACTTCTCCAGGGGTGAGAGGTTAGGGTTCCACTCCTCCAGGGGTGAGAGGTGAAGGCTCCACTCCTCCAGGGGTGAGGGTTCCACTCCTCCAGGGGGCGAGAGGTGAGGGTTCCACTCCCCCGAACCAGAAATTGAAGGCTTCACTTCTCCAGGAGTGAGAGGTGAGGGTTCCACTCCTCCAGGGGTGAGAGGTGAGGGTTCCACTCCTCCAGGGGTGAGAGGTGAGGGTTCCACTCCTCCAGGGGTGAGAGGTGAGGGTTCCACTCGTCCAGGGGTGAGAGGTGAGGGTTCCACTCCTCCAGGGGTGAGAGGTGAGGGTTCCACTCCTCCAGGGGTGAGAGGTGAGGGTTCCACTCCTCCAGGGGTGAGAGGTGAGGGTTCCACTCGTCCAGGGGTGAGAGGTGAGGGTTCCACTCCTCCAGGGGTGAGAGGTGAGGGTTCCACTCCTCCAGGGGTGAGAGGTGAGGGTTCCACTCCTCCAGGGGTGAGAGGTGAGGGTTCCACTCCTCCAGGGGTGAGAGGTGAAGGCTCCACTCCTCCAGGGGTGAGAAGTGTGTTACGAATCTTACTAGGATTCTAACATCACTCCTGATGCTTATATACTTTATTGTCTTGTTCTATAATTAATATAGTATCCATTTGGATGATATTAGATTATTGTATGTTATATATTGTAGCATGCTGTAGTGTGCCTGAGTTGCATTATATTGTATGAGGCTTTTGTGCAAGTATTTTCATGTTGGTTTGTCTGGGGGGGGGGCCAGTGTGGGAACTTGATGTCAAGTGAGTGGTTATAGTTCAACATTGATTAATTCTTATTATTGTTTGCCAGTAAATTATATTGAGCATTGTAACAGTATTTAATACTCTTCAGATTAATAATGATTTGAATATTAGTACTACGTTTTGTTAGTATAATTTCCACAATAGTTTATATGGATGTTTAGTTGATATTGTGGTAGACGCCTGCCCTGGGAACAGACGCTTGGTCAGAGGCGTGGCAGAATTGGTCGAGAGGAGACATGTTTTAAGTCAGTGGTTACTGTTATTTTAGCCAAATATTCGTTTAATTCTCTGGGCAGATGATTGTGTATTATTCCTTTTAGTAATTCATGTGCTGGTGATAGTGCTCATTGCTCAATAAGGATTTTTATTTATATTATTGCATGCTAAAGAATATTTCTGGCTATAATATTTACCATTTAATTATTATGTTTGTCACCCTTAGCGTAGATATATTGTTTTCCCAAGTTATGCAGTGTTTTATTCCTTTACCCCTAGACACATGTTGTCAAGGCCGACTTAATATAATTAATCACTGCGGGGAAAGAACCGTACTAAGTCTCAAGGGTTGTAACAAGGTGAAGGCTCCACTCCTCCAAGGGTGAGAGGTGAGGGTTCCAATTCTCTAGGGGTGAGAGGTGAGGGTTCCAATTCTCTAGGGGTGAGAGGTGAGGGTTCCAATTCTCTAGGGGTGAGAGGTGAGGGTTCCACTCCCCCGAACCCGAAAAGTGAAGGCTCCACTTCTCCAGGGGCGAGAGGTGACGCCTCCACTCCTCCAGGGGCAAGAGGTGAGGGCTACACTCCTCCAGGGGCGAGAGGTGAGGCCTCCACTCCTCCAGGGGCGAGAGGTGAGGGTTCCACTCCTCCAGGGGCGAGAGGTTAGGGCTCCACTCCTCCAGGGGCGAGAGGTGAAGGTTCCACTCCTCTAAGGGTTTAGAAAGGTGAGGGTTCCACTCCTGGCGACAGGTGAGGGTTCCAATCCTCCATGGGCGAGAGGTGAGGGTTCCACTTCTCCAGGAGCGAGATGTTAATGTTCCACTTCTCCAAGGGTGAGATGTTAGGCCTCCACACCTCCAGGGGTGAGAGGTGAGGCCTCCACACATCCAGTTGTGAGAGGTGAGGGCTCCACTCCTCAGGAGGCGAGGGATGAGGGCTCCACTCCTCCAGGGGCGAGAGGTGAGGGTTCCACTCCTCTAGGGGCGAAAGGTGAGGGTTCCACTCCTCCGAACCCGAGAAGTGAAGGCTCCACTTCTATAGGAGTGAGAGGTGAGGGTCCCACTCCTCCAAGGGTGAGAGGTGAAGGCTCCACCTCTCCAGGGGTGAGAGGTGAGGGATCCACTCCTAAACGGGAGAGAAGTGAGGGTTCCACTCCTCCAGGGGTGAGAGGTGAGGGCTCCACCACTCCAAGGGCGAGAGGTGAGGGTTCCACTCCTTCAGGGGCGAGAAATGAGGGCTCCACTTTTCCAAGGGGTGAGAGGTGAGGGTTCCACTCTTCCAGAGGTGAGAGGTGAGGGCTCCACTCCAGGGGCGAGAGTTGAGGGATCCACTTCTCCAGGAGTGAGATGTGAGGCCTCCACTCCTCCAGGGGCGAGAGGTGAAGGCTCCACTCCTCCAGGGGTGAGAAGTGAGGGCTCCACTCCTCTAGGGGCGAGAGGTGAGTGTTCCAATTCTCTAGGGGTGAGAGGTGAGGGTTCCACTCCTAAAGGGGTGAGAAGTGAGGGTTCCACTCCTAAAGGGGTGAGAAGTGAGGGTTCCACTCCTCCAGGGGTGAGAGGTGAGGGCTCCACTCCTCCAGGGGCGAGAGGTGAGGGCTCCACTCCTCCAGGGGCGAGAGGTGAGGGCTCCACTCCTCCAGGGGTGAGAGGTGAGGGCGCCACTTCTCCAGGGGTGAGAGGTGAGGCCTCCACACCTCTAGGGGGTGAGAGGTGAGGGCTCCACTCCTTCAGGGGTGAGAGGTGAGGGCTCCTCTTTCAGGGGTGAGAGGTGAGGGCTTCACTTCTCCAGGGGCGAGAGGTGAAGGCTCCACTCCTCCAGGGGCGAGATGTGAGGACTCCACTCCTGCAAGGGTGAGAGGTGAGGGCTCCACTCCTTCAGGGGTGAGAGGTGAGGGCTCCTCTTTCAGGGGTGAGAGATGAGGGCTCCACTCCTCCAGGGGAGAGAAGTGAGGGCTCCACTCCTCCAGAGGTGAGAGGTGAGGACTCCACTCCTCCAGGGGTGAGAGGTGAGGACTCAACTCCTCCAGGGGCTTGTCCCAAACCTGCACACAGAAATAACATCACATGAGACCAGAAGACATGGCAGGATGTGCAGAATACCCCCGTTGAAAAACAGAGGTGCAACTGGTACTCTGAGAGAGAACTCTATCAACATCAGAGGTCCGAGACTGTTCAACACGCTTCCACTACACATAAGGGGCATAATTGGCCGACCCCTCACAGTGTTCAAGAGAGAACTGGATAAGCACCTCCAAAGGATACCTGATCAACCAGGCTGTGACTCGTACGTCAGGCTGCGAGCAGCCGCGTCCAACAGCCTGGTTGATCAGTCCGGCAACTAGGAGGCCTGGTCGACGACCGGGCCGCGGGGACGCTAAGCCCCGGAAGCACCTCAAGGTAACCTCAAGGTAGGGGTGAGAGGTGAGGACTCCACTCCTCCAGGGGTGAGAGGTGAGGACTCCACTCCTCCAGGGGTGAGAGGTGAGGACTCCACTCCTCCAGGGGTGAGAGGTGAGGACTCCACTCCTCCAGGGGGTGAGAGGTGAGGACTCCACTCCTCCAGGGGTGAGAGGTGAGGACTCCACTCCTCCAGGGGGTGAGAGGTGAGGGCTCCACTTAGAAAGGGGCGAGAGGTGAGGCCTCCACTCGTCATAAGAGCAGAAACGAGCACCAGACAAGTGTGCTTCCCTGGTGATGGCACCAGGCCAGCGTGGGAGTGAGGCACCACCACACACTCTGGACCTCGTCGTGGTATGTTCATGTAGGCATATCTCTTCCAGTATATATAACAAGACACTACTGCCTTTTTCTTTCCTCTATACGTCATCCCAAATATGTATTGAGCCTCTGTGAAACTCAGAGAGGCGGAAACATATTTCCAGCAGTGAGATTTCAAAACTCTAGTAAAACTCTAGTAATTTTTTATTACTAGAGTTTAAAAAAATTTAGTAATTTTCTTACTAGTAAAACTCTAGTAAGCAAGAGTTTTGAAACTCTTGTTTCAAAACTTTAGTAATATTTATTCTAATGACTCCAAAAATATCACACAAAATATTTAGACGTCTGTTTTCAAAGTTTATTGAACTTGAAGAGGAATATTCACTGTGGCTCGAATCCCTTCACACACACACATTACAGTTTATAAACAAGATGATATTACTCAGACTGGAGCTACTGTAGGTATGGTGGGTTAGTTATGTAACTGACCTCTAATTAGTTGTACATTCAACTACGTTTACAGTACAGCCTGCAGTATGAGCGGTGACCTTATGTAATTGATCATATAATCATGTAGATAATCAGGGTTATCTTGAGATGATTTCGGGGCTTTACTGTCCCCGCGGCCCGGTCCTCGAAAAGGCCTCCACCCCCAGGAAGCAGCCCGTGACAGCTGACTAACACCCAGGTACCTATTTTACTTCTAGGTAACAGGGGCATAGGGTGAAAGAAACTCTGCCCATTGTTTCTCGCCGGCGCCTGGGATCGAACCAAGGATCACAAGCCCAGCGTGCTGTCCGCTCGGCCGACCTGCTCCCTTCGAGGAGCCTCCCTCCCGTCCTCCCTTCGACATAAACAAAAATGTACTTTTCTGTATTATGCAGTAGATTTATTTACAATGCAGTTGATTTATTAGTAACGTAGTAAATGTTTAATAATCTGGCAGGTAAACAATCAATAAAAACCAAATAATGAAGTAGGTGCATGAATTATAATATAATTAACCAGATAAAGATCTCTCCTCACCTCCGGTGTTCAACGGTATTTCTCGACTACATTATATTTACACGTTTAACAATATTATCCAACTGAACACCCGGACACTGATCACACCAGACCCCTGAATTGTCCGCCAGCCAAAACCTCCAGCAACCACATCGTCCAGCAACCACAATCTCCAGCAACCACAGTCTCCAGCAACCACAACGTCCAGCAACCACAACCTCCAGCAACCACAACGTCCGGCAACCACAATCTCCAGCAACCACAGTCTCCAGCAACCACAGTCTCCAGCAACCACAGTCTCCAGCAACCACAACCTCCAGCAACCACAACCTCCAGCAACCACAACCTCCAGCAACCACAACCTCCAGCAACCACAACCTCCAGCAACCACAACCTCCAGCAACCACAACGTCCAGCAACCACAACCTCCAGCAACCACATCGTCCAGCAACCACAATCTCCAGCAACCACAGTCTCCAGCAACCACAGTCTCCAGCAACCACAACGTCCAGCAACCACAACGTCCAGCAACCACAACCTCCAGCAACCACAACGTCCAGCAACCACAACGTCCAGCAACCACAACGTCCAGCAACCACAACCTCCAGCAACCACAACGTCCAGCAACCACAACCTCCAGCAACCACAACCTCCAGCAACCACAACCTCCAGCAACCACAACCTCCAGCAACCACAACCTCCAGCAACCACAACCTCCAGCAACCACAATCTCCAGCAACCACAATCTCCAGCAACCACAATCTCCAGCAACCACAGTCTCCAGCAACCACAACCTCCAGCAACCACAACCTCCAGCAACCACAACCTCCAGCAACCACAACGTCCAGCAACCACAACCTTCAGCAACCACAACGTCCAGCAACCACAACGTCCAGCAACCACAACCTCCAGCAACCACAACCTCCAGCAACCACAACCTCCAGCAACCACAACCTCCAGCAACCACATCGTCCGGCAACCACAATCTCCAGCAACCACAACCTCCAGCAACCACAACCTCCAGCAACCACAAACTCCAGCAACCACAACCTCCAGTAACCACAACCTTCAGCAACCACAACCTCCAGCAACCACAACCTCCAGCAACCACAACCTCCAGCAACCACAACCTCCAGCAACCACAACCTCCAGCAACCACGTCTGGCAACCACAACCTCCAGCAACCACAACCTCCAGCAACCACAATCTCCAGCAACCACAACTTCCGACAGCCACAACCTCCAGCAACCACAACCTCCAGCAACCACAACCTCCAGCAACCACAACCTCCAGCAACCACAACTTCCGACAGCCACAACCTCCAGCAACCACAACTTCCGACAGCCACAACGTCCAGCAACCACAACTTCCGACAGCCACAACCTCCAGCAACCACAACCTCCAGCAACCACAACCTCCAGCAACCACAACCTCCAGCAACCACAATCTCCAGCAACCACAATCTCCAGCAACCACAATCTCCAGCAACCACAACCTCCAGCAACCACAATCTCCAGCAACCACAACCTCCAGCAACCACAACCTCCAGCAACCACAACCTCCAGCAACCACAACCTCCAGCAACCACAACCTCCAGCAACTACAACCTCCAGCAACCACAACTTCCGACAGCCACAACCTCCAGCAACCACAACTTCCGACAGCCACAACCTCCGACAGCCACAACCTCCAGCAACCACAACCTCCAGCAACCACAACTTCCGACAGCCACAACCTCCAGCAACCACAACTTCCGACAGCCACAACCTCCAGCAACCACAACCTCCAGCAACCACAACTTCCGACAGCCACAACCTCCAGCAACCACAACCTCCCGCAACCACAACTTCCGACAGCCACAACCTCCAGCAACACACGCTGCCTTAATCGACGGAGCTACGACATGGTCAAAAGAGTTGAAACCAAAGTTCTACTGAACTTATTGGATCCTGCAGCCTCTCCGAGGCACAAACCACGGTTTTACACAACTCCCCCATGCACTCGAGCTATGTCAATAGGCCGTTCTCCCTCTTCGCCCTTACTTCATTACACACAGAAATCACAATAGCGTGATGCATCAAATGAACAAATCCACAAGGGCCGTGACGAGGATTCGAACCTACGTCCTAAATCCACGTGATATATCATATAAAAATTAAGGCCCCCAGCCCTCGCCCAAACAATAAATATTACTATAGTCACCCAAACTATAACAACAATTCAATTTTCTATCGTTTGTAAAATACAGAAAACATCAATGAGAGGGGTAGCTAATGCATAATATTTTAGCACTATCTGTTCGTGAGTATGGCTTCATAATGTCACAATTCAAATTCATAATTCAAAATTCAAATTCAAAAGTTTATTCAGGTAAAAGTACATAAATGGAAGATGAGTTACAAACATAATGTTGGATTTCTAGATAGATCTAGTACATACAATATCTAAAGCCACTAGTCGTGCAAGATGTGGGGAAAAACACTTAGATTAAAATTTAATACTAATTGAGATTAAAAAATAAATTGTGTTGAAAGGGGACGGTCCACATGGCAGAAATCAGCAATTAAACAAGTTGGTCAACAAACAGTATTGTTTGAAAATAGCAAGACATGGGTTAACATTTAGGGGTAAAGTAGCTTACATGGAGTTTATTAGGTTGTACTTAGTTTTTTCTTAAACTGGTTAAGGTTCAGCCTTTGACATGATTGGGAAGGTCACTCCACATTCTGGGTCCCTTGATTTGTAGAATATTTCTAGTTTGGTAAAGGAGCACTCTTAGAATATCAAATAGGTATTTGTATTTGGTGTGGTGCCTATGGGTTCTGTTACAACCTTCTAGGAAGCGTTTAAGGTCAGGATTGGCATTACAGTTCAGAGTTTTAAATATATAGAGTACACATGAGAGGATGTGCAGTGACTTAATATCTAACATATTCAAAGATTTGAGTAACGATACCGAGTGCTGTCTGGGGCCAGAGTTAGATATCGTTTTAATAGCAGCTTTGTGTTGGGTAATTAGAGGACGTAAATGATTTTGGGTAGTAGAACCCCAAGCACAAATACCATAATTGAGATAAGGATAGATGAGGGAGTAATATAGCGTTACCAGGGCAGGGCGAGGTACATAATTCATTAGCTAACCTCTTCCTCTCCAAAACTCTAAGCCTCTACAACACTCACTGTCCCCTCCTCACCAAGCAAGTAACTGACAAAAGAATAAACAATCCGTGACTCATAAGTGGCATATTCAAATCAATCAATAAGAAACATGAATATGAAAAGAAACTTAAGATTGGCCTAGTTACAAAGAAAATAGTTAAAAATGTGCCTCAGTGAACCAATGCATGACCCTGAAATGTTATCCTAATGTACCTAGTAATCCTTGTTCATTATAGTGTAATTTTTATTATTGTGTTTTAATCTAATCTTGGTTTTTGTGTCAACATTTCTTGCAATGTACCTGTAAACATTTTTTGTCAATTTTATTGTAATTTATCTACTTAAAATTATTTGTTCCTGTAAAGTTAAGCTGTAAAGTAACCGTAAACATTTTTTGTCAATTTTACTGCAAATGATCTACTTATAATTATCTGTTAGTTTAAGGACTTGCCCGAAAAGCTTTGCGTGCTAGTGGCTTTACAAGAATGTAAAATCAACTTCATTTCTATGTTCTCTCTTAACTCCCAATGTACCTACAATGTAAATAAATAAAACGAATAAAATAAAATGAAAGGTACTCATCAATGCTTACCAGTATCATAAGAAAAGCAAAACTTTCCTGTTATGAGAATAGATTCAAAGAAGCAAAAGGCAACATGAAAAGCATATGGAAAACCATCTCTAACATCTTAGGAACTAAACAACTCTCATATAACTAGATAAAACTCTCAAAGGATGGCTATACACCTGCAACTGGTTTAGAAATGGCAAATGAATATAATAGCTTCTTTTCATCGATTGGTGCTAACCTTGCCAGAAAAATCCCACAGACTCAGACACACATTAACACGTATCTCTCAGGCAGCTATCCAAACTCTCTTCTCCTCTCACCAGTCAGCCCTACAGATGTTGTGTTCATCATACACTCACTAAAAACCAAAGCTGGGAACATCAGTGAAATACCATCCATTGTATACAAGAGCGCTTCCCACGCCTTTGCGCCACCTATAGTTCTGCTGTTCAACAAATCCCTAGAGTGTCATACCTTCCCTGATATCCCTGAAAAGCAAGAGTAACGCCAGTTCATAAAGGAGGTAATCCGGCAGACATAAACAATTATAGACCAATATCAAACCTACCCATACTATCAAAAATATTTGAAAAATTATCTACAAACAGCTCTACTCCTACCTCGTAAAATTCGACATACTCAGCCCCTGTCAGTTTGGCTTCTGCTCCCAAAAAAAGTACCAACGATGCAATTATTAGTCTCCTTGACGTAATCTACTCAGCCCTTGACAAAAATGAGTTTCGGATTGGACTCTTCATTGACCTGAGAAAGGCCTTTGATACTGTTAATCACAATTACCTCTTACGTAAACTCCATCATTATGGAACCCGAGGCCATGCACTGGACTATATCCGATCCTATCTTAGTGATAGACACCAATGTGTAGCCATCAATAATATAACCTCTCCCACTCTACCATTAACCGTAGGCGTGCCACAAGGCAGCATCTTGGGACTTCTCCTATTTCTTATATACATCAAATCTCATATAACAATATCTGCCTAATGTCTCTAACATTCTGAAACCTATTTTGTTTGCTGATGATACTACCCTCATCTACTCTAACCCCAACCCACATATACTAAATAATGTTGTTAATAATGAACTAAAAAAAAGTCCACTTATGGATGTCAACCAACAAACTAACACTTAACATAGGAAAGACCTACTACATCTTATTTGGAAGCAAATCTACAAATGCAGTTCAGCTTCAGATAGACAATGTAAACATTAGCAATAAAAATGACGGAAAGTTTCTTGGCATATTCCTAGACAAGAGACTAAACTTCAGTACCCACACACAACACATAACTAAGAAAGTCTCTAAAACAGTTGGTATACTCTCCAAAATCAGATATTATGTACCTAACTCTGCTCTCATCTCTCTATATTATGCACTAATCTATCCCTATCTTAATTATGGTATCTGTACATGGGGTTCAACCACTGCAAACCACCTCAAGTCCATCATCACCCAGCAAAAATCTGCTATCAGAATAATAACAAATTCTGCTTTCAGACAACACTCAGCCCCCTTGTTTAACTCCCAAACATGCTATCTTTAGAGGTTCTTTAGGTTATCTTTAGATGATTTCGGGTTTTTTTTTTTTTAGTGTCCCCGCGGCCCGGTCCTCGACCAGGCCTCCACCCCCAGGAAGCAGCCCGTGACAGCTGACTAACACCCAGGTACCTATTTTACTGCTAGGTAACAGGGGCATAGGGTGAGAAGAAACTCTGCCCAATGTTTCTCGCCGGCGCCTGGGATCGAACCCAGGACCAAAGGATCACAAGTCAAGCGTGCTGTCCGCTCGGAGCCGGTCGGCCGAGCGGACAGCGGACAGCACGACATAATGCTAAACATAATCTCACTCCACAAATTCTCTTGTGTCAACTACATTTACAAAACCTTGTTCTTATTTTCAAACTCTGCTCTGAAACTCTTCCTGGACAGATGTAATAGGACCCATTATCACCACACCAGAAATAAATATCTCTTTGATATCCCCAGAGTCAAACTTAATCTGTGTAAACACTCTATGCAAATAAAGGGACCTAGTCTATGGAACTCACTCCCTAATGAATTGAAAAGCTGTCCAATTTTTGCGTCATTCAAAAACAAAACTAAAAAGAACCTAATTTCATCTTCATAGTTTCCTACCTTGTTGCTTTAAAATTGCACTGTATCTAGTGCTCCCTATCTCCCAATCTTTATGTACCTAATCTAAACAACTTTACCATTGTGATCATTGCTGTCTTCTTATGTGTGCTATCAGTTTACTGTATGGTGCATATTAATATTTGTTTAAATTACCAATCAAGCTGTTAATGCAATCAATCAGAGCTTTAATATACCAATGTGTTTTAATATACCTACTAATCTCTCTCATCTCATTTTTTTTCTTGCAATGTATCTGTTATCACTTTACTAATTCTGCTAGAATTTACCTACTTAAAATTATCTGTTAAAATAAGACCTGCCCGAAACGTTGTGTGTACTAGTGGCTTTACAAGACTGTAAATGCCATGCTATGTTTTCTCACAAACCCAATGTACCTTCTTGTATATAAATAAATATAAGTAAAAAAAAATAGCAGCTTGTGTTGAGTAATTAGAGGACGTAAATAATTTTGGGTAGTAGAACCCCAAGCACAAATGCCATAGTTGAGATAAGGATAGATGAGAGAGTAATAGAGAGTCACCAGGGCAGGGCGAGGTACATAATATCTGATCTTAGAAAGAATGCCAACAGTTTTAGAAACTTTTTTTGCTATATTTAGAATGTGTCCCTGGTAATTAAGCTTGTTATCGATGAGAACACCAAGGAATTTGCCATCAACTTTGTTACTAATTTAGATATTGTTTATTCTTAGAATAATTTAATTTGAGGATTTATTACCAAACAAAATATAGAAAGTTTTGTCAATGTTGAGGGTGAGTTTGTTAGCAGTTAGCCAAAGATGGACTTTATTTAGTTCAGTATTCACAGTGACATTTAGAGCAAGAGGGTCAGGACTGGAGAAGATGAAGGCTGTGTCATCAGCAAATAAGATTGGTTTGAGGTGTTGGGAGGCATTTGGAAGGTCATTAATGTAGATGAGAAAGAGGAGAGGGCCAAGTATGCTGCCCTGAGGAACACCAATGTTGATGGGTAGGGTGGGAGAAATTGAATTATTCACAGAAACATACTGGAGCCTGTCAGTAAGGTAAGATTTGAGGTATTGCAGGGAGTGACCTCTGACTCCATAATGATGTAATTTAAGAAGAAGGTTTTGGTGGTTGACAGTGTCAAAAGCCTTACGCAGGTCCACAAATAACCCAACAGGGAACTCATTTTTATCAAGAGCTGCATGTATCAAGTTAATCATACTAATCAGTGCATCGTTAGTGCTTTTATTGGGTCTGAAGCCACATTGGCAAGAGCTAAGTATATTGTGTTTGGCTAGATATGAGTAAAGCTGCTTGTAGATTAGCTTTTCAAATATTTTTGACAAGGTTGGCAGAATTGATAGAATTGATACGGAATTGATTTGTTGAAGAGCAGTGCATTGGTAGGAGCTAGAAGTCTAGATTTTTTTTAAATTAGAGATGGTATCTCATCAAGGGCACTTGACTTAGTTTTAAGGGATTGGGCAGCGTCACTCATCTTGTGAGTGAACACACCGCCATAGAGACAGTATTGGGCAGCTCCAATCATCCTGTGAGTGAACACACCGCCATAGTGACAGTATTGGGCACCTCCAATCATCCTGTGAGTGGACACACCGCCATAGTGACAGTATTGGGCAGCGCCACTCATCCTGTGAGTGAACACCGCCATAGAGACAGTATTGGGCACTTCCAATCATCCTGTGAGTGGACACACGGCCATAGTGACAGTATTGGGCAGCGCCACTCATCCTGTGAGTGGACACACCGCCATAGTGACAGTATTGGGCAGCGTCACTCATCTTGTGAGTGAACACACCGCCATAGAGACAGTATTGGGCAGCTCCAATCATCCTGTGAGTGAACACACCGCCATAGTGACAGTATTGGGCACCTCCAATCATCCTGTGAGTGGACACACCGCCATAGTGACAGTATTGGGCAGCGCCACTCATCCTGTGAGTGAACACCGCCATAGAGACAGTATTGGGCACTTCCAATCATCCTGTGAGTGGACACACGGCCATAGTGACAGTATTGGGCAGCGCCACTCATCCTGTGAGTTGACACACCGCCATAGTGACAGTATTGGGCAGCGCGACTCATCCTGTGAGTGGACACACCGCCATAGTGACAGTATTGGGCAGCGCCACTCATCATGTGAGTGGACACACCGTCATAGTGACAGTATTGGGCAGCGTCACTCATCATGTGAGTGGACACACCGCCATAGTGACAGTATTGGGCAGCGCCACTCATCATGTGAGTGGACACACCGCCATAGTGACAGTATTGGGCAGCGCCACTCATCCTGTGAGTGGACACACCGCCATAGTGACAGTATTGGGCAGCGCCACTCATCCTGTGAGTGGACACACCGCCAAAGTGACAGTATTGGGCAGCTCCACTCATCCTGTGAGTGGATACACCGCCATAGTGACAGTATTGGGCAGCGCCACTCATCCTGTGAGTGGACACACCGCCATAGTGACAGTATTGGGCAGCGCCACTCATCCTGTGAGTGGACACACCGCCATAGTGACAGTATTGGGCAGCTCCACTCATCCTGTGAGTGGACACACCGCCATAGTGACAGTATTGGGCAGCGCCACTCATCATGTGAGTGGACACACCGCCATAGTGACAGTATTGGGCAGCGCCACTCATCCTGTGAGTGGACACACCGCCATAGTGACAGTATTGGGCAGCGCCACTCATCCTGTGAGTGGACACACCGCCATAGTGACAGTATTGGGCAGCGCCACTCATCCTGTGAGTGGACACACCGCCATAGTGACAGTATTGGGCAGCGCCACTCATCCTGTGAGTGGACACACCCCCATAGTGACAGTATTGGGCAGCTCCAATCATCCTGTGAGTGGACACACCGCCATAGTGACAGTATTGGGCAGTGCCACTCATCCTGTGAGTGGACACACCGCCATAGTGACAGTATTGGGCAGCGCCACTCATCCTGTGAGTGAACACACCGTCATAGTGACAGTATTGGGCAGCGTCACTCATCTTGTGAGTGAACACACCGCCATAGTGACAGTATTGGGCAGCGTCACTCATCTTGTGAGTGAACACACCGCCATAGTGACAGTATTGGGCAGCTCCAATCATCTTGTGAGTGAACACACCGCCATAGTGACAGTATTGGGCAGCTCCAATCATCCTGTGAGTGGACACACCGCCATAGTGACAGTATTGGGCAGCTCCAATCATCCTGTGAGTGGACACGCCGCCATAGTGACAGTATTGGGCAGCGCCACTCATCCTGTGAGTGGACACACCGCCATAGTGACAGTATTGGGCAGCGCCACTCATCCTGTGAGTGGACACACCGCCATAGTGACAGTATTGGGCAGCGCCACTCATCCTGTGAGTGGACACACCGCCATAGTGACAGTATTGGGCAGCGCCACTCATCCTGTGAGTGGACACACCGCCATAGTGACAGTATTGGGCAGCGCCACTCATCCTGTGAGTGAACACACCGCCATAGTGACAGTATTGGGCAGCGCCACTCATCCTGTGAGTGGACACACCGCCATAGTGACAGTATTGGGCAGCGCCACTCATCCTGTGAGTGGACACACCGCCATAGTGACAGTATTGGGCAGCGCCACTCATCCTGTGAGTGGACACACCGCCATAGTGACAGTATTGGGCAGCGCCACTCATCCTGTGAGTGAACACACCGCCATAGTGACAGTATTGGGCAGCGCCACTCATCCTGTGAGTGGACACACCGCCATAGTGACAGTATTGGGCAGCGCCACTCATCCTGTGAGTGGACACACCGCCATAGTGACAGTATTGGGCAGCGTCACTCATCCTGTGAGTGGACACACCGCCATAGTGACAGTATTGGGCAGCGTCACTCATCCTGTGAGTGGACACACCGCCATAGTGACAGTATTGGGCAGCTCCACTCATCCTGTGAGTGGACACACCGCCATAGTGACAGTATTGGGCAGCGTCACTCATCCTGTGAGTGGACACACCGCCATAGTGACAGTATTGGGCAGCGTCACTCATCCTGTGAGTGGACACACCGCCATAGTGACAGTATTGGGCAGCGTCACTCATCCTGTGAGTGGACACACCGCCATAGCAGCATGTACAACACTCCCCAATAGGAAGAAAACCCGCTGGGTTGTTCATCCTGTCACTTGTACCCAGACACGGCTAGGACTTGATTAACTGTCTCAAGTGAACATCTTATGAAACAAGATGATTACCATTTGTCAACCCTTATCTTGCTGGTGCAAAATGGGAGAATCTTTTATGAACAGTATCTATTTTACAACACTCTCCTTTTTTAGATGGACTTCCTTTTCTCAATAAACTTAATTGAACTTGAACTTGGTGTAGAGTTATGGTAATCTTCTCGGATCTTAGTCCGACTTCAATCATGTCGGCATCGTTTTTCGTTTACTAAACAGTGTATGAGCTCCTAAGAGATACGAGGTTGTCTATAAATAAAATAACATTAGGTTGCGAATTTCCGGAGCTCATAAACGGCTTTGTTAATATAAACTAAACCGCCGTGGATGAGGAAGGATGTGACCGCCGTGGATGAGGAAGGATGTGACCGCCGTGGATGAGGAAGGATGTGAAGCTTTCGAAAGTGGACACCCAAGAGTTTGATGGATTCTGGACTGTGTTATTTATTTATTTATTTATTTATTTATTTATTTATTTATTTATTTATTTATTTATTTATTTATTTATTTATTTATTTATATACAAGAAGGTACATTGGGTTTGTGAGAATACATAGCATAGTATTTACAATCTTGTAAAGCCACTAGTACGCGCAGCGTTTCGGGCAGGTCCTTAATCTAACAGATAATTTTAAGTAGGTAAATTCTATCAGAATTAATAAAATGATAACAAATACATTGTAAGAAAAAAATGAAATGAGAGAGATTAATAAGTATATTAAAGCACATTGGTATATTAAAGCTCTGATTGATGAAGAATTAGAACTCGGTAAGCGTAAGTGGGGTACAGAATATGTGCCACACATATAAAAGTATACTAACACACTCTTAAGATCACTACTAATATCACTCAACACCTCACCTGCAACAGTCCAGAGCAGGGGAGGAGGGAGTTGGTGGTGGGATGATCACTTACATACGGGACTTCCTTATTGACACACCAACCCAGCTGTCTAGACGCTGCCAGGGTTCAAAGCCCTGCTTAATATAACAATATTTATATAGTCGTACTATTTAGTCTATAGTTAGTTTTTCAGTTTAGTTCATTTATTATGCACCCCATACCCATCTTGTGGGCGGTAGTGGAAAGGGTTACAGAAGCACGTAATGGGCTCAGGGACTGAACCCCACAATTCATTTAGCTAAGCAAGTTACAGTCATGATGAGCTAGTTACAAAATTCAATGTGCATCGTTACATCATCAATGGGTTCGAGATCGACCTCAAGTACAGGTTCTAAATTAAGCAACTGATATATGTGGAGAGCTAGTGTCACAATTGATATGTTTGTCCTGCACACCGCCCCCCATCCAGTGGGCAGCGGTGGATAGGTTACAATCACTCAGTTACTACCTACAGTTAGCAAACTGGGGATATTTGGCTAAAATTTCTGGCAGCAGATCATTTTGAATGAAATATTTACACATCGTTGGAACATTGGTTATAAAATTATCTCTAAATTCACGTATCTTTTCGCACTCCATCACATAGTGACGGAGGGTGTACGAATAATTTTGTTGACACAGTTTACATTTGGTCAGGTCTACATCGGCAGATAATGAGAATTCCCAGAGATACTTGTAACCGAGTCTAAGCCGAGCAGTAGTAACATCTAGAAGTCTGCTGATTTTATTGGATGATCCATAGATGTGTGGCTCCTCTTGCATGATAGTACGATGATAGATGGAATTACTGGTGTCAATTTCACTTTGCCTCAGATCTACAAGATCTTGTTGAAGTATATATATATATCTATATAACCATGCTAACTTAACGCCTTCTCCCAAATGATACATGAATTCAGAGACAATTCTATAACAAATGTTCAAGCAATGTGTAAATATTTAATTTAAAATGATCTGCTGCCAGAAGTCTTGGCCAAATATCCGTAGTTTGCTAACTGTAGGTAGTAACTAAGTGATTGTAACCGATCCACAGCTACCCACTGGATGGGGGGGGCGGTGTGCAGGACAAACATTTCAATTGTAACACTAGCTCTCATGTCAGTTGCTTAATTTAGAAAATACTTGTGGTCGATCTCGAGCCCATTGTTGATGTGACGATGTGCATCGAATTTTGTAACTAGCTCATCAAGACTGTAACTTGCTTAGCTAAATAAATTGTGGGGTTCAGTCCCTGAGCCCATTATGTGTCTCTGTAACCCTTTCAACTAACGCCTACAAGATGGGTATGGGGTGCATAATAAAAGAAGTAAACTAAACAACCGATGATCACCATACATTCATGTTTAATATTTAGGTTTGATGCACTGCCTATTAAACCATGGGTTGCCCTTGTGCCCTGGTTTCGTATCACTGTGTTGGGGACAGTTTCAACTATCTGCTTCTTAATATTGTTTTTCTCCTGTATTCCATCACATTATGAACTGATCTTTCTGAATTGACTCCCTTTAAGTAGGCTCTCCACTTTTCTCTTAATCCCTCCTTCGATAAATCACCTAGAATTATGTAATACAAAATGACACTATTTATTATATAAATTGAACATAAGTGTAGAATGCTGGCAAGTGGCCTTGAGAAAATATTCTTATCAGATTCGTAAGATTAGGCTATGAAATAGTTGTTAAAAAATATGTTTACAATTAGACTACTACCTCGACTACAAACACACATACCAAAAACCTATTCATCTCAACAGATATATTAATATTACTTGACTGTGCTTATGAGTTGGTCCAAGGATAGTGTGTACGTCCGCCAGCGCAGCAGCCTACACTGGTGAAGTGTGATCTTCCCAGTCTCTCTCTCACTCGGCAAGGATAAGGTTGGTATCGCGCCTTGTACTACACATAATACATTATATTTATATAATATATATATATATAAGATATTTGTGTATATGTTAATCACAATCTGCGAAGTTTCATAATGACAACACTGGCCTTTTGTGAAAAATTAGACAAGCCTTTTGATTAGTGCTCAATATGTATATAAATAAATAAATAAATATGGTTTTGAAAAACAGAGCTATAAATATTAATATTTCTGAGGTCGAGCGAAACACAACATGAAGAAGAAATAAATAGTTAACATTAAGAAAGTAGCAGTTACAAAGAAATAAGCAAGATGTGAGTTAGTTTAGTTCATTTATTATGCACCCCATACCCATCTTGTGGGAGGTAGGGGAAAGGGTTACAGAGGCACATAATGGGCTCAGGGACTGAACCCCACAATTCATTTAGCTAAGCAAGTTACAATCTTGATGAGCTAGTTACAAAATTCAGTATCGTCACATTAACTTAGATATACACAGCAATGTGCTGCCACCCTATCTATATGAAAGATTACACAGTGTAGATAAAAAACTAGCTATAAGTTCATCTGATATTCTCATCTCACAGGATGGTTAGTCATACATGGAATTATGGGAGAAAATACCTGCCTCGATACAAAAACAAATCAACTCTAACATTGTACAGTATATTATTTAATCAACAATTTATAGTAATTCCAATTTAATTTCCATCACTTTCAATATATTAATAAATTTAATTTTAAATAAAAAATCCCTATCACGGGGTTTCGCTCACACCTCCGAACCCCAGTTATATAGTACTTAAGAGGTAAAATTTACTTGCGTTATGATCAACAGACAAATTACTCAAGATGATCTCAAGCACTTCTGTCATTTGTTTCACTCCATTACATATCACCCTTAATATGTGATTTCTTTTACATATTTACTAACCTTCTAAAATAACTGCCAGAAACGCTTTGCGTAATAGTGGTTTTAGACATTGTATGTACCAGCTCTATCTATAAATTCATCAATATTTGTATCACACCCTGTATGTATGTACTTTACCTGAATAAACATTTGAATTTGAACTAACAGGATCTCTCCTTTCATTATACTACGCGCTAATCTATCTCTATCTGTGCATGGGGTTTAACCACTGCAAATTACCTCAAGCCCATCATCACTCAGCAAATATCTGCTATCAGAACTATGATAAACTCTGTCTTCAGACAGCACACACACAGCCCCTCTGTTTAAGTCCCTTAACATGCTAAACATACACTCACTCCACACATTCTCGTGTGCCATCTACATGTACAAATTCCAAAATGCTAATCTTGATCTGAAACTTTTCATTGACAGGTGTAATAGAACCCATGAGCACAACACCAGAAATAAACATATCTTTGATATCCCTAGCGTCAAACTAAATCTGTGTAAACACTCCATGCAAATAAAAGGACCCAATCTTTGGATCTTGCTCAATGATGAATTAAAAAATTGTCCAGCCCATGCCCTATTGAAAAGTAAAACCAAAAGGTACCTAATTTCATCCTCATAGTTTCCTACCTTGTGCTTCAAACTTCCACAGTAACTTGTACTACCTACTTCCCCAAGACATATTTTTACCAGTGTAAGCGCCTCTGGCAATTTATTTTGTAGTTATTTGTTGATATAAAACCTGTACCTTTTCCCGATACGTTTCGGGACTTACCTGAAACGCTATATACGTGTTAGTGGCTTTGCAAGAATGTAAAAATATCACTCTAACGTAACCTCACCAACCAATTGTACCTTCTCGTAAATAAAATATTTAGGTCTCTTAATTCAATTTCTTTCTTTATTATGCACCCCATACCCATCCCGCGGGCGGTAGTGTAAAGGATTACAGAGGCACATAACAGTTCAGAAACTGAGCCCTCTAGTTCGTTTAGCTAAGCAAATAACAATCTTTTGACGCTAGTTACAAAATTATTAATGTTATATATACATGTACACATACTCATGCATACATGTACATATACATACGTATACATATATACATACGTATACATATATACATACGTATACATATATACATACGTATACATATATACATACACATATATATTTAATCACCCACACAAATACACACATCAATTATCTTTTGTGTCACAAGTGATTCAACAAGAGGCTCACAACAGTCACTATACAAGGCACTTTACATCTATGGTGAGTCACACAGTTACTAGTCTTGCTGCACACCCACCCAACTGGGCGGCAGCTTTACAGTCATGTGCATGCATTACCTACAGTAAGCAAATTTTGGATACTTCGCTAAGATTTCGGGCAGCACATCATTATGAATGAGGTACTTACACATTTCTTGGACACTATTGATTGTGTTATCTCTAAATTCCGCGATTTTTGTCACATTCCATTATATAATGACGCAAAGTATGCGAATAGTTCTGCTGGCAGAGTTTACATTTAGTCAAATCTACATCAGCAGATGTTACAAATTCCCAGAGGTACTTGTAGCCGAGCCTAAGCCTAGCAGTGGTAACATCTAGAAGTCTGCTAACATTATTGAATGACCCATAGACGTGAGGTATTTCTTGCACAATAGAATGATGATAGATGGAGTAACTGGTGTGAATTTCGCTTTGCCTCAAGTCTCCGAAATTTAGTTTATGTTTCCGGAATATTACTACCCTCAAGCTGCTCAAAGGCAGTCCAAGTTGGTAATCAATTCCCTCTTTACGAGCAAAACTCTTGGCCACCTCATCAGTTCTATCATACATTCGGAGACCAATATGGTAAGGAATTCACAGGAGACAGACTCTGACTCCATCATTTATTTTTTCAATATATATGTGCCTAGCTTCAGAGATAAGCACGTCACAGTTATGCCTTCGGGAGCTGAGAGCAGTCAAGGATGACAAGGAGTCACAATTAGCGTGTCAACTTTGAATTCATATACGCGCTCGAGTGCAAGGATTATGGCAACCAATTCTGTTTGAAGAGTGGAGGCCCAGTTACTTAGACGCGCTCCACACTCATGGGAGAAGGAACCATTTCTCCCTGTCACAACAACTGCACTTCCAGCTGCACCATAGGACTGATGCAAGGATCCATCAGTGTAAATAATCTGGGAATCAGGTCTTTTAAGCCGAGTCGTGTGTGGGCAGACCTCCATACATCTTCCCTCGACTGTATTGTGAAAGTCAGTTCTTGGAGCACTAGAAAATCTAACTTGCAAAATAAATAGTAGGAATATCATAATATCAACAGTAAATAATATACTGATGTACAGAACAAGTGTTTCAGACTCTTCTGAGTAGAAGAGTGTTGTTGTTGTTGTTGAACATTATTATATTGTATTATATTATGATGGGCGACGACACCCGAGGGATCGGGTGCGTCCTGGCTGCCAGATACTGGGAAATAGCGAAGAGTGATGGAGTTCCTATTTCTTCAGGCCACTGACGTGTCCAATAAAGTGAAAAGTATGGCGATGAAACTCAGAGGATAATGTTTTTTTTATATTTATTTGGTATAGTCGGTTATAGCAATCGGTTTCTTGGAGATGTAATGACGTGTTGTGATAAGGCTTAGAGCAGGGCAGAGAGCTGAATGAGGCTGGTGGTAAAGAGCTGTGAATGCGGGACGAGAGCATGGAAGCTCTATCCGGGCGGAGTCGAGGAGCTGGAGTGCGGGACGACAGCTAGTGTGTAAGCTCGGTGCGGCCGGAGTCTGGCTGTTTGCTCTGTGTCGAGGCTGAAGCGTCTTGTGAGGGAAGGAACTGACACGTCGAGTGTTAAATTGTTGTTGGTGAAAGTTGAAGATGTGTGGTATCTCAATTGTCTGTAATGAACCACCACTCTTTGGAGTTAGACTCGTGATAATTCTGTTGTTGTTGTTGCTGTAGATTCAGCTACTCAGAATAAAAAGTTCCAAGTAGTATGGGCTATGGTGAGCCCTTGGGTGGAGGCTCTATGGAGCCATTATCTGTATAAATAGCTGATACTGGAGAAAACTTTAACAGTTATGGAGCTGGTGGGTTAGTGTTGACCTCTAGGTTTTCAGTTTTTTCTTTGGCTGAGCTGTGCTGTCGTTGGAATTTGGTGAGGTGGCCTCTATGAGGTCTTGTACCGAATAGTTTCTTAGTTTAGTTGATTTATTATGCACCCCATACCCATCTTGTGGGCGGTAGTGGAAAGGGTTACAGAGGCACATAATGGGCTCAGGGACTGAACCCCACAATTCATTTAGCTGTACCGAATAGGTGTCGTATTTGTGCTGCGGCGGTGGAGCTCCTACTAAGAT
Organism: Procambarus clarkii; assembly: GCF_020424385.1. Lineage (NCBI taxonomy): Eukaryota > Metazoa > Arthropoda > Malacostraca > Decapoda > Cambaridae > Procambarus > Procambarus clarkii. The sequence goes on along the minus strand of NC_059654.1, from coordinate 14,431,425 downwards.
TTCCTCGTCTGAGGAGTCCGCAACATCCGAAGTTGTTGATTTTGTTTGTCTTTCGTCTCGCTGCTTGAGGTAGGCTCAGGTTTCGTGGATTAGTGGTAGAAACTACAGTATTTCAAGAGCGTTGGTGGTGCTGTTAGCATTTGTTGACAGCATGTCTGCTGAGATGGTGATGGTAGGAGTGTTGGGAGCTGCAGAGGGAAATACCTCTGTTTGTGCCGCCCGAATCTTGGGTGATTCTGGAGTCTGTGTTGAGATCGACCTCGTGGTTGTCCTGGTGGTAGTCTTCGGAGTGGTAGTGGAGGCAGTGAGACTTGCGCCTGGGGCGAAGATGTAGTCTAGCAAGCCGTTGGCTAGGAACAGCTCGAAACGTAAGGCGAGCAAGATTGTGAAACAGTTCCCGGGCAGGCAAGAATGATCAGGGGAGAGTTTCCTCGCCTGCCAGAATGAGAAGTGTTTAATGTTTATGTATAAGTCTCCTTGGTGTAGTGGTAAGACACTCGCCTGGCGTTCCGCGAGCGCTATGTCATGGGTTCGTATCCTGGCCGGGGAGGATTTACTGGGCGCTGTAACAACTCTTGTATATATCTCAAAAAAAAAAAAAAAAAAAAAAAAAAAGTGAACAAAGAAAGCAGTCGCCGAGTAGCAGTGTCCCCACCCACTCCTGTGGGAGGGTCTGTGAGGGCACACACAGACACCCACTCACTCCCGTGGGAGGTCTGTGAGGCCAGACACCTCTGGAATGGGAGGCGGTGCCACGTGCGTTTGTTTATTTACATCCAGCAGGCACGTAGTGGGGTGTCAGTCACTCATGCCTCGATGGGTGCATCCAATCCCGGGATCGTCGTCGCCCCTCAACCACCACCACCACCACCACCACTCGTGCCTCAGGAATGCCCCTAACAATGGGGCAAGATATGTGCAGTAAGTTTCATTACTTCCATTTTTCTCACCTATTATGGTTATTGGGCAGGCAATTGCTTTTATGAAATATTTTAATTTTGATGTTTACCTGAATTAACTTAAGGGGCCACTAACACTCTAGTGGCCTCAACGAGGACAGGAAGTCAGTGGTTTGTCAAAGGCATCCCCATTTGTCTTGATTTAAAGTTCAGCATTAAAGCCACTATGTGTTTATCAGCTTATATGTGTGTAGTGGCTTAAATGCATTGTATTTTGCTGTAAAGTATATCCCTACCACCACTACCCAAATTATGAGTAACTTATGGGGAACATAATATATACATAAAGTTTAATCAAGGAATATGTTTACAAATCACTTTTTTAATAAAGTGTCATTGAAAGATTTGTTGTACTATTTTTGAAGCAGGCCCTATTGAAAAAATGCAGTAAGTTAAGCAAAATTTAAGAAGTGTCAGAATTCTGAACCCTGACATAACATTAGGATTGTGGATTTTTAAGATAAAAGCCTAAGAGGTGCAATTTACATGAATACTGGCCCAAAGAGTGCAGTGGGACTTGCATAAAGATACGAAACTGTTATTGATGCCTTGCTTGTACATTTCCAGTTATGATATTTCAATTTATATGGTATCTAAAAGTACAACACCTCTTGGGCCTGTATTCAACAAACTCGCTATCCTTATGCAGACGAAGAGTCACAATAACGTGGCTGAAATATGTTCACCAAACCACAAACTAGAAAGTGAAGGGACAACGACGTTTCGGTCCGTCCTGGACCATTCTCAAGTCGATTGTGTGACATACAATCGACTTGAGAATGGTCCAGGACGGACCGAAACGTTGTCATCCCTACACTTTCTAGTGTGTGGTTTGGTCAACTCACAATCCTTAGGCTAGGTCCAAGATAAATATTTACATTATTCTCCAGTTCTCAAATAGTGGTGTTTTGAGTTTTCAAATTTGCATGCTTTTCAAATATTCGTTTTCAAAATGGAATGGAACATATCAACTGGAAAAACTCAAATGGTACCACCTTCATATTACCCAAAAGCACCTAAAGAAAATTATCCAAATTAATGTAAACTTGGTGAACAATGTACAGTATAATGATTGTGAATACATTGGATAATAAGGCACAGCACTATGTCCATATCCAGGCCATAGGGCGTGATTCAAATTGTATAAAAGCTCTTTTTTTTCTATCTGCTCTTTCTTTCCTCTGGAGTTCTTAAATTTTGTTTCTTTAGCCTATTCTTGTATCAAAATCTTCTTATTTTAGGTATTAATTTTGTTGCAAACCTCAGTTCAAGTTAGTATTTGAGCTTCAAGAGGTGCAGAACTCAAATCCCATGCGAGTGCTGCGTCTTCTAGTCCTGGTCTGATGTAGACTAAATTTTCTGCTGTACCTAAGCACAGAAATTTCACCTTCAGAAAGGCATCACACTGTGTGTGTGTAAGTATCCACTAGGAAAATAAAACAAAAATTCTGAACATTTTCATGTTTCAACACATCATCCTGTATTCCTTGATAATGTTTTGAAACAGTATACCTTGGAATTTTTGTTTAATTTTCCTAGTGGGTACTTGTCATAACCAAATCACATTTTTTTTTTTGTGTGTGATTATTCTTATAGTACTGTATTTGCTTTTGAAAAAGTTCAATGCAGAGTAACTAAAATCATTCTATAAATAAATCATTCCAGAACTAATAAAAGGAAATATTAAGGGGCTTTAGACTGTCAACACTACAAATTATACATGATATTGAGACCTTTAAAATACTGAACAAATTGGAAGATAATAATTGAGACTACTTCTGTAACTCTCACAAGGAGCAACAGTTTCAAGCTCTACAAGTCACAATTCATGACAGATAAGAGGAAATGCTTTTTCACACAATGAATCATTTTCCTGCGATAGCTGTTTTGGTGAACGCCAAGACAGCACTACAGTTCAATATTCATTTGCGATTTATATTCAATATTCCTGCGATTTACCTGCGATAGCTGTAAACGCCAAGACAGCACTACAGTTCAATATTCAGCCGGAAAAATCCTCATGAATAATGAGGCGACCATTAACAAACCTGAGGCCACTAAAGATGGTGGCCCTCAGGCAAATTCATAAACTGTATGTAAATGCCATTCTTATGTTTGCCAGCCTTCCATATGCTGTAGATGTTATCTGGGTTATAAGTGCTTTCTGTAGTTGGGCTTAGTGCTGGAGTTATTTACACTCTCAAGTAATTTTCTCTATGATTCCTTAAGTTACCTGCCCCATATATAAGGTAGTTTTCTTCTGGTTCCCCTTTTACATTTTCCAATCATTACCTTTGACTTGGTGGTACTGTTCTTTGACAGGAACAGATGACTGCTAATGCTTGTTAGCAGGCTGAGAGCTTTTCCTTCCCATAGCTCATGGGAAAGGGAAGCCTTACTCACTAGTTTCCCTAGAATATGACCCACCAATTGTTTAACAACCAGGTACACAATCACTGCTGAGTAAACAGAAGCATACAGTTGTGGATCACCACCTAGTCAATCCTCCCAGGCCAGAATATAAACCTAGGCCAAATCACTCAGGAAGTGCAGGGCGAGTGTGTTACCACTGCACCACTAAGGACTGAACAATAACAGCTATAAATGTCATATTCAGTTATTCTTCTTATTTATTTATATATATACAAGAAGGTACATTGGGATTGTGAGGATACATAGCATAGTACAGTATTTACATTCTTTTAAAGCCACTAGTACGCGCAACGTTTCGGGCAGGTCCTTATTCTAAGAAAATTTTAAGTAGGTAAATACTTGTAAAAATGATAAGTTACATAGCATGAAAAAAAATAAAAGATGAGAGAAAATTGTAGGTATATTATATTAAAGCACATAGGTAGTTCAGATTGATTGCAATGACCGCTTGAATGGTAGTTTAATAAAAATTAGTAGGCACAATGCAGCATGTGGCTAGCACATAAAAGAAGACAGCAATGAACACAATGATAAAGTCGTTTGAATTAAGTACATAAAGATTGGGAGATTGGGTAACACTAGATACAGAGCAAATTTAAAGCTCAGTGTAGGAAACTACGAAGATGAAATTAGGTAATTTTTGTTTTTGTTTTTAAATGAGGCAAAAGTTTGACAGCTTTTCAATTCACTAGGGAGTGAGTTCCATAGATTAGGTCCCTTAATTTGCATAGTGTTTTTACACAGATTAAGTTTGACCCTGGGGATATCAAAGAGGTATTTATTTCTGGTTAACCAACTGGCTGTTACTCAAATGAGGGAGGCAAGCCTAGAGGAAAGGAGATAATTTAGGGTTTCGGTGTAATAACTTAGGAAAAGTTCCAGTTTAGTAAATGATAGTTAAGGTGGATTACCATGTTAAATTAAGACTAAATTTTGATATGTTATGATTATAAACTTACATAGGACAGCCAAGATGAAAAGGCAATTCAATGATTTATGAATTTATATATTTTAGTTTCAAGCTTTCTTTTCAATTTAGTTTTTGTTTAACATTTCACACTTGTTTAGTATAAAAGTTCAGTACAGGGGGTGTATATGTAGGGTCCAGTACCACAGTGGTCAGCACAGTGGGCTCACAACCAAAAGGTTCAATTCCCACAATCAGACAGAAATGTATGGGCACATGTTTATTCACCTTATGCCTTTACTCACCTAGCAGTAAATAGTTACCTGGGAATTAAGCCGCTGTTGTGGGCTGCATCCTGGAAATGGTCAGTAGTTGACCTTGTGAGACCTGAATAAACCTAACAGGTTTCCTGCCCCTGATGTTAGAAAACCATTACATGATATTTTTCCCAGGTCAAGATGTCTGCTTCGTACAAAGGAATGTTACAACCCGGTCAAATAATTCGGCCATTAGTGAAACAGAGTGACATTCCACAATTAGTAAACAGGATCTTCGGCCTTACCACTGTATCTGTCAAGGAACTCAACAGCTATGATGACAAAAACTTTCATATAAAGGTATAGTAAGTAGGTATTGTGCCTTTGGTATCTTAGGTTGTTGTATAAGATTAATACAGATACAGTACTGTACTGTATTTTATAAATCTTGTTAAAAATTAAACTTGCACAGTAACAGGTTTATGATACTAATTATTTTAATTTGTTAATTTATCATTTACTAACTAAATTTACAAAATCATAAACTTAATTATTTATTCTAATGTATACTGGACAGGTTGAGTCAACAATAAACAATCCACATATTAAGGAGATATTTCCAAATGGATATGTGTTGAAGATTCTTAACTCTATGGACAGTATGAATGAAAAGCTTGTCGATGCTCAGAATGAAGCAATGTTGTTCCTTCACTCCCGTGGCTTCAATGTTCCAGAACCTCAAAAGAACATTCATGGAACTTTCAAGACATTAGAGAGGTTCAGTATGTCTTCTGACGAGTTAGTTAAAAATAATGGTAAGTATCGTAGTGCATATTTCTTAATTTAATAATAATATTTGTTTGTACTGATGATGCATTACAGTACACTACATTTCATTTTTAAACTTGGAAAGTTCTTGATATCTCATTTAAGAAATTTTTTATTGATATACAATGGTAGTGTATTTAGTAGTAATGATTTGTAAATAACTGTGTCACATATATTCTAGTAAGAAATTTTGTTTACCTGAATTTACTTAAGAGCCACCATCTTTCGAGTGTCCTTGATGAGGACAGGAAGCGGGTGACTTGCCAATGATCCCCCCTCCCCATTTGTCCTAATGATTTTATCCAGCTGGATTTTGAATTGCAGAAATGATAGGCAATTGCATAGGTTTATAGTGTATGGGCAAAAAAGCATTGTTTTCTGTTCTACATTGTGGTTTGACTAACTTGAAGCTGTTTCTGCTTGTATGTGTTGCATCTGACCTTGCAGGCTCGATCAGTATCCTTCAAATTAATGGAGTTCTTAAGTAATCATCAATCCTTAAGCAGATTCATGAAGAAAAGTACCTTGGAGTCGAAATCCACCACTCACTGAAAGTTGCACAACAGGTAGGAGCAGCAGTCAAAAATGCTAACCAAACACTTGGAAAAATAAAGTGTACCTTTGACTTTAAGGAAAGGAAGCATTGTTTTCTGTTCTACATTATGGTTTGACTAACTTGAAGTCGGTGATTCAATTGTTGTGAAGTCGGTGAAGGAAGGTAGTGATTCAATTGTATAAATCTCTGGTGTGACCCCCATTTGGATTGCTGTTTACAAGCTTCGAGATTCCATCTTCAGGAGGACATAGCTGCTCTGGAAAAAGTGCAACAAAAAATAATTCCAAAGCCAAGCCATCTCTTGTATCAGGAATGGTTGAAGGCCACAGGGCTAACTACACTGCAAACCTGGCATGACAGTGCGAATCCCATTTAAACTTTTAAAATATTAAACAATTTTGGTGGCTGTTGATCCAGAAAATTTCTTCAAAAGGTCAAATATAACACAAACTGCAAGCAACAGCCTAGTGGACCAAACTCTCACAAGTCAAGCCTGGCCTCAGGCCAGGCTTGGGGAGTAGAAGAACTCCCAGAACCCCATCAACCAGGTATCAACCATATTCTCAAGGTTTAGCTAGCCATGCGGTTCATGTCCGGGGTGTGTCCTGTGTCCTGGCGGACAGCTTGTCTCTGTTCATTCCTCTGTTCGCAGATTGGCCGGTCGTCGCCGACTTGTTTTGTTGGCTCTGCCGGACGTATGGGCTCCTGGTCATGGACATCTTTGCGTCGACATGGTCTCGGCGTCTCCCATTCTATATGGCACCCTTACCCGCCTGCGAGGTGTTCACGGTGGATGCCTTTCGGCAGGACTGGTCGAGGTGGGGGTACCTGTTCCTCTTCTCCCGGTCCAGCTCTTGCTTTGGGTTCTGGCTCGGTTGGAGTCTTATTTCCTAGGAGAGTAGTCCTCGTGGTCCCTTGGTGGCCGGCTCAGCATTATTTTCAGACGCTGCTTGATAAGTGTCCGAACCCAGGGCATTTTCCACGGCTCCTACTCTTTCGACAGGTCGGACCGGTCCTGTACGGGACTGGTTTGGCCTTCTCCTTGGCTCTTCGCGTCTGGTATTTTGACGTGGGTGTATCACTATCTCTATGGTAATCAGATAGCCTTGTTGTTGCTGTCCCACCTGCGAGCTTCGTGTCGGTGACAGTATGACGTTCCTGGTGTTTCTATTCGCTATTTTCTTGCTCTTAGTAGGTTGTCTTCTCTTCGCATCGGGTTGTCTTGTCCTTTCTTGCGTTTTCAGGACTGCTCTTTGATGACTTACATTTGGCATTCGATACAAGGCAACTTACTGTCGCCTTGTATCGTGCGGAGCTGGCGGAGCCGCTCCAGCTTGCGTTCGGGGTGGACGTCACATCCACCCCGTTCTGTACGCTTTCTTGTGATTTTTCACCTCCGGCCTGCTCATGTGTCGCCTGAGCCGTCCTGGTTCTTGATCAGGGTGCCCTCTTATCGTTCTTCTCCTCAGTTTGTGGTATCCCCTTCAGTTCAAGATTATTTTTCATAGGCCATATTTTGTTGGCATGGGCCTCTGCGGGTTGGGTCCGGGAGCTTCTGGCTCTCTTCCAGTGCAGGGGTTTCTGCTCTTTTGGTACTGATGGTAGGTTTATACGTTCACAGCCTTTTTTCGTCCTTCTGGTGACGATTGAGACGGCTGCTTTCCGGAGGGGTCCTTGGGTTATTGATGCTTGGTTGGTTCGGCCGGGGGTGCGTCATGTGTTGTCCTGTTGCGACTCTTTGCCATTACCTGCGTACCGTGACTGGGGATGCACTTTGGGTTGATCCGGTTCCCCTCGTTCCCTGTTTCAGGGCTGTTGTCTCTCATGCTGTCCGCAGAGTTTTTAAATGTACCAGCATGCAGTTTATCCTTGTGCCCGTGCCGTTCGGATGTTTGCAGCTTTCGCTGCCGTGTTGGTGACGTCTAGGGGCTCATTTCAGGCACAAGGATTTGGGGGTCGCACAGGTTCCTGGCCGCTCGTTCTTTGTGCGCGTGTCTGCTCCTGTGTGTTCTTGTGTTGCCTTGGGTCACAGGTTGCAGCCTGTTGTCTCGGCTTTGTGTTGCGGAATTTGTGGCGGCCGCCTCTCGGGTCAACCCTTTCTTTCCCTTCTCTTTGGGTATGAAGCTCCAGGGAGCCGTAGGGGCTCCCCACAGAAAACCCAGCGTTGAATGTAATGAAATGCCATTTTCTGGGTGAGCCCCGGAGGCTCCCTGACAACCCTCCCTCCCACCGGTCGACGTTTTTTTCGCATTGGTTGAAGCTTAGCTTCTAAACTGATGCTAAGCAGCCATCGTGGTGTGGTCCAGGCTCCCCCTTCCCCTCACGGGGCAGGGAGGGCATTACGAACGATCAGCGCGGCAGTAAATTGTGATGTTTGCTTGTTTCCTTGGGATTGTAGGGAGTTTCTACCTCTCTGTTCAGTTTTTGTTTTAGTTTTCTGGGGGGAGCCCCTACGGCTCCCTGGAGCTTATCGGGCTAATGTATGTTATATTAGACCGGGACATTAGCTAAGGAGTTCAGACGTACCAGGGACCAGCGCCAGAACCTGGCCCCTTCAGAGAGGTTTCAGGGAGCAATGGGACTGGAAAACCCTCTTGTGGTTGGGCTTTTCCTTATTTGCCATCGACCGGGGTTAGGCACCCAGAAAGGTAGGCATGACAAAACAAACCCCACATGGTAAAAAACTAAAACAAAAAAGCGAACAGAGGTAGAAACTCCCTACACTCCCAAGGAAACAAGCAAACATCACACTTTACTGCCGCGCTAATCGTCCGCGCAGCCCTCCCCGCCCCGAGAGGGGGAGGGGGGAGCTCCGGACCTACCGCGCCGGCTGCCAAGCTTCAGTTCGTAATCTAATGTCAACTGGGATAGACGCGTCTCTGGCCTCAGTTTCCTAGGCGGTGTTTGCCTTGTGTGGCGTTCACTGCCGTGTGTTGTGTTGTGCGGTGGCCAGGAGTACCTCATCAGTGCCGGGGCTGCATGCGCTTAGTGGCTGACTTCCTTAAGCGCCCTGTGAGTACTGCCCTTGCGTAACAGGGTTATCTTCCCTGGGGCATTCGGGAACCATTCCCGTAGAGGTTCTTGCTGCTCGGCATTTGCCTCGCCCTTGGGTCCAGCTGGGGCTTGGGGCCCTTGTATGGCCCTGGGTAGGGACTGGTATGGTGCTGGTTAGGGCGTAAATTTGTTGCACAGCCTGCTACGAAAGCGGCAACCGGTTCCTTTTGCCTCTGGAGACAGCGTACTTTTGCGAGGTTTTTCTTTTGTTTTTATTTTCAATTGCCTGGTGGGGGTCTGCCCAGTGTGCTATAGTTCCACTGGTAGTGTTTGGCGGCCCTCTGCTAGGCCCCCGTGATTGTACACGTCACAGGGGTTTTCAGTGCTATCCCCAACCGGTTTAGCAACACCTTGCCCGGGCTTCCCGTAGCAGTCAGCCTACGGGCCCTGGAAACCCCTGTCTGGGCTTGGGGGACCATTGAATGTGTCTTCCAGGTTCCAACCTGTCTTGTACGGGATCGTTGGTTGCTGTGCCCTTGTCTCCGGGTGACAGTCGCCACTTTTACCTCCATCATGCTGCCTCTTGGGTCACTTGACACCTTGACCCGGAGTCTTGCGAGAGATTTTCTCTGCTTGTTCTCCAGTACTCTCCTGATGTTATTACTGTTCAAAGTACAGGCGGCATCCATGTTGCAAGCTAGGTTAGGTTGCTGCAACATGCTAGGTTGGTTTCCCACTCGGATGCCCCGAGACCGCCCCGTTTTGGTTAGGTGCTGTTCGCCCCTTTCCCTCCCTGTTCCCGGCTCCGGATCGTCTGCAGGTTTCAGGGTCGGGGCAGGGTTTAGTTGGGGCAGAGACTCTGGCGTTCATTTTCTGACAAATGAACAAACAAAGCATTAGACAATTGGCCATGTCTTACAGAGTATTTATGTTGCGATATTCTACATTTTAAATCTTTAGATGTTTGCCCGACATAGAACTTATTACATTCCTTACAAGGTATTTTATAAATGACGCAATTATCACTACAATATCAGATGGGCCATCTATCTGTATCAGATGGGCCATTGGGCTACATCGGATGGGCCAATTGGGTGCATCTGATGGGCCAATGGGCCGTCTGCGTTGTCCAAGTATTGTACCTCACCTCACTTCACCACTCTCTCCTGCCTATTTATACCCATCACTCGATCTGTAAAATCATTCCTTCTGAAGATGTATTTAATATACGAAAGTACCTAAGGAAATTTCCTGTTTCATTTTCCTCCGCGGTCTGACATTGTCATATATATATATATATATATATAAAACTTACTCTTTCCAGTTAATGAGCAGCTATGTGGTCTTCACATTGTAAGGTTATTGACATTCATTGAAGGGAAGATCCTACACCAAGTTCCATACACTGCAGAACTGTCCTTTGAGTGTGGAGCATACATTGCAAAATTAGATAATGAGCTCAAGGTACGTGTAACTGTTTAGGCTGTTACTTTCTTATCTGCAAAACTTTTGTATTTGCTTATAATTCTTACTAAGTTTAAAATTAATATCGTTCATATGAAGAATATAAAACGGTTACATCTAGATCACTAATCATACCTCTGCTCATTTCCTTTTATAGTTCCTACATATTATTTATGTTCTGCTCTCACTGCCTTTAATTTTGTTTTGAATTGTTTTGATAAGGATATATAGGCCAAGGCCTAAACATTGTCAGCTTTGGCTGACCGATTAGGTGAAATTTTCAGTTCTTCTCACTCCCGTTAAATGAGACCCCCCCATTTTCAGATTATTTATTTTCACTATAAATCTTAAATAACTGGAAAATTATTCTTGACTTATATTACCTTGCACTATATACCTTGCACATCTTAAAGCCACAGCATTTCTAGCAAGGATAAAAAGAACAATTAGAGCTAACACAATGTACATGATGTATGGTAACCATAATACAACAGATGCAATGACAAGATATTTGGGACGGTATCAGAATTTTGTCCAGTTATGAACCATTATTGTATTGAGAGAACATAACAAAAGATCAAAGGTACACATGTACTGCATCAGGCATGAGCATGGGAAAATAGGCAAATAGATTCCTGAAAATAGGAAATGTCAACATTGGGGAGAAAGGTGAAGAGCAGGGGTGCCATAGGCACAATTAGAGAGAACTGTATAAACATCAGAGGTCCACTGTTGTTCAACATACTCCCAGCGAGCATAAGAAATATTGCTGGAACAACAGTGGACATCTTCAAGAGGAAACTAGATAGTTTCCTCCAAGGAGTGCTGGACCAACCGGGCTGCGGTGGGTATGTGGGCCTGCGGGCCGCTGCACGCAACAGCCTAGTGGACCAAACTCACACAAGTCATGCCTGGCTTCGGGCCGGGCTTGAGGAGTAGAAGAACTCCCAGAACCCCATCAACCAGGTATCAACCAGGTAAAAGCCTGACAGACGACTTAAACTTTATCAATGTACAGTTATAAATCATATCAGATTACCATCATGATTTAACAAACCATAAGTTGTAAAACATCACACGTAATCTCATTGAAGCTAACATAAGACTTAAATGCTAATCATAAATGCTCATCAAGACCTGTGCTGGAATATAGTGAAAATAAATGATCTGAAAATGGGGTCTCATTTAAGGGGAGTGAGTAGAACTAAAAATTGCACCTAATCAGTCAGCCAGAACTGACAATGTAGCTATGAAGGAGTGATGATTAATTGCAATGATTGGCTTTGTAAGTAAATAACTGAATGTACATATTGAATTCTGCAGCATATTTTCAAAGTGCTGTTTTTAAAATCTTAAATACTTTGTAATTAAGACTGTCCCTAAGGCCATCCTGTCACCTCCAGGGAGGTTTTAAATCTAGCCTACCAGCACAGTACTTGTTATTTTCACATCAAGCATGTGAACAATGATCTCAGAATTGGAGTAGCTTTGATGTTTGATCTATGATGATACACTTTAGATTTACCAAGAAAATAGTTGTTTAATGGTGAAGCAAACTAGTCTATTAAAACAAATCATTGTTTAAATTGAGTCTTTGTTTTGAAGAAGTTTTATTTATTGTAAATTTAGACAAACAATATATCATAACAGTTATCATTTTCAGGATTTTCCTAATGAGGACTTAAAGTTAAGAAAATTTCTTTGGATGCTGGACAGCATCCCAGAATTGTCTAAATATGTTTATGCTGTAAAGGACGAGAAGTGCATTCAGCTGGTCCAGGAAATCTTAGAGGCATGGAAACTGAACGTAATGCCAGAAATTCCAGGGCTTGAGAAAGGTGAGGTTTATCTTGAGATATAGAGAGAGATATATTCACAATTTAGGACTCATTATTTGCCTGGCATTACTGTTTTGATTGAATTGAGCCCTGGGGACATCAACGTGATACATGTTACTTGAATAGTGTCTGTGAGTTCTGTTGCCAAAACAAAGTCTATGATTTTACATATTTCAGGTAATAAAGGGAGCATCTGTCTGGTAGTCATGTTGTGCCTCACTCTTTAGTAGTTTATTATTGAAGGAGGGAATTGTAGAAAGGCTAAGTGAGAGCGGTGCATACTGTGATATTAGGAAATAGAGTACACAGACCAACCATATTTCTTCTGTGTTAAAGAAACTGGATGTACTGCATGGGGTCAAGTACATTATTCTCTTAAGTTTTGTTCAACAACTTGATAAGACTGTAAATAGAAATCCATTTTTAGTGGTGAGTTCTCCATGATAGAGCTATGTCATGTGCAACACTCCTCAGATATGCAAGTTTCTATGGAGAGCCCCTTCAGCTCCCGGGATCTGAAGGGCTCTCAACAATTAAGAAAATGTGTTCAGCATGGGAAGAATTGCAAACCTTTGCTGAAACGACTCGCTCAAATCAAGCTGCAGTAGGTCATTGCCTTAACCTATTCAATGACACTGTGATGCATCATTACAGACAAATGTTAAAATGAAGGGAAAAACAAATGTATCTTGACAAATTTATAGTGAGACAAACACGCACTGAACCACAACCAGGTCCTAGTGGTATTCAGGCAAAATGTAGGAGAGAGAGTACCCCAGAGAAAACATCACTGCCTGATGTGATAATGGAAGGGGACTTCCCTTCCAAACAGTAACAACTCTCCTCCTCCCCCCTCATCACCATCTTCCATACGCCATCAAGAACCCTCCATAATGGTAAGTGAAACTTTGGTACTGTATTGTAGTTAGAAAAAACATTGTATTCAGTATAAATTATATTTGTATGTTAATATTTTGGAAGGTGGGGAACAGATTAATTCAAATCCCTTTATTTCTTATGGGAAAAATCGCTTCGACTTACGATATTTCAACTTACGATCCGTCTCTGGGAACGGATTAGTATCGTAAGTTGAGGCCCCAGTGTAATTACATAAGTGTAGTTACAGGATGAGAGCTACGCTCGTGGTGTCCCGTCTTCCCAGCACTCTTTGTCATATAACGCTTTGAAACTACTGACGGTCTTGGCCTCCACCACCTTCTCCCGTAACTTGTTCCAACCGTCTACCACTCTGTTTGCGAAAGTGAATTTTCTTATATTTCTTTGGCATCTGTGTTTAGCTAGTTTATATCTATGACCTCTTGTTCTTAAAGTTCCAGGTCTCAGGAAATCTTCCCTATCGATTTTATCAATTCCTGTTACTATTTTGTATGTAGTGATCATATCACCTCTTTTTCTCTTGTCTTCTAGTTTTGGCATATTTAATGCCTCTAACCTCTCCTCGTAGCTCTTGCCCTTCAGTTCTGGGAGCCACTTAGGAGCATGTCTTTGCACCTTTTCCAGTTTGTTGATGTGCTTCTTAACACTTTCGCTCACCCCGCGCGCCACCCCTCGACAGGGCGATATGGGCCCCAGCGTGTCACGGAAGCGCGCGTTAATTCCGAAAAGTGTATACTCTCTTCAACTTTGTCACCTCAATTCTCCTTCTACGAGAATAAATTTGGTATCATTGTGTTCGCAATAAAATTCTCTACAGCACTAAATGCATATAAACTCCAAAAGCCCGGCTAATTACCCGCAGCAAACAGAGAAAGTGCGAACGAGTTACCCGGGAGCGCGCAAACGGGATAAAATGTTTTCACTATTTTCACTCTGGTCACCTCAATTTTTGTCCTAGGTCTTTCATTTTGGTCTCAATGGGTTCGTAATAAAATTCTCTAGAGGAACATTAGCATATAAAAAAAAACACCTGGTCACGCTCCAACCGCCGACGAGTTGAAGACGGGCCACGCGTTAGCCGTGAGTGAGCGCTCAGAGGCCTTCCTACTACACTCCCAATTCCCACCCTTTTCAAGCCTTTCTTTCGCAATTTTCTTCCTGGAAGGGCCTTGTTCATGATTACTATCCATCGTGGAGTAAGCGTAGATAGTTTCTAAAGCCGCAGTAAGAAATATAGCCACGGAAAATAGCCGAAATGTTCACACGTTTGAGATGCGAGGGGAGACGACATTGGTCACAACAGTGGAGCAAAGACAATGGGCCCACGGCGTGTGCCAAGCCGCCTGAGGGCCACGAGGCTCAACAAAGGAAATGGGAAGACATCGGCGCACATTTTAAAACCAGTCCCCAAAAAATCGGATACAAACCTGATTTTTGGCGAATTTTTAAAGTGAATGACGCAATGCTGCGTCATCCCCGGCATTACCGCCAGTAAACGGATGACGCAATGCTGCGTCATCCCCGAGCGAAAGTGTTAAGATTTGGGCACCACACAACTGCTGCATATTCTAGCTTTGGCCTCACAAAAGTTGTGAACAATTTCTTTAGTATATCGCCATCTATGTATTTAAAAGCAATTCTGAAGTTAGAAAGCGTGGCATAGGCTCCTTGCACAATATTCTTTATGTGGTCCTCAGGTGATAGTTTTCTATCTAGAACCACCCCTAGATCTCTTTCTTTATCAGAATTCTTTAAAGATTTCTCACATAATATATAGGTTGTGTGGGGTCTATGTTTTCCTATTCCACATTCCATAACATGGCATTTATTAACATTAAATTCCATTTGCCAAGTGGCGCTCCATGTACTTATTTTGTTCCAGGTCTTCTTGAAGGGCATGACAATCATCTAAGTTTCTTATCCTTCCTATTATCTTAGCATCATCAGCAAACATGTTCATATAATTCTGTATACCAACTGGTAGATCATTTATGTAGACAGTAAACATCACTGGTGCAAGAACTGAACCCTGTGGTACTCCACTTCTGACATTTCTCCAGTCCGATACATTGCCTCTGATCACAGCCCTCATTTTTCTATCAGTCAGAAAATTTTTCATCCATGTTAGAAGCGTACCTGTCACTCCTCCAATATTTTCCAGTTTCCAGAACAACCTCTTATGTGGAACTCTGTCGAAAGCCTTTTTTAGGTCCAGATAGATGCAGTCAACCCAACCATCTCTTTCCTGTAATATCTCTGTTGCTCGATCATAGAAACTGAGTAAATTCGATACACAGGATCTTCCAGATCGAAAACCATACTGTCTGTCTGATATTATATCATTTCTCTCCAGGTGTTCTACCCATTTAGATTTAATTATTTTTTCCAATATTTTGACTATTACACTTGTCAATGATACTTGTCTATAATTAAGGGGGTCTTCCCTGCTTCCACTTTTGTAGACTGGGGGGTTCAGGGGCTGACGGGGTGGGCTTCTTCCCCTGCACTTCCTCATGTCATTTTAGTGGGAGCGTTGGACATGGTCGATCAGCCCCCATCCTTCTGGGGTTCCCGTCTGCTCTATGCAGACACGGGCCTGGCGAATCTGCAGTTCTTCTGGACTTCTTCAGTCTGTGCCCTGGATTCTATGCCCTCATCGGAGGACTGTTGTCTCCGGTCCAGCTTCTGATTGGGCCGGGTGCCTGGATAGTGGCCCTGGACCTCCAGGTCAATTCTTGGCACGTTCTTCTCTAGTTTTCCGGTACTGGCACAGTTGGTGGTGGGGTTTCAGGCTTGCCGCTTTTGATTGCCTTCCCTAGTTTGTAATTGGCACTTAGTGTATTTACGCATCCTTACCGGATCTTGGTGCCCTGTCTGAGTCTGCATGGGATTCGGTGTCTGGCCTACCTCAACGACTGGCTGGTGTGGGCTCCCAGTCAGTCCGCCTGTCTGCTCGCCAGGTGTGTGGTTCTTTCCAGATCGCCGGGTTTGGTTTCCTGGTGATCTGGAGGTCATTGCATCTGTTTCCGTCCCGGGTTCGGATCTGGCTAGGTCTTGTTTAGGGCTCTTGGGCTGCTCCTTGTCCTTCCATCCGGAAGTGTTGCTGCGGCTGTGGTCCCGCCTTCAGCTGTTCATGAGGGGGTCCCGGGTTGCTCGGTGGTTACTCAAGCAGTTGTACGGGAGTCTGAACTTCGACGTGCTGGTCTGCCCGCAGGATCGGGTTTGGCTTTGGCGTCTGTTTGATTCCTTTGCAGACTCCCCTTCCGCCTCTCTTGCAATCGTTGGGTTTGTTCCTCCGGGGATCTTGTGTTGATGTTGCGTCACCAGCTCCTCTTTGGGGTTTTTGGGGTTCTGTGCCTTGGCACCTCCCCGAGCCTTCGCTCGATGTGTTCACGGACGGGTCATCTCTCGGCTGGGGCTTTGTGACCAGTGCTCACCAGGTCGGCCGGGGATGGTGGGGTCTGTCTGTCTGTCGGGCTCACAGCACAGTTCGGGAGTTCGTGGCTGTCTGGTTTGCGCTTCAGAGGGTTCGGGTCACTCGGTGCTCTACCATTCAGCTCCATTCGGACTGTTCTCTGGCGGTTCTTTGCCGGAGTCACGGGGTTTCTCTTAGGTGTTTGCCTTTGTGGTTGGTCTCTTCGAGTGGCTCATTTACTGGATTCTAGGGGTTTGGCTAACCGTGAGGTTCATGTTCGGGGTGTGTCCTACGTCCTGGCGGACAACCTGTCTAGGTTCATTCCTCTGTTAGCGGATTGGCGTTTCGTTGGCTCTGCCGGACGTATGGACTCCTGGCCATGGACGTCTTCGAGTCGGTGTGGTCTAGGCGTTGCCCATTCTATGTGGCGCCCTTACCCGCCTGCGAGGCGTTCACGGTGGATGCCTTTCAGCAGGACTGGTCGAGGTGGGGGTACCTGTTCCTCTTCTCCCGGTTCAGCTGTTGCTTTGGGTTCTGGCTCGGTTAGAGCCCATTCCCAAGAGAATAGTTCTCATGGTCCCTTGGTGGCCGTCCCAGCTTTTTCAGACGATGCTTGATAGGTGTCCGAACCCGGGGCGCTTTCCCGCTGCTCCGTCTCTTTCGGCAGGTCGGACCGGTCCTGTACGTGACTGGTTCTGTCTTCTCCTCGGCTCTTCGCGTCTGGTATTTTGACATGGGTATCACCATCTCTGTGGTGATCAGGTGGCGTTGTTGATGGTGTCCCAGCTGCGAGCTTTGTCTTGGCGACAGTATGATGTTCCTGGTGTTTCTATGCACCTTTTTCTTGCTCTTCGTAGGTCGTCTTCTCTTTTGCATCGGGTTGTCTTGTCCTTTCTTGGGTTTTCAGGATTACAGTTATTTGATGTTTCTTACTGTCACCTCGCTTTGTGCGGTGCTGGCGGAGCCGCTCCAGCTTGCGTTCGGGGTGGACGTCACATCTGCCCCGTTCCATTCGCTTTCTCGTGTTTTGTTTCACCTCCAGCCAGCTCATGTGTCGCCTAAGCCGTCCTGGTCCTTGATCAGGGTGCCCTCTTATCTTCTCCTCAGTTTGTGGTAGCCCTTTCGGTTCAGGTTATTGCTTTTTGGTATTGGTACTATATACTGGTACTGGCTTGTACGTTTGCAGCCTTTCTCCGTTCTTCTGGCGACGGTCGAGATGGCTACTTACTGGGGGGGGGTCCTTGGGTTATTGATTCTTGATTGGTTCGGCCTGGGGTGCGTCCTGTGTTGTCCGGTTGCGCTTTTTTGCCGTTACCTGCGTACCGTGTCTGGGGATGTGCTTTGGGTTGATATGGTTCTCCTCGTTCCCATTTTCAGGGCTCAAGTCTGCCAGGTTGTTCGCAGAGTTTTTAGGTTTTCCAGCATGCGGTCTATCCTTGCTCCCGTGCTGTTCGGACGTTTGCAGCTTTCACTGCTGTGTTGGTGACGTCTAGGGCTCATTTTAGGTGCGTGGATTTGAGGGTCGCACAGGTTCCTGGCCGCCCATTCTTTATGCACGCGTCTGCTCCTGTGCGTTCTTGTTGCCTTGGGTCGCAGGTTGCAGCCTGTTGTCTTGGCTTCGCGTTGCGGAGTTTGTGGCGGCCGCCTCCCGGGTCAGCCCTTTCTTTTCCTTCTCTTTGGGTATGAAGCTCCAGGGAGCCATAGGGGCTCCCCACAGAAAACCAGCATTGAATGTAATGAAACGCCATTTTCTGGGTGAGCCCCGGAGGCTCCCTGGCAACCCTCCCTCCCACCGGTCGGCGGTTTTTTCGCGTTGGTTGAAGCTTAGCTTCCGAAGTGAAGCTTGGTACCCGGCGCGTTAGGTCCGGTGCTCCCCCCTTCCCTTCTCGGGGCGGGGAGGGCTGCGCGGACGATCGGCGCGGCAGTAAAGTGTGATGTTTGCTTGTTTCCTTGGGATTGTAGGGAGTTTCTACCTCTGTTCGGTTTTTTGTTTTAATTTTTTACTATGTGGGGTTTGTTTTCTTATGCCTACCTTTCTGGGTGCCTGACCCCGGTTGATGGCAGATAAGGAAAACCCCAACCACAAGGGGGTTTTCCAGGGCCATTGCTCCCTGAAACCTCTCTGAAGGGGCCAGGTTTTGGCACTGGTCCCTGGTAGGTCTGAACTCCTGAGCTAATGTCCTGGTCTAATATAACACACATTAGCCCGATAAGCTCCAGGGAGCCTCCGGGGCTCACCCAGAAAATGGCGTTTCATTACATTCAATGCTGGTTTTTTGTTTCTTGGGAAGGGTAGGTTGGGCAGACTTGAACATGGGAGGTGGTCTGTTCTTGGGATGTGACTGAGCATTTTGTATAAATCGATGTGTTCGATGAAAGGATTGAGGTACTGGGTAAGACTGACTAATGAGCCTTAAAAATTAGGTTTGCTTGGCTCTTCCCTCTATTGTTTAAAACATTATAAGTTTTCAAGTGACTTTGGTGGTGGCATTAACTGCAGAGCTATTAGACTTTAGGTTACAACAGGGTCTGGCACCTGATTAAAATATGGTGGTCTGCCTATTACATTTTGGCTATTGTTACAGTATTTTTTATTTCTATGCCAGTTACTCCTTGGATGATGATAATAATAGTTGCTACTACTTGCTGCTGTGTAGGGCTGCATATATTGAATGCTAAGATCTCATACATACTAAATTTAAATTTAGCATACTAAAACTATTTTGCTTTTAATCCCGACTGCAAGTGCATGCAGCATCACCAATGTGCATATGACAGACGCTTCACAAAGCTGTCGGATTCCAGCAGAGAAAATATGGGAGCAAGCGTACAGGGCCTGGGAGCACGGTCGAGAAAGAGTCCTTGATGGTCTCCTCTCAGACTAGCCTCACCAGGTCCTGATACACGTTGGTTGTCGGAATCTCCTCAATGCTTGAAATACTTTAAGGGACTCCTAGGATCCTCTATCACATTTATAGATTAGTGAATAATAGGCAACTCGGTATTGAAGACACCTGGGGCTTAAGGCTTAAGTAATTGCTGGCAGTATTCAGAAATGATTCAACTTAAACACTGCATAATGCTTAACAGTAGTTATTTACAAACTTAACCATTAATACAATGGGTACTTGATTTACTCTAGATTGGCATCAGCAATGCTATGGTCACATTAGCGATACTGGTGACGTCTGATTAATCGATTCCAATCCACTCGTGGACAAAACCCAACTTAACACGATTGACAGCCAATCACTAACACGGCATACCTAAAGTGCCGATGTGCAAAGGGTCACGGGATTTCCAAAAAGGATACTCGGGTAATAATCATGCACAATAATCAACAATAGGACAGACAATAATCATGCACAACTTATGTTACACAATAACTAAATGTGTGGTGTATGTGAAGCTCACATTCACAGACGAGTGTAATGTTGTGATACAGCCCGTCCTCCAAAATGGGCAGGTAAATGTAAGAGCCCCATAAGTACAATTATGTACTATGTATGGAAGTCAGGAATTGTACTTATTTACACTTAGTATTAAATCGTACTGTCAAATATATTGTGAATATTTGAGTTTACCTGAAAAGCTGAATAAAAAACCACAACCCTCACCTAACCGTCTTAGTTTTTGAAGATAAGCATTTTATTGCTTCTTAATTACAATTACTATTTAACCTATAGCTATATTGATATTACAGTTTTATAAAACAAATAAAACAAAACTAAAATATTTCAGTAAATTGTAAAGTAACTCAGGATATTTTCAAATTTTGTATAAAATCTCTATTGTACCGGTATAATAAAACTGAAAATGAAATTGCTGATATTTAAAACTTGTGTATAACAAACTGAACTTCATTCTAAAATTCTGAGTGTCTTAACAGAAAACGAGGAGAATTAAATTCCGCGCGTTCCGCGAGCGCTTTGTCATGGGTTCGTATCCTGGCCGGGGAGGATTTAGTCGGCGCAAATCCTTAACTGTAGCCTCTGTTTAACTCAACAGTAAAATGGGTACTTGGTTGTAACAACAATTCTTCGTGGGGGTCGTATTCCAGGGACCTGCCCGAAACGCTACGCGTACTAGTGGCTGTACAAGAGTTTAGTTTAGTTCATTTATTATGCACCCCATACCCATCTTGTGGGCAGTAGTGGAAAGGGTTACAGAGGCACACAATGGGCTCAGGGACTAAACCCCACAATTCATTTAGCTAAGCAAGTTGCAATCTTGATGAGCTAGTTACAAAATTCAATATTGTATTGAATATTGGCTGTACAAGAATGTAACAACTCTTGTATATATCTAAAAAAAAATGCAAAAAATAAATAAAAAAATGGGGAGGTAAATGTAACAGCCCCATAAATGCAATTATGTACTATGTATGATAGTCATGAAATGTACTTATTACACTTAGTACTAAAACGTACTGTCAATTTGGAGGATGGGTTGTGTGATACCCCACAGATAAACACACACATGCCATCAGGTGTCTCGGTCTCCACCTATACCTGTGTCAGGTGTGGAGACGGTGAGAACTGTGGTTGACCACTAAGATCTACACACAGAAAGACACTTAATAGAGAAACAAGATCTTGTACTTACAGGTAAGCTACCTCTCATATTCACTCACTCATGCTCATTCATGCAAGACCTCGTAGATGGCCTGACAGCTGGTCTCGCTCGTTATGACGTAAGAACACTACAGGATGACAGGCTTTCCCGACACTACCTTACGTGACATGGCGGGGTACTCGCAGGAGGGCATGCTGAATGTCTATAACAGACACAGATGCCTCTGATTGCACTGGCATGTAAGTAAGAGTGTTACAAGTAGTGACATCACGTAGTACAGTAGTACAGTGAGCAGAACAAGTGGCAGCTGACAACGGCTGGCTACGTGCTCTGGACTGAGTGGCAGCAGCAGCAGCTACGGTTATATTGTACCATGCAGGTACACTGTAGTAAAGTCACACACAGATTACTTAGGCGGCGGAAGTTAGTTCGCTCTTGACCACTGAGTTACTCACAGACCATCTCGATCTCACAGATGTCGCCTGATACCTGTCTGTTTCACTCTGGTGATTCACAAACTTCTGTCACTCTCAAAAGATCCTAAACAATATAGTCATGGACACGATTCTGGCCGAGTTCTGGTATATTAAGCAGAACACAGAGTTTAACTTGACAGTGAGGGACGGGTGGTGTGTTCTACTGGCCGATAGATTAGTATCTATTGTCTACCACGTACAACGTCCCCAACAAGAATAATGTTGCAAGGGTTTGCACACTTCCTCAGGGCACATCCTACAGGCCTACAAACTGACCAATGGTGTTGAAAAGCAGGTGCCGGAACCAATGATATTGATCTTTACATAATGGGTAGAAGAGTAACGTCACGACTATGTCACTGTTCTTCATAACGACAGTTGAGGCTGACCCCAGAGATCATGCTTATCTCTTGCCTCTCTGGCGTCCCCTGCTCTTTCCACGCCTGCACCTTCAAGCTGTGTACTTCCTGACTCACATTTGCTATGGTGCAATTGCTTAATTTTCCTTTATCTACTTTCTGCCTAGACATACAGTGGCCTCCGTATGATTGACGTATTCCTGAATATGTGGGCATCCTAATGACATTCCCCATGATAGTTTTCCATCCAGGGGTAAGAGAGATAGGATTTGTGCACTGTGCACTGCAATGAGCCATTCAAGTCAGCTGTTGGAGAATCTTGAGAGACCATATTCTCACAGTATTATTCATTATAATATGTGCTTATCATAGCTTTTATTTGATTTGCAAGTACTGTACAGTCATAGATAATGCATATAATTAAATTATAATTAAATATTACTACTTTATTTGAGAATGCTAATAAAAACAAAGGATATTCATAGAATACTGATGTGATTCTTTTTATTACTAGGTGTTCTCCACGGAGACTTCAATGAACAAAACATTATTGTAAATGCAAAGCCTTGTGAACCCATCACCTTCCATATTGATGGTCTTCTTGACTTTGGAGACATGCAATACTCATGTTATTTATTTGAGATTGCCATTGGTATCATGTACCAAATGGTTGATGTCAAATGCATGCCACCAAGTGATGCAGGAGGATATATGTTGGCTGGTTATCTTACACAGAGAAGTCTGTCTGAGACTGAATGGAACATTTTGAAGGTAAGCTATCTTGTCAGTACTTTCATGCTTTTGTATAAATGTATTCTTACCATGAACTTACATCCATCTTAAATTAAAACACACCACCATCATGGTAAAAGGCTTCTACCTGAATTTACCTGAACCCGCGTCCAACAGCCTGGTTGATCAGTCCAGCAACCAGGAGGCCTGGTCGACGACCGGGCCGCGGGGACGCTAAGCCCCGGAAGCACCTCAAGGTAACCTCAAGGTAAGGCTACCACAATGAGGACAGGAAGCCAGTGGTTTGTCAAAGGTCCTGCCATGTACAAAGATAATTTTATCCAGCTGGATCTTGAATTGAAGCAATGTTTCGACAATTGAAAATGCTCCTCTGTCCTACATTGTGGCTTGTTGAGCTTGAAGCCAATGCTCCATGTATGTGTTACATCTAACCTTTTAAAGTAGTGGTCTGGATTAGTATCCTCCAAATTGTTAAGTAATTTAAAAGTGTCATTGAGATCAGCCTTGTCATGCCTAGTTTTTAATGTTGTTAACACCTGCTCTGAACCTTCTCCTTGAGAGGACACCTTCTTGTCACGGAAGGTGACAGATATGCATTGGTAACGCCTGCAGAACTCAGACCATGATGGGCCCAGCCTCTTTTGAGTATAAGTCTGTGTCTGCTTATTTGTTGCAGTATGAGGTCTCGGGTTTATCCTGACTGACTGACAACCCTCTCTTTCTTGGGGGTTTGGCAGAGGTTCAGTTGGACCACACACACGAGTGGTCGGGGATAAGTTTCATCTTTCAGGTGTTCCTGGGTGATGCTTCTTGTGCTCCACTCGTGAACTACATGTTTGCTCTGGCACTCCCCAATGATGTGGGAAAGTGGCATGAGCAGCAGTCTGCACTATCCAGGACCATTACTGTGGAGGACCACAGGGCTCATTCACACTTGGCAGCAGTCTTAATGTTTGTATCTTTATGGAGAAGCACTCTGAACAACTCCATGAGGATGTAGCCTCACTGGGTTTTGCTCCAGGTGTGGACGCCTTCGCAGACTTTCTCAAGATGCAAGCCCCTCTCCTGTGGGAAGCGGTGGCAGCATTTTATTCGACCCACCTTGCATGACAACAGGCCATGTTGGCTCATTCACACGATTCGGATTGGTCTCTTACCCTTTTGTCTGCCTTCCCTATTCATCTCTCCTCTTTCCTGAGGATGTTGTTGCACAGGTTTTATCTGCAGTGGCTTTCTCTTTGCTGCTCTATTGATCATGTATTGTGTTGTATTGGTTCTGTCCCCATTTAGAGATGGTTGGGTATCTTCAGGTAGGTTTGGTTCTTTGACCATTGCACTTCCTGAAGTGGTTTCCTCCTCTGCTCGTGTCACAAACACACATCGCAGAAGCATGGTTCTGGCCATGGTTCTTATCGACTTGCTATCCAGGCTGGTATGAATATCGTTAGACTTTGGCATCAGTCAGTGTGAATGGAGTTCTAGGCCTATCGGGGACCATGGCCAGAACCTGGCCCTCCTCAGAGAGGCACGAGGAGCAATGGCCTATCGAAATGCACATGTGATTTGGAGTATTCTATATCTGCCATCGACCAGGACAGGGGCCCAGAATGGTAAGCGCCTCAAAACAAGCCCCTATTCTGGTTAAAACGACTAAAATAGACAAACTAGTTAACAGAACTCCCCAAATGAAAACGAGCAAACAAGCATGGCATCACACGAGCCGTGCCACATGTCTGCGCAGCTTTCCCCTCCCTGGAAAGTGGAAGGGGGAGCTCCCAGACCCCTATGCTAGCGATCCACCCACCAGTTCTTCGGTTGATGTGCTTGGCTATGGTCGTGTGGCTCCAGACTCCGGGGGTCCCGGGTGGGTTCTTTCCGGAGGGGTCGTGCCAGGGCTCGGGGGTTCTGCTCGTCAGGGTATGCCACAGGTGCCAGTTTCAGAACCGGCACCGCCTTCAGAACTGTCTGCGGGGTGTTCGCTCTGTGCGCTGGTCGGGTTCTCTTAAGGGGTGTTGGCCCTTTGGTGGTTCACTTCATTAACGGGGTATTGGGGAGGTAGAGGCTTGCTCTGTTCACTCACACCTGGTCTCATGATTCGTGGGCTTTTCGGGTCATTTATTGTAGTCTGCGGTGATGTTGGGTGGCTTCTCCAACCTCTTATCACGATGGCCCCATGGTGGCCATGCCAGCCCTGAACCCCCACTGGCGGGGCAGGCCTCTTTTCCTGTGCTCTGTCGGGTCATCTTAGAGTGGGTGCGCTTGAGCGTGGTCGAAACGATGCCATCTCTCAGGTGGGTTTCCTGCCTGTTTCCAGTTCCGAAATGGGATTGTGCGGCATTGTGGTTCATTCTGGATTTGTCCCATCTGATCCCCTGGGTTTCTTGCCCCTCCTTTCGGACGACCACTCTGTCCCGGGTTCGGCTTCTGTTGGAGCTGGGCGCTAGGATGGTGACCCTGGACCTCAAGGACACTTATTGGCACGTCCTGATTCATCTGGGGTTCAGGGACTGGCTCGGTTTTGTTGTGGGGTGTCAGAGTTGCCGCTTTCCTTGTCTCCCTCTCAGGTTGAACCTGGCACCTCGCATGTTCACACGCTTTTCCAGCCATAGTGGCCCATCTGCATCTTTTAGGTGTTCGGGTGTTGGCTTACCTCGACGACTGCCTGGTCTGGGCTCCCAGTTGGTCCGCTTGTCTGCTCGTCAGGGGTTTGGTGCTTTCCCAGCTAGCCGGTTTCAGGTTCCTGGTGAACTGGCGGAAGTCCCATCTGGTCCCCATCCCAGGTTCGCAACTGGCCGGGTCTTGTGTGTGACTCTCTGACTGCTTCCTTGTCTCTCCGTCCGGAGTCTCTCCATCGGCTGCGGTCCCACATGTGCTTGTTTCTGGGGGGCTCCCAAGTCACCCGGCAGTTGCTTGAGAGTTTGTGCGAGAGCCTGAACTTTTTGATTATGGTCTACCCACCGGGTTGGGTTTGGCTTCGTCGGCTGTTCTTGACGATGACAAAATGTAACATAAGGCATGACGACAAAATGTCCTACCTAATATTTTGAATGTGATCACAAACAAAAAGGGTAAAATGGACTAATTATTTTCCAATACTGGTGTCTGTAAAATGATGAAGCTGTTATGGCCTTCTAGCGTCCGTATCAGCACGGATGACACATTGATGAGGCGGTAATTCAACAGATTTCCAGACACTATCTCTGAGAAGAATGGCGCTCCTCTTCGAGAGTTCTTTCCTTTCCACTTGCTTGTACATGCACAATAGCATGGAGTGTGGGAACGGAGTAAAAATCTATAATTTGCTCAACTATCCGAGATAATAGAGACAAGATTTATCATAAAGGAGATAACATCAATTAAATTCTCGCTATGTAAAAATTAATATGGAACGAAAGTTCAGATAGACGAAAATGCATAAGGGAAAATTCATTCCTCCATGAATGCCCTGTAATAACAGTTTGTAACTGTTAATAAATAAATAAATAATGTATAAAGTGATCTCAGCAATAATGCTATATTGCTTGATCAATGGTGAATGTATTATCAGCTAATAATTCTTGTTAAAGAATGCTGAAATAAAGGAGAATTTAACTCTGTTCGTGTAAATGTAGATGCTTTTCCCCCAGTCGTGTGGGCTGACGCAACACGGCCATAAATACTTGGAAACTTTTGGTATACTTACTACTCGGTATAATATGAATTAATGTTATTACACTACTGGTTAGTAGTATTAGTAAAATATAATGGTTAGTACAAGAATGGCTTCTTAAAGTACTAAGTGTTAATAATTAAGTATTAGTTGATTATGGCACCTAGTACAGGAAATACAAGCTATTGCACTAGGGATTAGTAATTAGTGTTGGAAATTTTCAACACCACTTGTGGGCTTCGTCTTGGTGGCAGTATGATGTTTCCTAGCAGTCCTTTCGTTTCTCTCTGTCTCTTCATCGCTTTCTGTTCAGATCATTTTGTCCTTTCTCTCCTGGCTATTTCAGGACTGTCATCTTATGCCAAATACTGTCACCTCGTATCGTGCGCCATTGGGAGAGCCGCTGCAGCTTACTTTCGGTATTGATGTTACGTTGGCACCGTTTCACAAGCTGTCTCAAGCTTTGTTTCACCTCCAGCCTGCTCATGCGCCACCTGAGCAGTCCTGGTCTTTGGACAGAGTGCTCTCGTATTTGTCTTCGCCTCAGTTTGTGGTGGCCCCTTCGGTTCAGGATTGTTTTTCCAACGCTCTTTTCTTGTTGGCCTTGGCCTCTGGGAATCAGGTTGGGGAGCTTCATGCTCTCCTCCGATTCAGGGGTTTCTACTCTTTTGGTGGTGGCGATAGGCTTGTTTGTTTGCAGCCGTCTCCTTTTCTGGCTAAGAATAAGACTGCTTGAATGCTTTTCAGAGGAGTCCTAGGGGATTGATGCTTGGTTTGTCAAGCCGGGAGGTGCATCATGTGTTGTGTCCGGTTGCGGCTCTCCGCCGTTATTTGTGCGCTATGGCCTCTGTGGCCAGGGATGCACTTTGGATTGATCCGGTCTTCCTTCTTCCCTGTTCATGGATTCGAGTCTCTCAGGTCGTCCACAGGGTTATTCGGTCCAATCAGCCTGCGGTCTATCCCCATGCTCATGACGTTCGTAAGCTTGCTGCGCTTGCTGCCGTCTTTGGTAACACGTCCTGAGCTGACATTCGGGTGTGGGGTTTTTGGTGGTCAAACAGGGTCCTGACTGTACACTACCTCGTTAATGTTCCTGGGCCTAGTAGGACCTGTGTCGCTTTGGGTTGGCGGTTGTAGCCTGTTGTCTCGACTTCGAGTTGAGGTGCAAGCACCGACTGCCTCCCTGGTAAGTCTATATAGTTTTTATCTTTGGTGAAGGAGCTCTGGTTCGTTTCTCGCAGCCTGCGGTGATGTTGGGTGGCTCCTCCTTCTGGGGGATCGGGGCTGGCAGGGCAGGCCTCTTCTGTGAAGGGGCTCCCCCCCCCCCCCCAGAAAACCAGCATTGAATGTAATGAAATGCCATTTTCTGGATGAGTCCCAGAAGCTCCCCGGCAACCCTCCCTCCCTCCCTCCGGTCGGTGTTTTTTTCCGTGTTTTTGACATTCCAGTCTCAGAACTGGTGGGGGTGGATCACTGCCAAGGGGGTCTGGGGCTCCCTCTTCCCCCTCCCGGGGAGGGGGGAGCTGCGCAGACATGCGGCGCGGCTCATGTGTCATCATGCTCGTTTGCTCGTTTTTCTTTTGGGGAGTTCTGTCCACTCGTTTGTCGATTTTTGTTGTTAACCAGAATAGGGGTTTGTTTTGTGGCGCTTACCTTTCTGGGTGCCTGTCCCGGTCGATGGTAGATTAGAATGCTCCAAATCAATGTGTTTCTATAGGCCATTGCTCCTCGTACCTTTCTGAGGGGGGCCAGGTTCTGGCCATGGACCCCGCCTAGAACTCCATTCACACTGATGCCAAAGTCTAATGATATACATATCAGCCGTTTCCTGTAGCCTAAGGTGGAGCTGGTCTTGTAGGTCAGGCGTCCTTTTCACTGCTTTGAAACTACTGACGGTCTTGGCCTCCACCACCTTCTCACTTATCTTGTTCCAACCGTCTACCACTCTATTTGCGAAGAGTGAAATTTCTTATATTTCTTCGGCATCTGTGTTTAGCTAGTTTAAAGTTATGACCTCTTGTTCTTGAAATTCCAGGTCTCAGGAAGTCTTCCCTGTCGATTTTATCAATGTCCTGTAACTATTTTGTATGTAGTGATCATATCACCTCTTTTTCTTCTGTCTTCTAGTTTTGGCATATTTAATGCTTCTAACCTCTCCTCGTAGCTCTTGCCCTTCAGTTCTGGGAGCCACTTAGTAGCATGTCTTTGCACCTTTTCCAGTTAACTTGATGTGCTTCTTAAGATATGGGCACCACACAACAGCTGCATATTCTAGCTTTGGCCTAACCCTTAAAAGTCATGAACAATTGGAGCTTTAGTATATCGCCATCCATGTACTTAAATGCAATTCTGAAGTTAGAAAGCATAGCATAGGCTCCTTGCACAATATTCTTTATGTGGTCCTCAGGTGATAGTTTTCTATCTAGAACCACTCCTAGATCTCTTTCTTTATCAGAATTCTTTAAAGATTTCTCACATAA
This sequence comes from Procambarus clarkii, assembly GCF_020424385.1. Lineage (NCBI taxonomy): Eukaryota > Metazoa > Arthropoda > Malacostraca > Decapoda > Cambaridae > Procambarus > Procambarus clarkii. The sequence continues at coordinate 14,402,585 of NC_059654.1, read as the reverse complement.
TATATAGGTTGTGCTGGTATAATCTATGTTCTCCTATTCCACATTCCATAACATGACATTTATTAACATTAAATTAGCATTAGACTACAAGCAAACCTCCATATACTTCAAAAATGCACTTCACAATATAAACTGGGAACTTGAACTCAACATACACAGTATAAATTCAATAGCCAATTTCTTATCCTTCCTATTATCTTAGCATCATCAGCAAACACTGTCCTCTCCTCATTAAGCAAATACCAAAGATTAAACAACCCCTGGGTCACAAGTGGCATACTTAAAGCAATTAACAAGAAACACGAATGTGAAAAAACATAGGATTGGTCTAATTACAAAAGAAGAAGTTAAGAGATACACATCAATATTTACCAATATAATACGAAGAGCCAAAACTTCCTTTTCTGGGCGAGTCCCGGAGGCTCCCCGGAGCTATCCAGGCTGAATGGATATGTATAACTTTCTGGCATCAGTCAAAGTGCTAGGAGTTCTTGCCTACCGGGGACCACGAGCCAGAACCTGGCCCCCTCAGAGACGCATGAGGAGCAATGGCCTATAGAAACCCCCTTGTGATTGGGAGCATTCTATGTCTGCCATCGACCGAGACAGGCACCCAGAAAGGTAGGCGCCCCAAAACAAATCCCTATTCTGGTGAAATTATTGCTACCGAAAGCCGAACGAGTGAACAGAACTCCCCAAACAACTGGTAGATCATTTATGTACACAATAAACATCACTGGTGCAAGAACTGAACCCTGTGGTACTCCACTTGTGACATTTCTCCATTCTGATACATTGCCTCTGATTACTGCCCTCATTTTTCTATCAGTCAGAAAATTTTTCATCCATGATAGAAGCTTACCTGTCACCCCTCCAATATTTTCCAGTTTCCAGAACAACCTCTTATGTGGAACTCTGTCGAAAGCCTTTTTTAGGTCCAGATAGATGCAGTCAACCCAACCATCTCTTTCCTGTAATATCTCTGTGGCTCGATCATAGAAACTGAGTAAATTCGATACACAGGATCTTCCAGATCGAAAACCATACTGTCTGTCTGATATTATATCATTTCTCTCTAGGTGTTCTACCCATTTAGTTTTGATTAGTTTTTCCAATACTTTCACTATTACACTTGTCAATGATACAGGTCTATAATTGAGGGGGTCTTCCCTGCTGCCACTTTTGTAGATTGGAACTATGTTAGCCTGTTTCCACCCGTCTGCTACGATTCCTGTACACAGGGATGCCTGAAAGATCAGGTGAAGTGGAATGCTGAGCTCAGATGCACATTCTCTCAGAACCCATGGTGAAACGCCATCTGGGCCAGCTGCTTTGTTCTTACCGAGCTCCTTGAGCATTTTTTCCACTTCGTCTCTAGACACCTCTATGTGTTCTATGTTGTTCTCTGGAATTCTTATTGTATCTGGTTCCCTAAAGATTTCATTTTGTACAAACACACTTTGGAACTTTTCGTTTAGTGTTTCACACATTTCCTTTTCATCTTCCGTGAATCTATTTCCCATTTTCAACCTCTGAATATTATCCTTTACCTGCAATTTGTTGTTTATGAATTTATAGAATAGACCTGGTTCTGTTTTATATTTGTCCGCAATCCCTTTTTCAAAATTTCTTTCTGCCTCTCTCCTCACTGCCGTGTAGTTGTTTCTCGCATCTTTGTATCGCTGGTATGTTTGGGGGTTCGGCCTCTTCCTGTATTGATTCCATTTTTGTGTCTTTCGGTCTCTAGCCCTCTCGCAATTTCTATTGAACCAATCCTGTTTCCTAGTTCTGCATCTCTGTTTTGGTATAAATTTTTTTGTGCCTTATCATATATTTCACAAAACTTGCCATACATCTCATTCACTTCCTTGCCTAGCATCAAGCCTGTCCAATTATACTCACTAAAAAAATTTCTAAGGTCACCATAATGTCCTCTCCTGAAGTCTGGTTTTTCAACTGCTTCAACCTCCTTATTTTCTTCCAGCTTATAACGCATTGCATACTTTATTCCCAAAAAGACATGGTCACTTTTACCCAAGGGAGGAAGGTACTGAATGTCAAATATCTCTTCCTCCTTCCTGGTAAATATCAAATCTAGCATGGAGGGAACGTCCCCTTCCCTCATCCTCGTAGCTTGTTTAACATGTTGATACAAGAATGTTTCCAGGATGAGGTCTACAAATTTACAGGTCCAAAAATCTTCTGTTTTAGCTTCATATGCTTCCCAGTCTATGGATTTCAAGTTGAAGTCACCGACTATCAACAGTCGTGATCTATCGTTATCCGCTCTCGCTATAATCTCTCTCATTATTGTTATAAGACCTTCACGTTTACTATCTAGCTCCTCCTTTGACCATGTGCTGCTTGGCGGTGGACTATATGCATTTATCATCATTAGTTTATCATCCTCATAGTGTCATCATGCTCGTTTGCTCGTTTTTCTTTTGGGGAGTTCTGTCCACTCGTTTGTCGATTTTTGTTGTTAACCAGAATAGGGGTTTGTTTTGTGGCGCTTACCTTTCTGGGTGCCTGTCCCGGTCGATGGTAGATATAGAATGCTCCAAATCACATGTGCATTTCTATAGGCCATTGCTCCTCGTACCTTTCTGAGGGGGGCCAGGTTCTGGCCATGGACCCCGGTAGGCCTAGAACTCCATTCACACTGATGCCAAAGTCTAATGATATACATATCAGCCGTTTCCTGTAGCCTAAGGTGGAGCTGGTAAGTCCCTCCCCCTTTCTTGGGGTCGGGCCTTGTAGGTCAGGCGTCCTTTTCACTGCTTTGGGTCATTGTGGGTTAGTTTATTGAAAATATTTATTATAATCCATTGTCACACACCTCCCCAATTTCCTAATCAGAATCTCCTTAAAGTCTTCTCTATTCTTACTCTATGCAAACTTCCATTTACCCTGAGTTAAATTTGTTATCACATATCTACAATAACCAGCACATTGATCATCACCATTGCAGTTACTACACTGCAAACCTTGCAAAAAACAAACTCCAAAATAACATTAACCTTTCAGTATTCAATCAAAATGTCAGATCACTTGGTACACATTTTGATGACATCACTGCACTACTTGAAGCACTGGGCTATAAACTATCTTTCATTATCTTAAGAGAAACACGACTAAGTAAAGACCTTACTCAACTTTACAACTTAGCCGAATATAAAGCCACTCACAACTGCAGGCCTGACAAACAAGGAGATGGTACATCTATCTATTATCAAGATAACTTTAATTGCACAAGTGTTATTAGCAATAGAGATGACTGCTGTCAATATACCATTGCTCAGTTCTCGGTCAAATCCCTTAAATCGTCAATAACTATTGGAGCTATTTATAGATTTCCCAGTACTGTACTAATACAACTACATTCTCGGATAATATAAGGAACTTAATCATAAACAACAAAGTCAACAAAAATCACATCATTGTAGGAGGCGGCTTCAACAGTGACCTCTGTCAACAAAATAGCCCCTAAGTAGAATACTTCCTAAATAGCACGAACTCCTGTATGCTATTTCCCACAACCACCAAGCCCATATGAATTACTCAAACATCTGCTACAACCCTGGATCACATATGGACTACTATAACAGCCCCCCCCTCCCCTTGTCGCTGGTATAATCACTGACAGAACAACCGATCACTATTCTACCTTCCTCTCAGCAAACATGGACATATTACCCTTGGTTACCAATTAACTTAGCTTTAGACTACAAAGCAAACCAGCAATAAGGAACCTCAAAAATGCACTTCACAATATAAACTGGGAACCTGAACTCAACAATACACAGGATATAAATTCAATAGCCAACATCTTTCTCTCCAAAACTCTAAGCCTCAGCAACACACACTGTCCTCTCCTCATTAAGCAAATAACTACCAAAAGATTAAACAACCCCTGGGTCACAAGTGGCATACTTAAAGCAATTAACAAGAAACACGAATGTGAAAAAAACATAGGATTGGTCTAATTACAAAAGAAGAAGTTAAGAGATACACATCAATATTTACCAATATAATACGAAGAGCCAAAACTTCCTTTTCTGGGCGAGTCCCGGAGGCTCCCCGGAGCTATCCAGGCTGAATGGATATGTATAACTTTCTGGCATCAGTCAAAGTGCTAGGAGTTCTTGCCTACCGGGGACCACGAGCCAGAACCTGGCCCCCTCAGAGACGCATGAGGAGCAATGGCCTATAGAAACCCCCTTGTGATTGGGAGCATTCTATGTCTGCCATCGACCGAGACAGGCACCCAGAAAGGTAGGCGCCCCAAAACAAATCCCTATTCTGGTGAAATTATTGCTACCGAAAGCCGAACGAGTGAACAGAACTCCCCAAACAAAATTATCAAACTAGCTCCTCGTGCCTCTCTGAGGGGGCCAGGTTCTGGCTCGTGGTCCCCGGTAGGCAAGAACTCCTAGCACTTTGACTGATGCCAGAAAGTTATACATATCCATTCAGCCTGGATAGCTCCGGGGAGCCTCCGGGACTCGCCCAGAAAATGGCGTTTCATTACATTCAACGCTGGTTTTATGAGAATAGATTTAAAGAAACAAAAGGAAATATGAAAAGTACATGGAAAGTGATCTCTAACATCCTAGGGTCTAAACAACAATCACATAACAAGCAGATAAACTCTCAAATAGGGTTACTCACTTGCAACAGACTTAGATATTGCAACTGAATTCAATAGCTTCTTTTCATCACTTGGTGATAACCTTGTCAGAAAAATCCCAGAGAATCAGACACATGTTACTACATATCTCATAGGCAGCTATCCTAACTCTCTACTCCTTTTACTAGTCAGCCTGACAAACATTATATCCATAATTCAATCACTTAAAACCCAAGCTGGGAACATTGATGAAATACCATCTATGATGAGTACGACTTAGTCAAACTAGAAATGCTTTACAAATCAAGGGACCTTGAATGTGGAATGACCTTCCCAATTATGTTAAAGACTGTACCTCTCCCAACCAGTTTAAGATAAAAACTAAGTACTACCTAATTAACTCAATGTAACCTACCTCACCCCCAAAATGTCAACCCATGTCTACTATTTTAAACAATGCTGTTTGTTGACCAAATTGTATTTGTGTTTTTTTTCTGCCATGTTCCCCCCCCCCCCCTTTTCATTTTGTTTTCTTATTTTCTCTCAACACAATTTATACTTTAATCTCAATTAGTATTAAGTTTTAGTCTTAGTGTCTTTCCTTCCTGAAACACTTTGCGTAATAGTGGCTTTAGGCCTTGTATGTACTAGCTCTATCTATAAATCCATCAACTTTTGTATCTCACCTTGTATGTATGTACTTTACTTTAATAAATTTTGTATTTTTTTTTTTGTTTTGTATTTGTATATATAAGAGTGCTGCCCCTGCTCTTGCACTACCCATAGCTCTGCTATTCAACAAATCTCAGGAGTGTCATACTTTTCCTGATATCTTTTAAAAAATCAAGCCAGTTCATAAATTAGGCGAGACAGCTGACGTAACTGTCAGCTGTCTGTTACAGACCAGTAGCAATTCTACCTATACTTTCAAAAATATTTTTAAAATGATTTACAAACAGCTCTATTCCTACTTTGTAAAACTCAACATATTAAGTCCCTGCTAGTTTGGCTTCCATTCCCAAAAGAGTACCAATGATGCCATTATTATTCTGTTTTATATAATCTACAGAGCCCTTGACAAAAATGAGTTCCCAATTGGCCTCTTCATTGACCTGAGAAAGTCCTTTGATACTGTAAACCATAACTACCTCTTAGTTAAACTTCACCACTATGGTATTTGAGGCCTTGCTTTGGACTATATTCGTTCCTCTCTTAGTGACACCAATATGTAGCCATCAATAGCCTAACCTTCCCCACTATATCATTGACAGTGAAGGTTCCACAGGGCAGAATCTTGGGACCTCTCCTATTTCTTATATACATCAATGATTTGCCAAATGTTTCTAACATACTTAAACCTATACTATTTGCTGACGATACTACCTTTGTCTATTCTGACCTCACTCCCCCCTACACTCTAAATAATATTGTCAACAGTGAATTAAAAACGTCCACTTGTGGATGTCAACTAACAAACTTACGCTAAACACAGAAAAAACTTTCTACACTTTAGTTGGTAGTAAATCATCAAATCAGATTCAACTTCAAATAGACAATGTTAACATTACTAATAACAATGAGGGGAAAGTTCCTTGGCCTATACATAAACAAGGGACTGAATTTCAGCACCCACATACACATAGCCAAAAAAAAAGTCTCAAGAATGGTCGGTATACTGTACTGTACTTTCTAAAATCAGATATTTTGTTCCTCACTCTGCTCTCCTGTCATTATACTATATATTAATCTATCCCTATCTAACATACAGTGTCTGTGCATTGGGTTCAACCACTGCAAATTACCTCAAGTATATCATCTCCTCAGCAAAAATCTGGTATCAGGACTACAACAAACTCTGTCTTCAGACAACACACAGCTCCTCTATTTATGTCCCTTAACATGATAAACATACATTCACTCCACACATTCTCATGTGCTATCTACATGTACAAAACCGTGTTCCTAAATGCTGATCTTGATCTGAAACTTTTCCTTGATAAGTGTAATAGAAACCATGAGCACCACACCAGAAATAAATACCTCTTTAATATCCCCAGAGTCAGACTAAATCTGTGCAAACACTCCATGCAAATAAAAGGGCCCAGTCTTTGGAACTCACTTCCTGATAAATTAAAAAATTGTCCAACCCATGGCCTGTTTAAAAGTAAAACCAAAAAATACCTCATTTCATCCTCATAGTTACCTACCCTGTGCTTCAAATTCACACTGTATCTTGTATTACCCACTTTCCCAATATTAGAACTTAAAACATATATCCTTACCAGTGTAATCACCTCTGTCAACTTATGTTGTAGTTATTTGTTGATATTAAAACATTGCTACAATGTACTCTTTCATTTTACCTGATATATTAGATTAAGGACCTGCCTGAAACACTATGCATGTTAGTGGCTTTGCATGAATGTAAAAATACCAATCTTATGTAATCTCACCAACCCATTGTACCTTCTTGCAAATAAATTATTATTATTATAGTTGGACTTGGGTTTGGGCGAGGTGACTCCGTCCCTTTGGTGGGTATCTTGGCTGTTCCCGGCCCAGAAGCAGGACTTGGCAGACCTCTACTACATCTTTGATCTATTGTGATTGAACTACTTCATTCACTTCAGTTCTGCATCTCCAATTTGGCTCAGGTTCTCCTCCTGTTTCAGGCTGGAGCTTGGATGGTGTGGCTCAGGGCATTGTATCAGTTTTTCTGGTTCTGCCTTTTTCACCACTCCTGGGACCAGCAGTCCCACCTACCCTACAGAGACTCTTGCTTTACTGTCTTCCTCTTCAAACACTTTAAAGTTCAGTTTCATGGTGCCATCTTCCCATGTTGCTCGATGTTTCACAGATACCTCATCTCTGGGTTGAAGCTTCTGGGACCAGCGCTCACCTGGCTGCCCAGGGTTAATGATCAAGCCCATTTCTTTAGGCACATAGCACAGTGTGTGAGTTTATGGCTGTATGGCATATCCTAAGGAAAATTCTGCTTCCTCCAGGCTCCTTGCTCCAGCTTCACTCCAACTGCTTCCCCTGTGGTTCATCTCCTTTTACTATTCCAAGGGATAGGGGCTGCCTCAGTTCATTGTCCTATGGATTGTTCCAGTCCATTGACCTATGGAGTCGGACACTTCAGTTAGCTTTGATTCTCCATGAGATTCACATGTGGGATGTGTCCAACATCCATGCAGATGGATTATCTCGCTTCTGTCCCTTTTCCATAAAGTGGACCATTCACGATGCTGCCTTCCGTTTACTCAGCAAGACATTCAATCACCCCGAGCTAGACCTCTTAATGTTGGTTTGGAACTGGCACCTTCCCGCCTATGTGGCTCCATATCCCAATCATGAAACTCTCACGGTGGATGCCTTTCAACTGGAGTGGTTGAGGTGGAGGTGCATAATTGTGCAGTGCAGATTATGTGTAGAATTCCAGGGAGGTGGGAATTCCAGGGTATTTAACCAACCAGGTATCACACCTCTCCAGGCAATGAGACAGTGAGGGATCCCTCGCGTTTTTCATCAAGCCCTGTTATATGGGAGAACTCGGTACTAATGCTTAATGCACAGACTTGCTTATAAACCACAAGTTTGAAGTATAGAACTTTTAGACACCCACACCCACCAGGGGACTCGAACACTGGCCATCAAGATGGCAGGTACGCACTTGTATCCACTACACCATACTTCAGAGCCCTAAAAGAGGTGGGAATTCCAGGGTATTTAACCAACCAGACATCCCATCCTCTCCAGGCAATGAGACAGTGAGGGATCTCTCGCGCTTTTCATCAAGCCCTGTTATATGGGAGAACTCGGTGCCCATACTTAATGCACAGACTTGCTTATTAACCACGATTTGTGGGCCTTTTCGGTCGTGTCATCTGGCCTGCATTGGGCGACTCGTCCTCCTTTGGGAGGTTCGGGGCTAACAGGGCAGGTTTCTTCTCCTGCGCTTCGTCACGTCGTCTTCGAGTGGGTGCGCTTGGATGTGGTCGAAACCACCTCGTCCCTCAGGTGGGTTTCCAGTCTGTTTCCAGTACTGAAACGGGACTGTGCAGATCTGCAGTTCATTCTGGACTTGTCCCGTCTGAACCCCTGGATTCCTTGCCCCTCTTTTCGGATGACTACTCTGTCTCAGGTCCGCTTCCTGTTGGAACCAGGTGCCTGGATGGTGTCCCTGGACCTCAAGGACGTTATTGGCACGTTTCTATTCATCTGGGGTTCAGGGACTGGGTAGGTTTCGTGGTGGGGCATCACGCTCACCATTTTCAATGCCTACCTTTTGGCTTGAATCTGGCACCTCGCGTTTTCACGCGTCTGACCCAGGTTGTGGTGACCCGTCTGTGTCTTCTAGGGATTCGGGTTTTGGCCTACCTCGATGACTGGCTGGTGTGGGCTCCCAGTTGGTCAGCTTGTCTGCCAGGGATATGGTTCTTTCCCAGCTTGCCAGGTTCGGGTTCCTGGTGAACTGGAGGAAGTCCCATCTGGTTCCGTCCCAGGTTCGGACCTGGCTGGGTCTTGTTTGGGATTCTCGGACCACTTCCTTGTCTCTCCCTCCAGAGGCATTGTTGCGGCTGTGGGACCGCCGTCGGCTGTTTCTGAGGGGGTCCCGGGTCACTCGGCGGTTGCTCGAGCGGTTGTGCGGGAGTCTAAACTTCGCCGTGCTAGTCTACCCACCTGGTCGGGTTTGGCTTCGGCGTCTGTTTTGGTTCCTTCGGGGGCGTCCCTTTCGCCTCTCGCGATCGTTGGGTTCGTCCTCCGGGGGCCTTGTGTCGGTTGCTGCATCACAGGCTTCCTCTTCGGGGTTTTCGGGGTTCGGTGCCTTGGCGCCTTCCCGAGCCCTCACTCGATGTGTTCACGGACGCGTCATCTCTCGGCTGGGACTTTGTGACCAGTGCTCACCAGGCAGGCCAGGGACGGTGGGGTCCGTCCATCCGCCGGGCTCACAGCACGGTTCGGGAGTTCGCGGCAGTCTGGTTCGCACTTTGGATGGTTCGGGTCGCTCAGGGAGCGACCATTCGCCTCTATTCGGACTGTTCTCCAGTGGTTCATTGCCTGAACCGCTGGGGTTATCTTCGGTCCTTGGCTCTTTGGGGTTGGTCTCTTCAAGTGGTTCGTCTGCTGGATTCTCGGGGTTTGGCTCTCCGTGCGGTTCATGTCCGGGGAGTGTCCAACGTTCTGGCGGACGGTCTGTCACGCTTCCATCCCCTGTCCACGGAGTGGACGGTCGACGATGACTCGTTTCATTGGATCTGCCAGACGTACGGTCTCCCAGATGTGGACCTCTTTGCGTCGGCATGGTCTCAGCGTCTCCCAATCTATGTGACGCCCTTCCCCGACTGCGAGGTGTTCGCTGTGGATGCCTTTCGGCAGGACTGATCGAGGTGGGGTTACCTGTATCTCTTTCCCCCGGTCCAGCTGTTGCTTCGGGTTCTGGTTCAGTTGGAGACATTCCCAGAGAGAGTAGTCCTTGTGGCCCCTTGGTGGCCGGCCCAGCCTTGGTTTCCGATGCTATTGGCTCGGTGCCCGAACCTGGGATGTTTCCTGCGGCTCCGCCTCTTTCAGGATGTCGGCCCGGTCCAGTACAGGGCTGGTTTGATTTTCTCCTCTGCCCTTCGCGTGTGGTCTTTTTGACATGGGTGTATCACCATTTCTGTGGTGATCAGGTGGCTTCGTTGATGGTGTCCCACCTGAGAGCTTCGTCTCGGCGACAGTACAGTATGAAGTTTCCTGCCGTTCTTTTCACCATTTTCTGACTCTTCGTAGGTTGTCTTTTCTTTCAGATCAGGTTGTTTTGTCCTTTAATTCTTGGCTTTTTCAGGACCGTCATTTGATGCCTAATACTGTCGCCTTGTATCGTGCGGCGCTGGCAGAGCCGCTTAATCCTTCAATTGCGCATTGCATCATATGATGCTTTGCCCGACTTGCAGTAAATTGCGCATCGCATCATATGATGCACGGGCATGCCGAGCATGATTTGAAAGGCCCGCGGGGTAGAGGGGGTCCTCATATGCTGCCCAGGGGCTATAGTAAACAGCCACCATTTTGAAAAAAAATCCAGCTCACGCTACCATCGCTTGGGAGGCCTCAGTTACCCAGCAGCCACCATGTCGAGCGCACGGCCGAATGCTTCCCGGGCACGCCCCACGCAATCACTCACCCAAGAGCAAATAACCAGTGAATTATTTTCCGATGGTGAGGAAAGTGACTTTGATGACTCTTATATTGATAAAGACTACACACAATTGACCAATGTTGATAGCACGGACAGTGAATATGAGATACAGCCGCCTCCCATGGCGAGGCCTATATGCTCACCCATGCCGCCTCGCCCAGTGTCTATCCCAATTCTCCCTCGGCCACACAGTTCCTGTGATTATTTAGAGTCTGAGGATATTTTCTGTGATGAGTTAGAGGAAGGTGACTCTTTTTCTAGTTTTAGTGAAGTGGAATCAGAACATAGTGTTACCGAGCCTGGTGCCAGTACCAGTGGTGTTACTGGGTGAGATTTTGTCGCGTCAGCAGCGTCTCGGCCAGCCAAGCGCCACCGCATGGAACAACATGTGGCACCAAGAGCCTCATGTTCACGTGCCTCTACCTCACGTGCACGTGCCTCTACCTCACGTGCACGTGCCTCTACCTCATGTGCTCGTGCCTCTACCTCACATGCACGTAGCGGCTGTACTGTGCGTAGACGGGCTTCAGCTCCTGGTCCACGGGGTGCATCACTTCCTCGCCGTAGTGCCTCTGCTGCGTCCTCTGGGACTCGCAGGACACCAGGTGTACTAGTGTGGAGTGATGGTGCTGGTTTTATTCCCTGAATTCCTGCCTTTGACAATAAAGACGTTGGGATTACAGATCTTTTCCCTGATAATGGTGATGATATGAGTGAATGTGATTATTTTACTGCATTCTATGATGAGCTGCTCATGGAATATATTGTACACCAAACGAACCTTCATGTGGCTCATCTCATTAGAAAAGAGATAACAGAATTTTCACACTTGCAACGTTGGAAAAACACCAATATAGGTGAAATGTATGTGTTTTTTGCAATATGTATGTTGAAACACTGTGTCAAACGCGCTCTCACAGATTACTGGAGCAAAGATCTGACTATTCCAACACCTTTCTTCGGGAAATATATGTCCAGAGAAAGATTTCAGATACTCCTCAGGTGTGTGCATTTTGCAACTAATGAGGACCAGACTGAGGAGGATAGACTTTGGCGAGTGAGGCACTATATGAATGAGGTGATTGGAAAATTCAGAGATTTTTACGTACCAGCACAGAAGCTGGTGATTGACGAATCCCTTATACTATTCAAAGGACGTGTTTCATTCAAACAGTATATTCCCTCAAAACGAAACAGATTTGGCTTGAAATTCTTTGTACTGTGTGACTGTGAAACAGGATACGTGTTACACATGATTCTGTATTCAGCTAGGGATGTAGACATTCCCGGTAACGACGAACATGGTTTCTCTGGTAGTGTGGTGAAGTCACTGATGGCACCATGGATGAACAAGGGCCACATCCTATACACAGATAATTACTATACAAGTCCATTGCTAGCTAAGTTCTTGATTGAAAATAGAACCGGGTTGGTTGGCACAGTAATGCCATGAAGAAGGGATGCCAGTGTTTGTCGGTGGACTTGCAGTTGGTGAGTGCCAGGTACGGAAATGTGATGAAATTCTCTCAGTATGGTGGAAAGACAAGAGAGAAGTGAACCTGCTGACAACCGTTCATGAGGGTACAATGTTGAATAGGGCAAGGTGCACAGTGTAACGAGAGAACCTGTATATAAGCCAGATTGTGTTCTTGACTACAATATCAACATGCGTTTGATTGATAAGGCTGACATGATGATTGGCACTATCGAGTGTGTGCGGAAAACATTGAGGTGGACGAAAAAGTGTTTTTCCATCTTGTTGACATGAGCATGTTGAACTAGCATAATTGAACTAGCACTGAACATGAGCATAATTTGTACCTGGTGAAAACTGGACGTAAACCTATTTTCCGTTCATTTGCTTTTACACTTGCAACACAGTTATTAGCAAAGTTTGGTCAAGAAGTCCCTGGCATACAAAGACCAATCATGAGCCCAGTGTTGCAGCATGCTGCAACACCCAGGCTCACTCACATGGATGCCTTTCAGCAACACAGACTAAAGAATTTGCCAGCAGGTGGAAAGCGTGCAATAGGCCAACGTGCTTGCGTAGTACAGTGGTACCTCGGAATGCGATTGTCCCTGTATGCGAGGTTTTCGGAAGGCGAGGTGTATTTAATTTACTCCAAAAATTTGTCTCAGAAGGCGAGGGTTACTTCGGGAGGCGAGTTTGGACGCGAGTTTGTTGATACGCGTACAGCCGACCTAGCGCGTTCGTCGCCCCTCCGCCCCGCCGCCCCTCAGTTTATTATTGCCTCGCGCTCAGTGACTACCCCCACATCAATTCTTCTCGCGGATTTTCAGTGTTTTGTTGGATTTTTGGTGATTTGTCTATACAATTTGTTATTATATATCTCACCATGGGTCCCAAGAAAGCCAGTGGTAAGGATAAAGGCCAGAAAGCTCATGTGAGGATGACAATAGAGGAGAAACAAGAGATCATTCGGAAGCATGAGAACGGTACACGTGTTGTTGAACTTTGTAGGCAGTACAACAAAGCCACATCAACAATATGCACTCTACTTAAGAAGAAAAATAAGATTATGGGTGCTAAAGTGGCAAAAGGAGTAAGAACATTAACGGCACAAAGACCACAAATACTTGAAGAAGTGGAAAAGTTGTTATTAATTTGGATACACGACAAGGGTTGAGGGGTGATAGTGTTTCGGAGGCCATTATTTGTGAGAAAGCCAGGGTGTTGCACGAAGACCTTCTAAAGAATACCCCTGCAACGAGTGATGCAGATAAGAAAGAGTTTAAGGCAAGCAGGGGCTGGTTTGAAAAATTTAGAAAGAGAAGTGGTATCCATAGTGTTACAAGGCATGGGGTTATGTGATGTGATTATGGAAGGGGACTCCCCTTCCAAACAGTAACTCCTCTCCTCCTCCCCCCCTCCTCCTCAATGCCTGTATGTAAAACAACAAAACGAAGAGAGCAAAAACGTAAAATGGTGCAAACATGGTGTGAAGGGTGTGGAGTTGTCGACTGCTTCAACGACTACCACTCACTCCAAGACTTCTAAATGTGCAATAATAGTGTACATAGTGCATGCTAGTGTGTACATATAAAATAATGAACATTGTGATTACTGTACATAATATAATGCCATAATGGAAAACGTTTGTGTGCGCATGTGTATACTCGATGAGTGCAACATATATTGTCAATAACTGTCAAGTGACATTATGTGCAACATAATTAGTAACTAATATTACAAAGAATACACGCGTAAACACTGTAAATAATGACACGAAAATAAATTCGTGGCAACTGTGGCTGCTTGAAGACCGAGCGCGACGCCTCCGGGACGCACCGTACATGAGCGAACATGCAAACTGTGAGTCATCATCCATCTTCTCGGCTCAATTACATCACTAGTAAGTACAATTGAATTTTATTTTTTATTTTTCCCGTGATCAGGGAACACGACTTAACAGGTTAGGAAGAAAAAAATAATTTTTTTTTTTTTTTTTTGTTTGTGCCTGTGGGTGTCAATCAGTATATAGCCATGCGCCATTTAAGGGTTAAGCTAGCGTTCGGGGTGGACGTCACATCCGCCCTGTTTCGTAAGCTTTTCCCGTGCTATGTTTCACCTCTGGCCTGCTCATGCGCCTCCTGAGTCGTCCTGGTCCTTGGACAGGGTGCTCTCATATCTTTCCTCTCCTCAGTTTGTGGTGGCCCCTTCTGTTCCAGATTGTTTTTGGTGGCATTGGCCTCTGGGGGCCGGGTAGGGGAGCTTCATGTTCTCCTCCGGCACAGGGGTTTCTGCTCTTATGGTCCTGGGGGGTAGGTTTGTCCGTTTGCAGCCTTCTCCATCTTTTCTGGCGAAGAACGAGACGGCTGCTTTCTGGAGGGATCCGTGAGTCATTGATGCTTGGTTGGTTCGGCCAGGGGTGCATCATGTGTTGTGTCCGGTTGCAGCACTTCGCCGTTACCTGCGCGCTTCAGCTGGGGTGGTTGGGGATGCGCTTTGGGTTGATCCGGTTTCCCTCATTCCCTGATCCAAGGCTCGGGTCTCCCAGGTTGTCCGCAGGGTTATTAAGTCTAGCCAGCCTGCGGTCTATCCTCGCGCCCATGACGTTCGGAAGTTTGCAGCGTTGGCTGCCGTGTTTGGTAACATGTCTTGGGCTCATATTCGGGCGTGTGGATTTTGGAAGTCGAACAGGGTCCTGGCCACCTGTTATTTGGTAAACATCCTTGCTCCTCGGTGTTCTTGTGTTGCTGTGGGTCGCAGGTTGCAGTCAGTTGTCTCGACTTCGCGTTGAGTAGTTTGTGGCCGGCACCTCCCGGGTAAGTCCCTAATTCCTTCTCTTTGGGTATGTAGCTCCAGGGAGCCGTAGGGGCTCCCCACAGAAAACCAGCGTTGAATGTAATGAAATGCCATTTTCTGGGTGAGCCCCGGAGGCTCCCTGGCTACTCTCCCTCCCATCCGGTCGGCGGGGTTTTTCGCGTTGGTTGAAGCCTAGTTTCCAAACTGAAGGCAGCCAGCGCGGTGAGGTCCGGGCCTCCCCCCCCTTCCCCTCCCGGGGAGGGAAGGGCTGCGCGGACGACCAGCGCGGCAGTAAATTGATTGTTTCTTTGGGATTGTAGGGAGTTTCTACCTCTCTGTTTGGTTTTTTGTTGTAGTTTTTTACCGTGTGGGGTTTGTTTTCTTATGCTTACCTTTTTGGGTGCCTGACCCCGGTCGATGGCAGATAAGGAAATCCCCCAACCATAATGGGGGTTTTCCAGGGCCAATGATCCCCGAAACCTCTCTGAAGGGCCCAGGTTCTGGCGCTGTTCCCTGGTAGGTCTGAACTCCATAGCTAATGTCCCGGTCTAACATAACATACATTAGCCCGATAAGCTCCAGGGAGCCTCCGGGGTTCACCCAGATAATGGCGTTTCATTACATTCAACGTTTTTTTTTTTTTTTTTTTTTGCGCCTGTGAATGACAAATGCTAAATAGCCCGGCGCCACACAAGGGTTAAGCATTAGCACTGAGTTCTCCCATATAACAGGGCTTGATGAAAAATGCCAAGGATCCCTCACTGTCTCATTGCCTGGAGAGGTGTGATATCTGGTTGGTTAAATACCCTGGAATTCCCACCTCTTTTAGGGCTCTGAAGTATGGTGTAGTGGATACAAGTATGTACCTGCCATCTTGATGGTCAGTGTCCGAGTCCCCTGGTGGGTGTGGGTGTCTAAAAGTTCTATACCTCAAACTTGTGGTTTATAAGCAAGTCTGTGCATTAAGCATGGGCAACGAGTTCTCCCATATAACAGGGCTTGATGAAAAATGTGAGAGATCCCTCACTGTCTCATTGCCTGGAGAGGATGGGATGTCTGTTTGGTTATGACATGTGTCTGTTTTTCAAATTTGTTAATTTTTTTTTTTTTATTTTATTGTTAAGAAATATGGAGCAGCCTACCTGACAAACACTGAACGAACCTTTTTGACATTTGTTCTTTTTTCAAATTTTTTTTTTTTTTTTTTTTTTTTTTTTTTTTAATAAACATGGAGCAGCCTACCTGACATACATTGAACAAATCTTTTGCTCTAAACAAATGAAAAAATACAAAAAAGTGAACAAATTTGAAAAACGGACAAATGTCACAAAAGTTTGTTCAGTGTATGACAGGTAGGCTGCTCCATTGTTTAAATAATCGAATATCATATTGATGGTTTACAGTGGTGGAATGGATTAATTTTATTTACATTATTTTAAATGGAGAAATTTGTTTCGAAAGACAAGCGTTTCACATGACGAGCTCGGTGCTGGAACGGATTAAATTCATTAATCGAGGCTCCACTGTAGTTACAAAATGTACAATCTAAACCAGGAGGATAGGTCGTATTGTTACATTACATGAACATTTAAAATTCATTAGAGTACAGTAATAAGATTTTAATGTTGATATTATAATACTGTATCCATAAACCATATTATCTTGAGAACTTTCCAATAACTTTTTAATTTTCAGGAGTGTGTTGCTGCCCGATTTGCTCAGAGTTTAGTCATGGGTGCGTACAGCTACGACCAGGATCCTGGGAATGAGTACCTGCTCATTACAGCTGCTAAAGGCTGGGACATACTCTTTCACTTCTGGAATACACCAAAAGAAGATATTATTAGTCACTGGAAAAAAATTATTAAGTCATACAAAAATAAGAATTAATGTCACTTGTTTATACAGTATCTAAAGTAAACCAAAATTACACTTGCCCCTGTTGCCACTTTTCAGACACTGCCTTGTGCTTTCAGTGACTTAATCTGGGACTGGTTCTTGTATCTACTGGTTATACCTTAATACTTGTACTCAAATAATTATTAAAATTAAGAGTAAGAGCTATGCCCAAAAGGCTGTATAGCACCACAAAGTACTGGAGAGCCATGTATAGATATAATTTAGGTAGTCGAAAAACAATTAATTCATGAAAACTTGGCTTATTAGGCAAATCGGGCCTTGCATAGTAGGCTGAGAAGTGCGTTCTGGCTACTAGGTACGACATATATATATATAATATGACAATGTCAGACCACGGAGGAAAAATGAAACAGGAATTTCCTTAAGTACTTTCGTATATTAAATACATCTTCAGAAGGTCCGAGGAGGACCTTCTGAAGATGTATTTAATATACGAAAGTACTTAAGGAAATTCCTGTTTCATTTTTCCTCCGTGGTCTGACATTGTCACATTCTTAATCACGTGTTTATTTTCGTGATATACACACATATATATAATATTTATAATATATATACAGTGGTGCCTCGATTAACGAATTTAATGCGTTCTGGCACTGAGCTTGTCATGTGGAAAACTCGTCCTGCGAAATAACAAAACTGTCGTCGGAGGTGTCCGAGAACCAGCGGGAACTCTCGTTAATTGAACGAAAGCTCGTCAGTTGAGACATATTTTCTGCATGTGGCTTGCTCATTACTCGAAATGCTCGTAACTGGTCCACTCGTCACTCAAGGTTCCACTGTGTGTGTGTGTGTGTGTGTGTGTGTATATATATATATATATATATATATATATATATATATATATATATATATATATATATATATATATATATATATATATATATATATATATATATAATGAGAGAAAGGATACAAGATTGTGCAAGCCATAAATCCATAAATCACTAAGAACTTTAAATAACCCGGCCAGGCCCCCTCCGTGTCCGGTCCGTTGTTGCCGTGAGGAGGCTTGGTGGGCGGCTGCCATAGTGTGATGCTCCATGGGACAGTCCTCTGTCCTTTTGTGGCCTTATGCTCCTGCTGCTGTCCTAACGAATTCTGCTGGACGGCTTTTCCTTATGTTTAGTTTTTCTCTTCCCCCGCCCCCTCTTCTCCTTTCCAATTGTCATTTCCTGCCAACCTTTTGCCTGTTTTTATTATTCTTTTGGCCTTCTTTTGGTTTGATGTTCGAGTGTTTGAGGAGGCATACTCTTGCACCTGTAGAACTGTAGTACCCAACGTCTCGAGCGAGGGGGACCCTTTTATTGTCAATCCTCCTCTTGTCACTGAAAGGAGGATCCTTTCAGTGACGAAAGGAGGATTGATCCTCAGTTGTTCCCTCCTCCCCCTCCTCGGACCCTGCTCGTCCGCCTTTGGTCTAGCCTCCCGCTCCCTTCCCTCCATCCTTACTCAGTTTACCCATGCCCCCTAACCCTGACTTCGCTGATCCTGATCCTGTTCTTCTTTAACGTGCTGTGTTCCTTTTTTCCTCTTTGTTTCTTCATTGTCCTCTGTTGCTGTCCTTTCTCTTCTTGTCAATGCCTATTCTTCAATGGAATATTCATGGATATTATGCTAATTTCCATGAACTCCAACTTCTGATTTTGCGGTTTTCTCCCCCATTGTGTCTGCCTCCAGGAACCGATGCTTGGTGCTCATCCTGGTCGCTTCCGTGGCTATTCCTTTCTCTCCTCCCACCCCCCACCCCCTTCCTCGGCTTTTGCTGGGGCCCGTTCCTTCCCTGCTCTCGATTTGTTCTAATGTTCCCTTCGTCCCCCTACTTTTTCCGTCGCCTCTCCAATGTTCTGCTGCACGTGTCTTTGTGTGTAATTAGTACACGGTTTGTTCCATTTACCTTTCCCCAAATGTTCCACTTTCTCTTCCCAATCTAAAATACCTACTGGACTCCTTGCCAGTGCCTGTGCTCCTGCTGGGTGATTTCAATTGTCGACATACCCTCTGGGGGTGATGTTCTGACAAACACCCGGGGTCGCCTTCTCGAACCGTTCATCCTCTCTTCTTCCCTGTCTCTTCTGAATTCTGGTGAGCCCACTCATTTGGACTCTTGGACTCGCACCCTTTCCTGTCTTGATCTTTCTCTCTGCTCGTTGTCTTTTTACTTGGATTTCACATGGATGGTTCTTGATGACCTCCATGGCAGTGACCATTTCCTCATTCATGTTACCTTTTTCTCTTTTCACACTCCCCTCTCCTTCCCTAGGTGGCAGTTTTCTAAGGCAGACTGGAAGACCGTGCTGCTCTCTCTGACCTCTCCATTCTGCCTCTCCCTCATGCCCTCCTCCTTTTTCATGACACCATCTTCGACGCTGCCCTCTGCTCTATTCCTCGCTCTTCCTCTCGAGGACCACAGAAGTGCATTCCCTAGTGGAATATGGACTGTGCTCGGGCTGTCCGCTGTAAGTGTGCAGCCTGGAAGAGAGATTGCCGCCGGCAGACAGCTGATTCTTTTCCTTTGTTTCGGAAGGCGAGTGCGGTGGCCTGTAGGGCCATCTGTGCGGCTAAGCATGAATGTTGGAAGTCTTATGTTTCCACCATTACTTCCGAAACTCCTCTGCCGCAGATCTGGAAGCGTATTCGCAAGATAGCGGGTAAGTTCGTTCCCGATGTCTCGCCGGTCCTTTACCTTCGTACTTATGTGTAACAGACCTGTTGCAGGTCGCAACGAAACTGGGTTCCCACTTTTCTTCTGTTTGCTCTGGTTCTCATCTTTCTCAATCTTTCCTTCGTAAACCTGTCCTTGAATCTCGTCCTTTATATTTCTGCACTCAATTACCGGGCCTGGGAGTAAGGTTGAGTTAGAATCCTTGAGGGTCTTTTCTCAGACTAGCCTCACCTGGTCCTGATCCACGTTGGTCGTTGGAATCTCCTCAATGCTTGAAACACTTTAAGGGACTCCTAGGGTCCCTCATCACATTTATTGATTTGTGAATAGTAGGCAACTCTGTGTTGAAGACACCTGGAGCTGAAGGTTTGAGTAAATAGTTGGCAGTATTCAGAATTGGTTCAACGGATACACCGCATAAAGCTTAACAGTAGTTTATTTACAAACTTAACCACTAAAACAAAGGGTGCTTGATTTACTTTAGATTGGCATCAGAAAGGCTATGGTTACATTAGCGAGACTCTTGACGTCTGACTAATCAATTCTGATCCACTCGTGGAGATGCACCTAACTTAACACAATTGACAGGCAATCATTAACACGGCAAACCTAACTGCCGGTATGCAAAGGGATCACAGGAGTTCCAACCGGATACTCGGGTAATGATCATGCACAATAAATCAATAGTGGCACTGTCAATGGGAGAGGCAATAATCATGCACAATAATTATGTCACACAGTAACTAAAGGTGTGGTGTATGTGAAACTCACATTCACAGACAAGTGTAATGTCATGATACCACACAGATAAACACGCATACACCGTCGGGTGTCTTGGTCTCCACCTATACCTGTGTCAGGTGAGAAGGTATTGAGAAGGTGAGAACTGAAACATTAAGAAGAATGAGTCTATACCCTTAGGGAGATCGTTTACATGTATCAGAAACAGGATGGGTCCAAGTACAGAGCCCTGTGGCATGGCTGTAGTGTCTTTTGAGAGTAGGAACTAGATTCGTTTAGTGTCTTTGTTGCTGGTGAATATCGATGGTACTGAAGAAGCAACGTATATACAGTGTGTTTGTTACTGACCCAGTACTGGAGTTAGACTGATGATGCTCATGTTTATTGTTGTTTTAGATTCAGCTACTCAGAACAGAAAGTTCCAAGTAGCACGGGCTATGGTGAGCCCGTAATGACGATGCTTTGTTCTTAACGGCATATATATTTCATGCTTTACCTGACTTGCCAAGTTGACCATGATATAGCAGGTTACTTTTCAGTTGTCCTAAGTGATTCCCAGAACCCTTGGGGAGAAATATCAGCTGTACAGTAACTAGTTCACATAGGATTAGTGTTGAACGTTTTGCAATGTGGAATTCTTGGGAATAAGTTATAATAATTCTTTGTATCTGGGGACAGGCAGGTTATATGGAATTAAGAGGCACATCTAATTGCCTGCAATAACACGTCTGAGAATATTGGAGCAACTATTACTTTTAATAATATAATTGCTACAGGGGGTTCCCTAAGTAGGATTTTCTAGGTGCTGGCAATTTTATAGTACTGTACCTGTATTATATTGATGCTTTATAAGTACTGTATGCATATCTGATTAACTGGTATAAAGAGAAGATAGTGCTGTGAAATGAAAATTAGCAATAAATGAAATGAAATTAGCAATAAAAGATGTCATCTGTCTCACTTTTTTAAAATCCTAATGTAGATAGGCTGTATAAATACAGTAAAATATATATATTTGCGTATTTTCTCTTCTTGTTTCTATGTTGGTACGGGGTCTTGAAGTGGGTAGAATATAGTTGCGTGTTAATTGGCCGTCGATTGCTGGTGTTGACTTTTTGATGTGTAGGGCCTCATTGATGTTGAACCCCCTGCTATCGCTGTATCTATCGATGATTTCTGTGTTGCTTGTTAAGATTTCTCTGGTGATGGTCTGAGTTGTGTGTGGAGATCATATGTTATTTTGATGTAGCCCTATTGTTTGTGCAGTGTTAATCGCCTAGAAAGAGAAAAAATCTCTTTCTAGGCAATGAGGCCCTACTCATCAAAAAAGTCAACACCAGCAATCAACAGCCAATTAACACATAACTATATTCTATCCACTTCAAGACCCCGAACCAACATAGAAGCAAGAAGAGAAAATATGCAATAATTCGTGTTCCGACTAATATATATATATATATATATATATATATATATATATATATATATATATATATATATATATATATATATACTAATTTGTGAGGGTACCACCACTGGTGCTAATGTGGGGACCCATAGCCTCGGAGAAGAAAATAAAAAGTATTCAGAGGAGACCTTGTGGTTTCTCACTGAACACTAATATTATCTTCTTCTACCACCCCCATTCTTTTGTATGTACACATATATATTTGCTTTATTTGAACTTTGTTACAAAAAAGGAGTTACATATAGGTTACAAAGATGATTATCATAGGTTGTCGAGTTCCTCCAGCTCCTCAGATGGCAGGCAGGAACCCTGGATGCAGTGCGCATTTCCCCTCTGTATCGCCACGCTGAGGTGCTGGAAAAGAAAGCTGGCAGCTCTAGCGTCCCTTGTTGTTTCAATGAGCCTAGAACCCAGTTCCTTAAAAAAACTGGTAGCACTTTTACCCCAGGCGCCGCAGCCCACATGGTTTGCTGCATTATATCTTGCAAAAATCCTCAAATTATGCTAAAATGTACCTGTGGATTGCCCTTAAATTTATTTGAATTAATATAAGTTGTAGTGAAGGACCTGGTGACTCTAGTGGGAGCCCTGAGGACAGAGTTGGACTCTCTGCGGGAGGAGGTGCGTCAGCTTAAAAAACAACGAGAAGTAACGAAGGAGGAGACCAGCAGTAAAGGGACCTCGTCTTGGAGAGTTGCGAAAGACAGGGGCCTTAAGAAGACTTTGATAAAGCCGCCTTCAAACGCCATAGCAACTTCAAATTCATTTGACGTTTTGGAGGACGAGTGCTGTGGAGAGACTGTGGATCGCGCAAAAGGGAAAGCAACGAAGAGAAAGGAAGCGCAGGCCCCTCAGAAAGTAAAGGAAGTACCTAAGCAAACATTAGTTGTGGGAGATTCCCAGATAAGGTATTTGGATAGAACGTTTTGTGCTAGAGATAGGGGGAACAGGTTAAGGGTTTGCTATCCCGGAGCTGGCATTGGTGATATTATAAACAACATGAATGATATTATGGCTGGTAATGGGAACAATCCCATTATTTGCATTAGCGTGGGAGGAAATGATGTTGGTCGAGTCAGGAGTGAGGAACTGATTCAGAGGTATAAAACAGCCATAGAGTTAGTTAGGAGCAAGGGAGGAATCCCGATCATATGTGGCATTCTTCCAAGAAAGGGAGTGGGAAATGAATGGATATCGAGGGCACTTGGTGTCAATTGCCGGCTGGAAAGATATTGCAAATCAAATGCAATATCTTTCATAGACAACTGGGAACACTTCTATGGAAGAAATGAAATGTATGCTCGTGATGGGGTGCATCTATCGAGAGCTGGGGTTGTTGCTGTTGCGAACTCGCTAGAAGAAGTGGTTAGAGGTGTTTGTTTGGGTTTAAACTGTTAGTAGATAGAGGTATGGGAATTGATTTGGAGGAAGGAGGTAATAAAAGTATGTGTTTGTGGGAGAAAGGAATTGGCAAAACGATCAGGGAAAGAGAAGGTCCGCAAAATAACAATTCACTTAGGGTATATTACACTAACAGTAGAAGTCTAAGAAATAAAATTAACGAATTAAATGCTCTTGTCTGCACAGAAAAAATAGATATTATTACACTTACTGAAACGTGGATGAATGTAGAAAATAGAGAACTATTAGCTGAATATCAAATATATGGATTTAAACTATTTCACACAGATAGATATATTAGACGAGGAGGTGGAGTAGCCATATATGTTAGGGACAATTTGAAATGTAGTCTCAAAGAGGGAATCAAAACAGAGCCACACACAGAAACTATTTGGATTGAATTAAACGAAAAAGCTAATAATATTATAATAGGAGTAATATATAGGCCACCAAATTTAGACAGAATGGAAGCAAAGCATCTATGGGATGAAATATCTAGAGCATCTAGATCTAACAGTATTTATGTCATGGGTGACTTTAATTTTAGCGGAATAAACTGGTTGAACAAAACAGGGAATAGTGAAGCAGAAGATTTTCTAGAATTAATTGACGATTGCTTTCTTACGCAACACATTAAGGAACCAACACGGGAAAATAATATTTTAGATTTAGTGTTAACTAACAGGGAAACGCAAATTAATGACATCGAAATAGGGAGTGAGCTAGGGAGCAGTGATCACAAAGAAATCAGATTTAGCATAGAATGGAATAGACCAGTAGGAGAAAATTCTGTTAAAGTGCCAGATTTTCGAAAAGCTGATTTTAATAGCCTAAGAAATTTTTTGGGTCAAATTGATTGGAAAGGCTTGGGTATGGGGTGTGGGCCGGTCTTGGAGCGAGACATGAACCCAGCGATAGGTGACTTAAATGGGGATTTCGATGTGGATTCAATATATAACTTATTTAAGAATATTCTAAACAAAGCACAGGAACGTAGTATACCATACAAATTGAATAGATCGTATACTAATGACCCAAAGTGGATAACAAAGAATTTGAAGAACCTTATAGGTAAAAAGAGAGCTTGGTACAAAAGGATTAAAAATGGGGAGGTCACTTTAGAACAGGAATTCGTACAACTGGTTAGAAATGTTAAAAAAGAGATAAGGAAAGCAAAAAGAAACTATGAAGTTCGCATAGCAGGGCAAGCAAAGACAAATCCTAAAGGGTTTTTTCAGTTATATCGTACTAAGACTAGGGAAAGGATAGGTCCATTAAAAACTGAGACAGGTCAAATAACAGATAGTGATGAAGAGATGAGTAGTATTTTTAATAAATATTTTGTATCTGTATTTACTAAAGAGGAACTTAACAATATGCCTTCAGCCGAACAAGTCTATGTGGGTGGGGACGAGGACAGGTTGACGAGTTTAGCAGTTACCAGGGAGGACGTTCTTAAACAAATAGTAAAACTCAAACCAAACAAATCCCCAGGGCCGGATGAAGTGTTTGCTAGGGTGCTTAAAGAATGCAAAGAGGAGCTTTGTGACCCACTGTCAACCATATTTAATAAATCAATAGAGTCAGGCAGAGTGCCAGAGTTTTGGAAAGTTGCTAATGTGATACCAGTTTTTAAGAAAGGAGATAGATCACTTGCGTCTAACTATCGACCAATTAGCCTAACGTCTATTGTGGGAAAGTTACTCGAATCTATAATAGCAAATAAAATTCGTCTTCATCTTGAAAAACATAAATTAATAATTGAGTCGCAACATGGTTTTATAAATGGCCGTTCATGTTTAACAAATTTGTTATCTTTTTATTCTAGCATTGTTGAGGCAGTTGATAGTGGTAAGGATTGCGATGTTGTATACCTTGACTTTAGCAAAGCTTTTGATACAGTGCCACATGAAAGACTGATTAAAAAAATAGAGTCTCATGGTATTGGGGGTGCTATATTAAGCTGGATTAGGGCATGGCTATACCAAAGGAAACAGAGAGTTAGTATAAATGGAATCAAGTCAGAGTGGGAAAATGTTGTAAGTGGAGTGCCTCAAGGCTCTGTCCTGGGACCTCTGTTGTTTATAATATATATAAATGATTTAGATTCAGGTTTGAGTAGCAACATTTGCAAATTTGCCGATGATACGAAAATCGGTAGGGAAATTAATTCGGAGGAGGACTCACTATCACTTCAAGTTGATCTAGATAGGGTTTTGAAATGGTCAAAGGATTGGCAGATGCAGTTTAATGCTGATAAATGTAAAGTTCTGAGGTTAGGTAATGATGATAGAGTTACAAGATACGAGCTAGATGGTGTTGTGATTGCGAAGTCGGATTGCGAAAGGGATCTGGGAGTTATGATTAGTAAGAATTTAAAACAAAAGGATCAATGCATAAATGTTCGTAATAAGGCAAATCGGACACTTGGATTTATTAATCGCAGCGTTAGTAACAAGACACCTGGTGTGGTTCTCAAGCTATATCTTGCTCTAGTTAGGCCCCATTTAGATTATGCAGTTCAGTTTTGGTCGCCATATTATAGAATGGATATAAATTCACTTGAACGTGTCCAGCGTAGGATGACTAAGTTAATTCCCCAAATTAGAAATCTTTCATATGAAGAAAGATTAACAAAGCTTAAGTTGCATTCACTGGAAAGGCGAAGAGTTAGGGGTGACATGATAGAGGTTTACAAGTGGATGAATGGACATAACCGGGGGGATATTAATAGGGTATTAAAAGTATCAACACAGGACAGAACACGAAACAATGGATATAAATTGGATAAGTTTAGATTTAGGAAAGACTTGGGTAAATACTGGTTCAGTAACAGGGTTGTTGATTTGTGGAACCAATTGCCGCGTAACATTGTGGAGGTGGGGTCCCTCGATTGTTTCAAGCACGGGTTGGACAAGTATATGAGTGGGATTGGGTGGTTATAGAATAGGAGCTGCCTCGTATGGGCCAATAGGCCTTCTGCAGTTACCTTTGTTCTTATGTTCTTATGTTCTTATAAGACTTTCCTCCCCGGCGTACACAACATTGTGTCCGCCGGGGGTCAATTGAAAATCTGCAGGAGACATATTTTTATGTCTGACGAACAAATATTTCTATAACCCGAAACGCTGCGCGTACTAGTAACTTTACAAGAGTGTAAATACTATGCTATGTATTCTCTCTAACCTAATGTACCTTCTTGTATATAAATAAATAAATAAAAAATAAATAAATAAAATTCAATTCTTATCCGATCGACTTGGGGATAGTATGAACATGTTTGCCATAAAATTTCGTTTTCTCTAATAGCCACGTAACCTATTTGGGAGAACGGCATTGTCTTTTATCTTCGTGGTAAAACTATTGTATCGTTGACACGACGAGCGTAATGGACGAAGTTTCTTTATTTGGTGCCGGTCTAACACATCCTTGTGTGACATTTTATACATATTATCTTCTAGAACATTCATTTGCGAACACAATGGTATAAAAATGAAATACGTACATAGAAATTTAAGGTCAGGACATTGAAAAGAATATTCACTTTTCAATACTGGTTTCGCCGATGTGCAGCAACTGGTAACACTTCGCCCACTTCCCACACTCTTGCGGGTGGGCCGCGATCATGATTCTACATTTATATGCATATGTCCGTGTAGGAAATTTTATTGCGATCTCAGAGATACCAAATTTAACGCTGTAAGACAAGTGTGAAGTTGACAGCCCTAAAAAGAATGAAAACATCTCGTCGCTGTTTGGAGCTCACGGCTAGTGATCGACATAAGAACATAAGAACATAAGAACAAAGGTAACTGCAGAAGGCCTATTGGCCCATACGAGGCAGCTCCTATTCTATAACCACCCAATCCCACTCATATACTTGTCCAACCCGTGCTTGAAACAATCGAGGGACCCCACCTCCACAATGTTACGCGGCAATTGGTTCCACAAATCAACAACCCTGTTACTGAACCAGTATTTACCCAAGTCTTTCCTAAATCTAAACTTATCCAATTTATACCCATTGTTTCGTGTTCTGTCCTGTGTTGATACTTTTAATACCCTATTAATATCCCCCCGGTTATGTCCATTCATCCACTTGTAAACCTCTATCATGTCACCCCTAACTCTTCGCCTTTCCAGTGAATGCAACTTAAGCTTTGTTACATAAGAACATAAGAACAAAGGTAACTGCAGAAGGCCTATTGGCCCATACGAGGCAGCTCCTATTCTATAACCACCCAATCCCACTCATATACTTGTCCAACCCGTGCTTGAAACAATCGAGGGACCCCACCTCCACAATGTTACGCGGCAATTGGTTCCACAAATCAACAACCCTGTTACTGAACCAGTATTTACCCAAGTCTTTCCTAAATCTAAACTTATCCAATTTATATCCATTGTTTCGTGTTCTGTCCTGTGTTGATACTTTTAATACCCTATTAATATCCCCCCGGTTATGTCCATTCATCCACTTGTAAACCTCTATCATGTCACCCCTAACTCTTCGCCTTTCCAGTGAATGCAACTTAAGCTTTGTTAATCTTTCTTCATATGAAAGATTTCTAATTTGGGGAATTAATTTAGTCATCCTACGCTGGACACGTTCAAGTGAATTTATATCCATTCTATAATATGGCGACCAAAACTGAACTGCATAATCTAAATGGGGCCTAACTAGAGCAAGATATAGCTTGAGAACCACACCAGGTGTCTTGTTACTAACGCTGCGATTAATAAATCCAAGTGTCCGATTTGCCTTATTACGAACATTTATGCATTGATCCTTTTGTTTTAAATTCTTACTAATCATAACTCCCAGATCCCTTTCGCAATCCGACTTCGCAATCACAACACCATCTAGCTCGTATCTTGTAACTCTATCATCATTACCTAACCTCAGAACTTTACATTTATCAGCATTAAACTGCATCTGCCAATCCTTTGACCATTTCAAAACCCTATCTAGATCAACTTGAAGTGATAGTGAGTCCTCCTCCGAATTAATTTCCCTACCGATTTTCGTATCATCGGCAAATTTGCAAATGTTGCTACTCAAACCTGAATCTAAATCATTTATATATATTATAAACAACAGAGGTCCCAGGACAGAGCCTTGAGGCACTCCACTTACAACATTTTCCCACTCTGACTTGATTCCATTTATACTAACTCTCTGTTTCCTTTGGTATAGCCATGCCCTAATCCAGCTTAATATAGCACCCCCAATACCATGAGACTCTATTTTTTTAATCAGTCTTTCATGTGGCACTGTATCAAAAGCTTTGCTAAAGTCAAGGTATACAACATCGCAATCCTTACCACTATCAACTGCCTCAACAATGCTAGAATAAAAAGATAACAAATTTGTTAAACATGAACGGCCATTTATAAAACCATGTTGCGACTCAATTATTAATTTATGTTTTTCAAGATGAAGACGAATTTTATTTGCTATTATAGATTCGAGTAACTTTCCCACAATAGACGTTAGGCTAATTGGTCGATAGTTAGACGCAAGTGATCTATCTCCTTTCTTAAAAACTGGTATCACATTAGCAACTTTCCAAAACTCTGGCACTCTGCCTGTTAATCTTTCTTCATATGAAAGATTTCTAATTTGGGGAATTAACTTAGTCATCCTACGCTGGACACGTTCAAGTGAATTTATATCCATTCTATAATATGGCGACCAAAACTGAACTGCATAATCTAAATGGGGCCTAACTAGAGCAAGATATAGCTTGAGAACCACACCAGGTGTCTTGTTACTAACGCTGCGATTAATAAATCCAAGTGTCCGATTTGCCTTATTACGAACATTTATGCATTGATCCTTTTGTTTTAAATTCTTACTAATCATAACTCCCAGATCCCTTTCGCAATCCGACTTCGCAATCACAACACCATCTAGCTCGTATCTTGTAACTCTATCATCATTACCTAACCTCAGAACTTTACATTTATCAGCATTAAACTGCATCTGCCAATCCTTTGACCATTTCAAAACCCTATCTAGATCAACTTGAAGTGATAGTGAGTCCTCCTCCGAATTAATTTCCCTACCGATTTTCGTATCATCGGCAAATTTGCAAATGTTGCTACTCAAACCTGAATCTAAATCATTTATATATATTATAAACAACAGAGGTCCCAGGACAGAGCCTTGAGGCACTCCACTTACAACATTTTCCCACTCTGACTTGATTCCATTTATACTAACTCTCTGTTTCCTTTGGTATAGCCATGCCCTAATCCAGCTTAATATAGCACCCCCAATACCATGAGACTCTATTTTTTTAATCAGTCTTTCATGTGGCACTGTATCAAAAGCTTTGCTAAAGTCAAGGTATACAACATCGCAATCCTTACCACTATCAACTGCCTCAACAATGCTAGAATAAAAAGATAACAAATTTGTTAAACATGAACGGCCATTTATAAAACCATGTTGCGACTCAATTATTAATTTATGTTTTTCAAGATGAAGACGAATTTTATTTGCTATTATAGATTCGAGTAACTTTCCCACAATAGACGTTAGGCTAATTGGTCGATAGTTAGACGCAAGTGATCTATCTCCTTTCTTAAAAACTGGTATCACATTAGCAACTTTCCAAAACTCTGGCACTCTGCCTGACTCTATTGATTTATTAAATATGGTTGACAGTGGGTCACAAAGCTCCTCTTTGCATTCTTTAAGCACCCTAGCAAACACTTCATCCGGCCCTGGGGATTTGTTTGGTTTGAGTTTTACTATTTGTTTAAGAACATCCTCCCTGGTAACTGCTAAACTCGTCAACCTGTCCTCGTCCCCACCCACATAGACTTGTTCGGCTGAAGGCATATTGTTAAGTTCCTCTTTAGTAAATACAGATACAAAATATTTATTAAAAATACTACTCATCTCTTCATCACTATCTGTTATTTGACCTGTCTCAGTTTTTAATGGACCTATCCTTTCCCTAGTCTTAGTACGATATAACTGAAAAAACCCTTTAGGATTTGTCTTTGCTTGCCCTGCTATGCGAACTTCATAGTTTCTTTTTGCTTTCCTTATCTCTTTTTTAACATTTCTAACCAGTTGTACGAATTCCTGTTCTAAAGTGACCTCCCCATTTTTAATCCTTTTGTACCAAGCTCTCTTTTTACCTATAAGGTTCTTCAAATTCTTTGTTATCCACTTTGGGTCATTAGTATACGATCTATTCAATTTGTATGGTATACTACGTTCCTGTGCTTTGTTTAGAATATTCTTAAATAAGTTATATATTGAATCCACATCGAAATCCCCATTTAAGTCACCTATCGCTGGGTTCATGTCTCGCTCCAAGACCGGCCCACACCCCATACCCAAGCCTTTCCAATCAATTTGACCCAAAAAATTTCTTAGGCTATTAAAATCAGCTTTTCGAAAATCTGGCACTTTAACAGAATTTTCTCCTACTGGTCTATTCCATTCTATGCTAAATCTGATTTCTTTGTGATCACTGCTCCCTAGCTCACTCCCTATTTCGATGTCATTAATTTGCGTTTCCCTGTTAGTTAACACTAAATCTAAAATATTATTTTCCCGTGTTGGTTCCTTGATGTGTTGCGTAAGAAAGCAATCGTCAATTAATTCTAGAAAATCTTCTGCTTCACTATTCCCTGTTTTGTTCAACCAGTTTATTCCGCTAAAATTAAAGTCACCCATGACATAAATACTGTTAGATCTAGATGCTCTAGATATTTCATCCCATAGATGCTTTGCTTCCATTCTGTCTAAATTTGGTGGCCTATATATTACTCCTATTATAATATTATTAGCTTTTTCGTTTAATTCAATCCAAATAGTTTCTGTGTGTAGCTCTGTTTTGATTCCCTCTTTGAGACTACATTTCAAATTGTCCCTAACATATATGGCTACTCCACCTCCTCGTCTAATATATCTATCTGTGTGAAATAGTTTAAATCCATATATTTGATATTCAGCTAATAGTTCTCTATTTTCTACATTCATCCACGTTTCGGTAAGTGCAATAATATCTATTTTTTCTGTGCAGACAAGAGCATTTAATTCGTTAATTTTATTTCTTAGACTTCTACTGTTAGTGTAATATACCCTAAGTGAATTGTTATTTTGCGGACCTTCTCTTTCCCTGATCGTTTTGCCAATTCCTTTCTCCCACAAACACATACTTTTATTACCTCCTTCCTCCAAATCAATTCCCATACCTCTATCTACTAACAGTTTAAACCCAAACAAACACCTCTAACCACTTCTTCTAGCGAGTTCGCAACAGCAACAACCCCAGCTCAGCTAACCCATCTGGTTAGCTTGGGCTAACCAGATGGGTTAGCCCAAGTATCGCGTTTTCAAAAGGGTCGCCCGTGTTGGAAAAGACGAACGCTGAAAGAATATTGTTGAAAACATCTTGATAACTGATTAAACCAAAATTATTTATTAGTCAGAAGAAAGACAGAAACGCGATCTATATGTAAAACCTCTACCAGACAAATATTTTAAGTAAAACCGAAGATATTTGTAGTTGTATAAAAGTGGCAGTTTTCATCGCTCGTCGACCTCGAAAACTGCAGCATTCATCTCAGAACCATGCCTATTTCACGCAGATTCCTTAATAAACGTAAGAGTTTTATGTCACAAGAAAGACAGATATATAAGCTTCGTTCTAAATACCTTAACATGAGCATATTTAAATTTAAAGCGAAGATACGTGTACTTTTATAATAGCCGAGCTCCGACTCCGGACAGATCGATCGACGGAGCAACTCTCTCTCAGAACAATGTTTATTTCACGTGAATTCGTTAATAAACATATATGTTTTATATGTCCCAAGAAAGGCAGAGATATAAGCTTCACTTTAAACACCTTACCATACACATATTTAAAGTTCTAATGAAGATTCATGTATTTTAAAAATTATGGAGCTCCGACCCCGTACAGACTGAACGACAGAGCAACTCTCTCTCAGATCAATGTTTATTTCACGTAAATTCGTTAATAAACACAAATGTTTTATATGTCTTAAGCAAGATAGAAATATGAGCTTCATTTTAAATACATTACAATAGACAAATTTATAGCTCAAGTGAAGATACATATGTTTTTATAGTGGCGTTCAGTAGCTTGTCGGGCATGGAGTGCAGACGCCTACGCACTTGCCGATATATTGTATAATTAACAAAGATACGCTAATAAAACCTAAAATCTTATATGCCTCCAGAAAGACCCAGATATGAACATTATTATGATTGCACCAAATGAAATATATCATGTTGGAGGACAAAGATATATCAATTTTAAATTAAGTTTCGACTCCCGCCCGGGCGAGAGAGATGAGGCGACTCTCGCCCCATCTATTGGAGATTCTGTCCACTAAAGACCCAAAGCTACTCAAACCCTCTTAGTATTATTTAAGTAATGAAGTAATATGGTATATTTACTCACTATAATGTGGGTGCTGAATGCAGAACATGAGAAAACATACATTTACTCCAAACTAATATAATTTCATTATGAAATAAGTAAATAAGGGGCATCAAAGGAAGTCGACGGT
This sequence comes from Procambarus clarkii, assembly GCF_020424385.1. NCBI lineage: Eukaryota > Metazoa > Arthropoda > Malacostraca > Decapoda > Cambaridae > Procambarus > Procambarus clarkii. The sequence goes on along the minus strand of NC_059654.1, from coordinate 14,369,748 downwards.
CCAAGCGTCAATGTTGTGGAGCGACTTATCCAAGATATATCGTTGTTTGGAAAGTGTTTGTTGGCATATCCAGTTGTCGCACTTCTCTGCACAAATTATCACAAATTTAAATAATAATGTTAACAAGTAGAATACGTATTTTTAATAAAATCTAACATAACTAGCCAGAAAACATTTAACATTTATTAAAAAATATATGTTTGGAAGTTAAATCGACTTCATAGGACAATAGTTTTGTTATATATACTTGTTATTCGTTGACATGCGTTCGCTACTTAAACTACCATGTACTGTACTTATGTAAAATCTCCCATGTCTCTTCGCTCGGCTTAGACTCGGTTACAAGTATCTCTGGGAATTCTCATTATCTGCTGGTGTAGACCTGACCAAATGTAAATTGTGTCAACAAAATTATTCGCACACCCTCCGTCACTATGTGATGGAGTGCGAAAAGATACGTGAATTTAGAGACAATTATATAACCAATGTTCCAGCGATGTGTAAATATTTCATTCAAAATGATCTGCTACCAGAAATTTTAGCCAAATATCCCCAGTTTGCTAACTGTAGGTAGTAACTGAGTGATTGTAACCTATCCACCGCTGCCCACTGGATGGGGGGCGGTGTGCAGGACGACATATCAATTTTGACACTAGCTCTCCACATATGTCAGTTGCTTAATTTAGAACCTGTACTTGAGGTCGATCTCGAACCCATTGTTGATGTGACGACTTAATTAGAATTAGAATTATTAATCTTACTTTTTCGGTCATATTTAATAATATATATATATATATATATATATATATATATATATATATATGTTTCATTGAATATGACCGCATATTCTGTATTTATTATTTTCTGGTTTAGGGCTTCTATCCCTCTAACTATTTTCTTAGCATCAGGGCTTAATTGAAATAGGAGTTCTCCAAAACTCATTTTCGTACTTTTAAGGTGAAGAAAAGAAGTGATTTACTATAGAGTGTATTACACTTATTTGTATAATTTGCACGACGTTTCGAACCTCCATGGTTCATTCTCAAGTGAACAGATCTTACAATACTAGTTGATTTTATACCCGCATTAGGTCAGGTGATAATAACATGAAGGTGAAAACATGGGGGGATACATAAGGGATAAACATAGGGGCTGCAGAAGGCTTATTGGCCCATACGAGGCATCTCCTATCTAAACACAAAGATTAATCCAGTGTAATTGGCCTGTTATGTTGGACATTGTCTTCTGTGTTGGCATCGATATGTTCTTGTCTTGTCCTTACTCTCATGGTGGGTAGAGTAAATAGTTCCGTGATTTGGGTGTTCATGGTAGGTCGCTCTATTCTTATGTGAATTGCCTCAAGAATTTGTAATCTTCTTGAATCTTGGGTTTTGTCTATTATGCAAGTATTCTTGTTCAACATTTCTCTTGTTAGAGTAATGTCATGGGCTTGTCTCATGTGATTCCTAGGGGCACCAGATTGAAGATGGCATGTCAAACGCCTCGTCAGCTTGGTCGACGTCATACCTATGTACTTACATTGAAGGTTACATCCTTCGTGGGGGCAAGTGTACATGTATACAACGCTTGACTGCTGTAGAGGGTTCTCCGTCGGCTTCGGGCTGTTTTTGATAAGGAGTTCGGAAGTCTTCTTGGTTTTGTAGAATATTATCAGGTTTATGTTTTGGTTAGGAGTAGTGCTTTTTACTCCTTTACGGATTATTTCTGTCATTATTCTTTCCTCTTTTATATGTTCACTGTGCATGGTTGATTTGTAATATAATTTTATTGGGGGTGTTGTGGTTTCTGTTCTAGGTTCTGAATTATACCAACGGTCCAAGTGTCTTCTTATAGCAGCGTTTATTTCCGCGTTGCTATATCCGTTGTTCACCAATACCTGAGTTACTCTTTCAAACTCTCTACTCACGTTGCTCCATTCAGAGCAGTGGGTAAGCGCTCGACGAATATAAGCATTGAGAACACTGGCTTTGTATCTTTGGGGGCACTCACTTCTACCGTTCAGGCATAATCCTATGTTGGTGGGCTTGGTATATACGTTGGTGCTTAAAGAGGTTCCTGTTTTTGTTATTAGTACATCCAAGAATGGCAGACTGTTATTTTCACTATTTTCATGTGTAAATCGGAGTACTGACTCTCTCTCTAGGTGTCTTTTTAGGTCAATTAGTTCATCTGAGTCTTTTACTATTACGAATATGTCATCTACATAACGGCAGTATACAGTAGGTTTTTGTCTGCTACTGAAGACCCTATCTTCGATGGTTCCCATATAAAAATTAGCAAATAAAACTCCTAAGGGGGAGCCCATTGCTACTCCGTCTATTTGTAAATACATGTCTCCTTGTGGACTGATGAAACGCCTGGAAACGCCTGGAAATCGAAATGCTTCTGGACGATATCCATAAGCTAGAAGACAACAAAAAAGTCATCACCACTGACACACTTCAAGCTGAACTACTTGCAGAAGCAGGGAAAAAACGAGGAACATATTCATCTACAATCTTAACCCCACGACTCAAAGAAGCAGCGAAACAACTAAAAAATCTGAAAGACGTAACAATAAGAAAAGCCGACAAAACAGCAGCATATGTATTGATTCCTACCCATGAATACATGAACAAAATTAGCGACATCCTAAGTGACGACTCCAAATTTCAACGAATCACGAGGAACCCCGTAGAAGACCTTAAGCGGAAAGTAAACAAAACAATTACAGCAATCAACGCAAAGAAAGGTAGTGTGCATTTCAATAAACTTCAAGGCGATTATGGCTTAGGATATGCCTACGGCAATGTTAAGACGCATAAACCAGGTAACCCACTACGCCCTATAATCAGCCAAATACCAACCCCAACTTATCACCTGGCAAAGAAACTCAATGAACTCCTAACTCCATACACTCCAAGTAAGTTTAGTCTACAATCATCAGCAGATTTCCTAGAATTGATCAAATCTACCCAGCCCGATGGAATCATCGCTTCCCTGGACGTTGAATCCCTTTTTACCAACGTCCCAGTCGACACAACCATAGGAATGATACTGGACAGAGTATACAGAGACGAGAGCACCCCCAAATTAGACATACCTGAGCCACACTTGAAAAGTCTTCTCGAAGCATGTACAAAGGAAGCCCCTTTCATCAGTCCACAAGGAGACATGTATTTACAAATAGACGGAGTAGCAATGGGCTCCCCCTTAGGAGTTTTATTTGCTAATTTTTATATGGGAACCATCGAAGATAGGGTCTTCAGTAGCAGACAAAAACCAACTGTATACTGCCGTTATGTAGATGACATATTCGTAATAGTAAAAGACTCAGATGAACTAATTGACCTAAAAAGACACCTAGAGAGAGAGTCAGTACTCCGATTTACACATGAAAATAGTGAAAATAACAGTCTGCCATTCTTGGATGTACTAATAACAAAAACAGGAACCTCTTTAAGCACCAACGTATATGCCAAGCCCACCAACATAGGATTATGCCTGAACGGTAGAAGTGAGTGCCCCCAAAGATACAAAGCCAGTGTTCTCAATGCTTATATTCGTCGAGCGCTTACCCACTGCTCTGAATGGAGCAACGTGAGTAGAGAGTTTGAAAGAGTAACTCAGGTATTGGTGAACAACGGATATAGCAACGCGGAAATAAACGCTGCTATAAGAAGACACTTGGACCGTTGGTATAATTCAGAACCTAGAACAGAAACCACAACACCCCCAATAAAATTATATTACAAATCAACCATGCACAGTGAACATATAAAAGAGGAAAGAATAATGACAGAAATAATCCGTAAAGGAGTAAAAAGCACTACTCCTAACCAAAACATAAACCTGATAATATTCTACAAAACCAAGAAGACTTCCGAACTCCTTATCAAAAACAGCCCGAAGCCGACGGAGAACCCTCTACAGCAGTCAAGCGTTGTATACATGTACACTTGCCCCCACGAAGGATGTAACCTTCAATGTAAGTACATAGGTATGACGTCGACCAAGCTGACGAGGCGTTTGACATGCCATCTTCAATCTGGTGCCCCTAGGAATCACATGAGACAAGCCCATGACATTACTCTAACAAGAGAAATGTTGAACAAGAATACTTGCATAATAGACAAAACCCAAGATTCAAGAAGATTACAAATTCTTGAGGCAATTCACATAAGAATAGAGCGACCTACCATGAACACCCAAATCACGGAACTATTTACTCTACCCACCATGAGAGTAAGGACAAGACAAGAACATATCGATGCCAACACAGAAGACAATGTCCAACATAACAGGCCAATTACACTGGATTAATCTTTGTGTTTAGATAGGAGATGCCTCGTATGGGCCAATAAGCCTTCTGCAGCCCCTATGTTTATCCCTTATGTATCCCCCCATGTTTTCACCTTCATGTTATTATCACCTGACCTAATGCGGGTATAAAATCAACTAGTATTGTAAGATCTGTTCACTTGAGAATGAACCATGGAGGTTCGAAACGTCGTGCAAATTATACAAATAAGTGTAATACACTCTATAGTAAATCACTTCTTTTCTTCACCTTAAAAGTACGAAAATGAGTTTTGGAGAACTCCTATTTCAATTAAGCCCTGATGCTAAGAAAATAGTTAGAGGGATAGAAGCCCTAAACCAGAAAATAATAAATACAGAATATGCGGTCATATTCAATGAAACATGTTTGAAAGAAAACCTGCTGCCAGTATACACCAATATATATATATATATATATATATATATATATATATATATATATATATATATATATATATATATATATATATATATATATATATGCAATTGACGATCACAAAACACTGATCATTTTATGCGGAAAATCCACAGAGAAATATGAAATGAGGTGAACGTTTCGGCTTTGTTAAAGCCTTTGTCAACACCAGACTCACTAAGGAGAAGGGAGAAGGGGAGGATATATAGGCCGACACCTGACCAACCCATCCCTAGGGTTGGTCAGGTGTAATTAACCAAAAAAGGTATAGCTTTGACCATTCTAAGCTAAGCTATACCTTTTTTGGTTAATTACACCTGACCAACCCTAGGGATGGGTTGGTCAGGTGTCGGCCTATATATCCTCCCCTTCTCCCTTCTCTTTAGTCAGTCTGGTGTTGACAAAGGCTTTAACAAAGCCGAAACGTTCACCTCATTTCATATTTCTCTGTGGATTTTCCGCATATATATATATATATATATATATATATATATATATATATATATATATATATATATATATATATATATATATATATATATATATATATATATATATATATATATATATATATATATATATATATATATACATACTTGGCCCTCTCCTCTTTCTCATCTACATTAATGACCTTCCAAATGCCTCCCAACACCTCAAACCAATTCTATTTGCTGACGACACAACCTTCATTTACTCCAGTCCTGACCCCCTTGCTCTAAATGCCACAGTAAATACTGAGCTAGAGAAAGTCCATCTTTGGCTAACCGCCAACAAACTCACCCTTAACATTGACAAAACGTTTTATATTCTGTTTGGCAATAAATCCTCTAATCAGATAAATCTCAAAATAAACAATACCCAAATTTGTAACAAATTAGATGGCAAATTCCTTGGCGTTCTCATCGACCACAAGCTGAATTTCCAGGGTCACATTCTAAATATATCAAAACAAGTTTCAAAAACTGTTGGCATTCTTTCTAAGATCAGATATTATGTACCCCGCCCTGCCCTGGTTACTCTCTATTACTCCCTCATCTATCCATACCTCAACTATGGTATTTGTGCTTGGGGTTCTACTACCCAAAATCATTTACGTCCTCTTATTACCCAACACAAAGCTGCTATTAGGACAATATCCAACTCTGGCCCCAGACATCACTCGGTACCCTTACTCAAATCTCTGAATATGTTAGATATTAAGTCACTGCACATTCTCTCTTGTGTATTATACATATATAAAACGCTGAACTGTAATGCCAATCCTGACCTCAAAAGCTTCATTGAAGGTTGTAACAGAACCCATGAGCACCACACCAGAAATAAATACAGTTTTGATATTCCTAGAGTACGACTTAATCAAACTAGAAATGCTCTACAAATCAAGGGACCCAGAATGTGGAATGACCTTCCCAACCATGTTAAAGACTGTACCTTTCTCAACCAGTTTAAGATAAAAACTAAACACTACCTAATAAATTCCCTGTAACCTACCTCACTCCTCTATTGTGAACCCATGTCTGTAATTTTTTTTTTTAATCAACACTGTTTGTCAACCTATTGTATTTGTGCTGCTTTTTCAGTCATGTTCCCCCTTTTTTTTTTATCTTTATTTGTATTTGTTCTCAACACTTTTTATTCTTTATGCTCAATTAGTATTAAGTTCTAGATATTAATGTTTTTCTTGCCCGAAACGCATTGCGTAATAGTGGCTTTAGGCATTGTATGTACTAGCTCTATCTATATATCAATTCATTAATGTAACATCACTTGTATGTATGTATGTACCTTACCTGAATAAACATATTTATTTATTTATTTATATATATATCTTATCTACGTCCATGGCTTTCAGGTCCCTCTTGCATACGTCTTTGTACCGCAGCTGGGGCTTGCCTGTTGGACGCTTTCCCTGCATCAGCTCTCCGTACAGGAGATCCTTGGGGATCCTGCCGTCGCCCATTCACACAACGTGCCCGAGCCAGCGCATTCGTCTCTGTTTCAGCATTGTGTACATGCTGTTGATTCTTGCTCTCCCCAAGATGTTGTTGTTTGTCACCTTGTCCTGCCAGGTGATGTCCAAGATGTGTCGAAGGCAACGCATGTGGTAGGCATTCAGCTGTCTTTCCTGACGGGCGCGGAGTGTCCAAGACTCACTGCCATAGAGGAGATTGCTCAGGACACAGGCTCTGTAAACCTGGACCTAGATTCAGGAAGCTCTGTGTATTTCTTCGTAAGTGGGTTTGCTACGAAGGTTCCTAAGTGCGCCCTAAGAAGATGCTTAGGTGCGATTCAATAAGGTATACTTAGGAAGAAAATTGTTGGTTCACCTGCGTGCCGATAGAGGTCACTACTGTGTTTCGTTTGGCCAATCAGAGAGCAGCAACATTCTTCATATTGAAGATTTAGCGCTGGCTTATCGGAGCTCTACTGCCGCCTATTTACGTCGAATTTTCTTATAAAATTAGTATATTTCGAAGTAAAACAATGTTTTTTCAACTTCTACAGCCAGCATCGACATTGTAGTAAACAAATATGTTACATTTGTTGTTTACCTACGTAATTCTAAGAGATACTGTGTAGCTGTCTTTGTTGCTCGGAAGATGCGCTGACAATTATTGTATATATTTACTGAATTTACCCAAGGGCCACTAACTATCTAGTGGCCTCGAAGAGGACAGAAAGCCGGCGGCTTGTTAAAGGGCCCGCCAATTGTCTTAATGATATTTTTTAGCTGGAATTTGGCATTTACGGCTTCAGCGGGTAGGCGGTTCCATGGGTTTATAGCCCTCTTGGTGGAAAAAAAACATCTGTTTTCAGTCCTACTTGAGAGAACATACTCTCCAACACTATATCTGTGATTGTCCTGTTATCAGTGACTTCATACCAAATGGTATGAGGTATTTTGAGCTCTGTAATTACTTCATACACTCAGGAATATTGGAAGATATTCTTGTGCTGCACCCAGATTTTGCCAGTGGAGGCTAATAGATCAGCATTAAGTATTTTGTTCTCTCCTAATTCCATGTATGACTGGCCATCCTGTGAGGTGAGGATGTTGGGTGAGCTGGTAGCTGGTTTTTGATCTACACTGTGTGGTCCTTTATACAGAATAGGAAAGCAGCACATTGCTATGTATACCTAAACATGTTTAAAAATACATTGTTTGAGAGGAGTTTTGTAGAAGCTGGTAAGAGTAATTATAATATAATGTTTCCATGATTCAGTGCTTACCTCTTGTGAAAATTACTTAGAGTTGTTTAGTCAGAGTTGATTTGTTTTTTGTATTGAGGCTGGTATTTTCTAAATTGATTCCATGTACAGTATGTCTAACCATCCTGTGAGATGGGAGTATTAGATAAACTTATAGCTAGTTTTTTATCTACACTGTGTAATATTCCATATAGAATAGGGTAGCAGCACATTGCTGTGTATACCTAATCTTCTTAATAAAAAAAATCAGTAATAAAGATTTTAAATTATAGTTTGTATTATTACAAATACAGTACTGTATTATCCTTATTAAATCATGTTGACCATGGATCATTAAGATCTCATGTTGATATGTAATACAAGTCATATTTCTTTTGAACTGCTAATCCATGCTAATCATTCATTAAATTGTGCATTATGTCTCAATTTTTCACTTCCTTGGATATAGTGTACAGTACAAAAAGATAGGATAAAAATAAACCAGTAATATTTCTTTCATTATATTTTTCATTTAAATAACTGCATCAATATTTTTACAGCTGACAGGATTTGTTTTACCATACAGGTGCATTATTTGTTAAAAAAAATTTGGTTTATTGTTACACACAATGGTGCTACATAGCCTTCCCAGCTTGGTGCCTTCTTTTAATACTTACTGATTAAAAAATAAATAATAATACATTTTATTCAGGAAAAGTACATACAGTTGATTTACAAACATAATGTTGGATTTATAGACAGAGCTAGTACATACAATACCTAAAGCCGCTAATACTCATAGCATTTCGGGCAAGGTGTGGGGGAAAAAACACAGACTAAAACTTAGTAATCGGGATTAGGTATAAATTGTGTTGAAAGAAGGAATAAAAAATACAAAAAGGGGGGTTAGCATAGCATAACTCAGCAATTGTACATGTTGGTGAACAGCGTTGTTTAAAAAATAGCAAGACATGGGTTGACATTTAGGAGGTAAGTTAGGTTACATGGAGTTAATTAGGCAGTACTTGGTTTAACTCTTAAACTGGTTGAGAGAGGTACAGCCTTTGACATGATTTGGGAGGTCATTCCACATTCTGGGTCCCTTGATTTGTAGAGCACTTCTAGTTTGGTTACACACAGCCAAATTGAGTAACAGGAAGAGGTCTTGGACACAAATTTGTTCCATGCTAAATGTAGAGGAATCAGCTGAGTATTCCTCAAATAAAATAAGTTGCCTCAGCTTATAAGGTAAATAAAATAAGCATTTCTCAAATAAGTAGCTGCCTCACCTCACTGCCTTACTGCTACATAGCCTTCCCGGCATGGTGCCTTCTTTTGATAATTACTTGTTCCACACCCAAATTGTATAACAGGAAGAGGTTTTGGACCCCTACTTCCCTCTCTCTTTTTTAATAATCTACAGTATATAGTCATAATTATAGCTTTAAGTATTCAATGAATAAAGTTTGTGACATTTTTACCCTTCTCCTTACCTAGCACCATTTGTGCAGCATATTTTTATTTTATGTCTCACCCAGATTTAATTTCAAAATAAAACCAAACTAAATAAATTAGAAATGGGTATGTATAGCTAAGGTACACCCTTACTACTAGGTGAACAGGGGCATTTGGTGATAGTAAATGATCCCATCAGGCAGGGCTCATCACCTTCTCTCATATTTCATGTTCACCAGTGTTTATTTACTTAATAACTACTGGTATAATATCTTGCTATTATAAAACTAATTCTACTATCATCAAACACATATTTACTTCAAGTTTCAAGCAGAGAATGCATATATAACTAACACGAAGGACTCCTCTTCACTAGATTCACCAGCTATAATATTTTGGTCATGTTCCAATATCATAAATCGATCCCAGTGTTATGTAGTAGAGAAAAAATGACTTATATCCAGTTTACGTAAAGCTACGAGTGGTTGAAACCACACTTAAATCCCGGAATGTACTTACGAAGGTTTTTCCACTTAGGGCAGCTCTTTGAATATGGACCTAGCCGCCACGAAGGCGCTAAGAAGGGGTCCATAGAATTACCCCAATCATCCCAAATCAGGCCAAAACTACCCAAAACGTATTAGCATTACGTAAGTAATGAAGAAATATGGTATATTTACTTACTATAATGTTGGTGCTACACGTAGAACATGATCAAACCTATTTTTTCTCTGAAATAATATAATTTCATAACGAAATGAGACGTAAATATGTGAGAGGTGACGCCATAGGAAGTCGACGGTCCAAGCGACAATTGTGTGGAGCGACTTATCCAAGATATATGGTCGCCTGGAGAGTGTTTGCTGCCATAACAGCCTCCTGTACACAGTGATCCAGTCGTCGTATTTCATGGCTCAAATTGTCGCAAATTTAATTGGTAATATTAACAAGTAGAATGTGTATTTATAATAATATTTTTCATAAACAGCCACAAAATATTTAATATTTATTAAAAAAAAGTGTCTGGAAGTTAAATCAATTCCACATGACAATAAATTTGTTATATAGATACTAGCGTTATTCGTTGGTATGCGTTCGCTATTTAAACTACTCCAGTCCTTTTCGTTCATAGAACACCGAACCCTACACGCTCTCTGATATATTGCTTAATTAACAAATATTCACAAATAAAGATTATATTTATATATGTTATCAGAAAGGCAGATATAAAATAGTTTGTGTTAATGCATCACAGAGATTATACCTTATTAGAGGAAAAATATTCATATTTTAAACAAGGCTTCTTGGCCGACGCTCTCCCTTTCGATGGGAACTATGACCTTTTGAAAATCAATGTTAATTGAATCTATATATTATAAAAAACGAAGTTTTTTATGTCATCAGAAAGACATATAAGCTGCATGTTAATACTTGGGTCCATAGAATTACCCCAATCATCCCAAATCAGGCCAAAACTACCCAAAACGTATTAGCATTACGTAAGTAATGAAGAAATATGGTATATTTACTTACTATAATGTTGGTGCTACACGTAGAACATGATCAAACCTATTTTTTCTCTGAAATAATCTAATTTCATAACGAAATGAGACGTAAATATGTGAGAGGTGACGCCATAGGAAGTCGACGGTCCAAGCGACAATTGTGTGGAGCGACTTATCCAAGATATATGGTCGCCTGGAGAGTGTTTGCTGCCATAACAGCCTCCTGTACACAGTGATCCAGTCGTCGTATTTCATGGCTCAAATTGTCGCAAATTTAATTGGTAATATTAACAAGTAGAATGTGTATTTATAATAATATTTTTCATAAACAGCCACAAAATATTTAATATTTATTAAAAAAAAGTGTCTGGAAGTTAAATCAATTCCACATGACAATAAATTTGTTATATAGATACTAGCGTTATTCGTTGGTATGCGTTCGCTATTTAAACTACTCCAGTCCTTTTCGTTCATAGAACACCGAACCCTACACGCTCTCTGATATATTGCTTAATTAACAAATATTCACAAATAAAGATTATATTTATATATGTTATCAGAAAGGCAGATATAAAATAGTTTGTGTTAATGCATCACAGAGATTATACCTTATTAGAGAGGAAAAATATTCATATTTTAAACAAGGCTTCTTGGCCGACGCTCTCCCTTTCGATGGGAACTATGACCTTTTGAAAATCAATGTTAATTGAATCTATATATTATAAAAAACGAAGTTTTTTATGTCATCAGAAAGACATATAAGCTGCATGTTAATACTTTGGTATAAATATAACTGAAGTGAAAGTGAAGATATATGCCTTTTTATAGTTACTTGATGGCTCGCTCAGGGAGTGTGAAGGCCTGCACACAAGCCAATCAATTTTATAATTAATGTACATATATGCAAAGTAACGTCAAAGGTTTTTATTTCAGAATGAAGACAGATGTAAGAGGAATAATAAGAGGAAATGAAGATGAAGAAATGATAAAAAGAATGGCAATAGTGGATAGTAGTAACACACTTAAGAATTATTCAGTAATAAATACAAACTCGTCCTTCACCTATGATAAAGGAAAGTCAACTTGGAAGGATTCAATTTACATGAGATTAAGATTAGGATACAAATATATCTGGCAATACGGAGTTGATGTCAGTGAAAAAGATAAGGAGTGTAAATTATGTAGTATGCCGCACGCCCACACCTTAGAACATTATGTATTATAGTGTCAACTTATTGATAACTATAGAAATAAGGAAATAAGTAATGTACCACATCAAATTGTTTGTATGTGTGATAATGGTATGATAGACAGTATACTTAGGAGCTACAAAACTTTTGCCCCAAGAGTGTAACAATTGTATGCTGTACTTACTATATTAACCTGCAATGTTAAATGGGATTCTTGTAATGTTAATTGTCTATTTGTACTTACTGAATTTGTGCGCCCCTTGAGGGACTTGAAGTAGAGGGGGTAGAAATAGCCTAAGTTACTCTATCCCTTTGAGATGTATTTTTTTCTTGTCTCAATAAACATACTTGAACTTGAACTATAAATATTTTTGGCTTCCTGACCATAAAGTTACCGCCGCAGTCGAGGGTAAGAGACCGGATGTACCCCATATACAAGCCGCACTAGCTATTAGTTCATAAAAGCTGACAACTTACCCAGATAAACATTACTTCCTAATTATATATATATATGCAAATAATACAATTAAAATGTTTAAAACATGATTATATATATGTATCATGTGGACAGTTTTTAATGTAATTTTTTCTCCTGATATTCGGGTTCTTTATTATGCTTCATCTTGAGGCAAAGCCCAATACCTTACGCCATATTGATGCTCTGTCCACAGATCATTCTCTCTCTCTCTCTCTCTCTCAAATCATATACATTGATGGTTTCCTACACCGCCACACGGGTGCAGCTGCAAGTGCAGTTGCCTCTACCCATCAGACAGAACTATTTGCCTTGCTTGTTACACTAAAATGTGTACAAGTGTGTGTGTCTATGTATGTATTAACACGATATACTGAACGGGGTGAGAATAGCTTGAGCTACCTCATCCATTTGTGTGTATTTTACCTCAATAAACTTATTTCAATTTCAATTTCAATTCAAGTCTCCAAACTTGATGCATTAATTGTAAGTGATTTTCTACCATCCTGCATTAATTGTAAGTGATTTCTATCATGCTTAATTGCGCGCAACTCTTTAAGACACAATTGTAACATAACCGTGTCTGAAGCTAGACAGAAAACACAACATTATTAGTGATGGTAACATAAGCCATTTCATGTGAATTCCATCTTCGTTGACCTCCGAAACTTGAGGAATGGTCCAGAAAATAGCTACTAAAGTTTAAGTCAAGTGTGAAGATACTTTAGTTGATACTTAGATACTTCCAATAAGTGTAAACATAAGTGCTGACGATGCTACCTTCCTCTATTCAGACCCCAACCCAAACGCACTATATAATAATGAAAATAATAGATTTAAAAAGTCCACTCATGGATGTAAACTAACAAACTCACATCAAACATAAAAAAGACCAACTACTATTTTTGTTCGAAAGTAAATCCTGAAACCAAATTCAACTTCAGATACACAATGTTAACATTAGCAATAATGATTATGGAAAGTTCCTTGACCTATACATAGACAAGAGACTGAACTTCAGCATCCACATACAACACATATGTGGGTGTATACACACACACACACACACACACACACACACACACACACACACACACACACACACACACACACACACACACACACACACACACACACACACACACACACACACACACACACACACACACACACACACACACACACACACACACACACACACACACCAGGAAGACATTTACAGAGAGTAGGGAATTAATTAGGTATCTGGTAGCTAGTTAAGTGGTTTGGGATTTATATCTTGAGGTACTGTATACAATGTTCACAACATAGCAATGTATAATCATTTCATTGTATACAACACATTTTGGTGAAATCCCACGGTATTCCTAGACCAGAATCATAAACATCTCTGACTTCCCACAGCAAGGCGCCGGGCACCGCGGGCTCCAGGCATGATGATTTATGTTTATTTCTCAGAGCAGTAAACAGCCTGCGGCAAAGCTACCCATATGTGTAGAGCTCAGTACTACAGATGAAGAACAACAACGTAAACATTTTTGACGTTGATTAGCTTGCTCAAACACCACTAATTTCCATAAAATAAATATAGACAAAACATTTCTGCTACAAAAATAAATGAGAGTAAGAATGCTTGTGGTCTCTTGAAGTGCAGGATAATTAAAATAAGTTTTATATTTTATAGATATAGTACTTGTTTACAGACTATATAAATCACCACGTTAATAATAATCACCACTCGATAACTGTATTAACAACTCGAATGTAATGATTGGTAGTGATCAGGAAATCGCGTTAAGAAAGGCACTTATGTGTTGTTTTCCGAAGGCAACATTGTTATTGTGTAGTAACCATCTGAAAGAAAATGTTCGCCACTATTTAACGGATAATATTGGATGCACGAACACCGATAGGATTCGTATCCAAAAGAAAATATTTGGTACAAATGGGTTAGTTAGAAGTGTTTGTGAGGATCAGTTTGAAAGGGGAATCAACAATCTCATATTTTACTTTTACAAATACCCAAAGTTCAAAGATTATTTTGATAGTCGTTTGAAATCTTCTTTATGGAATTATGTGTGTGTACCTCACGCAAAAGCCAAAATGGACACGTTATGGACTAATAACAATTGTGAGTCACTAAACCATATCCTGAAACTGACTATTGATTGGAAACCCCAAAAACTGCCAGAATTAATTGAAAAAATTTGCAATGTTTCAACGCTCCAAATGCTAGATCTGAGGAGAGCATTACACGGAGAAGGCAATTATATAATATCATCCAATTTAGATAAGTACCTGGTTCCTAAGGAAGTTTGGGACCAAAAAACTAAAGATGAAAAGAGAGATTACTTATGGTGCTTTATATCAAGAAAACCTTATAATGAAAATACTAAAATGTATGACAAAAACAAAATTTTTTCAATCCCAAAAACATTTGGAATTGCCAAAAAACCATATCAGCGTAAGCGCCCCCGAAGTGAAAGAGCAGTTTAATGCTATATAATAAATGTGTTTTGGAAATAGTAGCTGACGATTTTGTGTTGATATTGCATATCTCTTACCTAATTTGTATTATGAAATATGACATGATAGTGCGTTACAGACTTCAGTTAGGAAATAATTGGACTTGTAATGTGATTACTGATCCATCTGTATCCCAGTCATTTTACTATGTTAATTTTATGTAATTTATTCTTAAGCTTAATAACATTATTTAAATGTGCTAAATTTCCATTTATATATATATATATATATATATATATATATATATATATATATATATATATATATATATATATATATTTCCAAATTTCTGATGATATACAACATATTGTGGTTTATAATTAAGTTCTTATTAATAGTGATCCTGCATCAAAATTAACAATGTTCAAATTCGGTTTTGTATGTTAAAATTAACTACATTTTTATGTTAATTTCTTTCTGTAAATAATGATGATAAAGTGCAATAAAGGTATGATTGAGACAATGTTAAATCGTTAAATCCTAAATATATCTTGAGTCTTATACTTGAAATATTAAATGAACATATAGTGTGTAGTGTAGTGTTTCAATTATTATTAAGAGGGAAGGGTTGGGGGTAATGGTTCATATGTCCACATTCGAATGCCCCTCTTCCCAGGACTGGGGGTGCGGGAGTGTACAATAAACTATACCCACCTCCGGCAGCAGCTTGTCGAAGGCGGAAGTGGAGTCTAGGCCGTTTGTCATGAAAATTATAGTGTGATGGCTCTTATTTTTATTATGGGTACATAATAAGATTATGCCTTTATTCTTAATTTATATTACAATGCTGGTAAAATACACTTCTTGATGAGTATGGAGTACAAATGAACTCATTGTGTACCCTATACTCACAGGATGAGTATAGGGTACACAATAAACTACCACTCACATCATGGGTATGGGTTGCACAAGAAACTATCGGAGAGCAGAGTATGGAAAGCAAAGTAAACAAAGATTCACACGATGAGAAAGGGTTCCACAATGTCCTATGACTCACAGGATGAGTATGAGGTGCATAATAAATTACCATTCATAGGATGAGTATGGGTTTCACAATAAACTAAAGGTAACAGGATGAGCATGGGTTGCACAAACTATTGGTAACAGGATGGGTATGGGTTGCACAATAAATTACTGTGCTAGGATGAGTGTGAGTAGGATATATATATAAACATATTGTGGTTTATAATTAAGTTCTTAATAGTGATCCTATCCTGCATCATAATTTACATAATATATATATATATATATATATATATATATATATATATATATATATATATATATATATATATATATATATATTAGGAAGTAATGTTTATTTGGGTAAGTTGTCAGCTTATATGAACTAATAGCTAGTGTGGCTTGTATATGGGGTACATCCGGTGTCTTACCCTCGACGGTACCCTCCTTACCCTTATCCGCGGCGGTACCTTTATGGTCAGGAAGCCACGGATATTTACAATGGGGCTCGGTCAGTCAATATGATTCCTTTGACATCACTAAACTAACTCTTATGTATTCTGTTCTCGTATTGACAATTTGAATGACATCAAGAATATTTTGAATATCTTCTGATATAGATGGTGCTGTAGTTGATTGTTGTTCATGACAAGTCCAATGGGTCATTAGCATCGCTCAGATTAGTGGGAAGAAATTCTTGCTGCAACAATGTGTGTTCTCAGAGCTAACTAGGGTAACTAAAATACTTATTTCCTAAATAAATACTTTAATTGTAAATATTTGAAAATATATGGTATGTATCAGAATTTCTGACGATATAAAACATATTGTGGTTTATAATTAAGTTCTTAATAGTGATCCTATCCTGCATCATAATTTACATAATATCTACTTCTGTTTTGTGTATTAAAATGACTACTTTTTATGTTAATTTCTTTCTGTAAATGATGATGATGATGATAAAGATCAGTAAATGTAAGTAAGAACATAAGAATGAAGGTAACTGCAAAAGACTTATTGGCCCATACGAGGCAGCTCCTCGTATGGAGCTGCCTTTGATAAGTAATTACCAAAGAAGGCACCAAGCCGGGAAGGCTGTGTAGCACAATCAAATAAGTCAACTGCTCCTGAAGAGGACGGTATTACTTACAGTTTACTGAGATTAGTCTCACAAGTACCAGGTAATCCACTTTTAGTGTTGTACAGAATGAGTTTAAGTGAAGGAGTATTACCTGATGATTGGACAGTGTCATTGTTCCCATCCCCAAAGCACACTCAGATAATTATAGACCCATATCTCTACCATAATTTTGTCTATTAGCACAGTTTTCGGCGTGAATGCATTTTGGTTCTACAAGGTAGCCAACTCCATCAAAATATTAAATATGTACCCAACTCAATTAACGATTAATCAACCAATTACTCCATGGGATAACTTGGATCTAGCAGTTGATTTTGTAAATGCACCCAAGAAAGATAATGTACACTCTACATTATTAAAACAGTTAACACTGTGAAGCATCACTGAAAGTACTCAGAGTATGGGTAACGATGTGTATCAGTGCTATACCGACGGTTCTGTAGAAGAAGGTGGACGATGTACCGGATGTGCATGTAATATATTTGAACAATCTTCTCTCTTACATACATGAATGAAGCGCTATGCTAAACTGTGTAATTACTATTTGAGTACTGGAACACTTGATGATATATTGAACTTGTACCCTAGATTGACGATGTAACGTATCAATTATACAATGAATGTATGTGATGTAACTCTATAACCTGAGCTTGTGAAAGCACCTTAATCACCTTCAGTGATTAAGTGCTTAATTGCACACTAGTTTCTCTATCAGTTATCTCACCTTGTCAGAGTAAAAGAGACAAATATATGTGTATGTATGTGTTCAGAATTCAATTTCACCTTTGTAAATGCACGTTAATGACACTATGTAAAAGACACATCGAACACTTTATGTAGGGCATACGTAAATCTGTGTATTTATGTATTTACGTATGTAGCTTAGCCTAGCATTTTAAAAACACTACAATCACCTTATGTGGTTGATTGTTCAATAAATCCCTGAACTATATGTTTAACAAATCTCTAACCCTATCAATGGAGTTAGTTTAGTTCTTATATTATGCACCCTATACCCATCTTGTGGGCGGTAGTGGAAAGGGTTAGAGTCCATGGCGGACTGAAGAAAATGTATATATGATGGTTAGCATTGTTAATGTGTGGCCACGTCTGTGGTAGAAAATAATACAAAAAAATCAAATAAAGGTATTATTGAAACTTTATACGAAAACATTAAATCCTAAATATATCTTTAATATTATACTTGAAATATGGTATACTTTGCTCTCTCCATCGTACTTCTGCACCTGCTGGCAAGTGGTTCGGTGCAGTGTGCAGGTGATGTTCATTACTGGGTGAGCTGGCAAGTGGTGCTCACCTGCCAGCTCACCCAACGAAAATTTGGTTTTTAATACACTTACACATTTATTGGGTCTTTCCTTCACCTTCATTCAAGCACTAGGGTATTACAGTAAGTGTTTTAATTATAATATTTATTAACGTTATTATTTTTAATTTTTATTATTATTAACAGGAGAGGATCGAGTGTGTGTGTGGGGGGGGGGGGGGGGGGAATAATGGTACACATGTCCACATCCCAATGCCCGCCCTTCCAGGACTGGGGGTGCGGGGGTGTACAATAAACTATACCCACATCCGGCGGCAGCTTGTCGAAGGCGGAAGTGTAGCCTAGAGAATTTGTCATGATAATTAGTGATGACTCTTATTTTGATTATGGGTCTGTAATCCAGTTAAGCTTTTATTCTTAATTTATATTACAATGCTGGTAAAATACACTTCTTGATGATGAGTATGGAGTACAAATGAACTCATTGTGTACCCAAGTTCAAGTTCAAGTATGTTTATTGAGATAAGCAATAAATAAATCTCAAAGGGATAGAGTAGCTTAGGCTATTTCAACCCCCCTCTAATTCAAGTCCCTCAAGGGGCGCACAAATACTGTGACTACAAATAGACAAATAACATTACAAGAATCCAAACAAGAATTGTGAACCCTATACTCACAGGATGAATATAGGGTACACAATAAACTACCACTCACATCATGGGTATGGGTTGCACAAGAAACTATCGCGCAGAGGATGAATATGGAGAGCAAAGTAAACAAAGATTCACACGATGAGAAAGGGTTGCGCAATGTCCTATGACTCACAGAATGAGTATTAGCTGCACAATAAACTACAGGTCACAGGATAAGTATGGGTTGCACAATAAATTACAGGTCACAGGATGGGTATGGGCTGCACAAACTACCGGTAACAGGATGAGTATGGGATGCACAATAAATTACGGGTCACAGGATGAGTATGGGTTGCACAAACTACTGGTAACAAGATGAGTATGGGATGCACAATAAATTACCGCACAGAGGATGAGTATAGGGTGCACAAACTGGTTGGGTAAATGGAAATGGTTGGGTACATTTCCTTTCACCTAATGCGACTATTCATGTGTCCGGACTTTCAATTCAGTTATATTTATGCCAAAGTATTAACATGCAGCTTATATTTATGTCTTTATGATGACATAGAAAACTTCGTTTATTACAATATCTAGATTAAATTAACATTGATCTTCGGAAGGTCATAGTTCCCATATCGGTAAGGAGAGCGTCGGCCATGAAGCCTTGTTTAAAGTATGAATATTTTTCCTCTCTAATAAGGTATAATCTCTGTGATGGATTCACAAAAACTATTTTATATCTGCCTTTCTGATAACATATACAAATATAATCTTTATTTGTGAATATTTGTTAATTAAGCAATATATCAGAGGGCGTGTAGGGTTCGGTGTTCAATGAACGAAAAGGACTGGATCACTGTGTACAGGAGGCTGATATGGCAGCAAACACTCTCCTGGCGACCATATTTCTTGGATAAGTCGCTCCACACAATTGTCGCTTGGACCGTCGACTTCCTATGGCGTCACCTCTCACATATTTACGTCTCATTTCGTTATGAAATTAGATTATTTCAGAGAAAAAATAGGTTTGATCATGTTCTACGTGTAGCACCAACATTATAGTAAGTAAATATACCATATTTCTTCATTACTTACGTAATGCTAATACGTTTTGGGTAGTTTTGGCCTGATTTGGGCTGATAGAGTTAGGAGGGTGTTTGTCTGGTTATGTGAGGTATTTGTTGATTAAAGTTAGGCTTCATTGGGCTCGGTTGGATTAGATTGGTTTGATGTGGGTTACGTTAGGTTGGGTTGAGCTATGTTAGTCAGGTTTCAAAATTCAAAATTCCACTACGCCACGGAGCAGTCTCTGTGGCGCAGTGGTAAAGCACGTGCCCGGCTCTTCGCCAGCCCTTTGATCCTGGCCGGGAGGGACTGACCGAACGACAATCCTTAACTGTTCACCCGACAGAGAATAGGTTGTTAAACGATTTGGCGGGTCATACTCCGGGATAAACATTAGGATTAAGGACCTACCCGAAACGCTATGCATGCTATAGTGGCTTTACAAGAATTTAAAAACTGGCTTTACAAGAATTTAAAAACTCTTTTTTTATATATAAATAAAAAAAAAATCCGCCGACGAATCTTTTTGTGTGCGATGAGACTTAATTGTATCTGGCATAATTAAAATCTTAACTTAAATAATTCGTTTGTTAGACAATATATGATATTCAGATCTATAAATTACTTTAGAAAGGCCTATAATACATATAAATATTAATTTACACATTCCTGGCGCTATACGCTAGGAATTTCAATACGTTGTTCAAATAATTTTAGGCAGGGAGTCTCTGGGTCGGTTGGTCGCTACGGGGTCATCGACGCCGACCCGGTCAGTCGTCAGGAAGCAGCCGTGGCGTGAGCATCGTCGGTCCCGTGTAGGTAAGGCTGATCATTTTTTTTTTTTTTTTTTTTGCAAATATATAGTCTACCGGCCGGCCTCCACCTACAATGCTTAATGCATTATACATTTGTTCGCTATTATAGCATTGAGTTTTGTAATGTCTCCGAGGGATAGCTGATCAACCAGGCTGTGACTCATACGTCAGGCTGCGAGCAGCCGCGTCTAACAGCCTGGTTGATCAGTCCAGCAACCAGGAGGCCTGGTCGACGACCGGGCCGCGGGGACACTAAGCCCCGGAAGCACCTCAAGGTAACCTCAAGGTAAGGAGGGTCATTGTTTCCCTATTTTTTTTCATCCGGGTTGTGTAGTATTCAAATGTTTGTATTCCACTAATGCTAAATAGTATTGTGGAAGATTTTTGAGAATCATGATTTGCCAACATTATATGGGTAGAATATTATGTAGAATACACTTCCCCAGTGTTAAACTATCCCGTCGTCAGGCTAGGCTCGTTAACGCGGCGGTCGTCTCCCCCACATCCCAAGACGCATTTATTATCGACTTTCATGTACTGTGTATTAAAAAGTTTTTATCGTGTATAAATTAATTTTATATTCTATAATTAATTAGGCGTATAGTAGGTTCGGTATTTAGGTTCTGTTGGCAATTATTTTCACTTGAAGTATGTGGAGGGTGAAGCATTTACAGTTGCCTGTCCTCAGGTCAGGCTCCCCTACGCCGCCGCCTGACCCAAAGCCTCATTCATCAATTTTCTCGCTGTGTATTCAGAATTATTCTCGCGTATAAGGTAATATTATTTCATGAAGTTAATAGTTAACAACTAAGTTTACTGACAAGCGACAGTTCAATGTACAAATACTGCAATAGTTTAGTTTAGTTTATTTATTATGCACCCCATACCCATCTTGTGGGTGGTAGTAGAAAGGGTTACAGAGGCACATAATGGGCTCAGGGACTGAAGCTAAGCAAGTTACAATCTTGATACAGTTTACATTTGGTCAGATCTACATCAGCAGATAATGAGAATTCCCAGAGATACTTGTAACCGAGTCTAAGCCGAGCAGTATAGTAACATCTAGAAGCTAGTCCGCTGATATTATTGGATGAACCATAGATGTGTGGCTCCTCTTGCATGATAGTATGATACTGCAATAGATGAACAACTTCCCAACAGGAAGGAGCGGGGACACCCCTCCGGGAACTGAATTTACCTGAGGGCCACTAACACTAGTGGCCTCGATGAGGGCAGTAAGCCCGCGGCTTGTCAAAGGTCCCCCTATTTGACCTGATGATCCTTTCCAGATGTATTCCAGGGCTCTGGATACACAACTGGTCGGGCTCTGGATACACAACTGGTCAGGTTCCGATTACATAACTCCAGGGGTGTGACTTGTTGGGCTTTGGGTTGTGCATGGTTGTGCTCCGGTTCGTACATGGTTGTGCTTCAGTGGTTGTTTGTGTACTAGTGCTTCAGGTTTGTTTGCTAGGGCTCTGTTTATATGTTTCCTAGAAATTTGAGTTTCTTTTTTTGTGTATAGTTCAATTGTTTGATATGGCTCCATAGTGTGTTTCTAGGGCAAGTGGAGGGTTTTAGGTAGCTCTAAGCAGATTTTTGTTTGGTCGAGCTAGGAATGGAGTTTGGTTGTGCTCTGGGACTGTTTAGCTTTATGGGGGTTGGATGAGATGTATACTTGCTAGGCTTACGGTTACACAACTGGTCGGGGTCTGGTTACACAACTGGTCAAGCTTCGGTTACACAACTGGTCGGGCTCCGGTTAAATAACTGGTCGGGCTCTGGGGGTGTCACTTGGGCTATGGGTTGTGCATGGTCGGGCTTCCGTTCGTGCATGGTTGTGATCCAGAGGTTGTTAGTTTGGTTCGTTCATGCTAGGCTTGTGGTTAGACAACTGGTCGGGCTCCGGTTTCATAACTTGTCGGGTTCCGATTACATTGTAACGATTATATTGTTACGTAAAGTATGGTGACAAATAAACACAGACACTAAGATACTATATATATATTTGGTCGAATATATAGAAGTACACAGGTGATACGTTGGTGTGACTTGAGCGCACTGAGCGTCGGTACAGTATCTCGCAAGTGTCTGCTCTAGACCACACTTGAAAGTAGACTCGTTAATGTTTGCTATTCTTGCTGCTTATATTGCTCGGGCAACACCTCACCGTGTTGCCCGGGCAACGCCTCACCTCATTCATCTCCAAAGGTTGACAGGAATATTAACACTATATTTGGAGCGAGTATATTATTGGGATAATCTACTCGCTACAGAACTCCCCCTCCCAGGGGATGAAAGGAAAAATACTTGATCAAGGAACTTAGCTGGTCGGTGAATTGTACGCCCTGCTCGCGTTACATAACCATCAAAGTTAACTTCCTCCTCTTCGCTGATGTCATCTAACTGGGGTCGTAGGGTGGGAGGTCGCACAGGATCGTCCGTCGTCGTAGGATCAGGTTGTGGTGCGGCTGGTAACTGGGGTTTTAGGGTGGAAGGTCGTACAGGATCGTCCGTTGTCGTAGGTGGCGGTGCTGCTGGTAACTGTGGTCGAAAAGTGAACTGCGTAGTCGGCGGATGTGTCTCTGGAGGGATGTCTGGGGCAGCGTCACAGTGTGCTGGTTTAAGGCGATGGATGGAGATGTTTACCCGCTGTCCTCGGCGTTCAATGGTGAAGAACTTCGGTGTTCGAGAAACCACTTTAAATGGTCCTTCGTAAGGTGACTGTAGAGGGCGTCGAACAGCGTCGACTCTTACAAACACGTGTTCAGTTGTGTGGAGCTCATGAGGCACATATGTAGCACGAGTTGTCGGTTGGCGTGGTGGTGTAGGCCGAATGTTTGTCATGGCCGCCCGTAATTTCTGGACAAAAGTGGGGTCTGGGGGTGTGATAAGTGGCGTTGGGGTTAAGAATTCGCCCGGAAGCCGCAGGCTAGATCCGTATACTAAGTCTGCTGCCGAGAATCCACTGCCCTCCTTCGTGGCCGAACGGATGCCAAGCAAGACTAATGGAAGGTTGTCGATCCAATCATCAGGGCGTGCTTGAGCTCTTAGGGCAGCTTTTAGTTGTCTATGAAAGCGTTCTACCATTCCGTTCGACTCAGGTTGGTATGCTGTGGTTCGGTTATGTGTGGTGCCGAGGAATTCCATAAGTTCCTTCCATAGATATGATTCGAACTGTCGTCCTTGGTCGGTGATGATGACAGAGGGGCTGCCAAAACGGGCGACCCATCCAGAGAGGAAAGCCTGGACCACTGACTCAGCTGAGATGTTGATTAATGGGATTGCTTCCGGCCATCTGGAGAATCGATCGATGCAGGTGAGTAGATAAGAATATCCTCTTGCCGACGGTAATGGTCCAACGATGTCTACATGCACCACCTCGAAACGGTCAGAAGGTAACGGAAACTGTTGAAGAGGGCTCTGTGTGTGACGATGTGTTTTCGCTCGCTGGCACTGGAGGCATGAGCGAGTCCATCGTCGAACATCGGCATTGATTCCTGGCCATACAACACGCTCCGTTAGTAGTTTCTGGGAAGCACGTACTCCTGGGTGTGCTAGGGAGTGAAATATTGAGAACGTTTTCCAGCGAAACTGGGCAGGAATGTAGGGCCTAAGTGCTCCCGTCCGTGAGGTGTCACAGATTATACTTCCGCCACCTTCCATGGGAATCTCGATGAACCGGAGAGCTGTGCCAGATGTTCGTAATCGCTGCAGATCAGGGTCTTCCCGTTGGGCCTTACTGATTACACAATAGTCCACCTGAGCTGGGTTTGTCACGACGTGGTTTATGGTGGGTCGAGACAGTGCATCGGCTATGACATTATTAGTTCCTTTGACATGACGAATATCCGAGGTAAATTGGGAGATAAATCCCAGGTGGTTGGCTACTCGAGGAGAGTGAGCATCACCCTTGGCCGCCAGCGCATAAGTGAGAGGTTTGTGGTCTGTGAGGATGTGGAAGTTCCGCCCCTCGAGAAAGTGCCGGAAATGTTGTATGGCTGAGTAGATGGCGAGCAGTTCCCTATCAAAAGTGCTGTACTTCTCTTCAGTGGGTGACAGGCGCGCTGAAAAGAATGCAATTGGGCGCCATTCTCCTTCAATGAGCTGTTGTAGTACAGCACCAATTGCTGTGTTTGAAGCGTCGGTAGAGAGATTGGTGGGAGCGTCAGACACTGGGTGTGCGAGTAAGGTGAATTCCGCCAGCTTGTGTTTTATGTCGGTGAATGCTGTCTCTGCCTGGGGAGTCCACTTCAACGGAAGACGGGACGTTAGTTTCCGACCTCGTAAGAGGTCGTATAAGTGTCGCAAGATGTCCGAACAATGTGGGATGAATCGATGATAAAAATTCACTACACCAAGAAATTCTTGCAACTTCTTTGGAGTAGATGGGCGCGGGAATTCCTTGATTGCCTCGATTTTCTTCTCTAGTGGTTGGACCCCTGCTGCTGACACACGGTGTCCCAAGAAATCCAGCTCTGGAACATGGAAAATACACTTCTCGGAGTTGAGCTGCAAGCCGAAGTTGCGCAGACGGGCGAGAAGGAGTCGGAGGTGTAGCAGATGTTCTGTTGGTGATGTACTGGCCACCAGCAGATCGTCAATGTAGGCGTAGCAAAAAGGAAGGTCCTTAACTACTTGGTCGATGAAGCGTTGGAATGTCTGGGCTGCATTCCGTAGACCAAAAGGCATCCGGACGAATTCAAACAGTCCAAAAGGTGTTGTGATCGCTGTTTTCGGAATGTCTGCCGGTTCCACAGGGATCTGGTGAAATGCCCGCACAAGGTCAATTTTCGAAAAAACGGTTGCGTTGCTCAATCCCTGTGAGAAATCCTGGATGTGTGGTATTGGGTAGCGATCCGGCAGAGCGCGAACGTTGAGAGCCCTGTAGTCTCCGCAAGGGCGCCATTCCCCTGGGGCTGTTTTCGGGACCATATGGAGAGGTGAAGCCCATGGACTGTTCGAAGGGCGGATTATTCCCGCCTCCTGTAGCTTATTGAATTCAGCACGTGCTACCGCCAGTCGTTCCGGTGCCAGGCGGCGTGGTCTGGCGAAGGTAGGTGCTCCCGTTGTAGTAATGTGATGCATAATCGTATGTTGCACCTCTGGTCGAGGGCTGGCGGGTTGGGTCACATCTTTGAATTCATCCAGGAGTGCTTGAAGTTCCGTAGATGCGACTGGGGTGACGATGTTAACTTGTGTAGAGGTACTAGGAGAGGCTCGAAGTACTGCACCTGCGGGATCCACCATAAGTCGATGGTGTTGCAGGAAATCCCATCCAAGAATGGGTTGTTCCACATCCGCTATGAGGAAAGTCCACGTAAAGCGACCCAGAGAGGCGAACTCGAGAACCAGGGCGCGGGTCCCATATGTACGGACGGACGTACCATTGGCGGCTCGTAAGTCCAAACCAGGAGTACGGGTTGGTTTGACTAGTGGGGGAGGCAACACGCTAGCTGCTGCACCTGTGTCAACGAGGAAACAGCGTTTGGTTATGACGTCAGATATGTAGAGCAGTGTAGTGTTTGAAATGGCGGGGTCACTGGCCGTTAACAGTCCCCGCCGAAGTAGTTTCCCGACCAAGAACAAGGAGCCCTACAGTTGCGGGCTTGGTGTCCGAACTTCTGGTGGTAAGAACAAAGCTCTCCCCGATGTTCTCGCTGTCGCCTAGAGACTGATACTGGATTCGCATGGTACGTCTTCCCTGGGTGGAAAAAACGCCGGTTCTGGAGGACGTAGAGTTGTTGGGTGTCTGTAGTCTGCTGTGTATCACTGAGGTGGGACAGCGTAGCGTTATCAGACGTCGTATGAAGCCGGTCTGCCAGTGTAGCCAGCTGGGCTAATGGGGTGTCGTCAGCCATACTGAATAGGGCCGGTTGAATGTGTTTTGGACAGAGTTGTATCCACAGTGATCTCACAATCTCGCTGGGGGCTGGACCAGTTGCAGTATGCATCACATACTGAATATGCCGCAGAAGCTGGGCTGGTGCTTTGTCTACTAACCTTTTGTCAGTGAGGAGTTGGTCCCTTTGTTGAATGCGGCGTTTCATTGCTGCCTGTAGAAGAGTGGCCTTCAATGCAGTGTACGTCCTGGTGTCCGGTGATGGCGCGGTGATGACAGCGGAGGCAGTGTGCATAGCCTCCGAGGTAAGTGTTGGCAGGGTACAGGCATATCGGGCTTTCTCAGTCGAAATTTCGTGAAGGTCGAAAATAGCCTCCATCTGCATGAACCAAAATTCTGGCTCATCTGCGTTGTATGCTGGAAACCTGGTAGATAAATCCATGACGAAGATCTAGTTTGTGACTAGGTGTTCTTTTTCACTCACTGGGTCACCAATGTAACGATTCTATTGTTACGTAAAGTATGGTGACAAATAAACACAGACACTAAGATACTATATATATATTTGGTCGAATATACAGAAGTACACAGGTGATACGTTGGTGTGAGTTGAGCGCACTGAGCGTTGGTACAGTATCTCGCAAGTGTCTGCTCTAGACCACACTTGAAAGTAGACTCGTTAATGTTTGCTATTCTTGCTGCTTATATTGCTCGGGCAACACCTCACCGTGTTGCCCGGGCAACGCCTCACCTCATTCATCTCCAAAGGTTGACAGGAATATTAACCCTATATTTGGAGCGAGTATATTATTGGGATAATCTACTCGCTACAACATAACTCCAGGGGTGTGACTTGTTGGGCTTTGGGTTGCACATGGTTGTGCTCCGGTTCGTACATGGTTGTGCTCCGGTTCGTACATGGTTGTGCTTCAGTGGTTGTTTGTGTACTAGTGCTTCAGGTTTGTTTGCTAGGGCTCTGTTTATATGTTTCCTAGAAATTTGAGTTTCTTTTTTTGTATATAGTTCAATTGTTTGATATGGCTCCATAGTTGGTTTCTAGGGCAAGTGGAGGGTTTTAGGTAGCTCTAAGCAGATTTTTGTTTGGTCGAGCTAGGAATGGAGTTTGGTTGTGCTCTGGGACTGTTTAGCTTAATGGTGGGGGTTGGATGAGATGTATACGTGCTAGGTTTATGGTTACACGACTGGTCGGGGTCCGGTTACACAACTGGTGGGGCTCAGGTTACACAACTGGTCGGGCTCCGGTTAAATAACTGGTCGGGCTCCGGGGGTGTCACTTGGGCTATGGGTTGTGCATGGTCGGGCTTCCGTTCGTGCATGGTTGTGATCCAGAGGTTGTTTGTTTGGTTCGTTCATGCTAGGCTTGTGGTTAGACAACTGGTCGGGCTCCGGTTTCATAACTTGTCGGGTTCCGATTACATAACTCCAGGGGTGTGGCTTGTTGGGCTTTGGGTTGCACATGGTTGTGCTCCGGTTCGTACATGGTTGTGCTCCGGTTCGTACATGGTTGTGCTTCAGTGGTTGTTTGTGTACTAGTGCTTCAGGTTTGTTTGCTAGGGCTCTGTTTATATGTTTCCTAGAAATTCGGGTTTCTTTTTTTGTATATAGTTCAATTGTTTGATATGGCTCCATAGTGTGTTTCTAGGACAAGTGGAGGGTTTTAGGTAGCTCTAAGCAGATTTTTGTTTGGTCGAGCTAGGAATGGAGTTTGGTTGTGCTCTGGGACTGTTTAGCTTTATGGGGGTTGGATGAGATGTATACTTGCTAGGCTTACGGTTGCACAACTGGTCAGGGTCTGGTTACACAACTGGTCAAGCTTCGGTTACACAACTGGTCGGGCTCCGGTTAAATTACTGGTCGGGCTCCGGGGGTGTCACTTGGGCTATGGGTTGTGCATGGTCGGGCTTCCGTTCGTGCATGGTTGTGATCCAGAGGTTGTTTGTTTGGTTCGTTCATGCTAGGCTTGTGGTTAGACAACTGGTCGGGCTCCGGTTTCATAACTTATCGGGTTCCGATTAGATAACTCCAGGGGTGTGACTTGTTGGGCTTTGGGTTGCACATGGTTGTGCTCCGGTTCGTACATGGTTGTGCTTCAGTGGTTGTTTGTGTACTAGTGCTTCAGGTTTGTTTGCTAGGGCTCTGTTTATATGTTTCCTAGAAATTCGGGTTTCTTTTTTTTTATATAGTTCAATTGTTTGATATGGCTCCATAGTTGGTTTCTAGGACAAGTGGAGGGTTTTATGTAAGGCTAAGGAGATTTTTGTTTGGTCGAGCTAGGAATGGAGTTTGGTTGTGTTCTGGGACTGTTTAGCTTAATGGTGTGGGTTGGATGAGATGTATACTTGCTAGGCTTAAGGTTACACAACTGGTCGGGGTCCGGTTACACAACTGGTGGGGCTCAGGTTACACAACTGGTCGGGCTCCGGTTAATAACTGGTCGGGCTCCGGTTAAATAACTGGTCGGGCTCCGGTTACACAACTGGTCGGGCTCCGGTTAAATAACTGGTCGGGCTCCGGTTAAATAACTGGTCGGGCTCCGGGGGTGTCCCTTGGGCTATGGGTTGTGCATGGTCGGGCTTCCGTCCGTGCATGGTTGTGATCCAGAGGTTGTTTGTGCACTAGTGCTCCAGGTTTGTTTGCTAAGGCTCTGTTTATATGTTTGCTAGAAATCCGGGTTTCCTTCTTTTGTATATAGTTCAATTGTTTGCTATGGGTCAATAGCTGGTGTCCAGGGCAAGTGGAGGATTTTTGGTAGGGCTAAGCAGATTTTTGTTTGGTCGAGCTAGGAATGGAGTTTGGTTGTGTTCAGCTGGGACTGTTTAGCTTTGTGGGGGTTGGATGAGATGTATACTTGCTAGGCTTAAGGTTACACAACTGGTCGGGGTCCGGTTACACAACTAGTGGGGCTCAGGTTACACAACTGGTCGGGCTCCGGTTAAATAACTGGTCGGACTCCGGTTAAGTAACTGGTCGGGCTCTGGGGGTCTCACCTGAGTTTTGGGTTGTGCATGGTCGGGCTTCCGTTCGTGCATGGTTGTGATCCAGAGGTTGTTTGTTTGGTTCGTTCATGTTAGGCTTGCAGTTAGACAACTGGTCGGGCTCCGGTTACACAACTTGTCAGGTTCCGATTGCATTACTCCGGGGGTGTGACTTGTTGGACTTTGAGTTGTGCATGGTTGTGTAGGGTTCGGTGTTCAATGAACGAAAAGGAGGGGCCTCGTAGCCTGGTGGATAGCGCGCAGGACCCGTAATTCTGTGGCACGGGTTCGATTCCCGCACGAGGCAGAAACAAATGTGCAAAGTTTCTTTCACCCTAAGTGCCCCTGTTACCTAGCAGTAAATAGGTACCTGGGAGTTAGTCAGCTGTCACGGGCTGCTTCCTGGGGTGTGTGTGTGTGTGTGGTGTGGAAAAAAAAAAAAAAAGGTAGTTAATAAACAGTTGATTGACAGTTGAGAGGCGGGCCGAAAGAGCAAAGCTCAACCCCCGCAAAAACACAACTAGTAAACACAACTAGTAAACACATGAGCAGTTTAAATTGCGAACGCATACCAACGAATAACGCTAGTATCTATATAACAAATTTTTTGTCCTGTGGAGTTGATTTAACTTCCAGACACGTTTTGTTTAATAAATATTAAAGATTTAATGGCTGTTTATGAAAGATATTATATAAATACACATTCTACTTCATAATATCACCAATTAAATTTGCGACAATTTGAGCCATGAAATGCGACGACTGGATCACTGTGTACAGGAGGCTGATATGGCAGCAAACACTCTCCAGGCGACCATATATCTTGGATAAGTCGCTCCACACAATTGTCGATTGGACCGTCGACTTCCTATGGCGTCACCTCTCACATATTTACGTCTCATTTTGTTATGAAATTAGATTATTTCAGAGTAAAAATAGGTTTGATCATGTTCTACGTGTAGCACCAACATTATAGTAAGTAAATATACCATATTTCTTCATTACTTACGTAATGCTAGGACGATTTGTGTAGTTTTGGGCCGATTTGGGTAATTCTATGGACCGGGGTAATTCTATGGGTAATTCTATGGGTAATTCTATGGGTAATTAATTTGGGTAATTCTATGGACCGGGAGTCGGAGCTCGGCTATTATAAAAGTACACGTATCTTCGCTTTAAATTTAAATATGCTCATGTTAAGGTATTTAGAACGAAGCTTATATATCTGTCTTTCTTGTGACATATAAAACTCTTATGTTTATTAAGGAATCTGCGTGAAATAGGTATGGTTCTGAGATGAATGCTGCGGTTTTTGAGCTCGACGAGCGATGAAAACTGCCACTTTTATACAACTACAAATATCTTCGGTTTTACTTAAAATATTTGTCTGGTAGAGGTTTTACATATAGATCGCGTTTCTGTCTTTCTTCTGACTAATAAATAATTTTGGTTTAATCAGTTATCAAGATGTTTTCAACAATATTCTTTCAGCGTTCGTCTTTTCCAACACGGGCGACCCTTTTGAAAACGCGATACTTGGGCTAACCCATCCTATACTTGGGTCTGTTTCCATTATGGTTCGGAACAATTCCACTCGGAGCAAGTTTTGGTACTGTTGGTGGAGAGCGCTAAAGTGTTTTATGTACCAACTTTTTTCCTGTCTAATTTCTTATACAATGTTCTTTTCTGTACTTTCTTACAATGTATTTTTATACTTTCTTGCAATGTACCTGTAAACCTTTTTTTTTTAATTTTGCTAGAAATTACCTTCTTAAAAGTATATCTTAAAGTTTCGAGCGGTGCCCGAAACGCTATGCATGCTAGTGGCTTTACAAGAATGTAAACCTCTGTACTCTAATGAATCCAATGTACTGCACCTTCTTGTTTATAAATAAATCAATCAATAAATAACATATATTGCTTTGAAACCCGCATTAATCACTAAAAAAATATTTGGCTTCTTTTATTACAAATTCGCTACTCTTAGTCCTTCAGCTCGCTACTTTCAGCAATTCAGATGTGGCAACCCTGCCTCAGGCGGTGTGTAAACAAACAAGATGTCCGCGGACGAGTACTTCTGCGCTAAAGGTTCTCTGAAAATTAAGGGTGTCGAAGATTCAGGGATTAAAAAGTAAGTTAACTGTAACTGTCTGATTATCATAATGTTATCGGAACCTGTCTTTCTTTCAGTGGCGGCTCTCCGTTGTAATTAAGTTATAAGACGAGCCTCAAACCAGGCGCAAAACACGTCTCAGGTCAACTTGCAAGTTTCTTTTCCTGTTGTCAGGAACAGGAAGCCTATTAAGACTAATAAGCTTGACAGGATATAACCTACAATAGATGCCTAACTCCCAGGTCCCTATTTTCTACTAGTAAGTGGTAGAACACTTGACCTGCCTCGAGTTTACTAGCCCAAACTGTCCTTACCTAATACAGCCTAGTCTAATGATCGATATACAGTATATGGTTTTGAAAATATAATTATGCAGTAGCCTTTGGGCCTGTGTCCACACTATTTATTTACATAACATTACAATGGGGTTAGTTGTTATAAATATTGTTGATTAAATGGTTTAATTCTGGCAAAGCCACTTGCAGCATTTTGGGCAATCTGCCTGTATCTGGTGGACTGACAATACTTTAGTTAGGTAAGAGAATGCTCTTGGTTTGCATTTGTAATGTAAATTTCAAGCCTATTTATTATTATTCATGTATTGTGTTATTGTCACTGGTGTTACATCAGTTTGTTTTAGGGATGGAACTTAAGCTCCACACTTAGCAATCACGCTTACTGAAATTTCTGGGCGATTATCAATATTTGTTAAATAAGATTATATAGGAGGGAGTTGTGAAGGTGGCTGCTTGAAAACATCTTTATCTGCAAGCAGTCCCTGTGGCGTAGTGGTAAAACACTAGCTCGGCGCTTTGTGAGCACTTTGGCCTGGGTTTGTATCCTGGCCAAGGAGAATTGACTGGGTGTCAATCCTTAACTGTAGCCTCTGTTCACCCAACAGTGAATGGGTACCTGGTTGTTAAACGATTTGGCGAGTCGTATTCCAGGGAAAAAATTTGGTAGTGGCTTTACAAGAATGTAAGAACTTTTGTATATACAAAACTATATATACTGTATATACAAAACTGTATGTACTGTATATACAAAGCTGTATATACTCTATATACAAAAAAAATCAATTTGAGACATTCAGTGGATAAAGCAGTTGGCTCACGAACTCATTAAAAAGTATGTACAGTGGGGCCTCGATTTACGATGGTAATCCGTTCCCAGAGACGTATCGTAAGTTGAAGCGATTTTTCCCATGAGAAATAAAGGGAATTGGATTAATCCGTTCCACACCCCCAAAAATATTAACATAAAAATACATTTTATACTGAATACAATTTTTTTCTCTAACTACAATACAGTACATATGTTTATCTTACCTTTATGGAGGACTCTTGATGCGTATGGAAAATGGTGAGGAGGGGGGAGGAGAGGTGTTACTGTTTGGAAGGGGAGTGCCCTTCCATTATAACATCAGGCAGTGATGACTTCTCTGGGGTACACTCTCTTCTATGTTTTGCCTGCATACCATTAGGACCTGGTTGTGATTCACTGCTTGTTTCTCACTCACCTTTCCATAGATTTTTGTTTTTCCATATGTTTTAATTTTTGTCTGTAGTGAGGTATCACAGTGTCATTAAAAAGGTTAAGGCAACGGCCTACTGCATCGTCATTTGGGTGAGTCATTTCAGCAAAAGTTTGCAATTCTTCCCATGCTGCACACATATTCTTAATTAATGAGAAGGGACATTCTGTACTGTCTCCTCCTCCCTTGAAAAAATTTCCTCAGCAGTCTCTTGTTGCTGCTCCTTGTAAAGTTCTTCAGTAGTCAGTCCTTCTCTGTGTTCCTCCACCAGCTCACAACACTCAGAACATTATGAATGCCGCTCCTATTTCTAAATTTCTCAAACCATCCCCTGCTCGCCTTAAACTCTTTCGCATTTGCATCACTCGTTCCATGGGCTGTAATAATATCATCGCTACATAATAGCATGAACAAGTATATTATGGCATTTTTAGGCGATGCTATGGTCACAAGCTGAACAGCAGTGCTGTTAGCTCATGCTGCGTGTGTCAGGCTTGGTTGCTCACTCAATACTGAGGCCCTTAACACCCGGGAGTTTGGTCCACGATTTTCTTAAAAAATGGCGTTTGTTTACAAGAACCCTGATGAAGGTGTGGTGAACCCCGTGTATCCACAGGCCGTTTAAATCTTGCGTAGTACTCCAACACGTCATATGACGTGATGCGCACTTTAAGGGTTAAAGGGTTATGGGTTAAGGATGAGAAGGAATCACAATTTAGATAAAATACAATAAAAGTGCTGAACAAAGAAATGGCCCCATAAACTTGTACATTAGCAGTGAGCAGCAAACCTGTTCAACACGCAGTAGAGAACATAAACACAAATCGTGACCATGCCGCCCACTGTAGCCTAATAGCCATTGGGTTAATAGCAAATGACTGATAATCTGCAATTTAAATGATTAGAAGGGTTACTGTATTTAGTTGTTTCACATTTACAGTATGAACATTTTGTGAAACTAGAAACTGCATGTTTCTATAATTGTTTTTGACATTGGGTAAATATGAAATGTAGTGGTAATGATGAGTTCTAGTTTGACTCCCCCAAAAAATTCAAAACCTTTACTGATTTTAGCAAATATGTCTTCCCATCTCAGTCCTGAAATCTTAAGAACATTGTATATGACACTTTAAAACATACCATGAATAAAATTGCACTCAAATTGGGTCAGATGGGATTATTAAAACTTGGTCTACCCCTCACCTGATAAGCACTTCAATAAATTTTTTATCACCAAGTGTTGTCACACTGATAAATTATTTATATTTCAGAAAGAAAAAGAAAAAGAAGAAGGATATTGAAAAGCAGATGGAGGCAAGCATTCGGCGAGAGACAGAGACTCCCAGTGAGCCCACATCTTCAACACGCACAATGACTCAAGCTGAGCATAGATTTATGGAACGACGGAGAAAAATGGTAAGATTAAATATTGTATTACTTTTGAGCTGTTCTTTAATGAGACATTTTTTCTCTGCTAGACAGAAATAAATAGTCTTGATACCTTGAAGCAGATGTGATGATTGATGTCCTCGCAGCCCCGTCTCTTACTGGGCCTCCTGGTTGGTGGTCAGGTCAACCAGACTTAAAAGTCACCTCCTGCAAACTGACATGAATTAGTAGTAGGAGGCTTCTATCACTCTCAGGAGATTATGGAGTTGTGCTCTGGTTGTCAGTCTGGAGTGGCCTCTCCAGAGCACAAAGCCAGCAACGCACATGCATTGTGCGTTGTGGCTCATTGTGGCTCAGCAATGCACGTGCATTGCTGAGCCACAGCAACGAGTGGCCTGGGTACAGCTAGTTAGGATAATAAAAAGCTATTAAAACACCTGTTTTAGAAATGATTTATTAATCTGAAACTTTCAAAATCATGGATCACTGAACTATGACGTCTCAGATGAAGGAAAACCAACTGAGGTTTACAGTACAGTACTCCCTATATCTGTCCACCCTCACTCATGTTGTTTCATCACAGAAAAGGTCTATAAGAAGATTTCACCACATGTAGCTACCTTCTCATGCTTCAGCCTTTAAATTAATTTACAAAAATAGGGGTGCCATAAATTAGTGAACAAAAATCATGGAAACTCAGTCATCACTTGTTGTATGGACCACTCTGGCTGGTGTTTGGTTAATTTGGTCCACTTGTGTGATCCAACATGTCTTATGAAGGAATTATTAATAGTAACTTGTGATATACAGGTAATGGGAAAGCTCTCCACCAGTCTGTGAACTCTGTCCCAATATCGTAAACAAATCCGCACATCCCCCGCTTCGGTGAACCAGAGTTCGTCAAAAAGGGTGAATAAAGCTGACCTGAAAAGTGTGCAACCTAGCCGGAGATTCACTGAAACGAGGTTGCACTGTACAGTACTGTAAAATGCTCTGGGAAGATTACGGAGTGTCTCGCAATGAATGCAGTCTGACTCCATTACTCAGGCCTGATGGCTAAGTGGACAGTGCTCGAGATTCATAGTCCTAAGATTCCGGGTTCAATCCCTGGCGGAGGCAGAAATAAATGGGCAGTTTCTTTCACCCTGATGTGCCTGTTCACCTAGCAGTAAACAGGTACCTGGAAGTTTAGACAATTGCTACGGGCTGCTTCCTGGGGATGTGTAACAAAAGGAAGGCCAGGTCAAGGACCGGGCCACAGGGACACTAAGCCTTGAAATCATCTCTAGATAACCACCATAGCATGCAGAGGGTTAGAGCAGATTTAGAGCTCAGAAAAAGAGAAAAGATCATTATAGGGGTGCTGTAGATGGGTGCTAAAGTCTAAGGGACAGGATTCAAGAAGGGGTTTACAAGTAAGAAAAGTACAAGGAAGATGAGTACTGGCACTACCTGTTGAAAAGTATGAACCCAGTTCATTTGCGACCCACACCGGACCTGCCACAACAGAACAATGGAGGTGAAGGGCAGGTGAGATGTCTGGAACATATTTACCCACAATTTTATGAATTTTCTTCCGTCTGAGTGAGAGGGGTGTCAGCCATAATGGTGGCACCAGAAGCTTTGCAAGTCTCACACTTAGCCGTACAGATGGTCCTATTGTTCAGAAGCTTAGCTTTCTGAAACAAAATAAATGAATCCAGGGTTTGTTAGCATCAGTGTCTTTTCCAGATTGCTAGCTTGCAGCATACAGCCCAAGCACTGCCCAAATTCAACCAGGGAACATGCCCAAAGAGGAATAGCAAGGAAAAGAATAGAGCGAAGGCCAATGTCAAATAGTGTGTCATGAAAAGGCGGAGGGCCTGAGGGAAAGGCAGGTCAGAAAGTGTTTCGTATAGATTGAATAGACTCCAGTCAGCCTTTTCAAACTACCACCAAAGAAATGAAAGAAGAGGGCGGAAAGAAAACAAGGTTACGAGGATGGGGAAATGGTCACTGTTGTGGAGGTCATCAAGGACCCTCCATGTCAGGTCTGTACAAGTAGAAGAGAAGCACAGAAAGATCAAGATAGGAAAGTGTGCAAGTCAATATGACTAGTTTCACCAAAATTCAGGAGATATAACAACGAAGAGAGGATGAAAGGTTTGAGAAAACAGCCTCTGGTATTTGTCAGATCACCTTCCCAAAGGGCATGCCGACAGTTAAAATCACCCAAGAGAAGCACAGGCTATGGTAATGAGTCCAACAGGTGTTTAACCACTGAATTGCGCCAACCGAGTATTTTTGGTCGGTGGGAAACTGCGCCAACCGAGAAAACACTCTGATTTTTTCGTACACATTCTAAATGTGTGAGAGGTTGGTTGTGTACGAAATGGACTCTTAGTGCCTCCAGTGAGAGGCAGCCATCTTGGAAAAAATTTCCAGAATGCCCTAGGGCTGCTGGCTGGGTTAGTACTGAGTGAGCAACCATGGGTGGCGCACGAGTCCCCTAGTTCCCAAACACCTGTCCGATGCAGTGTTGAAAGATCGCGCTCTGTCGGTGAAATTCAAACCTTATTGTTTGAAGAACATAAGGGTCATACTATTAGTGAAGCTAGACACAATAAGGACCTAACACGAAGGTCGAATGCAAGTGATACAGCACTTATGAGGACGATACAGCGAGCGTATCCAGTTGTAGCTCTGAGCGCCACCCTTGCCCACCTGTGCTATCTCCAATTTATATAGATGATACATAGATGAATCGTTTTCTGCAATCAGTGATGATGCATCTGATACAAGTAGCATAGATGAACAGTGTTACCAGCTTCCATGGTGGTGTTTTCCATAGATATTTTCAAGAATAGCTGAATCTCTTCTTGACTGACTGACTTACTCTTTGAGGCTGGCTGAATCTCTTCCAGAATGCCAGAATCTCTTCCTGTGTGGGATCTTACAAAGCGATCTTTTCAAGACACCTTACAAATTGATCTTTTCCTATAATCTTTTCAAGACTACTTTGCACTTTATAAGCTTGGCTACATACCACCTACAGGTATCAAAGTCAAGGGTGTACGTGAGTGCGTTATTTGCAAGCACACAGAACGAAGAAACAGGAAGCGAAAATCTATCTGTACCTGGTGCAACGAGAGCGAAGTCGCGCTGTGTACCATGGACTACTTCGTTGATTATTACCCAATTCCGAAGTACTGAGTAATTACCTAAGTGTAATTACCTAAGTGTAGTTACAGGATGAGAGCTACGCTCGTGGTGTCCCGTCTTCCCAGCACTCTTTGTCATATAACGCTTTGAAACTACTGACGGTCTTGGCCTCCACCACCTTCTCACTTAACTTGTTCCAACCGTCTACCACTCTATTTGCGAAGGTGAATTTTCTTATATTTCTTCGGCATCTGTGTTTAGCTAGTTTAAATCTATGACCTCTTGTTCTTGAAATTCCAGGTCTCGGGAAGTCTTCCCTGTCGATTTTATCAATTCCTGTTACTATTTTGTATGTAGTGATCATATCACCTCTTTTTCTTCTGTCTTCTAGTTTTGGCATATTTAATGCTTCTAACCTCTCCTCGTAGCTCTTGCCCTTCAGTTCTGGGAGCCACTTAGTAGCATGTCTTTGCACCTTTTCCAGTTTTTTGATGTGCTTCTTAAGATATGGGCACCACACAACAGCTGCATATTCTAGCTTTGGCCTAACAAAAGTCATGAACAATTTCTTTAGTATATCGCCATCCATGTATTTAAATGCAATTCTGAAGTTAGAAAGCATAGCATAGGCTCCTTGCACAATATTCTTTATGTGGTCCTCAGGTGATAGTTTTCTATCTAGAACCACTCCTAGATCTCTTTCTTTATCAGAATTCTTTAAAGATTTCTCACATAATATATAGGTTGTGTGGGGTCTATGTTCTCCTATTCCACATTCCATAACATGACATTTATTAACATTAAATTCCATTTGCCAAGTGGTGCTCCATATACTTATTTTGTCCAGGTCTTCTTGAAGGGCATGACAGTCATCTAAATTTCTTATCCTTCCTATTATCTTAGCATCATCAGCAAACATGTTCATATAATTCTGTATACCAACTGGTAGATCATTTATGTACACAATAAACATCACTGGTGCAAGAACTGAACCCTGTGGTACTCCACTTGTGACATTTCTCCATTCTGATACATTGCCTCTGATTACTGCCCTCATTTTTCTATCAGTCAGAAAATTTTTCATCCATGATAGAAGCTTACCTGTCACCCCTCCAATATTTTCCAGTTTCCAGAACAACCTCTTATGTGGAACTCTGTCGAAAGCCTTTTTTAGGTCCAGATAGATGCAGTCAACCCAACCATCTCTTTCCTGTAATATCTCTGTGGCTCGATCATAGAAACTGAGTAAATTCGATACACAGGATCTTCCAGATCGAAAACCATACTGTCTGTCTGATATTATATCATTTCTCTCTAGGTGTTCTACCCATTTAGTTTTGATTAGTTTTTCCAATACTTTCACTATTACACTTGTCAATGATACAGGTCTATAATTGAGGGGGTCTTCCCTGCTGCCACTTTTGTAGATTGGAACTATGTTAGCCTGTTTCCACCCGTCTGCTACGATTCCTGTACACAGGGATGCCTGAAAGATCAGGTGAAGTGGAATGCTGAGCTCAGATGCACATTCTCTCAGAACCCATGGTGAAACGCCATCTGGGCCAGCTGCTTTGTTCTTACCGAGCTCCTTGAGCATTTTTTCCACTTCGTCTCTAGACACCTTTATGTGTTCTATGTTGTTCTCTGGAATTCTTATTGTATCTGGTTCCCTAAAGATTTCATTTTGTACAAACACACTTTGGAACTTTTCGTTTAGTGTTTCACACATTTCCTTTTCATCTTCCGTGAATCTATTTCCCATTTTCAACCTCTGAATATTA
The DNA here is from genome assembly GCF_020424385.1 of Procambarus clarkii. Lineage (NCBI taxonomy): Eukaryota > Metazoa > Arthropoda > Malacostraca > Decapoda > Cambaridae > Procambarus > Procambarus clarkii. The sequence goes on along the minus strand of NC_059654.1, from coordinate 14,329,949 downwards.
TCCTTTACCTGCAATTTGTTGTTTATGAATTTATAGAATAGACCTGGTTCTGTTTTACATTTGTCCGCAATCCCTTTTTCAAAATTTCTTTCTGCCTCTCTCCTCACTGCCGTGTAGTTGTTTCTTGCATCTTTGTATCGCTGGTATGTTTGGGGGTTCGGCCTCTTCCTGTATTGATTCCATTTTTGTGTCTTTCGGTCTCTAGCCCTCTCGCAATTTCTATTGAACCAATCCTGTTTCCTAGTTCTGCATCTCTGTTTTGGTATAAATTTTTTTGTGCCTTTATCATATATTTCACAAAACTTGCCATACATCTCATTCACTTCCTTGCCTAGCATCAAGTCTGTCCAATTATACTCACTAAAAAAATTTCTAAGGTCACCATAATGTCCTCTCCTGAAGTCTGGATTTTCAACTGCTTCAACCTCCTTATTTTCTTCCAGCTTATAACGCATTGCATACTTTATTCCCAAAAAGACATGGTCACTTTTACCCAAGGGAGGAAGGTACTGAATGTCAAATATCTCTTCCTCCTTCCTGGTAAATATCAAATCTAGCATGGAGGGAACGTCCCCTTCCCTCATCCTCGTAGCTTGTTTAACATGTTGATACAAGAATGTTTCCAGGATGAGGTCTACAAATTTACAGGTCCAAAAATCTTCTGTTTTAGCTTCATATGCTTCCCAGTCTATGGATTTCAAGTTGAAGTCACCGACTATCAACAGTCGTGATCTATCGTTATCCGCTCTCGCTATAATCTCTCTCATTATTGTTATAAGACCTTCACGTTTACTATCTAGCTCCTCCTTTGACCATGTGCTGCTTGGCGGTGGACTATATGCATTTATCATCATTAGTTTATCATCCTCATAGCAGATCTCTAGTGCTATTATGTCAACTTCTTGTGGATTGGCAGTCATTATTTCCTTCACCTTTAGGTGTTCTTTTACCAGCACAGCAACGCCACCGCCTTTCCTAATTTTTCTGTCCCATCTCCAAATTGAGTAGCCCCTTGGGAATATGACCTCATTTAAAATTACATCTTCAAGTTTTGTCTCCGTGAGTGCAACAATGTCTGGTGTCTGCAGCTGTATTACATCACTTAACTCCAGTATCTTCGATCTCACTCCATCTATGTTGGTGTATGCAATCTTCAGGAACTTGTTCCCCCTCTCCTTATTCTTCACTTCCCCCCTCTCTATTGATTTTGTTGGTTTGCCTTTATGTACCACTTTACTGGTTTGCCTACCCCTATCACTTTGTAGAAAAAAGAATTTATTTCTTCTTCATTCCTGCTCTCATTTAAATGTTTTGCCTCGGCGAGGTTCAGTTTCAGCTTCTCTCTATCTTCTTTTGAAAGATCTCGTCTTAACGACCACCCTTTCCCATCCTCATCCCTTTGCAATTTTCTAGCATTCCTTAGTACTTCTTCCATCTGTTTGGCACCGTTTAGGGTGATCCTCAAAGGTCGATCTTTCCCTTTTACGTACCTGCCTATTCTCCTGTAGTCGCACACATTCTCTCTGTTTGTAAGACCTTCCACGAGGCCAACAATTTTATCTACTACTTTAGCTTCTTCTACAGCTCTTTCTGACCTAGATGTTATCGCCTTTTCTTTGCAGCCAAAAATGATCAGGGACTTACTCCGGTCAACTGTGTTTTGCACCAACTTCGGGTTAGATGCCAATTCTTTCCTCACTTCTAGCCTAATGTTTGTTTTATCTTGGTTGCTGCAGTGTTTGACTTCCTTTACTGCTTCTTCTATTTTTTCCTTCTCCTTGGCCACTTGTGCATAAGTGAGTTGCATATCTTTCTTGCACTGTTCTATTCCCTGTGTAACTTCCTCCATCTGTGCTGACAAAAGCTGTTTCTCCTGTTGAATTTCCTTGCCTAACCTATTGTAGTCATTTATGTTTAAATTTACTTTAACTTCTTCCAAAGCTATTTTTAAGAGTTTATTTTCTTCTTCCATGGCTTTGCAATTTGTTTCCAATTGATTCTTATCCTTGCGCAAGTCTTTCACTAAACCCTCAAGACATAAAAATAATAATGAGTGTGTAATACAGTGTGTTACTGTGTAAATAGTGTGTGAAACTGTACATATTGTAATTTTAGTGAATTTTTAACAAGTAATATTGCAACAATAAACATTTATTGTGGACACATTACTGACACATGTATCAGTTTCATGGAACATTACGAACGTTCTACTGTATACATATTGTAGAGGACACAAATATGCATCATATATGATTAAAAAAAACAAATAAAACTGCATTGGAAATACATAGAACAAATAATTGAAAATATATTTGTGGCAACACCCGGTGCTTGAATGGGCCGCGCGACTGTGTCTGGGCGTGTCACGCACGGGCGACCAGCCCCTGATGACAACACAGCACTTCTTGTCCACATCCCCACAGCCAAAGTAAGTGGAATTTGGTATTTATATTTCCATAAACATGTTCAGGGAAGGGAATTTATCATTTTACGAAGAAAAAAAATTTGGGGGGAACTTGATTTCATGTGCACAGGGGGAATTTCACAATAAACTCGGCACATCACAGTGGTTAAGATCAGGAAGAGATAAAAATTAAAAAAATGGAAACCATATAAAATGGAATCAAATCACAGTATAGGATGAAAAAGCAATGTAAAGGATCTAGTAGTAATCATGTCAGAAGACCTTACCTTTACAGAACACCATACAGTAGCTGTCACGACTGCAAGAAAAATGACAGGCTGGATAACAAGGACCTTCCAAACACGGGATGCCATACCAATGATGGTACTATTTAAGACACTAGAGCTCTCTAGGGTGGAATATTGTTGCACTCTAACAGCCCCATTCCAAAGCCGGAGAAATTGATGACCTATAAAGCGTACATAGATCCTTTACTGCTAGAATCCACTCTATAAGTGGATTTCTTATTTATTGGGACCGACTAAGCATTCTAAATCTGTATTCCCTGAAGCACAGGTGAGAGAGATACATAATAATCTACACGTGGAAGATATTAGAAGGACTGGTTCCAAATCTAACACAGAAATAACATCACAAGAGACCAGTAGGCATGTGCAAAATACCCCCCCCATTGAAAAGCAGAGGTGCAATAGGTACGCTAAGGGAGAACTCTTATCAACATCAGGGGCCCCGAGACTTTCCAACACTCTCCCGCTATACATAAGGAGCAAACTGGCCGGCCTCTCACAGTGTACAAGAGAGAACTTGACAAACACCTCGAAGGAATACCTGATCAACCAGGCTGTGATTCATACATCAGGCTGTGTGCAGCCGTGTCAAACAGCCTGGTTGACCAGACGACTAATGGGGAGGCCTGGTCTCCAGAAGACCTGGCTGTGGGGCTGTTGATCCCAGAAAGCTACACAAGGTTACCACAAGGTATGTGGGGGAAGATAAATGAAACAGAGTCTGTACCATTTTCTCTGCTTACATGAGAAGAGGGCAATGACCTCAGTGGAAGAGGAAATTAAGTCAGAGAAGGCTGTGCAACTGCAACATGTGCAGGAGGATTCAGTGATTTGCTCCACAGCCTCGCGTAGTGACCCAAGAAGACAACATCCATAAGCACAAGAAGGTAATGATTGTTATAGTCAACCTCCTGTCGTCAAATCAGTCCCAATCTCGATGAAGGGATCGGTGACCAATGACATTTTGTACCTAGTGCTAACGTGCAGGCGGCTGAGCACATTATGACATAAAGTCAAGGCATTGTGACTAGTGATGTTGAGCATCATAACCCAGCGGAAGAGGCAACCAGTGACGATTTTGCACCGAAGGTCAGTGAAGGTCACTGAAATAGAGGGAATACAGAGAACATATACAGCACACATAGATGTGATAAAGCACCTAAATTATTGGGATCGTCTCAAAGCCCTCCAAATGAACTCACTAGAAAGAAGACGAGAGAGATATCAAATAATATACACCTGGAAGATACTGGAGAGCCAAGTACCAAATCTACACAGTAAAATAACAACGTACTGGAGTGAACGATATGGAAGAAAATGCAAAATAGAACCAGAGAAGAGCAGGGGTGCCATAGGCACAATCAGAGAGAACTGTATAAACATCAGAGGTCATGGTTGTTCAACACCCTCCCAGCGAGCATAAGAAATATTGCTGGAACAACCGTGGACATCTTCAAGAGGAAACTAGATTGTTTCCTCCAAAGAGTGCATGACCAACCGGGCTGTGATGGATATGTGGGCCTGCAGGCCGCTCCAAGCAACAGCCTAGTGGACCAAACTCTCACAAGTCAAGCCTGGCCTCGGGCCGGGCTTGGGGAGTAGAAGAACTCCCAGAACCCCATCAACCAGGTATCAACCAGGTATCAACCAGGTATCAACCAGGTAACCAAAAAGTGAAAGTTACCTGTTGAACTGAAAAACTGTGGTGAGAGTAAGGACAGTGCAAGAGCTGAAATATCAACCAGTGCCCAGTGACAGTGGTAATGAAGGCTCTCTCTCGTGGTGTCAGTCTAGCAGTGGTGAAGCACTGCCGCAAAGCTGCACAGAGTCAAGTTGGCCACAGCGGCAGCCCGTCCAGAGACAGCTCAGCTAACGAGACGGTCCTAGGGATTCCTGGATCTCATTCACCCTTGACCCCTAACGAGGGAGCCCAGTGCAGAGGAATCTCATTGGAAGGTATCTTGGGTGGAGAAGTTAATTAAGGTTCACCGAGCTAGCCTATTACTAGAAGGTAGGTGGGTGCTTATGACATTATAATTCATCCAGTGAGGGAGTGACGTCGACGGAGACAGAAGCTGAAACATAGTGACGGCCAGAGCAACGAGAAACTCTATGCCTCAGCTGGCAGTCAGCTGTCTTAGCTTAGTAAAAATCCATCCCAATTTCCCTTGAGGTTAGACATTCCTTAGGGAACTAGTAGGATTCATTATTATTTGTATTGGTATTAGGATGCACTCTGATTGATTAATGCTAATGTGTGTGGTTTACCGATATTATGACAATATTCAAATTGGTGTTGTAGCAGTGACAATTATAAATTGTGCTGACTGTTTCTTAAAGAATTTAAGGTAGTAATTCAGATTCAGACTCCTGGTTCAACCATGATGACGAGCTGACGTCTGGAGGATCACATTCTGTTTCAAGATTTTACCCTTAGGTTTTTGATACTGCCATCTGGTATTCCTATTCAACAGTCTGGATTGTTACAACGCTTGGCTCACATATTGCCTGGGGATCACAGGAAAATTGATAGATTTGGAAAATTTTCTGGCTGGTTCTTTGGGCAGGGTGATGCTGTCCGGCGCCGGTTTGGTTGAGAGGTGCCGGGAATTAGCGGATCTTGTCGGACTCCTGGAGTGCCCTCAAATGTGGGGGCTTCTGCTGTGCCAGAGGGCACTGGAAGATTTTTTGTGTTTTAGTAGGGGGCTGAGTTTTTGCTTTGCTACCGCCTGACCTTAACCCTTAAACTGCGCATGGCGTATATATACGCCATGAGTAACATGTCCCAAGGTGCGCATGGTGTATATATACACCATAGGGTGCCAGGCACGATTCAAATGGCCCACGGCTACACGGGGTTCACATTAGCTTCCTCAGGGCTCTTGTAAACAGACGCAATTTTTTTTTTTAAATCGTGGGCAATATTCTCCGGTGTGAGAGCCACAGTATTGTTGGAGCAACCAAGGCTGGAGCACGCAGCATGAGCGAACAGCATTGCTGTTCAGCTTGTGACCACAGCACCGCCGAAATATGTAAAAATAAATATATAACTGCTAGTATTTAGTGATGACAATATTACAGAGGACCCCTGACTGTGATAAAAATGACCAGGATTGTGATAATTAGCGCTGTGAGAGGAGTGATGCTGAGGGACGGAGGGAGACAGCATAGTTTACTGTGTGCCCACCTGTTATTGTCTGCATTCACCATACCAGCTCAGTGGTTCTCTATGGTGAACACAAATATAGATACTTATTACACTAATGCACACATTAATTATAACAGCAAAAGGATTATTTTGGGAGGCGCCATTTGGGTGACGGAGATGGCGTCGTCTGCATGACTTGTCTGGCTGTGTAGAGGGTGGCCACTATGCTCTTTGGGCACTCTGCAAGCTTAGGTGTACAATTACAGTGCATACAACATGTAGATACTTATATATAATATGTGTATATAGTGTAATAACACTGCAAACAGTATTGTTGGGGGAGAAAGTTTAGTGCGTGTGACCTTGAATGTGTGAGGGAGCCGCCAGCTGACTGTGTGTAGCGACAACTCTTCATGCCTGAACTAGCTATATCAGCTTAGTTGTACACTTGTGTTGAACAAAACATGTAGATACTTATATATAACGTCTGTATATTGTGAATAAAGTATAAAACAGGATGGTGGGAGGAGAAAGTGGGCGAGTGAGGCATTGTTGAGGGAGTGGCAACAAGTGGCTGGCTGGTGTGTGGCAGTCACTCCTCATTGCTTTTCGACTCACAATACCAACTTAGTGGTTTGTTATGGTGAACAAAACATGCAGATACTTATATATAACCTGTATATAGAGTGTAATAACAGCAAAAGTATTTGTTTATTGTTTTATGAACATAATAAAAGAATCGCTAATATGCACACCATACTTTTGTGTATAGCGATGATTCACCCCTTTTATTATATAAATATATCACACTACACACTACTGAATAATATTACTGCAAAAAAACTTAAGAAAAAATTAATCAAAGACATTGAAATAATTAGGTGATAATATCTTTGTGGCAACTCACCTGTCAGCTAGGGTGACGCTGACCGGCTCTGACGACCGCTCTGTCAACATCCACATTTTGCCAGACTTCCTCTGTCTATTGTGTCCAAAATATGTCGCCTACAATTTCTATTTGTTATTTTTCCTGTGCTCAGGGAACACAAATTAAAAAATTTTAAAGACAAAGTAATTTTTTAGAATTTTTTTTTATTGCACACAGCGGTGTAAATCTCCTCAGGACTCCTTAACAGCTTAAGGGTTAAAAGGCGCCTGACAGCTGAGTGGACAGCACTTCGGATTCGTAGTCCTGAGGTTCTGGGTTCGATCCCCGAGTGGAGGCGGAGACAAATGGGCAAAAAGTTTCTTTCACCCTGATGCCCCCTGTTACCTAGCAGTAAATTAGGTACCTTGGGGTTAGACAGCTTCTATGGGCTGCTTCCTGGGGGTGTGTAACAAAAAGGTGGCCTGGTCAAGGACCGGGCCACGGGGATGCTAAGCCCCAAAATCATCTCGAGATAACCTCAAGATAACCCAGTGTTCTCTGTATGGGGTGGGGCCGGTGCTTGCCTCCCTGAGAGACTCTTGAGACTCTCCAATCATCTGTGCATCAGTGTTTATTTCTCACACGGTGCATTTGTTTCAGCCAACATGCGTTATTCATTTAGCTATAATGTTTGCAATTTACCCTTAACCCTTAAACTGCGCATATGACGTATTGAGTAACTTACCGAAAAAGTGTGCATCACGTCATATGACGTGTTGGAGTACTACACAAGATTTAAACTGCCCGCGGATACACGGGGTTCACCACACCTTCATCAGGGCCCTTGTAAACAGACGCCATTTAAAAAAAAACCGTGGGCCAAACTCCCGGGTGTTAGGGGCCTCAGTATTGAGTGAGCTACCAAGCCTGATGCACACAGCATGAGCTAACAGCACTGCTGTTCAGCTTGTGACCACAGCATCGCCTAAAAAGCCATAATATACTTGTTCATGCTATTATGTAGCGATGATATTATTACAGAAGACCTCTGACTGTGATAAAACTGACCAGGGTTCTGATAATAGCAGGATTGTGGTGATATTTATCGCTGTGCGCCATGGAGGGAAGGAGTAATGCTGTGGGAGGGAGGGTGGTGGCGATGTCTTCTGACTGTGTGTGGCCACCTTTTATTGACTGCACTCACCATACCAGCTTAGTGGTTCGCTATGGTGAACACAAATGTAGATACTTATATATAACGTGTGTATAGAGGGTATAAACAGCAAGAGGAGTAGGTTGGGAGCCGCCATTTTGATGAGAGCGGTGGCGTCGTCTGCACGATGCCACCGTGCAGATGATGGTGTTGTTTACTGGTTACCACGATGGTCTTTGGGCACCATACCAGTTTACTTGTACAAGTATGGTGAATAAAACAGGTAGATATTTATATATAATGTGTGTATATAGCGTAATAACACCACAAACAGTATTGTTAGAGGAGAAATATTAGTGCGTCTGGTCTTGAGGGTGGCAGCCATCAGCTGACTGTGTGAGGTCCTACGTCTTTGTGCCTTTACTCACCATACAAGCTTAGATGTACAGTTATGGTGAACAAAACATGTAAATACTTATATATAACGTCTGTATTTAAAAGGAAAAACAGTATGGTGGGTGGAGAATGGTGGCAAGTCAGGTGAGGTGAGGGAGGGAGGGAGTGGCAGCCAGTGGTGGGCTGCCACTGCCTGCCACTGCCACTGCCACTCAGCATACCAACTTAGTGGCTCGTTATGGTGAACACGAATGTAGATACTTATATATAGCGTCTGTATATAGTGAATAAAAGCAAAAACAGTATTGTGGGAGGAGAATGTGGGTGAGTCAGGTGACTTGAGGGAGGGCGTGAGTGGCTGGCTGGTACACAGCGGTCACTCCTCGTTACTTTTTGACTCATAATAGCAACTTAGTGGTTCGTTATGGTGAACAAAACATGCAGATACTTATATATAACCTGTGTATATAGTGTAATAACCGACAAAGTATTTGTTCACTGATTGATGAACATACTTGAATCAACAATATGCACACCATATTTTTGAGTACAGCGATGATTCACTCATTTTATTATATAAATATATCAAACTACACACTATTGAATAATATTACAGCAAAAAAACTATGAAAAATCAATCAGAGACATTGAAATAATTAGGTAATTATCTCTTTGTGGGAACTCCGGCCTGACAGCTGGCGACCAACAGACCGCCTGGGACGCACGCTGAGTCAGCGCCTGTTTTTTGCCAGACTTTCCTGCCCTATAGCAGGGAATATATGCCACTTACGATTTTTGTATTATTTTTCCCATGATCAGTGAACACAAATTAACAGATTAGCAAGTTTTTTTTTTTTTTTTTTTTTTTTTTTTTCAAAATTACATGCGCCTGTGGGGAACAAAGGATATTATACCCCTAGCATGTTAAGGGTTAAAGGTACGCTTGGCGCATCCGATCCTTCGATCATCACCACCCCTAAATCAACAACAACAACATAACTTAGATTCAAGGCCTCGTGATTTCCATAAAGATTAATTATTATGTGTTATAGTGGTGTATACAGGGATACTCCATAGTAATGTAGACTGAATTAATTGAAGCCAAGAGTGGCATATTCATAATAATTAGTGTACGAGGCTAGTGTTGTCAATGCTTTACATATGTTTATTCATTTTGGTTTAGTAAATTTAATTATTTTATACCGTGTACCTTATACTACCCGTGTAATTCTATGTTGTGCCATGCTACCTCATACACAGGTTAAGTAAATCAAGGCATTTAACAACAATAATTATATGCACTGTGTATTTATGGAAAGTACATACTGTACATATAAAATGAGTTACAAGAAGAATGTTGGATTTCTAGATAGAGCAAGTATATACTGTGCCTAAAGCCACTAATGTGCATAGCATTTACTGAATACTGAGCCAAATTGGAAATACAGTGGGGGCTCGATTTACGATGGTAATCCGTTCCCAGAGACGGATCATAAGTCGAAATATCGTAAGTCGAAGCGATTTTCCCATAAGAAATAAAGGGAATTGAATTAATCCGTTCCCCCACCCTCCAAAATATTAACTTACAAATACATTTTATACTGAATACAATTTTTTTCTCTAACTACAATACAGTACATATGTTTATCTTACCTGTATGGGGGACTCATGATGCGTATGGAAGATGGTGAGGAGGGGGAGAGGAGAGGTGTTACTGTTTGGAAGAGGAGTCCCCTTCCATTATAACATCAGGCAGTGAGGACTTCTCTGGGGTACACGCTCTGGCACGTTTTGCCTGCATACCACTAGGACCTGCTTCTGGCTCTCTGCTTGATTTTCTCACTAGAAATCGTTCCATTGAAGATTGTTTTTCCCTTGTGAAGGTAAAGCTTTGGTGTTCGGCTGTTTCAATAGCAGGGGGCAGGGCCTCGTCACATAAAAAAAAAAAAAAAAGAAGATCGTTTGCCCTTTTGTCTGTGGTAAGGTAATGGGAAGACACACAAAACACAAAGTATAAAAATGAAATTTTAATTACTCTAGAAAACAAGATATGAATAAAGACAATCTCTTGGCTTACGTAAAATTCATAACAAGTCAACAAACAAAACAACATGAATAATTAATGGCAGTAAAAATTTACTCTAAGACAATAAAGTGCAGGTAATAGTGATAGTAATATAAATCAAATCAGGTGCTGAGAATACTGGCTTCAAGCTGCCACCTCCCTTAGTACACGACAGCCAGAGCTTTGTCTACTATAGAGAGATGTCAACTCCAAGGAGCACAGGGATATTCTGAGGAGTACGGCGTGCTGCTGGCCCAGACGTCGACTCGGGTAGTGGCGTGTGTGCAGGTGCGGCGACACACCAGCCAATCAGGAACAGGCAGGCGGAGAATGGGTAGTTTGCTGGTTTGACGGCGGGCGGGAGCCAGTGTGTCTGGTGGTGCAAGGTACGCTTTGCTTCCTGGGAAAAACGTTTGGCGATACTGGTGGACGTATCTTCAATATAGTATCTTGTACTTGAATGACGTAAATTGTGTAGGGAAGAGCAGGCTCAATCTCTCTTGAAAGAGATTATCGTCACACCCTTCTTTCCAACACTTGTCTGTAGTGAGGCATCACATTGTCATTAAAAAGGTCAATGCAACGGGCTGTTACAGCTTTATCTGGATGATTCTTTTCAGCAAAACTTTGCTGTCCTTCCCATACTGCACACATTTTCTTAATTAATGAGGAAAGGACAACCTCTAATGCTGCCGCCACCGCCTATGAAGATTTATTGTACTGCCTAGCTAGTTCAACAACTCTAGTACCATTTTCATGTTTACATATGACCTCTTGTTTTTCCTCTATGGTCATTCTTACTTGTCTTTTCATATGTTGAACCTTACCACTGACTTTCTAGGGACCCATGGCATAATATATAATAATCAGTTTTATGTTCAAAACAAAAAAATCACCACAAAAACTAAATTTCTTATTGGAGTGATCATCACTAAGCGGGCAGCTCTAGTAAACTAAGGCAGGTCAGCCTGCGTGACCAGGAACCACAAGCTCGGTCGACCCAAACGTGTACCAACAAATATCGTAAGTCGAGTCACATTTTTCGATCAAATTTACATTGTTACTCAAATTTATCGTAAGTCGAGGTGCCACTGTATTAGAACACTGCTGAGAGATTATATACGTACGGGTTGACAAGAGTGAGGGGGGACTAGGCTAATAATAAGGACGGAGGTGGTCGTCGAGGCAACATTCTTTCAGGTAGTCTCAGTTCCGTACGCAGGCCAAGTTGTAGACCAGGAACCAGCAACGGTCCCTGGTCTACAATTGCAGTCTACAGTCTACAGTGTTGACAGTGTTACCAAAAGAGACGTGAGGTCAAGTGATTTTGGGGTAGCCTAGCCTCTCTAGTTTGTTTGGCAGTTGCTTTGAGGGCAGCTAGTGAGTCTATTCTGTAACACTGGGTGAGGTGGTGTGTGCCTCATCAGTGAAGTACTAGAGGCATAATCTGCTGCGAGGCATCCACAGTTATACATGCCCCATCACACTTCTCACTCTACTCTGCCACCCTCCAGGGGCAGTGAGTGGCTCTGGTAGTCCTCGGGGAACATGCTAGAAGCCCTGTGGTCTTTATGTGACATAGGGGAAAGTGTGGCTTGAATGGAGTCCTCAGTGTGGGCAAGGAAGCCATCTGAGAATAGATTCTGCAACACCCTCCATCAGAACACAAGCAGTCAATAAATGGAAGAATATTCGAGATTGGAATCAAGTCATCAGGAAGCTTCGTCCAGAAAGTAGAAGTGGAGAGAGAAGAAAGAAACATGAGGAAGAGAAAAAGACAAAATTAACAAAGAAGGCTGCAGGAGCTCAAAGCTCTAAAAGGACAGATGAATTGCCATCCTATCGAGCATTACACTGGTAGCCACCCACCATGCCCCCTCAAGCTGACAACGGTTAGACATTAAAGGGGGGAAGTGGTCACAAGGCATAGGTTCTTCTATCATATTAGATATATTTAATTATGTTATTTGGTGTGAGCAATGCATGCACTAGTGGTTGTAAATATTTCCATACAAATGTATTTTTAGTGGATGTTCACTTGTCTGTTTGTATTAGGCCAGGCTATTTAAAGTTAGAATAGATGCTCTCGTGCTTTTTAAACTTACATTGGCATGTCTATAACGTCAAAGTTTTATTTTTACTGTCATATTTGTGACACTATATTTTAAAGCAGTATATTACTTAAAAAACAATTTCTTTATAGGAAGCTGATCGGATTTTGAAAAAGGCAAGCAAGACTCACAAAGAAAAGGTAGAAGACTTCAATCGTCACTTGGACTCCCTCACAGAACACTTTGATATCCCTAAAGTGTCATGGACTAAGTGAAGCATACATGTCTATTTGGTTTCACATAGTGTGATATTTAGTATAAGGTTTATTTTAAGTTCTTCTCTATTTGTCAAATAAATGTTTGTACACTCACTTAATTGTGTTTGTGAGGGTTGAACCTCAGCTCTTTGGTCCCACCTCTCATCTGTCAACTGGTGTACAGTGTGGGAAAATTTGACTCCAATAATTTGTAATTAAAATGAATAATTCGAGCGCTGTGAAGGACCACCACTTTTTGAGAAAAAGTGGAAAACAAAATGAGACAATGGATTAAACTGATACCAAGAACTAGTGTCCTATGGATCTTAGTGAAACTGTATTTCTTATGTAAAGGGAGTCAAATTAACTTGCAAAAAAATGGGGGGTTCAAGTGCTAAGATACAATTAAGTTCTAGCACCTATAATCCGATGCTGGTTCATTCGTCAGAAAGAAATGTATATGCATAAATTTATATCATAGTTCATATATAAATCAAATAGGAAATTGTTGGTAAATAATATGATTTCCTAAATGGCAGGTAAATGGTGATTTAAGAGAAAATCATTCATGTAACAAAATATTAGTGTATTTAATACTACACTACTAGAAATCAAGTCACCTTAGCTGTAAATTCTAGAAAGGCCTAATTTGTTGTCACGATCCACCGACGACGTGTTGCCTCAAGCAAATTGTTGCACGTGGAGGTAGAGGAGCCTAATACCTCGGTTGTCATGGACCCGGAGCTGGAAGGCAATTACACTGTAGAATTCCACTAATTGGTAACTAAAAGTACATCTTGAATTATGAAATATCTTCCTACAGAATGTAATTATTACTGCAGAAATCTTGAGTAAATAACTATGCAATTTATATTCCAACAAAAGGCGGAATAAATTTGGAGATTCAACGTACAGTACTGGATTTTGTTGTTAATCACACAGCCTAATGACAATTAGTCTAAATATAAACATATGCACAATATTATAGTTTAGAAAATTATTAGTTGCCGGGACGAGTGTCCATTGATGTAGGAACGATTCCAGATCCCTTGTCCTCAGCTGCCATGATAAGACGTTACTTGTTGGTTGGAGTAATTATTAGTTCCTAGGACACTGCCGTTATGTGTCAAGTAACGTGGCACCGCTCTGCTAGTCGTGGAAGCAAAATACAAACTGTTAGCAAGATCGAAATGTAGATCTCTGTGCTCATTGCTAATGGCGTCTGAGTCGCGTGGTGGATGGCGACATTCTAGCGTCTTCTTCCTCTTCCCGATTGCGCATGTGCGGCTCTCGATAGACATCTTGAGCATATATGGATTAATATATATCGGAATTAACTAAGAAGAGATGGTGACGAGTATTGATGTCACATTTAGTTCTTCCGTGTTAAAATATAACTTCGCGTAACATAAATTGGGTTTATTAAAGTCACGCAGCTAATCGAGGAAATTAAAGTGAAATCGTTTACATTAAATAATTTCCTCTAGAATGTTTAATATCAACTAAATAAAGGAGTTCCAGTAAGCAGTAGTATGCTACGAAAATAAACTTATAAGTAAATAACTATTTTTAGTAAAGGAATTAATAAATTGAACTGTTATAAATCCAACTAAATGTGGAAAGAATTCATGTTTCTACCTGTCGTTCCTCGCGTCATCACTCTGACTAGGAAGAATCTGGTAATGTGGTTATTATAAATCATGATGATGATTAAATCTACAAGTTAGTGATTTTAGTAACTACTTGTGGTTAATACAAAGGTTGTATAAAAATACAAAGGATGTATGAAACTGTTGGTTATTTCCAACATACAGGTTTCTGAGCCAGTTGAGCTCTAGTATATCTACATTTGAAACTGTGTATGGAGTCTGCCTGCATCACATCACTGCCTAGTGCATTCCATCTGTTAACTACTCTGACACTGAAAAACTTGTTTCTAATATCTCTGTGGCTCATTTGGGTACTCAGTTTCCACCTGTCCCTGTGTGTCAGTGCACCTGTGTTAAATAGTCTGTCTTAATCTACCCTGTCAGTTCCCCTGAGAGTTTATGTGATAATTATGTCACCCCCTTATGCTTTGGTTTTCCAGTGATGTGAGGTTAAATTCATGCAACCTTTCCTTTTAACTCATACCTCATAATTTAGGGACTAGTCTGGTGGCTTGCCTTTGAACCTTCTCCAAATTCATCTTGTGCTTGATGAACCACATACTCCAGGCTTGATATGACGTATGTTATATACAATGTTCTGAATGATTCCATAAACAAATGTCTAAAGGCAGTTCTTTGTGTGTGTACTCGCCTATTTGTGCCTGCAGGATCAAGCTCTAGCCATTCGGCCCCGCTTTTCTAGCTGTTGGTTGTCTAATGCAGTGACTCCTAGCCCATTTCCCTATCATACCTGCTTTTAAAGTCATGAATAGAATTTGCTTCTACAACCTGCTCCTTTAGGTCATTCTATTTACTCACTACCCTTATGCTAAACAAAAATTTCTAACATTTCTATGATACATCTGTGTCTCAAGCTTCCATCTGTGCCAACTTGTTTTGTTGATATTCATTGTAAACATTTACTCTGTTTCCACCCTGTCAATCCCTCTAAGTATTTTATACATCTGTATCATGTCACCCCTCTCCCTCCTCCTTTCTAATGTTGTCAGGTTTAGTTCCTTCAGTCTCTCTTTGTTCCTCATCCCTCGCAGCTTTGGGACGAATCTCTCTTTTTGCAAATGTCTGCACCTTTCATTGTGTGTGTGTGTGTGTGTGTGTGTGTGTAATTACCTAAGTGTAGTTACAGGATGAGAGCTACGCTCGTGGTGTCCCGTCAACCCAGCACTCTTTGTCATATAACGTTTTGAAACTACTGACGGTTTTGGCCTCCACCACCTTCTCACTTAACTTGTTCCAACCATCTACCACTCTGTTTGCAAAAGTGAATTTTTTTATATTTCTTCGGCATCTTTGTTTAGTTAGTTTAAATATATGACCTCTTGTTCTTGAAGTTCCACGTCTCGGGAAATCTCCCCTATCGATTTTATCAATTCCTGTTACTATTTTTTACGTAGTGATCATATCACCTCTTTTTCTTCTGTCTTCTAGTTTTGGTATATTTAATGCCTCTAACCTCTCCTCGTAGCTCCTGCCCTTCAGTTCTGGGAGCCACATAGTAGCATGTCTTTGCACCTTTTCCAGTTTGTTGATGTGCTTCTTAAGATATGAGCACACTACAACCACTGCATATTCTAGCTTTGGCCTAACAAAAGTCATGAACAATTTCTTTAGTATTTTGCCATCCATGTATTTAAAAACAATTCTGAAGTTAGAAAGCGTGGCATAGGCTCCTCGCACAACATTCTTTATGTAGTCCTCAGGTAATAGTTTTCTATCTAGAACCACCCCTAGATCTCTTTCTTTATCAGAATTATTAAAGATTTCTCACATAATTTATAGGTTGTGTGGGATCTATGTTCTCCTATTCCACATTCCATAACATGGCATTTATTCACATTAAATTCCATTTGTCAAGTGGTGCTCCATATATTTATTTTGTCCAGGTCTTCTTGAAGGGCATGACAATCGTCTAAGTTTCTTATCCTTCCTATTATCTTAGCATCATCAGCAAACATGTTCATATAATTCTGTATTCCAACTGGTAGATCATTTATGTAGACAATGAACATCACGGGTGCAAGAACCGAGCCCTGTGGTACTCCACTTGTGACATTTCTCCAGTCAGATACATTACCTTCGATTACTGCCCTCATTTTTCTATCAGTCAGAAAATTTTTCATCCATGTTAGAAGCTTACCTGTCACCCCTCCAATATTTTCCAGTTTCCAGATCAACCTCTTAAGTGGAACTCTGTCAAAAGCCTCTTTTAGGTCCAGATAGATGCAGGCAACCCAACCATCTCTCTCCTGTAAAATCTCTGTGGCTGGATCATAGAAACTGAGTAAATTCGATACACAGGATCTTCCAGATCGAAAACCATACTGTCTGTCTGATATTATATCATTTCTCTCAAGGTGTTCCACCCATTTAGTTTTTATTATTTGTTTTTTTCCAATATTTTCACTATTACACTTGTCAGTGATATAGGTCTACAATTGAAGGGGGTCTTCCCTGCTGCCACTCTTGTAGATTGGAACTATGTTAGTCTTTTTCCACACGTCTGCTACGACTCCTGTACACAGGGATGCCTGAAAGATCAGGTGCTGAGCTCAGATGCACATTCTCTCAGGACCCATGGTGAAACTCCATCTGGGTGTGTGTGTGTGTGTGTGTGTGTGTATTTATTGGAATGTAAGTTGGTGTGGATGAGTGGGTATGATTTAACCTTAAATGTTAAAACTGATTAAATATTTAAAAATACTGTATATCCATTGTTTTCAATCTTTAATGCCTCATTCTCAAAATTTTCCTTTAAGAGATTGTCCATGTGAAATCTCAAAATATTTTGATAGCTTTCAAGTGTTTAGCCCCCTCCAAAGTGTCACCTTGTCATTGTGAGGGGGTTAATATATGACTTCCTGGGTGTCGTATACCTAGGAAGTCTCTCTGTGTATAGAGAGACTATACCTCTCTCTCTGGATGTTGTACGTGCTAAGGTACACACCTGTAGGGAGCTTGTTCATGTCAATATACCTCCTGCTGGAGGGGCTGCCCTTGGTGGATGGTTGGGTGTCCAGGCTGAAGTGAAAGGGAGAAAAAGGTCTTTGCACCAGTGTGGAATAATGTATAAGGCAGTGGGACTTCATGTTAAAAAGAGTACCTCTAGGGACAACGCACCCCTTCCTGAACTGGCCAGTACTTGGCTGCCCAAGTAAGTGGTATTCCTTGGCTCCAAGACCCAAACCTTTGAAATTAATGCTGTATGGATACCAAACTGACTTCACATACACAGGCTTATGGGGTGTACGACCAGACCCCCCGAGTCGGCCGGTGAAGGAAGACAAGGCTCCATGGCCCTGGCTACGTTGGGCCCAGACCAGGCTTTTTTGTTCACTGTCCTAACTGACGCTCTCTACTCCACTCCCACTTCCATGGCAGGGTTCAGCCCCAATCCCTCCAGTGGTGACCTCGTTGTCTGGAGTGGCTGCATCTGTTGTGATGACGGTGCCTTTTAAGCCCCCCCCCTCCCTCCTTCCTCATACTGTGGGAGCTTGGTGCTGTACCTCCCACACTCAAATGTGCATGATTCCTCCCAACTCATCAATGTTCCAAGATTTGTTTGGTCCTGTCAAGTGGACTAAATATTTTGACATTTCTCATATTGATCGTACACGTCCTGATGATTTGCTCATCCATAAATACTTGGTTGATTCATTTGATACCCATGTCACTTAACCCCACCATTGGCACATGTATAATTGCAACCCCTTCTCAGTAGGCAGCAGCCTTCCTGGCATTGCTGTCCTGCATTGGTGAGACCCCAGCTTGGGTCTCCCAAAATGCCGGGTTAAATGCCAACATTGGCATAATCATTCTCCTGCACCATGTTGCAACTGGAGATAAAGCTAAAAAGACTGTTACGAGGATATTAAATATATTCTCGAGGCCCAAAGCTATTCTATCCTCCAGATTGATACATTCACTCAACCCCCTCGTGGTCATTGTCATCAGCCTTTTTGGGTAGTCAAAATCACTTTTGATGGTAGGTCCTTTCTGTCTTTCGTTATTCTTGCAGGTGCCAGATGCTCCGTTCAGGAATACATCCCTCTCCTCGTCTCTCCAATAGGCGTTGGAAATTTGGACATGGTCTCTTGCGATGCACTAGTGAGATGTCCCTGGGACCCTTGTATGGAGTCCCAGGTCATTCCAAGACAAGAGTCCTCTTCTTTCCCAGCCTCGCTGCATCAATTTAGATGATGCCCACCCTGCCTTCTCCTGCTTGTGCATACACGACAAATTTGAGGAAGCCATTTTTAATTTAAAACATTGTGATCAGATTTCTTTGCCTGAGGCAAGATGTTGTGTTCGTTGCCTTAACTCTTTCTCCAACATAACTTATGCTTGTGTGTTGCATCCACTTCTCCTCCACACTCTTCACCCCTTTCTTAATTCCACAACTGTTTCCATGCGACCCTGATACTGTACGTCCACCAGCTCCCCGTCTTCTGCTCGTCTCTATTATGACCGTGAAAATTTTCCTCGCTGTTCACTTCCTGGTGTTTCAACCCTCCCTTCCAAGTCTGTTCAATAATCCTTGGTGAATCAGATACCCCTCGATATCGCTCTCCTTATGCAGTTTTGTTCTCGTATTGGCATCTTTAGGGAAATTTAGCGCCTTTTGAATATCTTGCAACTTTGATGGTGCTACAGTACACAAGCCTCCCCATCTTGGCGCCTTCTTTTGAAGATTACTTACTTTCAAGTGTTAAGACGTATGGAGCTTTACTCCATATACTGTATACTCCTTGTTGGGTTTGTTATCACACAAGTGACATGCTCACTACAGTACTGTTATGTACTGAATAACAAGAAACCAAGGTGGTGTGTACTCTGACAACCCAGACAGGACTTGAAGTGTGGTTTGTGTAATCCAAATAACCAAGTATAACTGCAGTATATACAGTAGCATTTTGATGTTAGTTCAATCTAAGGAATCAAATATTAAAGATATTGATAAGAGACCATTTGAACATTAAAAGTTATTTACCTGAGAGATACTATATCTAGTGGGCTCAATAGGGACAGGAAGCCAGTGGCTTATTAAAGGCTCTTGTTTCTCCTGTTATTCCTGAGGATTTTTTCCATTTGGATTTTGAACTGCAGTAGTCTACTAGCTTTGGCATTTACACCTTTAACAGGTAGGCAATTAATTAATTCCATGGGTTAAGATTAACTTATGGATGAAAAATCATCTCCTGTTGTTTGTGCTACAAACTGCCTTCCTTGAAGACAAGGGGTGACATTTGCATATTTTCAGTCTCCCTTGAATGTCTCCAAGAGACATTCTTGCATGTCTGCCTCAGTCAAACAGAAATCTTGAAATCTTAAAATGAAATCTTGACCTTGGTCAAAATTTCTTATTGGAGTTTCAGTAACAAAGTTCATTGGCCAATTTCTTTACAATTTTAGAGTGAATTCCATCCAGACCTAGAGCTTTTGATTCATTGAAATTGTTGATACAGTTATAACATTCAGTCTCCTGCTATAAAAATCTTTTTGGAGGTTGTGGTTTAATTATTCTCTTGTGAATAGTAATCTCAGTCAACTACCCTTTTATAGGGAGTTATAACTTGCCTGGTCTCTTCTTTCAAGGGTTTTACTCCTATATGCAGAGTATTAAGCAACAACACTTGTAAAGAAATAACTGGAAAGCACAGTTTTCAATCATCCTGCAAAGAGCATTCATCAAACTAAAATATAATATAGCAAGTGGACATCACAGCTGGGACAGTAAAGGGCAGGATTCCTTTCCATTAAATAAACACAAGTCTAGTTGGTACTGTATGGCCAATACACAAGCCGGTTAAGGTGGTTTCCTAATTTTGACGAAACAAAGGCTAAGGGAATGTTTCATGTTCGATGGCACCGCATTTAAACTCTCCCACTTCTTTCCATCTGGCAATTATGTTACACATGTATGATTGGGTAGAAATCTGTGATAAAAATAGGTTTTGAGAGGGAGGTGGGAGACATGTTTGACTGGCAGATATTTTGTCATTTCATCAGCGACTACACACACATGACAAGGTAGCCAGGATAATTCCACTTGTTTGTTTACTAAAAATTAGATAAATATTGCATTTCAATAACAAATATATAAGAGAAAAGAATTAGAGGCAGTAGAGCACTACAAAGATAGTTTTACTCTAAACATTGTTGTAAAGAACACATCAAATTGAATATAATTAAGCTTTTAAAGCACTCAACAAAAAACATATTGCTAGAAACAAAATTGAAAAATCCACCAGCTACAGATTTTGAACCATCAGTAAAAGCATCAAGGGATCTGGGGCCAGATTCAACTAGCAGTTGTGCATCATCTTGCGAACCTGTACATCTTCTCAGTCTTTGGCAGCTTTGTTTACATTAGTAAGTTTCCATACTTGTAAACTGTTTACTAATCAAATGTTATAAACAGCTTCCTAATCCTTCAGAGCTCAAACTGTTTAATGTATATAAACAGAGCCACCAAAGATTAAGAAAAGATGTAACAGGTTTGTAAGGACAGTATTTGCATAACTGATTGTAAAATCTGGCCCCCGGAAATGTTCTAGCCTAGTTAACATAATCACCTCAACACACTGGTTTAAAAGTAAGTTACCCAGGACAATTTAGTATAAAAAATATCATTAAACATTTATTGTTAACTTGTTGCTCTTTGTAAAGGCTTCTAGTTGTAGGATATTCAAAAGGTCCCAAACATCATTTAGTATACCAATACTTGTAATACAGTAAAATTGTACAAGACTAGCAGCATTAACGGTATCTGGTTCACCAAGGGGCAAATGACTAAGGGACATTGGGAAAGCAAAACCTAAGATAAGGTAATTATCTGGAGAAAGTGCTAACTAAAGATTTAAAAATCAAAACTAAATTTTATGAGCTGCACAACTAAGCTGGGCAACAGAGCACAGGGCATGACATATGCTGCAAGGCTAGAACAGTTTCCTACTGCTTATTACAGTGACAGCAAGTGGCTACATTTAATTGTATACGGGTTATCTGTAATAACCAACTATATCTAACTATCACTAGTTTCATGGAGACCAATGACCTCCACAACCCAGGCCAACATGGATTTAAAACGGGAAGATCATGCCTCACACAGCTATTTGACCACTACGTCAAAATCACTGAGGCATTAGAAGAAAAACAAAATACAGATGTGGAATACACAGACTTTGAAAAGGCATTTGATAATTGTAACCATGGAGTGATAGCACACAAAATGAAGTCCATGGGAATAACAGTTAAAGTAGGACAGTGGATATTCAATTTTCTGCCAAACAGAACACAAAGAGTAGCAGTCAACCAAATAAAATAGTCCAAGTGCAGTTAAAGCTCTGTATCTCAGGGTACAGTTCTTGAACCACTGCTTTTCCTTATTCTCATATCAGATATAGACAAAAATACAAGTTACAGCTTTGTATCATAATTTGCAGACACAAAAATCAGCATGAAAATTACCTCTGCTGAAGACATTGAAAAACTACAAGCAGATACAGTATTACTAAAGCTTTCGATTGGGCAGCAGAAAATAACATGATGTTTAACAGTGAACAATTACAGGTACTCTGGTACGGTAAAAATGAGGACCTTGAACAAAATACAGTACAGTGAACAAAACACAATCAAATCTCCCCATAGTAGAAAAGTGGCATATAAAGTATCTGGAAATAATTATGTCTGAGACCTAACGTTCAGGGAGCATAACTAAGCAAATATTGCATCGGCCAGAAATATGATAAGATGGATTATGAGAACCGTCAAATCCAGGGATCCCATCACAATGATTGTACTATTCAAATCACTTGTGCTGTCCCGTCTTGAGTACTGGTCGATACTCCATTTCCCTCTTCAGAGCAGGAGAGGTTGCTGAAATAAGAGGAAATGCAGAGAACATATGCAGCATACATAGACACGATAAAGCACCTAAACTATTGAGATCATCTCAAAGCTCTCCAAATGTACTGCCTAAAAAGGAGACGAGAGAGGTATCAAATAATATACACATGGGCCAGGTCCCAAATCTACAACGTAAAATAACAACATTCTAAGAGTGAAACGATATGTAAGAAAATGCAGAATAGAATCAGTGAAGGGCAGAGGTGCAATAGGCACAATCAGAGATCCATGGTTGTTTAACATACTCCCAACAAATGCAAGAAAAAAAAAAAAAAATATATATATATATATATATATATATATATATATATATATATATATATATATATATATATATATATATATGTCGTACCTAGTAGCCAGAACGCACTTCTCAGCCTACTATGCAAGGCCCGATTTGCCTAATAAGCCAAGTTTTCATGAATTAATGTTTTTTCGACTACCTAACCTACCTAACCTAACCTAACCTAACTTTTTCAGCTACCTAACCTAACCTAACCTATAAAGATAGGTTAGGTTAGGTTAGGGAGGGTTGGTTAGGTTCGGTCATATATCTACGTTAATTTTAACTCTAATAAAAAAAAATTACCTCATACATAATGAAATGGGTAGCTTTATCATTTCATAAGAAAAAAAATAGAGAAAATATATTAATTCAGGAAAACTTGGCTTATTAGGCAAATCGGGCCTTGCATAGTAGGCTGAGAAGTGCGTTCTGGCTACTAGGTACGACATATATATATATATATATATATATATATATATATGTCGTACCTAGTAGCCAGAACTCACTTCTCAGCCTACTACGCAAGGCCCGATTTGCCTAATAAGCCAAGTTTTCATGAATTAATTGTTTTTCAGCTACCTAACCTACCTAACCTAACCTAACCTAACTTTTTCGGCTACATAACCTAACCTAACCTATAAAGATAGGTTAGGTTAGGTTAGGTAGGGTTGGTTAGGTTCGGTCATATATCTACGTTAATTTTAACTCCAATAAAAAAAAATTGACCTCATACATAATGAAATAGGTAGCTTTATCATTTCATAAGAAAAAAATTAGAGAAAATATATTAATTCAGGAAAACTTGGCTTATTAGGCAAATCGGGCCTTGCATAGTAGGCTGAGAAGTGCGTTCTGGCTACTAGGTACGACATATATATATATATATATATATATATATATATATATATATATATATATATATATATATATATATATATATATATATATATATATATATAATATATAAATATATATATATATATATGTCGTACCTAATATATTTATATATATATATATATATATATATATATATATATATGTCGTACCTAGTAGCCAGAACTCACTTCTCAGCCTACTATTCAAGGCCCGATTTGCCTAATAAGCCAAGTTTTCCTGAATTAATATATTTACTATAATTTTTTTCTTATGAAATGATAAAGC
The DNA here is from genome assembly GCF_020424385.1 of Procambarus clarkii. Lineage (NCBI taxonomy): Eukaryota > Metazoa > Arthropoda > Malacostraca > Decapoda > Cambaridae > Procambarus > Procambarus clarkii. The sequence continues at coordinate 14,306,277 of NC_059654.1, read as the reverse complement.
AACCCTTTTCTCTATGTATGAGGTCAATTTTTTTTTATTGGAGTTAAAATTAACGTAGATATATGACCGAACCTAACCAACTCTACCTAACCTAACCTAACCTATATTTATAGGTAAGGTTAGGTTAGGTAGCCAAAAAAAGCTAGGTTAGGTTAGGTTAGGTAGGTTAGGTAGACGAAAAAACATTAATTCATGAAAACTTGGCTTATTAGGCAAATCGGGCCTTGAATAGTAGGCTGAGAAGTGCGTTCTGGCTATTAGGTACGACATATATATATGTATGTATGTATGTATGTATGTATGTATGTCGTACCTAGTAGCCAGAATGCACTTCTCAGCCTACTATGCAAGGCCCGATTTGCCTAATAAACCAAGTTTTCATGAATTAATGTTTTTTCGACTACCTAACCTAACCTAACATTTTCGGCTACCTAACCTAACCTATAAAGATAGGTAGGGTTGGTTAGGTTCGGTCATATATCTACGTTAATTTTAACTCCAATAAAAAAAAAATGACCTCATACATAATGAAATGGGTAGCTTTATCATTTCATTAGAAAAAAATTTGAGAAAATATATTAATGCAGGAAAACTTGGCTTATTAGGCAAATCGGGCCTTGCATAGTAGGCCGAAAAGTACGTTCTGGCTACTAGGTACGACATAGATATATATATGTCGTACCTAGTAGCCAGAACTCACTTTTTGGCCTACTATTCAAGGCCCGATTTGCCTAATAAGCCAAGTTTTCCTGAATTAATATATTTTTTCTAATTTTTTTCTTATGAAATGATAAAGCTACCCATTTCATTATGTATGAGGTCATTTTTTTTTTATTGGAGTTAAAATTAACGTAGATATATGACCGAACCTAACCAACCCTACCTAACCTAACCTAACCTATCTTTATAGGTTAGGTTTGGTTAGGTAGCCGAAAAAGTTAGGTTAGGTTAGGTTAGGTAGGTTAGGTAGTCGAAAAACAATTAATTCGTGAAAACTTGGCTTATTAGGCAAATCGGGCCTTGCATAGTAGGCTGAGAAGTGCGTTCTGGCTATTAGGTACGACATATATATATATATATGTCGTACCTAGTAGCCAGAACGCACTTCTCAGCCTACTATGCAAGGCCCGTTTTGCCTAATAAGCCAAGTTTTCATGAATTAATATATTTTCCCTAATTTTTTCCTTATGAAATGATAAAGCTACCCATTTCATTATGTATGAAGTCAGTTTTATTTTATTGGAGTTAAAATTAAGGTAGATATATGACCGAACCTAACCAACCCTACCTAACCTAACCTAACCTATCTTTATAGGTTAGGTTAGGTTAGGTAGCCGAAAAAGTTAGGTTAGGTAGGTTAGGTAGTCGAAAAACAATTAATTCACGAAAACTTGGCTTATTAGGCAAAACGGGCCTTGCATAGTAGGCTGAGAAGTGCGTTCTGGCTACTAGGTACGACACATATATATATATATATGTCGTACCTAGTAGCCAGAACTCACTTCTCAGCCTACTATTCAAGGCCCGATTTGCCTAATAAGCCAAGTTTTCCTGAATTAATATATTTACTATAATTTTTTTCTTATGAAATGATAAAGCAACCCTTTTCTCTATGTATGAGGTCATTTTTTTTTTATTGGAGTTAAAATTAACGTAGATATATGACCGAACCTAACCAACCCTACCTAACCTAACCTAACCTATATTTATAGGTAAGGTTAGGTTAGGTAGCCAAAAAAAGCTAAGTTAGGTTAGGTTAGGTAGGTTAGGTAGACGAAAAAACATTAATTCATGAAAACTTGGCTTATTAGGCAAATCGGGCCTTGAATAGTAGGCCGAGAAGTGCGTTCTGGCTATTAGGTACGACATATACATATATATATATATATATATATGTCGTACCTAATAGCCAGAACGCACTTCTCGGCCTACTATTCAAGGCCCGATTTGCCTAATAAGCCAAGTTTTCATGAATTAATGTTTTTTCGTCTACCTAACCTACCTAACCTAACCTAACCTAGCTTTTTTTGGCTACAATAGTAGGCCGAGAAGTGCGTTCTGGCTATTAGGTACGATATATACATATATATATATATATATATATGTCGTACCTAATAGCCAGAACGCACTTCTCGGCCTACTATTCAAGGCCCGATTTGCCTAATAAGCCAAGTTTTCATGAATTAATGTTTTTTCGTCTACCTAACCTACCTAACCTAACCTAACCTAGCTTTTTTTGGCTACCTAACCTAACCTTACCTATAAATATAGGTTAGGTTAGGTTAGGTAGGGTTGGTTAGGTTCGGTCATATATCTACGTTAATTTTAACTCCAATAAAAAAAAATTGACCTCATAAATAGAGAAAAGTGTTGCTTTATCATTTCATAAGAAAAAAATTATAGTAAATATATTAATTCAGGAAAACTTGGCTTATTAGGCAAATCGGGCCTTGAATAGTAGGCTGAGAAGTGAGTTCTGGCTACTAGGTACGACATATATATATATATATATATATATATATATATATATATATATATATATATATATATATATATATATATATATATATATATATATATATATATAAAACTATTTGTTTTATGAACATAATAATTGAATCACTAATATGCACACCATAATTTTGAGTATATCGATGATTCACCCCTTTTATTATATAAATATATCACACTACACACTATTGAATAATATTACTGCAAAAAAACAAAGAAAAAATCAGACATTGAAGTAATTAGATATCTTTGTGGCAACTCCCGCCTGACAGCTGTGGCGGACCGCCTCTGACGCTCTGTCAACGCCTGCATTTTGCCAGATTTCCTCGCCCTATTGCAGCCAAAATATGTCCCCTACAATTTTTTTTTTCCCCCGTGCTCAGGGAACACAAATTAACATTTTTAGAAGACGAAAAAAATTTAGAATATTTTTTTCTTGTGCACACGGTGTTAAAGTCATCAGGACCCCTTAGCAGCTTAAGGGTTAAAAGAAGAGAACTAGATAGGTTTCTTCGAGAAGTGCCCGACCATCCAGGCTGTGGATATGTGGGCCTGTGGGCCCAAGCGCTCTTAAGTCAAGCCTGGCTTGGTTTTGAAGAACAACTCCCAGAACCCTATCCTGGTATAATCTAGCCATCTGGCATGGAGTGCATTATGACCGGATATAAATTTAAAAAAAGGATTCGCTTTGGGAAATGGAACAAGCATGTATCGTTCTTCAGCAGCAGGATCTTTAAATTCATTAGGGAGTTCAAGTGAACCATGAAGATTCATTTTGCCAGATGGAGGAGAGTTTAACCCTTAGACTGTGCATATTACCACGCATATTGGGGATCTGGTAGCAAAAAGTATTTAAATTATGTAAAAATAACTTAAAAATGTTAAACAAATCTCAAACTTATTGGCTTCAGTGTCGTGAAACTTTCATCAAAATATTTTCAGAAATTGATTTTTGACAAATTTTTACAAAATAAGAACATTTTGTTGATAAGGAGAATAGCTTCTAATAACTGGAACTGAAGGATTATGCAGTAATAAGGAGATGCAAGCACCTGTCCGACGCTCAAAGAAAAATAGTAGTAAGTGTCCACAAAGTGGATATGAAGTTGGTGCCATTATATCATTGCTGAGTAATACATAATAACACAAATAATAATGAATAACTATGTTAATATGCTCTATTTTGTTATGTATCATATAAATACATTGTCCAATGTTAATATATGTTACATTCATCAATGTCCCAAAAATATTTTTTTTTAGATTATAGTTTTTTCTCCTTTGTTTATTATCTGATTTTGCTGTAACCTTTACATCCTGGAGAATGCATACGTTTCCCTAACTACGTGAAGACAGAATGAAATTGATCAACAAATAAATCAGTCACAACTCACAAAACTTGGGACTTTAAATTTTTTCTCTGATTTCAAACTCTATTTTCTTTGTATCTTTAGGTTGTTTTGATAATTAAGGACCATATTAGGGCTTTTTCACTTATATAAAGTATACCCTAAATCATTACAATTATTATAATTATCCCTATATTGGTTTTTAGGTTATTTTTCTTGACTTCATTTCAAAACATATTGACCTACAACTTTCACTTATTCGAGTATGAATGCCAAACAATGTTTATTAAAGCATACAATTAAATTAACGAATTTAAAACTATATTTATTGTTGATAACTTCAACTTCAATTATCTGAGTGGCTTCTAAAATGCCAGTTTTTGACAGTCTCACTATTTTGACATTGTGTGCTCAGCTGTCTGTTCTACAATCCCTTCAGCATGGATTTTTCATAAACTTTATACATTTCGAGTTATAATTTTTTGGGGTCGAAATTTGCCACATTTTTCAAATGCCCTCTTGACGATTTTTTTTTTTACAGTAAACTAGACTGAAAACCTATATTCTAATTTGATGAAAATGAAGATCATATGCTGTTCTGAGTGAATAACAACATTAAAGGAACAATTTATGATAGTTCCTATTTTTTATTTTGAATTGAAAATCCAAAGTTTTCAATATTAAATTTTAAAATTAATTTAGATTCTCATTTTTCATGTTACGCTGTGATCATTTAGACAAAGTTGGAGCATTTGCCTAGTTGATTATGCAAAAAAAAATTGGAAAGTGATTGTGCAAGTTTCAAAAACTTGTTAAATTATTTTGTCAAATTATATATGTATGTATTGCGTGGTCCAAGGGTTAAACCAACATTGCCGAGCACCCAGCAAAATTCAAGTCGTAAATCAGCTGATGAGAAACTGCCAGTATTGTATTTTGTCTTTCTGGGAAAAGGTGGTACACATGTGTGATCAGGAAAAGCAACATCAGCAGACTTCAACCCATTCATGAATATAGCAAAAGCATTTGAATGGCAGGAAAAATAATAAAGGTAAAGTAACTTCTTAACAGCAGAAGGGGTATAAGCCCTAACTGTGAATGTCAAGAACCTTACAAAATTTTACGAGGAGAACCTTCCATGGCTGGAGCAAGATAGGAAACGAGGGAAAACAGATGTGAACTGAGAGAATTCTGTAAATCGGTCAACCTTACAGTAAAACTAAGGGATGAGTGGAAATGGACCCTACCAGAGGGGTAAATTAAAGCACTAAGTTCTGAACTGAATGTACCCGAGGCATGGTGCAGTCCTGTACGATACAAAAACGGAAGGGCCAAGGAATATGCTGGGCAGCCATAGGCCTTTAGAAAGAACAAGAATTCTGGAGAAATTACCCCTAACTGAATTCTTGGTAAAGACACTCCAAAACATGTATTTTTAGCATCAAAGCAAAAGTTTTAGTGAAAAGCTAAACCATAACTGGTAGCCCAAAATGCATCATCGATCACAACCTGTACATCACAAAGGAGAAAAGTCTCCAGGCCAACTACATAATTGTAAATTATACATCTTGTTTCGATGGGAATACTTTATAGTGCTCTTAACCATAGCCAAAATAAGTCGTTTCATAAACTTATTATTAAAGGTAAATAAAGCAACCACTTTCAAGAACTAATGTGGTGCCAGGCTTTGTTTGAAACTAGTAGTCTCCCCGGCACCTTTTGATAATTACTTCCTTTGTAACTAGCATTTCCAATTTCAAAGAGCATGTCTACAACCTTTAATCTAGTACGTCAAAAGAATATGCATTTACAAGTACAATAGTGTCCCCTACAAGCATACAAGTGAAACCTGTAACCTAGCATTACCCATTAAATACTTGTGTTCCCAAATTTACCAAAGGGGCAACAATTCAATGCTATAGTGCAAGAACAATTTTAAAATGAATCAATCTTTAAATTCTACATATTATACAAAATTATGCAATACTAATGCTAGTTCACCTCAAACATTCCCAGTTCATTTTAAAATGATGCTTGGAACACTTTGTCCCATTTGTGGAGGACTTTTATTGCCAGAAAAGGATCAGGAAATATGATTTGACAATCTCAAGAGAACCACCCCCCACACGGCTGCCGAATGTGATAGGAAGTCTATTGCATTTTAATTCTCAAACTAAAGGTTTTGTATCTTCAATGTACAGTTGTCATTTCTAGTCATCTAGAATTAAATTCATATTTAGTCATATACTTTATTGAATGATTTATGCAAAAGTTTTGTAAGATGAATCAGATGGATGTAATAAAGTAAGAAACCACATGTGTACAGCTTCATTGACCCTGGCATAGCTCTGGTGAACCAAGCGAGGCCAGGCCACATTCTGAGCCTGATCACAAACATGACAGTCCACAAGTACTACCATCTGCAAATGAGCACAGAATATTAGTGCTCTTTGTACATCTCTTCCAAAATGCTTAAAACTTGTCATACAAGACTTCCTATAATTTAACTAGTTACCTTTATAGATGGATGTGGTGTACACAATTTAAACCAAAATAGCTTGGTTCTACTGGCAAATAAATTTCCACAATAGCCTACATTGCATTAAACCCATTTCAGCAAATATGAGCCAATTAATTTTCAACCTGGACATTCCCTATACATGCTACAAGCTTTATTTGAATTTTGGCTGATAACTGCTGATTACATTGTTTGTTTTTACAAAAGCCGAATAATATCAAGGAAAGGCGTACAGAATCACAAGTGCAGCAGGTAACTGGTGGATCACTTTAATGAATTGCATAAAAATTATACATAATTTTCTTCAATCTTCCACTATTAGTCTATTATACCTAGGAAAACCAATTCTGGCAAACATTTAAAAAAATATTAGTTACAAAATTAAATTATTGCTTCACTATACATTATCAAACATTCTAATATATGAACCTTCATCCTTCCAGTATTAGCCTGATCTAAAACTTTCACAACTTATTAGTGAATTAAAAATTAGCTTTTTCAATGTTGATAAAGCAATACATACAAATCCAGTAAATATCGTTATACTGTAATAGAATTCACAAAGTTTGATAACAAGGCCACAAATGTACTAATTTCACTATGTACTAAACTATACAAAACCTAAAATTTTAGGTAGGAGAAAAACAATGTGTGTGTTCTGTACACCTTTATTGACAAAATTGTATTGAAAAGATTTTTTGAATACTGTACTAATGAACCAAACAGCCTTGTATTTCAAGGTACCTGCTTCCCATGTCTTTATACTGGAAAAATTACATAAAAAAGTAAAATAAAAAAAACTTATATCCAAATCCATGGGAGGCAGGCAAAGCTGATAATTGTCCCAATGACCATCAGGCTCTTCCATGAAGATAAATCTTGTTTGGGCAGACTCAAATGACTTAACAGTGATTCCAATGTGTTGCTGCTGGCAGAGGACGACTAGCAAGTCACAGAAGAGCCTGGCAGTGTGTAAGGAGTGACAGTATTGGCCCTATGCAGCTTAAAAAATAAACAATTCTGGCTCCTAGTACGATTAGCAGAAGTCTCGAATCAAGTCATTTGATCCTAACAAAAGTCAAATTATTTCTTTTTACTCCAATTTTAACTAATTCATGACAATATAAGGCTAGGGACATGTAGAGACATTTTAAGATATATTAAACAATAGCCTAGCAATGATGATATCTGAGGTGATGTGTTATGGATCGCCTACTTCCCATTCATCTTGTAACATTAGGAAAAAATCACACAGGCTGAAAATTGGTGGGATAAGTGAAAGAAAGGTGGTTGGGCGAGTGAGAGATACTGGAAAGACAAGGGGAACATTACACAAATCTAACACGCTCAACTCCTGGTCACATGAAAATAATCAAGAGGTTTCCATAGTCGCTGAGAACAAAGCAGATTGGTTCGGGACAGACAAGGATAAACAAGTGGTGTTACAGTGGGTGAACTAAGAAGTGAACGTCACAATGGTAAATTGGTTTCGAGGGCTCCAGTCCCTTGCTTTGTTATCTTTCCCCCAACCATAGAGTCAACTGGCCACACACTAGCAAAATAACCCAAGAAATACCCACGATTACAACTACAGAACGCAAGCGTGATCATTTAAGGGTGGATGAGGCGGCACTTTCCTGTGTACACATTAAACTTAGGTACAAATTGGAGCCGCTGGAGGCAGTGGCACTTCACTTGGGGGGAGGGGGCTAGTGGATTCCGGCCCTGACTAAGTCCACAATACTTTCTGCGCCAAATATGTGGCTGCTGGCCAGAGGTGGGTGGTGGTGATAGTGCAGTGATGAACTGTCACAAGGTGACAGTGGTGTAGTCTATCCACCAGAGTAATAAGAGTGATGGGTGGTAGTAAAAGTTGTTAAAAACATAATTAGCAGCAGGATGAAGAAGAACAGGTAGCAGCAGCAGCAGTCAGGGTGATGGCAGCGGCGGCAGCGGTCAGGGTGGTGGTAGTGGTGGTCATTATGGCAGTGGCGGGGGATGGGCATGGGCGCTCTCTGCCACTAGGCCACCGGGGGATCACATGGCATACTTCCTGGTCCATTCTCTGGCCAGTTCATTGTACTTTTCCCTATCCGTCTTGTAGACTCGTGCAATCTCTGGCACCAAAGGATCCTCGGGGTTAGGGTCCGTGAGAAGGGAACAAATGGACAGGAGCACTGCAATAAAAAAAATTACCTTCAAAAATTACACAGAAAAAATCAAACTATCAGCTTATAATATATTTAGTATAGCATAATTACTGTACTCTTATTTATATATTACACAGCAGTTCTACAGTGTTATTCATAACCAAAATGATTTCAAAACATTTCATAGCATGGCTGTAAAGACTTTAAAATTATAACACAGTATTGCACAAGTACATATGGTACTGAATGATCGAATGATGGGTAATAAAGCAGTCCATCATCGAGTTGCCACAATACAGAAAATATGGTACTAAAAGCACCCTAACTCAGTAACCCCTGCACAAAACTTTAATGTTAGCATGCCACTATGATTTACTGTACAGTACTTCATTTTATCAACTGGCGATTTCTCAAAATATGATACATTAATCGATGGCAAAATATACCGCTTGCATATTAGTGACTACCGGGAAGCGAGAATTTATACCCTGCTTCTTAGCAATTTGTACCATGCTCGCTTTATATTTAGCACTATCACGGTAATGACGCAATATGGCTTCAAAAATTTAGTAGACGAATGTGCGGTAATGACGCAGTATGGAGTTAAAAATTTGGCCTGCTTTCGGCTTGGCTGTGGGTAGGGTGTGCCGCAGTTTTGGACACTATATGCATATACTCTTGCAGGGAATTTTATTGTGAATACATTAATACCAAAATGAAAGACCGAGGATGAGAATTGAAGAGACCAAAGTGAAGAGAGCAAATATTTTATTGCTCTTGATGAGCGCTCACGGGTAACTTGCTCTCACTTTCTCTGTTTGCTGCAAGTGGTACACTGCCCTTTTGAACTTTATATGCATTTAATCCTGTAGAGAATTGTATTGCAAACACATTGATACCAAATTGAAAAAAATAAGGACGAGAATTGAGATGACAAAGTTGAAAATGAGTATTCACTTTTTAGTATTACCGTGTGCTCCCGTGGAATGCCAGGCCCACCTTGGGGTAGTGAGGCACTCGCTCGCCCAGTGGACTAGTGTTAACCACTGTGCTGTGCCAACCAACAGATGTTGTTCTGGTGGGTCTGAGAGTTGTGCTTTTTTTTTTTTAAAGTAGGCTATATTTTAATGTTTTTTAATGTTTTCATCACTTGTGTTTTGAAATGAAAACAGTTGAGTTTGGAAACATTGACATTAGCTTTACCTGAACATTTATAGAAGCAAAAATATATCCTTAACAATTGCATTATGAAGTTTTTGCCAAAAACAGGTGCGCATTGCAGATTAAACTGCGCAACATTTCATATGACGTGTTGAGTAACTGACACAAAAGTGCACACTCCTTCATATGTTGTTTTGGAGTACCACACAAGATTTAAATGGCCCGCGGCTGCACGAGGTTCACATCGGCTTCCTAAGGGCTCTTGTAAACAGATGCCATTTTTTTTAAATTGTGAGCAACATTCCCAGGTGTGAAAGCCTCAGGACTGAGCAAGTCACCAAGGCTGGCGCACACAGCATGAGCTCATAGCACTGCTGTTCAGCCTGTGACCACAGCACTGCCAAAAATAATTAAATACTGTAACCCCGCGATTATCCGGGATTCGAACATCCGGAAAACGCCCTTTTACGGCCAAAACCCTGGATGTATTGTCCTTTGATTTGAAAGTTCCCTTAATCCATCCTATCTTTTTCTGGCCGACGAAATATTGCATCAGCACATTTATTGCATCAAATCCCGTTGAAAGTTCACATGGAGGGGGAGGGGGGGTTCTGGTGTGTGTTTTAGCAGTAATATACCACGCCCAGTGATGAACAATTGTCCATGGCATAGTAGGAACATCACAATATTTTTATTTCAATAAACATCACAATATTATTATAGAAAAAATGCTCAAGGAGCTAAATAAGAAAGCAGTTGGTCCAGATGGAGTTTCACCATGGGTTCTGAGAGTGTGCACCTGCACTCAGCATTCCTCTTCAACTGATTTTTCAGGCATCCCTGTATACAGGAGTTGTAGCTGATGTGTGGAAAAAGGCTAACATAGTTCCAATCTACAAAAGTGGAAGCAGGAAGCAGGGAAGACCCCCCTTAATTATAGACCGGTATCATTGACAAGTGTAATAGTAAAAATATTGGAAAAAATAATTAAAACTAAATGGGTAGAACACCTGGAGAGAAATGATATAATATCAGACAGACAGTATGGTTTTCGATCTGGAAGATCCTGTGTATCGAATTTACTCAGTTTCTATGATCGAGCAACAGAGATATTACAGGAAAGAGATGGTTGGGTTGACTGCATCTATCTGGACCTAAAAAAGGCTTTCGACAGAGTTACACATAAGAGGTTGTTTTGGAAACTGGAAAATATTAGAGGAGTGACAGGTACGCTTCTAACATGGATGAAAAATTTTCTGACTGATAGAAAAATGAGGGCTGTGATCAGAGGCAATGTATCGGACTGGAGAAATGTCACAAGTGGAGTACCACAGGGTTCAGTTCTTGCACCAGTGATGTTTATTGTCTACATAAATGATCTACCAGTTGGTATACAGAATTATATGAACATGTTTGCTGATGATGCTAAGATAATAGGAAGGATAAGAAACTTAGATGATTGTCATGCCCTTCAAGAAGACCTGGACAAAATAAGTACATGGAGCGCCAAGAAGCACATCAACAAACTGGAAGAGGTGCAAAGACATGCTATTAAGTGGCTCCCAGAACTGAAGGGCAAGAGCTACGAGGAGAGGTTAGAGGCATTAAATATGCCAAAACTAGAAGACAGAAGAAAAAGAGGTGATATGATCACTACATACAAAATAGTAACAGGAATTGATAAAATCGATAGGGAAGATTTCTTGAGATCTGGAACTTTAAGAACAAGAGGTCATAGATATAAACTAGCTAAACACAGATGCCGAAGAAATATAAGAAAATTCACTTTTGCAAACAGTGGTAGACGGTTGGAACAAGTTAGGGGAGAAGGTGGTGGAGGCCAAGACCGTCAGTAGTTTCAAAGCGTTATATGACAGAGTGCTGGGAAGACGGGACACCACGAGCGTAGCTCTCATCCTGTAACTACACTTAGGTAATTACAAGACACCAGTGATGTTATGGCAGGAACTTCACCTGCACCACACTCTGGACTTTATAATGCATTTTTCATTTCTGTACATAAATTACAAGCAAACTTTCTAACAATTGTTAATAATGTGTTTGCATTTAATTTTATATAAATACTGTAGCAGTGTTTTAATAATCTCCTTGTATTTAAATACAAATAAATACCAATGTACCTGTACATATGTTTTGGGCGATTTTTAGATCAAGTAATTTCTCAATCATTAATTAAAATGCAATTTCCCTGAAGCTAACCTATATATAAGAATGTAGCCACCCAATAATCTGGTGAAGCTTGAAAAAAATCAAGCCATGTCTATATCTACTGATTGCACAGATTTAATTTTGTTCAAGCACAATTGTATGTCTAAAACATCAAAGTACTGTATTTGTATTTATGAACCAATTTAAGAATTTTTACGTATTATGTTCGTTGTATAACTTTATAATTTAGATAATTTAATTTTTCAAATTATATTGTTACACTTAACAACTGTTCTTATAGTTAAATACTATTTTAAAAATTTATCAAGAGATTTTACAACCTTGAATTTTTTCAGGGTAATTTTTTTGTAGCTCCGCCCCTCTTCCTAAAGTTTCCTTTCAGATTACAATGTTGAAACTTGGGTAGGAGGTTCATCTTATATAGACTGGATTTTATGAAGTTTCATAATAATCAGAAGTTTTGAATATTACCCATAAGAATGAATGTGATTCATGCCCTAAAATTGTTGGTATTTGTATAAACAAGTGCATGCTCATATTTCCTGTAACTAAAATATAAATTCCATACAACTAGGATATTTACACCATTACACATTTTACAAAAAATTAATCATACAACAATGCACACGTCACAGTACACACCTTTAGAAATAGTTAAGGCTGGACTCCATTGGCTCCTGAGAATATCCAAACATATGGAACCATTGCTGTTAATATTTGGGTGGTAAATGCGCGTTGTGAAAGCAACCTGCAATGAACAAGAAATATAAATTTTGGCATTGGGTACTTAAACATCTATACAGTTTAACATTAACACAACCTTTATTCTGGCAGCCTTTTAAGAAATGTACAGTATATTCAATACAAATAATTGCAATTAACACTTTCGCACCCCGGGCATGAGCGCCACCAACTTAGCCACTAGTGTACAGGAGATCATGCGGGCGAGTGCACGGCGACACCGAAATGTGTATACTCATTTCAGTTTTTCAGTTTTCTCACCTTAATTCTCGTGCTACGTTGTTCGTTTTGGTATCCTTGTGTTTGCAATTAAATTCCCTGCAGGTGTATATGTATATAATGTCCAAAAGCCCAAGATGCCTCCCCGCAGCAAAGCCTAAAGTTACCCGTGAACGAGCACCAATTTGCACAACGAAGCCTAATTTGTATACTCGTTCAGTTTGATAACATCAATTTTCTTGTTATGTCTCATTTTGGTATCACTGTTCGCAATATAAAGGTGCGTATTTTAAAACTATTCCCATAATAATAGAGCAATAACTGGAATTTTAACATTTTTTAATTTTGGACACATCACAAATTATTTATATCTTTCCAGTGTTCTGACAAATTGTTACATCTTTCATTGTGGTATCAAATTGTCCGCACTCTAAAGGCGCGCATTTTAAAACTAATCCCATAATAAAATTAAAAAAAAAAAAAAATATTTTAAAATTTGGACCAAAAATGTATATATAATCTTTTAAGTGTTCTGACATCAAGTTTTGTGTTACATCTTTCATTTGGTAACAAATTATGCGCACTCTAAAGGCACTCATTTTGAAACTATCCCGAAGTCAATCGGATAATAAATGAATTTTGTACAAATATTTTTTTATCAGACGCGAGCACAGTCCAATGCTCGGACTCTTAGAAAAAATCAGACGCCAGGGATGTTCGAAGAGTGTGATAGTGTTAACCAAATTAAAATATTCAAATGGGCAGATACAGTGGCCTCACTAATGAAGCCCATTTACCGAAAAATTCAGCTGGACTTCATCATTGTAGAAAGGTTGTTTTCAACTGAAAAACTTTCAGTGCCCACATACCAGATAGAATCTCATACATTGAACAAGTTTCTTGTTGAAGATTTGTTCAATAAAATCAGTACTAGGCTATAAAAGTTCTCAATGCATTTATAATCAAATGCAAGATATTTTTTATTGTATTAAAAAATGTTATAAACAGTTGACACATTTAAGTTACCTTTATCACTGGCAAACTACTGCAGCAGCTACCAAATGACAAGTCTTTGCTAGCATAGCACCTCCATACTAGGGCTATAAAACTAAGAATTAAATATTTAATAGTCATCCTACGCTGGACGTGTCCTAGTGAATTTATATCCATTTTATAGCACGGCGACCAAAACTGAACTGCATAATCTAAATGCTGCCTAACCAGAGCAAGATATAACTGACCACAACCACCACTAGGTGTCTTATTACTAACGCTTCTATTAATAAATCCCAGTGTTCTATGCGTCTTATTACGAACATTTTTGCATCAATTTTTTGGTTTTAAATTCTTACTAATCATAACTCCCAGATACCTTTTCCAATCCGACATCAAAATCGACACCATCTAGCTCGTATCTTGTAGCTATATCATTACCTAGTCTCAAAACCTTACTTACATTTGTTAGCATTAAACTGCATCTGCAAATTTTTTGACCATTTCAAAACCCCATTTAGTTCACCTTGAAGTGATAGCGAGTCTTTTTCCATGTTTATTTCCATCCTAATTTTTGTATCGTTGGCAAATATTGCTGCTCAAACCTGAATCAATCATTTATATATATAATGAATAACAGAAGTCCCAGCCTTGAGGCACTCCACTTACAACATTTTCCAACTCTAACTTAACCCCATTTATACCGTTTCCTCTAGTATAGCCCTGCCATAATCTAACTTAATACAGCACCCCCAATACCATGATCCTATCTTTTTAATCAGTCATGTGGCACTAACAAAAGCTTTGCTAAAGTCAAGGTACACAACATTACAAAACTTACCACTATCAACTGCCTCAACTATGTTGGAATAAAATGATAGCAAATTTGTTAAATATGAACAGCCATTTGTAAAACCATGTTGTGAATCATTTATTAATTTATGTTTTTTAAGATGAAGACAAATGGCATTTGCAATTTTCGTTTAAGTAACTTAGCTACATTAGACGTTTAGCTAATCGGCAGATAGGAGATAGATCACTCAAGTCAAACTTTCTTGATAACTGGAACCACAGTAGCAACCTTCCACGACTCTTGGCACTGCTTGACTTTAATGATTTAATGACTACCATAAACTATGGTAGAGAATGGCTCTCAAAGCTCCTCTTTGCATTCTTTAAGCACCCTGGCAAACACTTCATCCGGCCCTGGGGATTTCTTTAACTTTAGTTTCACTATTTGTTTAATAACATCCTCTTTGGTAACTGCTAAACTAGTCAACCTGTTCTCTTTTCCACCCATAGAAAAGGCATAATGTTCAGCTGATTATTAAATACGCTACTCATATCTTCTGCGTTACCAGTTATTTGATCTGTCTCGGTTTTTAATGGACCTATCCTTTCCCTAATCTTTGTTTGTTATAACTGAAAAAACTTTAGGATTTGCCTTTGCTTACCCTGCTATGCGAACTTCATAGCTTCTTTTTGCCCCTCTCTTATTTCTTTTCTAACCAGTTGAACAAATTCTTGTTCTAAACTGACTTCCCCATTCTTAATCCTTTGTACCAAGCTCTCTTTCTCCCTACAAGGTTCTTCAGATCCTTTGTTATCCATTTTGGGTCATTATTATTCAATCTTAGGAGGCCAGCAAGAGACTACAAGATGACCTGGACAGACTGAAGAAATGGTTCAACAAATGGCTACTAAAGTTTAACTCACTCAAGTGTAAAGTGATGAAAATAGGTGTAGGGAGCAGGAGGCAAAACACAAGTTAACAGAAGAAATCCTTGAGAAAGACCTGGGAGGTTGATATCATGCCAGATCTGTCCCCTGAAGCCCACATCAAAAAAATAACATCAGCAGCATATGCAAGGGCTGGAAAATTTAAAAATTGCCTTCAGAAACTTGTGTAAAGTAGCATTCACAACCTTGTATACCTCACAGGTCAGACTAATACTGGAGTATAGTGTGGAATCCATATTAGTCAAGACAGAATGAAATTAGAAAAAGTTCAGGAGGTATGCAACCAGTCTAGTCCCCCAAGTTAAGCAGTATGAGCAACAAGTAAGGATTACTGGAACTAAACGTCACCACACTGGAAAAAAAAAAAGTTAGGGGGAGACATGCTCACTGCCTATAAAATTATCAGGAATTGACAGGGGCAGATAAAGAAACTACTTAGCATGGGTGGTACGTGAACAAGGTTGGATGGGGGGGACAGGTGAAAACTTAGTACCCAAATGAGCTACAGGGATGCCAGAAAGAACTTTCAGTGTCAGTAGTTAACAAATGGAATGCATTAGGATATTATGTGGTGGTGGCAGACTCCATATACAGTTTCAAATGTCGATATGATAGAGCCCAGTAGGTTCAGGAATCTGTACCAGCTGATAGGTGGGACCAAAGCTGAAGCTCAACCCCTGCAAGCACAACTAGACAATTACAAGTCCTTCAAAACACCAATAAAGCCAATGCAGTAAAACCTGTTAGTCACTAGTCCAAAAAATAAAGGCTGAATACATTTGGACATTGCGGCATATGAAAGTGGGATAAAAAAAAAAACTGCTAGTTGAGGAAGGTGACTTCAGCACTAGCTTCAAAAACCAAGTGTCTTCATTTTAAAGATACAAATGGGAACAATTATAGTGTTTCAAAATGACTACTGCAATTATTTTTTGAAGGGTACCCTTAAAGCACGGCTGTGTTGGAGTGGGAATTTTGTCCTATACCCCAAGTAGATTAGACATGAAAGTGCACTTGTGAAAAATATCGTATAGAAGCAAATATTTAAACTTTTACAGAAAAATTTACTGATGTTAATGCAAAACCACTTTAAATCTGAAGCAAACCGTTTGACGCCATAATAAAACAACTCACACAAACCTAAAATATTTATTCGTCCTATTTTTTCTTGTATGAAGGCTTGTTTTGTGCTTCAGGGGGTCGAAGCACAAAACCCTTCACAAGGAGAGTAAAGCTAATAAGCTTTAATCATCCCCAGAACTGGTCATTTCCTACTACTAACAGTAGCACACTAACAAGCACAATATAAACGCTTCATCCTTACCCAGATCTTCAAGTGTCTACCACAGACATTGGCAGTCACCCAACATGCACAGAAATAGGTAACTGTCACCCCTGATGTCTCTGTGAGGTAGATCAAACTCACTCCGAGTTGTACCGTTATTCACATTTCACACTTAAAACATCACTTAAAACAATTTAACTTCGATCTTCAAATGAAAGAATTTATTAATAATTTTTTAAAATATAATTACACTAGCCACTTTAAACAAATTGGACAATTATATATACCCTTTCATATCACTGCCAAATATTAGTGTCCTCTGAGGACAAATAAATAATCCACAAGTATTCAAAATTTGGCCTTGACTTATGTCTTTAAGATGGTGAAATACAATCAATTCTTTAATACTATTACAGATTCGTTATTACCCTGTACATACTTTAACATTTATTCCTTAATAATATCTGTTCTTAGCTACCACTGACCATACACTACAACCCTTAAATTTCAGAATGGCAGCTTCTACTGCCCCCTCTACACATCCCTACACCACCACCACCACCACACTCCACTAGTACACACTACTTGCCAAAGTCTTCATACATTTTTATCTCGCTCTTCTCTTGCCATCCCATACCACTTGGCCATTTACTTCGCCTCTTTATTACATGTTTAAGTTATGGCATTATTAATCCCAACATGCTTAATCTCTCTATAGCTCACCATATTCTTTAATAATCCACACAGTCATTAATACCCATTTTATACTTTCCAAGACAATTGTACCATATGAACAAAAATGCTATTTTAAGAACTACCAGAAGAGTAAAATTACTTACTTTTGGAGGTTTGAAAGGATAATCAGTGGGAAAATGAATGGTGAGGAAAAATACTCCTCCCTGGAATGGACTCTCTGGTGGGCCCATGATTGTGGCTTGCCAATGGAATAAATCATCACCTACAGGGCCTGCTGAGCATTGTGCTGGTGGATCCCGCCCCAGATCCTGCAGTTCCTGCAATGTTACAAATTCCAATTTGAGCTAAAAACCTCATACTTTATTACTACAGTACAGATATTCATATACATAGTGCAATAATCAAATTTACCACTTAAAAATATCCACACATGTAAAGCAGACTTATCACTAATTTAATAAATCAAAACAAATGTCAAATTAAGGCCACCAAATTAGCCATCACTATTAGACTAGTAATGAACATCAAAAAGTTATGAAGAAAATAACTATAGTACCATTCCAGACCAAAAAAAACCTTATAGTAAACTACCACCATTACCACATGTTGTGGAGAGGCATCGGCCCAATGATGGGGGATCTGTACCGTCTCCCACCAGTGGCCACACTTCATTACACTATTTGTAAAGGAATTGCTTTCAAGATAAAAATGTACATATTGCTCTTAGCACAGACTTCAGACTTCTTGCTATGATCCAAGTTACCATGGCAAATATTAAAATCATCAATGCCAAAAATTATATGATCCAAGTTCAATATTAACAGCCACAGGAAAATTGCTTCTTTACATATTACTGTATATACATTTTGATACTTCCACGGCATCCCATTTACTGTTTCTGCAATCTATGGTGATTAATTCATAAAGAATCGCACGTCATGATTTTTAAATTATATATACACCATCGGTTTGCAAATATTGGGCGAGTTAAATCTATTCCCCCCCCCCCAAGATTTCTTCCCCGCCATTTCTAATGTGCTGGTCAAACCCCAACTACACTTCTACTTCTTCTACATTGTAACCCATCTTAATTTTAGCTATTTTCACAACTGACATTGCCATTCTACACAAAACTTTGCCTCTAGTTCTTTAATTCCTATAAAAATGCAATTTTATTCTAGCAAATTCTCCAAACCAATTCTATACCCCTTTGCTGCAATTCAATATTTCTACGTCCACCTCTGATACCTACAACTATTCAAAGTTGCCTCTTGCTCTACCTCAGCTGAAATTTATTTTGAAAGCTTGCCACCACAGCTTATTGGACAGTTATGGAAGCATAGATGAACTAGACACTAAAAACACTTGGGCACTCCCAACCACCTACATTTAATTCTTAACATTTCTCCTTTTAGTGCATCTTAACAGTTTACCCACACTATGTTTGATGTGTGTTCCCCCCTTGTGTAAATATAAAGTTTAGCTTATTTCAATATTACTATCCTTCCCCTCATCTTCTCTACATATCTACACTCCACTTTCTCTCAAATGTTCTTGCCACCTCATTCCATCGAGCTCTTCCTCTCACTATCAGCTTGTGCCATACACCAGCTTAGTATTTCCTAACTACACACACCCTGTATACCGCACAAGCCCTTCGGATTAACCTATATATGGTCACTTGCTGCAAGGTTATCACCACCTAGTTATCACTGGCCAGCAACTTTCAGTCCTCATGCACAGTAATATCCTGTTCACACATGTATTAATCCTCCTGCGTCATGCAAATATACTTCTTTCCAGTCAATGTAGACCTGGGTATAGTACATGCTATCCATTTTCTAAGGCTGCAGTCACTCATTTATTCATGCAGCATCTCTCACATTCTATCACTAAAGATGCATGTATAGATATATGTAGTATATTACCACACTATATAGTAAGAATATAGCATCTCTCAAATGTTCTCAGTGAACTACAGCATTAAGTAAACATCTAAAACCACTAGATAAATTCTTAACCAAATTTCCCCAACTCAACTACAATGTTCAACAAGGTGCCATCACCAATTAATGCAGTTTCACTTGCACAAGGACAGTACTGACACAAAGGACTACATCAACACTTTAATTTAAATGTGTATCATTCTACATTATAAAAAGAAACAGGCTTTGACATTTAATCAAAACCTCCTTGTAATCTGTACAAGTAACTGGGGGTGGAAGGGAGGGGGGGGGAGGTGTAATCTGCCAAAACTCAAAGCATAGTGCATAATTTTGCTCATTTCCTTAATGTGTGAATTAAGTTAACATACTGAACAAGCTACTGATATCTAATTTAAGATTAGAATAAATCTCAATGTTAATCTTATCTAATAAACATAATTGCATTTAATGGAATATGTCATAATTCACTGGTAAAGACAATTAGAAACTACAAATATTTAGTACAATTTTAAGAAAGGCCCAAAGCTCCAATACAGTAACTATTTTAAAGTAAACTACAAGATGTGCTACTGTAATGGCCATTGTCACTTTCAAGAAATTATAATTTTTGCTAAACATCTAAAGCAAAATTATAACATGGGAAATTAAAAAACAATTAAATAACCATAAATAAGTTATGGTTAAATAAAATAAATGATCCAATAACTAATAAATTCATGCATACCTTTCAAAGTATATTTACCTGAAAAATATTTTGCCCAGGTTTATTAATATATTTATATACTGTACTTATTTCATTAAAATCTCTACCAGTCTAAATACCCTCTATACAGTATTTATTTAGAACAATATTCCTTTTTCTCTAGGCTGATTCCACATCACTAAAGTGGGGAAACATGTTTATAAAGATGTTACAACTCTGAAAATGAAAATATTTCTAGTGATGTACTGTACTTTCAAGCAATCACGCTAAAATATATGTATATATATTGTCATGTAATACTGAAATGGCTTTGCATGTTTAATAGTTACAATTACAACTAAATCACTTAACATGAAATCCAAGGAGTAGAAACACTTGTTTTACATTAGTTAATTATTGGCTGTGTACAAATAAAGGCAACGTAGAAAATTGGAAGTCCTTTTGGCACATGCGACAAACCTCATGTGAAGTGCCTTACTGTGCCAATGCAGCTGGCATCCCTAACTGGTTAACTTGCACTTTCTATTAATAGCAAAATTTATCTGAAATACACGTGCTTCAAATTTGAGCACAATTACCCTATACCATGGTTAATTTTAAAGATTTTAAAATCAATAATTCACTGATAACCAAAGCTAAGCCAACTTTTGTACAGAGCTTAATGCATTTATATTTTTGGGGGAGGGAGGGGGGGGGGGAGGTAACAAAGATCTTAATCTAAATTAGCAGGTCATTTCCTCCTAAAAATGACCAAATTGAGATCAAATTTGCAGTTTCGTTCTTCAGTAACATTTTAAGCTTAACGACAAATAATCTGCCAACTAAGTACAGTACTGTACATCAATTTATTTATACCACCACTAGCTCTTAGAACAAGTGTGTACTCCTACTTGAGCAAACTCCTTGGGCCAAACTTACCATTCCATCCAGCAACAGCACAGGCACAACCATTCAACCTTAGTCATAAATGCAATATGGTTTAGAAAGAACATGTTCACAACATCAGAACCTTGTTGCAACATTATCAACATAATATAAAATACCCTAAGAAATGTATTCTTTTAAGCAAAGTTCTACTAGTGTTATGGGAGGTGAATGGCCAATGAGATATCCCTGTACTGAAGCATGTGCATACAATATTTATATACTGTACAGCTGGGAAAATTGTACCCAGTTAAGTATCACTTGTTTCCCCAATTTCCTGTGTTCTGCCAACACACATTTCACTGGGTTATTATTTCTAAAAGGTTACCTTTATTAGTCAATGACCCATTTCAGGACTCCCCCCACCCTACTATAATATTGTATGTCATCAATTGCCATTCAAAAAGTGAAGATTTTTGTTGCCTCACTTCCAGTGTATAAACCCCCCCCCTCTCTTTTGCAGTGATTATGGGGGGTACCTTTCTTGGGGGGCTATTTGTGCACCTCAGGCTTTAGTACACACTGGCAGAGTAAATGATCATCAATTTATCCCTCGACAAATATTCAATAATTTCAAACCTGCCTGGATGTTGCAGACCACTGAACATTATGGTCTTTAGCTGCTGCATTTTGAACTCTTGCTATTTGTACCCAACTTAACACTGAATTTTCATTTAAAATGGCAAGATGAAATTAGTACATAATCTTGAAAAGCTTTATTATATGGCAGTGGATATGAATTAACACAAAACCACCAAGACCTGTGCTACAACCCACAATTGCCTGCCTTGTGATTTCAGGGCTCAACATTCCCCGACCAAGCCTCCTTTGCCTAGCCTAGAATTAGTAGACAGCTTTCACTACAACTACAGAAAAGTACTTTTTATCACTGATCAATTTATTGTATCCCACAATTTAATTTGGGTTTTTCCAGCTACAGTACTGCATTTTCACATGTACCAAGAATCAAATGTCAATAACTATACTGCAGCCAATATACAAAAACACTAATGTGACTTTCATATTCACTATAATCACACAAGTTACATATTAAGCCAAAAAACTACAGTAAATTCAACATGGCACATCCTAATTACCGAATCTTTTTGCATAAATTTAGACAAATTTGTTTACTACCAAAATTCAAACTGCATGTGTGTTGAAACCCATAAGTTAAAGATGTAAAGAGTCATCTTACACTGGTTACAACACCCAAATACCACACTGACCTAGACCTCTTTCCATTCTAATGCACATCTTATTATATTCTTGTATAATAACTCTGCACTTCATTATATACAGCACTATATCTGATCAGGAATAATATTCTGATATAATCTACCTCTTTGCAAAACAACTTTCCTAATTTTTTCAGCATCTTTGTTTATTTTGCTTGGAGCTATGACATTACTTTTGAAGTTACAGATTTCTAGCATTAATCTGTCAATTCTGTGAATACCTGTTACTATTTTGTATGTAGTGACCATATCCCCAATTTTTCTTGTATGTTCTCACTTTGGCATGTTTAAAACCTAGCTCTCCTCAGTTCAAGAAGCAATTTAGTTGAAAGTGTTTGAACCTTTTCTAATTTATTGATATGCTCCTTGAGCATATATATTGGGCACCATAACTGCCACATTCTAATTTTTGTCTTACAAGTGTTGTGAACAATTTTGTGATATTTCAACATCAATGTATTTAATACACACTTTTACGCGCGGAGCGCGAGCGCCACAGACTTCGACGTCATGCTCCCGGCAGTGCAGGCGAGCGTGCGGCGACACCGAAATGTGTAAACTCATTTCAGTTTTCTCACCTTAATTTTCGTGCTACATCGTTCGTTTTGGTATCAGTGTTCGCAATAGAATTCCCTACAGGTGTATATGTATATAATGTCCAAAAGCCCAGCGTGACTCCCTGCAGCAAAGCCCAAAGTTACCCGTGAACGAGCACCAATTGGTACACTGCAACCTAATGTGTATACTCGTTCAGTTTGATAACTTCAATTTTCGTGCTACGTCTTTCATTTTGGTATCAAATTGTTTGCAATATAAAGGTGCATATTTTAAAACTAGTCCCACATTATAGCACAAATAGAATTTTAGCAAATATTTTAATTTTTGGACACTCATCATAAAATCATGTGTCTTTCCAGTGTTCTGACACCAATTTTCGTGTTGCATCTTTCAATTTGGTATCAAATTGTGCGCAATCTAAAGACGCTCATTTTAAAACCACTCCCAGATTGATCGGATAAAATGCTAATTTTTAATAAATATTTTAAAATGTTGGACGCCACTCGCGTCCACGACTCTGACTCAAAGAGAAAAATTGAGGATGCCAGGGGTGTTCGAAGAGTGCGAAAGTGTTAATTAACACTTTTGCCCGGGCATGACGCAATGCTGCGTCATCTGTTTACTGTCGGTAATCACGGGCATGACGCAATGCTGCGTCGTCCACTAAAATAATCGCCAAAAATCAGGTTTTTATCCAATTTTTGGGGGGACTGTTTCGTAACTGTCAACAAGGCGAATGCAATCTGTGACTACAATACAAACATGAAAGGTGTTGATCACTTTGACCAAATGATCAAATATTATCACTTCATAAGGAAAACTCACAAATGGATGAAGAAAATGTCCTATTTTGTGCAAATGGCTATCTACAATGCTTATGTGATGTACAACTACTACACAAAAAATACTAAACTATAATACTAAATATACTAAAATACTAAATACTAAACATTTGTGGGCAGGAATTGGGAGTGTAGCTGGAAAGCGTCTGGGCGCTCACTCGCGGTTAGTGCGTGGCCCGTCTTCAACTCGTCGGCGGGTGGAGCGTGACCAGGTTTTTTTTATTTTATATGCTAATATTCCTCTAGAGAATTCTATTGCGAACCCATTGATACCAAAATGAAAGACCTAGGACGAAAATTGAGGTGACCAGAGTGAAAAGAGTGAACACATTTTATCGCTTTTGTGCGCTCCTGGGTAACTCGTTCACACTTTGTTTGCTGCGGGTAATTAGCCGGGCTTTTGGAGTTTATATGCATTTAGTGCTGTAGAGAATTCTATTGCGAACACAATGATACCAAATTTAATCTCGTATGACGAGAATTGAGGTGACAAAGTTGAAGAGTATACACTTTTCAGAATTAACGCACGCTCTTGTGAAACGCTGGGACCCAAATTGCATAGTTAAGGGGTGGCGCGCTGGGTACCCCAAAGTGTTTACAAAGATTTGCTACACGGTATTTACCTGTTAGGAAGCCATACTGTGTCCATTGCCATGTAATGGTAAAGGATACAGGTACAGTATATGGAATCAGGTATAGAATTCTTCTCATTTACTTTTAATTATTTTCCTATTATTTTGACTACCACTTGTCAATGATAAAAGGTCTATAATTTAGAGGGTATCCTCTGCTACTATTTTAGTATATTGGAAACTGTGCCTTTCACATAATGTATCTGCTAAAATTCCTATCAAATATAAACAAATTACACACACAGTTTGTGAATATAAATATATACAGAGGACGGTACACATTACTGTACAGTCAAAATTTGCTATACTGTATACTATTTTTTTTTAATAATTAATTTTGTTTAGCATTTGAAGAGCCATTTGGCTGAAACTGACGTTTAGGAGTACACATCCCCACCAATAGCTTACGTAAGAAAATGTATTCAATTTATAATTGGCCCCAACTATGACAAACTTTGGGCAAATTATTTTTTTTTTTGCTTAAAAGTAACTTTCAGCTTAATTTGTGAGCAATTCTTTTCAATCCAACATATTTACAACATTTCCAGTCCTATAGATGACTTTTTACAACTAGATATTGTATATTGAATATTTTTGAACATGAGAAATCAAAATTAGATGCCATGGCTTAGTGCAATAAATATAAAATGCTAAAATTTGAATTTAGGATTTTTTAAAACGTTGCCATTTTAAACTACCCCCCCCCCCTCCCTCCTTTCCTATTTTATGAAGAACTTACCAGTTGCAGACCTTACCAATACTGTACCATTGTTAGTTTCATTGAAATTGAACAATAAACATTTTGTATTCCTTACTTGGCCTCTTAGCTTCCCATTGTTGGAGGAATGGAAGTACTGTAACCACGCGATTATCCAGGATTCGAACATCCGGAAAATGCCCTTATACGGCCAAAATCGTGACTGGACAAAGTTCTCAATATCCGGCCAAAATGGCCATGGGAGCCGGATAAAAGCTGGTTTAGCGGTATGAAAAATCCGAGCCGGTTATTGCTGTTGCCGATGTTACACTATCTGGACAGTCGGCCGGATAATCATTGAATTGTCCAGATATGAAAGCCATGGAGCGGGCCGTACCGTATTAATCCCATCTGGCCGTGGTTGGCTGGCTCGAGGCGCCATATGTGGCTGGCTCACCAGGGGGTGAGGTGGGCAAGTGGTGTTGGGAGGGTGGGAGGGGAGCGTTGGGAGGGACCACCTGGGTACAGGAATTACCACTAATTTTAGAATAATTCATCATAACCAAAAACAAATGAAATACTACTAATTATGTAATAACAAATATGTAAGTTTCCTAAACACAATGTACACAGGCTGAAGTTTCATACAAAAATATTGTGAGTTTTTTCCTCCTGGCGGCCTACGTAATGTGCTATAGCTGCCCCAAGTGGACCCATCCAACACTGGTCAACCCATGTGCTCCCATGCCTCTTGTTATACCACAGTGCCGCGCCATTAGTGAAATATTTTTTTAAATAACTTTTATTTTCATAGTAACTTTGAACATTTTTGGCCAAGACTATGTCTGGTAGCAGCATCAATCGTTCTGGAGGTGGTAAGAGGAAGAAGGTTGTCCTAATAATTAAAGACAAGTTACGTGCTATACACCTCAACCAGTGAGGCGTCACAGGCAAGCCAAGCACCTTCAACCAGTGAGGCTTCAGCAGCTGGCAGTCAAAACTAACTTTGCTTAATGAACTGCACAGTAATTTTAAGTGTTAATTTTAGTGTTGTGTTAGTATAGGTTATGTAAATTGTTAAGAATTCTTAACTTCAAGATGTGTGGCATCAATCAAGAAGACGAACACCAACAAGATAAGTTGAGGTTTCTAGTTGAATATTTAATAAATATATGTGGCAAGGCAATTCAAATTGTTGTTTGTAGTATAGAAAAATAGTTGGAAATGGTCACTTGGACTTTTGGACTTTTTTTGCTTCAAAGGCTGTTTTTTTTTTTTTTTTTTTTTTTTTTTTTTTTAATATATAGAGGCCCTTACATTCTTTTAAAGCTACTAGCATGCATAGCATTTTGGGCAGGTCCTTTATCCTAATTTTCCCCAGAATATGAACCGCCAAATCGTTTAACAATCAGGTACCCATTCACTGCTGGGTGGGTGAACACAGGCTGAAGTTATGGATTGGCACCCAGTCAATCCTCCCCAGCCAGGATACAAACCAAGGTCAAAGCACTCGCGACTCACCGGGCAAGTGCTTTACCAGTGCACCACAGGGACTAATATTCACTGTATTCCGCAGTGAAGACATGACAATTTAGCACATTGCTCATTTCCTCCCAAATTATTAGTTTAGGTATTCAAGGTGGAGGTAGTCAAGAGCCACTGACATGTTCTTGCAGGTGCCGGACCAACCAGGCTGTAGTGGATATGTGGGCTGCTCCAAGCAGCCGCCTCTTTGACCAAGTTATCAAGTGACGACCTGGCTCCTGAGCATGGCCTCAGGCAGGGCTCGGAGATTAGAAGAACTGAAACACTCCAGGAACCCAGTAAGAGAGTGTACAAGCGAGGAAGTGCAAGTGACATGATGCTGTGCCACACTACACACCTCACAGCGCACTGCTGTTATGGCACTGCCAGGCACATGGGTCAGTGCCATTGATGGCTGTGAAAGAGGAAGTAGTAGCTAGCACTGCCATCAATAAAGTTCCTAATATTTGTTTCGTACATCCAAGCAGCCAATTATTACTGCATAAAATACAAATAAATGGTGCCATCATAAGAGGTGTCAATACATGATACAACAGCGCCAATAAAGCCAATGTGTTGAAATAAATGCTGAAAATTGTTTTATAATTAATAATTATGTATACATGTATTTATCTATAGGTAAATGTGGAATTCACATTTTTTGTTTCTAATTTTGTTTTTTTCCATTTCAATCCAAGAGGTATTGACCTAGAACTCACATTAGAGTACATATGCCTTGCAATATATATTTTAACCTACAAGAAAATTTACAAGTAGAACCAAAATTCATGTCAAGAACTTAAATTTCAATTATTTTTGTAAAACATTTCCTACCATTTCCTACCATGGAAATAAGGGGTGAGGGGCCTACGAGGGGCCTCGTAGCCTGGTGGATAGCGCGCAGGACTCTTAATTCTGTGGCGCGGGTTCGATTCCCGCACGAGGCAGAAACAAATAAGCAAAGTTTCTTTCACCCTAAGTGCCCCTGTTACCTAGCAGTAAATAGGTACCTGGGAGTTAGTCAGCTGTCACGGGCTGCTTCCTGGGGGTGGAGGCCTGGTCGAGGACCGGGCCGCGGGGACACTAAAGCCCCGAATTCATCTCAAGATAACCATACCTACCTCCTACCAGAAGTTACTTTCATGCAAATTTTTGTGTTGTCCACCAAAGATACGAAGCTGCAATTTGTTTATCCAATATTAAGTGGGAAAAAGTAGTGCAAGGACTGCTTCCTGGGAGGTACAGAGCTTTTCACCGGGCATCGGCCATTTTGTCTGATTTTACTTTTCACATTCTGCGACAGGAAATTGAATACCCATCACCTTACTTTGCCTATTATTCCCCTATCTTATTTCATGGGAAATTGAATACCCATCACCTTACTTTGCCTATTATTCCCCTATCTTATTTCATGGGTTATCACTTCGTGGTCACATCAAATGATTTTGCTATGTACACATCTGCATTTTGTTTTTATTAATGCTTCCATGATTGCCAGTTGAGTAATTGCAAAAAGGCATGATCTTCCCATTAAATCCATGATGACCTGCATTATGAAATGAATTTTTCTCCTTGAAACTGGATACAATTCCTTATCACTTTCAAAAGCTATTTGAGAGTGACCAGTATAGTTTTTAACCAAATCATTACCATCACCTTTACATAGTGCAGCTATACCTGCCGATTTAAGTACTTCTGGTACCTCCCGATTCCATGCTTTTTCGCCATACTAAACAGTACTCATGCTACTGGTACTGTACTTTGGCATTTCTTTACAAATATTGAACTCCAGACCCAGGACCGACTGCATGGGCAAATTTCACTTGCCGTCTGCTGTGCTCGTTAATACACACTGTATTGTCAGTTTTGAATATTCATCAAGCTGTCTGGATCTTCACTTCACTTAGATTTTGCATATTTTTGCCACTAATAAAGGCCTAATACAGGTGGAAGTACATGGTTTTTATTTTACAAATGTGAAAAAATACTTTTATTTCTTTTCTCATAGCTTTCTGTTCCAATTGCATTTCCAGTCCATTGTCATTTCAGCTTCTATTTATTCAATCTCCCTGTTTAAATTTCAACTTGTTAATCTTTTGCAATGGTACATACTGTATTTCAAGCAGATTTTGTATACTTCAGTAATCAATTATTTTTTCCTTGTAGGGAAGTTTTCACTCATGTCTTTACCATTAGGTGTTTGCAAGTTCTGTTTAACCACTGCACTGCGCCAAATGACAAATGCTGTTCGCCCATTACTGTGCCAACCAGCAAAAGTATTTTTAATTTTTTCATACACAGTCGAAATGCGCTCGTGGTAGGTTGTGTACGAAATGGACTCTTGGGACCTCCAGTGAGAGGCAGCCATCTTGGAAAAAGTTCCCAGAATGTCCTAGGGCTGCTGGCTGGGTTAGTACTGAGTGAGCAACCATGGGTGGGGCACACGCCTCTGGCTCCCAAACACCCGTCCGACGCTGCGTTGAAAGATCGCTCCGTCGGTGAAATTCAGACCTTATTGCTTGAACATAAAGGTCATGATATTGACGAAGCTAGGTGCAATAAGGACCTAACACAAAGGTGGGATGCAAGTAATACAGCACCTATGACGACGATAAAGGGAGCATATCCAGTTGTAGCTCTGAGCGCCATCCTTGCCTACCTATGCCATCTCCAATTTATACAAATGATATAGAGGAGTCGTTTTCTGGGTTCAGTGATGCATCCGATACAAGTAACATACATGAACAGTGTTAACAGCTTCCATGGTGGTTTTTTTTAAAAGATATTTTCAACAATAGCTGAATCTCTTCCAGAATGGCCAAATCTCTTCCAGATTTAAAGACACTCTTCGAGAATGGCCGAATTTCTTCCAGATTGACTAACACTCTTCGAGAATGACAATCTCTTCTAGTCAGGGACCTTAGAAAGCAATCTTTTCCAGACTACCTTACAAATTGATTTTTTCCAATAATTTTTACAAGACTACCTTACGCTTTACAAGCGTGGCAACATACAAGTTCTAAAGCCAAGGGTGTACGCGAGTTATTTGCAAGCACACAGAACGAAGAAACAGGTAGCGAAAATCTATCTGTAACTGGTGCAACGAGAGCGAAATCACGCTGTGTACCATGGACTACTTTGATTATTACTCACTTCTGAAGTACTGAGTATGTAACACACTTACTGTGTAAATAGTGTGAGAAACTGTACATATTGTAATTCTAGTAAATTTTTTAACAAGTAATATTGCAACAAACATTTATTGTGGACACATTACTGACATATCACAGTTCCATGGAACACTACAAACATTCTATTGTATACATATTGTAAAGGACAAATATGCATCATATACAATAAAAAAATGCATTGGAAATACATCGAACAAATAATTGAAAACACATTTGTGGCAACTCGCAGTGCTTGAATGGCCCGCGCAACCGCCTCTGGGAGCTTCACGTACGGGCAACCAGCCCGTGATGACGTCACGGCGTACTTTGTTCACGTCTCCACAGCCAAAGTAAATGGAATTTGGTATTCATTTTTACAGACATGTTCAGGGAAGGGCATTTATCATTATACAAAAAAAATTTTGGGAACACTATTTCATGCACACGGGGAATGTCACAAACTTGGCACATCGCAGTTGTCCAAGTAAATAGTATCAACATTGAACACAATGTTTGTGAAGTCCAGATTTAGAGCATTTTTGTTCTTAGTTGGCTATTGCCTGCTGGTCAAGTGAAAATTTGCCAATCTTAAGGAGTTCTCCAACATCTATTTAGTAGTTTCCAGGTTCATTTTATGTTATTTATCTTACACGGGGAAGATCGAAAGCCAAGATATCTGGTGCTGGGTTTGCTAGATTGAGACTTGT
The DNA here is from genome assembly GCF_020424385.1 of Procambarus clarkii. Taxonomy (NCBI): domain Eukaryota; kingdom Metazoa; phylum Arthropoda; class Malacostraca; order Decapoda; family Cambaridae; genus Procambarus; species Procambarus clarkii. Next base: position 14,275,783 of record NC_059654.1, on the reverse strand, counting down.
ATATCTACTTTTGAATGGCACAAACAATTTTGCCTTATTTTTTTATTTGGATTTAGAACGTGGGCCAAGTCGCCCATTTTTCTCAGAACTCTTAAACTATTTAACATCTAGATTCCCATTACAGCTAGGGGCATAGGAGCAAATAGAGTGAATGAACACCGAGGTCAAGAATGAGTACAAAATATGGATGACTTCAAAATGAAAGTATGCTTAATTTATATATAAGCAACTTAAAATATATAGCTATGGATAATGCTACAGATGGATAGATGTACATGTAAAGTGGTTAATGGGTTACAGCAAATGCTCATCAATAATTGGTAATTTTTACAAATAGCCATCTAGGTAAGCCATATAATTACCAGCAGGTTGCTTTTCCATTGTATATAAAACTACAAGTATTAAACTATAGTATTCTAACTTAAAACTCAAACTAATGCCAATTGCAAAATCGCATTAAAATTTAATACAACAAATAATGATCCAAATTTTTACAGAATGTCTTTGGCTTTAAATAAAATAAAGTGCATAATACACATTTCCTAAAGAATGATTTTGTCCAGTTTTTGTTTAATCCCTAAACTGTTCAAAATGTCATCTTGTGACATTGATCTCAAGTTTTTAAAATTGTCAAACTCAAATGTTTTGTACATAATCTACTAGGCAAATGCTCCAACTTTGTCTAAATGATACCAGCATAACTTGAAAAACAAGAATAAAAAATAATTATAAAATTGAAAACTATTGAAAACTTCAAAATTTGAAATCAGCTGCAAATATAAAATATCACCAATTGTTCATTTGATGTTATGTTCTCAGAATATCATATGATCTTCATTTTCATATATTTAGAATGTAAGTATAGTGTACTGTAAAAAAAAAATTTGTAAATGGTCAATGGAATTTGAAATATGCACAAATTTAGACAACAAAAATGTATAACTCAAAAGGTTTAGAGTTTATGAAAAATCTTTTCTATAGGGATTGTAGAACACACAGCTGTGCACACTATGTAAAAATGGCGAGAATCGGTCAGACACTAGATATTTGGACACTGAAATCAAAATTCTAGTTATAGATTTAAAGTTGAAGTTATCAACAATGAATAAAGCAGTTTTAATTCATGAATTCACTTGTATGTTTAAATAAACATTGTTTGGTATTCGTACTCAAATGTGAGAGTTGTAGGTTAATACGTGTTGAACCGAAGAAAAAATCCACCCCTCCACAAAAAATATGGATAATTATAATGATTTAGGGGATATATTTAGGGTATAGTTTATACAAGTAAAAATACCTAATCTGGCCCCTAATAAAAACGACGTAAAGAAACGAGGAAAATTAGCTTGAAATCTGAAAAAAATCAGCAAAAATAAAATTCAGTCCTAAGTTCGAGTCGTGCCAGATTTATTTGTTGATCAATTTAATTCTGTCTTCACGTAGTTAGGGACGGGTATGCACTCCAGGACGTTAAGGTTACAACAAATTCAAATAATAAACATAGGAGGAAAAAACTAAAAACCTGGAAAAAATTCCCCTAAAAATTTTTGTTTGGACACTTTAAAGTAACTGATATCATTGGGCAATGTATTTATACGATATATAACAAAATACAACAAAACTTATTATTTGTGTTGTTATGTATTACTCACCAATGCTATAAAGGCACCAGCTGGATATCCCCTTTGTGGACACTTCTTACTACTATTCTTTGTGTGTCGGACAGGTGCATGCATCTTTATTATTGCATTAACCATCAGTTCCAGTTAATAGGAGCTGTTCTTAACAAAACATTCTTTTTTAAATATTAGTCTAAAATCAATTTCTGAAAATATTTTGATGAAAGTTTCACGACGCTGAAGCCAATAAGTTGGAGATTTGTTTAACATTAAGTAATTTTTACATAATTCAATATTTTTCACTTCCCTGCCCCCTTATGCTGAACAGTTTAAGGGTTAAATGACAACCACCATTCAGACTGAATCCTTACAAGATTACCTACTACCTTCTGGACAACTTGAAGCCTCAAAGGCACAGGTTTAGGCAAAATCTTGGTAAATAAACATATCTGCCACAAACTTTAACATTGTATACTTTTCTCTCGAGTGCAAATCGTTTCCTACAAGGGCAAAGCTGCCCATTTTCAGGTACAACACATCTGCAGGTTCCAGAACAGGATTTTTATATTTGGTGGTATACTCATGCACAGGAAACTAAATAATTAAAGGTGTACCCTTAGTGAAGAGTCGACCTTGGGACCGCCCTTTGCCGCCACCCCCCCCCCCTTGAAGAAATTACCAATCACTACTTGCCAAACATATGGATCTGTAGCATTATGGATATCTTTATGGTCAATGGGCAATTTCAAAAAGAGCACCACATTTTACCTAGGACTTGTTTCTAAAATGCACATTACTCATAGTTTTAAACTATAATCAAAACTTTTAATCATAACTAATCAACACAGCTCTGGCTGGATTGAACAAAGTGCATAGCCATAAATTTATGGGTATACTGTACATTACTATATATTATAGTGCATAAACATTATACAGTAATTATAATTTGCATAGTTAATAGAATAAATACTGACATAGGTCAATACACCCAATGAATCTTACAATGCTACCAAGCTTCCTGAGCACTTCTGCCTTCAAGGTTCAGCTAAATCTGCTCTGAAGAAATAATTACTCCATAGTTTTCACCATTAAATATATTGAATATGCCTTTGAAACTTATTACAATAGTAAAGCTGTTTAACGAGCATGAATAACTCAGGCTCTGAAGACTGACTATCCAATGAGAAATATTTCTTTAAATGCCCAGTTAGTAAGATTTTGCCTTCATGCAGAAGTGTACAATGCTAATTACAGAAAAAAGTGCAAACTAAAGTACTGTATCAAACTATTTTAACAGAAGAGCAATTCAAGCAACAAATACAGTATTCAGCTGTGCAACAATTAGGATAGTTCTGTGGTACAGATGTGTGGAAAACAATGGTTTCAGACCCAGATTAAGCAATTCTCCCACTAAGGTAAAAGCAACACCTAAATAAATTGGAACCTACTTAAACATTCAATATACAACTCATTAAATAAGTGAATATTTAACACATCAATACTGCACAGTTGTATAAACACTTTCTGAATATTTTATTTAGTGCTACCCAAGTATATTTTGGCAAGACTAGGCCTACATTACTTAAAGTAAATTTTCTACAATACCATGAAATTTTAGCACCTAAACAGACATACCTGCCACTCAATGGGAGAAGGAAAGTGGATTTGTTTGTTGAATATTTAGCTGAAAGCTTATAGGCCTACCTATACTGGAGATCATTTTCATCTCTAGAATTACTCGAGTTACCCACCATAAAGTAGCAAATTTCCCGTTTCCAATATGTATTAGGTGGGGATTAGTAAGCCAAGTGTGGACTGAAAGATTAAGTGAGGGTTTACTTGATTCAAACCGACAATCCCATCTAACCTTTTTTAGAAGACGAGCAGCAGTCATGAAGACAACTAGTATCGGTCAAGTTCGGGCATCTATGATGTCACTGGGAGGATTCAAAACAAAGCTGCATCAGCACTTAATTTGCCAAGTCTTATTGCATCTAAATTGCAAAAAAATGTAATTTCCCTGTCATTATGAGATACTTTAAATTTACATGTCAATGATCTTATTCCTCCCATATGTTTGTAGTCTTAAATAGGATAAAAACAAAATCAAGTGATTACTAATACTAACACCTGGCATCAATACAGCACTGTTCGTCACAATGACAAATCCATATTGGATAGGCCTAACGAACCTAACGTCAAAATATAAAAGCATACTGTACTACAGTATCATGAAACATTTATAAAATTTGGCTAGCAATTTATATTGATTACTTCATGCTTACTGGTTGCCAATTAAATAGTTTTGATTAGAAAGGGATTCATGCATTGACAATTTTCTAAATTTAGAAGATAAACATTTTCAATTTAATTAATGCTACCTTAGCCAAGTTCCAATATTTCTAAAGATCAAGTTTTATTATTGTTCCAGGTATGAATTGGAGAAAAAGCTAGGTCTAAAACCAACACCCACCACTGCAGTACAATACTGCACCACAAACCACCAATATGTTGTGCACTAAGATCTTAGTGTGTGTCATGTTAATTAAAAACCTGGCACTTACAGTTGAGACAAAAAAAATGCAAAAGGTTATTTGCAGCTTTCTTCTCTGGCAGAGACTTCTTAGGGTACAGTACCAAGATGGTTTCATCTAAGTTCAGACCATGTGAAATATCAACAAAGACAAGCTTTAAATTAACTATGCAGAACACAGTCTCTTTGCATAGTATGTGCCTCAAAATTCACACAAGTCTTCCCATTATATTTCTCTTCACAGCTTTGTTGGATGACAAACAATCATGCTTTGGCCATCTGCCAAGTCAGAAAAGTCTAAAAGTTAGTCAATCATCCATTGGATTTTAGACACTTCTCTATCATAAGATGTCTATTGTTACCATTACTTGCAAATTCAATGCTTAATAATCAAAAGCCACATTCACACAAAAATTATCTTCACAACATTCACGTTGGCTGTAATTCAAGACCATGATTTCGTTGCACTGTACTGAACAGCTGGCAGTGTTCTCTAAGCAAGATTTTAAAGCAGTAATTTAAATTTTATAATACAGAATGCATAAAATATCGAGCCAGTTTTAACAAACCTCTGCCAGACCAAATTAATGAAACCAAACGTGCAAACTGACCAACTTTATCCTCAGCGACTTATTGCTGGTAAATGTTTCTGCACCTGATCAACCAGGCTGTGATTTATACGTCAGGCTGCGAGCAGCCGCATCCAACAGCCCGGTTGACCAATCCAGCAACCAGGTGGCCCAGTCAAGGACCAGGCCACGGGGACGTTGAGCCCGAAATCATTGCAAGGTAACCTGCACCATTTTAAACCAGAATGTTAGATTCCTTAACCTTATCTTGCATTCAAACAGTGCTCCACTGCTATGTAGCCAAAATCTTTATAAGGTAAAACCTTGCACATACACTTAATTGCATACCATCATTCCTTTTAATAAATAATTTATTAATTGTTCAAGACGAGAGGTCATTTTCAGTATAGGGTTTGAACCAATGTCTACAAATTTACCCATTTTGTACTTAAAAATAGGTTACTGTAGATAGTTCATGGCACCAGGGAAGACGTCTTCTTTTAAGGCATTATGACTATGCTACCAATCCTTCAAAATTTACTAATCCATACAGCATCAAACAGTAGTCCAGTAATCCATGTGGATTTGCGAGTAATATAAGATTCCACTGTATTTAAAGCAAGAATATGAAAGTGAAAAAATCAAGAGCCTGCAACAACCTAACCTGGGCCTAACAGTGCAAGTATTGTATAATTAGGCCTAGACTGCTTATCACCCCCTACGACAGTTTTTATCTCCACTTTCAATAATACAGAAAAGTAGACTTACACTCCTGAAGGATCCCAACACCACCGCTCACTACCTGTACACACGCCAGGCAACACCCGACTACTACACACACCAGTTACAAAAAACACCTGCAGCTGTTGGGGGGGGGGGGACCTGACTGCAGCTGTTGGGGTGGGGGTGGGGGGGGGGGAGACCTGACTGCAGCTGTTGGGGGGGGGGAGAGAAGACCTGACTGCAGCTGTTAGGGGGGGGGAGAGAAGACCTGACTGCAGCTGTTAGGGGGGGGAGACATAAGAACATAAGAACAAAGGTAACTGCAGAAGGCCTATTGGCCCATACGAGGCAGCTCCTATTCTATAACCACCCAATCCCACTCATATACTTGTCCAACCCGCGCTTGAAACAATCGAGGGACCCCACCTCCACCACGTTACGCGGCAATTGGTTCCACAAATCTACAACCCTGTTACTGAACCAGTATTTACCCAAGTCTTTCCTAAATCTAAACTTATCCAATTTATACCCATTGTTTCGTGTTCTACAAGAGCGGGGCAAGTAGCACGGGCTATGGTGATCCCGTAGTGGACTTACCTGGCACAGGAGCAGACTGCAGCTGTTGGGGGGATGGCTTACTGCAGCTGTGGGGGGGGGGAGACCTGACTGCAGCTGTTGGGGGGAGGCCGTGCAGCTGGGGAAGGGGACGTGCAGCTGGGGGGGGCCGTGCAGCTGGGGGGGGGGCCGTGCAGCTGGTGAGGGAACGAGCAGCTGGGGGAGGGGGCGCCCACCCCCATACACAACATACACGCCCCACGACCCCATTAGAGGAAGCAGTACACGCCAGTATAACAATGCAACACTTGAGGAAAAAACTGCCCGTTATCTTCAAGTGGAGCAGTTATCCCCGGGCGTCCTGAGAGGGGTTACCTGAGGGTGTCCAGCCCCCCGCGGGGCAGGCAGACGGGTGCTGGTCATGTTATCACGGGTTACCATAGACGCCGTGGCCCAAGACGTCACCCCCTCCCCCCCCCCCTACCCCACAACCCTTACCCCGCCCCATCACCCCTCCTACACCCTCCACCTCATATATAATCCCTCCTGGGCACTATTGGCCGTGTGGGCGTGCGGGCGTGCAAATGGGGGTGCACGCCTGCGCCCCCTACCCACCCACCCCCCCACCTACTCCCAAATAACCCCCCTCCCTACACCCCACAACCCCTTCCTCAGCACCCCAACACCTCACAGCCAACTTACCCACCAACACCACCCCCTCCAAGGCCGCGCTGCCTCCAAACACAAGCAGAAAGTTCCAGAATGATGAAAGACAGTCCACCACAAGACTTACGTTCAGCCGTCAATTTCCACTCCCAACTTTTCAGGGTGTCCACCACCCATATTATATCCTCCAGGACCCGCACACAGACATGCCGCTACTGCTGAACTGACTCGGCCGAGCACGCTTACCTTATTAATTCTTTTAAGTGCCATAACTCTGTGTAAATGTAAGCTTAGACCAGAGACCGTCACCCTCACACACACACTGCACCAGCCAAGATGGTGATGGCGGAACCTGCGCGGAGCAATACTCTTCCCTCGCACCACAACCCGACCAAGCCACACCTCCTCCCTCACCCAACCCCACCAAATATCTCACTATATTCTATTTAAGTACACAGCCCGGTTAGTGGGCTATTACGGTGTCGCATTTGGGTGCGCAATATGCCTCGCGAACTAGTTTTTGGTGGGTTCGCGGCCGCTCTCTCAGCTGACGATATCATTTCCTGTGAAAAATAACTGCAGGCTGGAGCAGTGAGTCATATATCACTATCACACCGGCCTATCACGCATTCACCGCTTGCTGGTATACTTGGCCAACTTGGGATAGGGTCACGTCACCCTATTATGGTGTGCATGACAGGAATATACTATGTCGGACTATAAGGTATAATTATGTCATCTTAAAGCGGGAAGTTTAAATGAATAGTGACGTATAATGACGTCATGACTTGCAGTGCTGGCGGCTGGTGTGTAAAGAGTAATATTTCCACATTATTACTGTCATATCCTGAGTATTGCCAGGCGCTGCTCGGCTCCTCCATGGGCTCCTCTACCACACAACCACAATGTAACCTAAATGGCTCAAATGTTGTCTAAAACAGTAAGTTTGTTTTAGAGTGAGTACACCTGTTCAGTCCAGGCACAGTGGTAACTATTTCTGTAAGGCAATCAAGACTATTAGTCTTATCTATTACACAACCATTCAAACTCCAACACATCTTTAGATCCAAGCTAATAAAATATAGGTTCTTTATCTAGTAAAAGCCTATTATGAACAAATATAAGGTGTTGATTTAATTAGTTTTGACGGGGACAGGAAGTCTGTATAGACTCTAACCTTATATCGAGGTTACCTCAAGGTAAAACTACTGACCTTCCCCAGGATGCAACCTTACCTTGTGAAGACCTTACGTTACTTCCGAGGATCAACGTCTCCGCGGCCCGGTCTCTGCCTCCTGGCATCTAACCAGGCTGTTAGATGCAGTTGCTCGTAACCTGACGTATGAACCACAACCTGTTGTCTAACTCCCGGGTACCTATTTACTGCTAAGTGAACAGAGGCATTACGGGAAAGGAAACGTACCTAACCATTTTTGCCCCGCGTGGGAGTCGAACCCGGGGTCTCTTATTATGGGTCGAGAATATAGCCAACTGTACTACGAGACCCTACTTTTAAAGAAAGGTATTTCAGAAAGTAAATTTTATTCCAAAATGGACACATGGTACTACGGTGTAATGTATAGTTTGGTAAGATGCTCCGCGTAACTGACATTCAATTGTAGACAAACAAATTGCTTCACTTGACAACAAAATATAATTGCCTTTTTATTTTAATAATTTAATTGGCGTTGTGGGGAACAGTAAGCTTGTACATGGAGGTCCTCCAAGAACTTGGTCAACACTGATCTTGTCTAGCAGGCATCCCACAACAGTTGCCTAAACAAGGAGGCTTTCAAGTCTATACACACTGCCTATATAAAACCATTACTTGAGTATGCAGCACTAGCATGGAACCCAACCTTGTGAAGCACACCAGTATATAGGAACTTGAGAAAGTTGCCCCTTTGAATGCGTTATATTTTACCTTGAATAAATATCCAGCAACTTGTTCAGTATTAGTGTCTATGAGATCACCAGTCCTGTCACGTGAGCTTGTTGTGGTGCCAGTACTGTGGCCCTCAACTGTTCCTGGTATGGCAGATGATCTACATCTGGCAGGATTTTTGTTGCTCTATGTTGAATTTTTCTCCAAATAGCTATGTCCTTTTGAAGATGAGGTCTCCATGCACGGCTACAGTAGTCCAGATGGGAGCGCACCAGAGAATCTTACAGTTGAAAATTCACTTTCTTTACCTTGAAATCAGAGGTTCTTTTGACTCTTCCTAAGGTCAGGTTAGGTTACTGCAACATCCACTTGTTGTGTAAGTTTGAATGACCGTTCGATCCTAACTCCAAGGTCCTTTTATTCATCCATTTGCTTAATTTTTGGAATAATAATAGACAATGCAAAATTATATAGCTTTTTGGGTCAATAATGTCATGGTATACTTGGAATATTCAGATCCTAAGAGGAGAGCGAATTAAACTTTCTTAATTGTATGAGAAGTACACTGTTGACCCACATTTATAACATATCTGTATTTAACTGAACCATTAGTGTACACCGCCATGGTTTACCTGTATTCATCGTGTGTTAGTTTCTCTTGCTGGCCGTATGTGATTGGAGTTGATGAGCTGGGAGTACCTCTCTGTACCTGCGGGCCATCGTGACTAGTGGCCTCGGCCAGGCTAGCTCCCTTCCTGGTGGCCACGGCCAGCCTAGCTCTCTCCCTGGTGGCCTCGGCCAGCCTAGCTCCCTCCCTGGTGGCCTCGGCCAGCCTAGCTCCCTCCCTAGTGGCCTCGGCCAGCCTAGCTCCCTCCCTGGTGGCCTCGGCCAGCCTAGCTCCCTCCCTGGTGGCCTCGGCCAGCCTAGCTCCCTCCCTAGTGGCCTCGGCCAGTCTCCCTCCCTCCCTAGTGGCCTTGGCCAGCCTAGCTCCATCCCTGGTGGCCACGGCCAGCCTAGCTCCCTCCCTGGTGGCCTCGGCCAGCCTGGCTCCCTCCCTAGTGGCCTCGGCCAGTCTCCCTCCCTCCCTAGTGGCCTCGGCCAGCCTAGCTCCCTCCCTAGTGGCCTCGGCCAGCCTAGCTCCCTCCCTGGTGGCCTCGGCCAGCCTAGCTCCCTCCCTGGTGGCCTCGGCCAGCCTAGCTCCCTCCCTAGTGGCCTCGGCCAGCCTAGCTCCCTCCCTAGTGGCCTCGGCCAGCCTAGCTCCCTCCCTAGTGGCCTCGGCCAGTCTCCCTCTCTCCCTAGTGGCCTCGGCCAGCCTAGCTCCCTCCCTGGTGGCCTCGGCCAGTCTCCCTCCCTCCCTGGTGGCCTCGGCCAGTCTCCCTCCCTCCCTAGTGGCCTCGGCCAGCCTAGCTCCCTCCCTGGTGGCCTCGGCCAGTCTCCCTCCCTCCCTAGTGGCCTCGGCCAGTCTCCCTCCCTCCCTCCCTGGTGGCCTCGGCCAGCCTAGCTCCCTCCCTAGTGGCCTCGGCCAGTCTCCCTTCCTCCCTGGTGGCCTCGGCCAGCCTAGCTCCCTCCCTGGTGGCCTCGGCCAGCCTAGCTCCCTCCCTGGTGGCCTCGGCCAGCCTAGCTCCCTCCCTGGTGGCCTCGGGCAGTCTCCCTTCCTCCCTAGTGGCCTCGGCCAGTCTCCCTCCCTCCCTGGTGGCCTCGGCCAGCCTAGCTCCCTCCCTAGTGGCCTCGGCCAGTCTCCCTCCCTCCCTAGTGGCCTCGGCCAGCCTAGCTCCCTCCCTGGTGGCCTCGGCCAGTCTCCCTTCCTCCCTGGTGGCCTCGGCCAGCCTAGCTCCCTCCCTGGTGGCCTCGGCCAGCCTAGCTCCCTCCCTGGTGGCCTCGGCCAGCCTAGCTCCCTCCCTGGTGGCCTCGGCCAGTCTCCCTCCTTCCCTGGTGGCCTCGGCCAGCCTAGCTCCCTCCCTAGTGGCCTCGCGGGCCACCATCAGTGACCTCGACAAGCAACTATCGCTAGTGGCCTCGACAGACATGGGGGAAGCCGGCGGTTGTCAAAGGTCGCCTGTATTATTCCTAAAGCACAGTTCCAGCTGTACTTTGAACAGGAATACTGGCCTGATAGTTCCAGCGTCGGTGGGTGGGTTATTCCGTAGGCCTTATGGGTGAAATAAAAGCCAGTCCTGTTACATATCCTACATTTTAACTTAAGTTTGAAGTTACTGTCCCTTGTGTGAGTTCCGTTGGACCTTATGCTGTAACCCGTCCTCCTGTTTAGAGAGTACCTGTTGTGACGGTCGTCAACAGTCACGAATTTGTACGTACTTTGCTCTTAGATAAGAGTATACTGACTAGTAAGGAATTTGTTAACAAATGAAGCTAAAAAAGATATATTTTCCTAGGCCTAGTATAGTATATATATGTACTTTATTAGGTTCCAGATATGGTGTATTACGCCTAGGAAGATTAGGATAGTTTAGTTTGTCAAGTCAAAATTTGTTTTCCGGTTTACCCAGCTCAGTTGTTCAGATTTCTCCTTTCTAATTTCATTGTATGTGGGTATATATACTATGGTGGTCATCGCTACTGTAAGTACTACCAAGGCAGGAGGACGGGCTGTGTGAAGAAGCTATCTAGTTTGATGTCTAATAATTTGTTCAGTATTTTAAAGGCTTCAAGGAGATCAGTTGACCAGACCACACACTAGAAGGTGAAGAGACGACGACGTTTTGGTCCGTCCTGGACCATTCTCAAGTTGATTGTGGTCGATTCAAGGAGATCAGCCTTGTCGTGTCTGGTTTGAAGAGTTTTTTTTAGTCCTCGGGCACTTAATTTGCTGATATGATAGTTGACTTAGTTCTGGGTAATGTTCGTGGCCGAGTTCCTAATATTTTACAGCGCAGTTGTCTTTTTGAAGGAGCAGTCTGGACAAACTTGGATACACAACTTAATTAAGGGGTGCAAAAGGCATTTTTGCCTCTGAATGGCCATTCTAATTTACTTGAAGTCAGAGGTTCGTTTGACTTATTTTAAGATCGATTAGCTTACATTTTCTATTACAGCAGCTCCTATTTGCTGAACAACTTTCAGTGACTGGTGTAATATTATTCTGATATCATTTTCTTTTTCAGTTTGGTCCATAGTCTTGTTCATATGGTCATTATTTCAGTGTTGAAAAGCATTTTCTACGTGTCTGACCATTTGTGGACTTCATGTAGATCCTTCATCACAGGTTCCATCAGCTTTCCCTTCCTACTTTTTCGTAGATCATCGCATCATCTGCGTATTGATGAAGCTGTTTCGTTATGTTGTCATATATGTGATTTGTAAATATTGCTAAACAAAACTGTGGTGCTTCGCCTTTCTAATAAGTATATTTTTTTTCTGTTATGTCTACTGTTTCTGAGCAGTTTCTGTTATGTCTACTATGTTTCTGTGAATAATACAATTTCTCCCACCCTACCCATCAACATTGGTGTTCCTCAGGGCAGCATACTTGGCCCTCTCCTCTTTCTCATCTACATTAATGACCTTCCAAATGCCTCCCAACACCTCAAACCAATTCTATTTGCTGACGACACAACCTTCATTTACTCCAGTCCTGACCCCCTTGCTCTAAATGCCACAGTAAATACTGAGCTAAATAAAGTCCATCTTTGGCTAACTGCCAACAAACTCACCCTTAACATTGACAAAACTTTCTATATTCTGTTTGGCAATAAATCCTCTAATCAAATTAATCTCAAAATAAACAATACCCAAATTTGTAACAAATTAGATGGCAAATTCCTTGGCATTCTCATTGACCACAAGCTGAATTTCCAGGGACACATTCTAAATATATCAAAAAAAGTTTCAAAAACTGTTGGCATTCTTTCTACGATCAGATATTATGTACCACGCCCTGCCCTGGTGACTCTCTATTACTCCCTTATCTATCCATATCTCAACTATGGTATTTGTGCTTGGGGCTCTACTACCCAAAATCACTTACGTCCTCTAATTACTCAACACAAAGCTGCTATTAGGACAATATCCAATTCTGGCCCCAGACATCACTCGGTACCCCTACTTAAATCTCTGAATATGTTAGACATTAAGTCACTGCACATTCTCTCATGTGTATTATACATATATAAAACGCTAAACTATAATGCCAATCCTGATCTCAAAAGATTCATAGAAGGTTGTAACAGAACCCATGAGCACCACACCAGAAATAAATACAGTTTTGATATTCCTAGAGTACGACTTAATCAAACTAGAAATGCTCTACAAATCAAGGGGCCCAGAATGTGGAATGACCTTCCCAACCATGTTAAAGACTGTACCTCTCTCAACCAGTTTAAGATAAAAACGAAGCTATACCTAATAAATTCCCTGTAACCTACCTTACCCTTCTATTGTCAACCAATGTCTGTTTTTTCTTTAAAGAGCGCTGTTTGTCGACATATTTGTATTTGTGCTGCTTTTCAGCTATGTTTTCATTTCTTGTTTTCATTCTATTCATTATGCTCAATTAGTATTAAGCTTGTCATTTAAGTTTATCATGCCCGAAACGCTTTGCGTAATAGTGGCTTTAGGCATTGTATGTACTAGCTCTACCTATAAGTCAACCAATCTCTGTAAAAATTTATTGTATGTATGTACCTTACCTAAATAAACATTTTATTTTATTTTTTATTTTACTACATATGTTTTTAACACGGGCGCTGACTGGAGAAATGTGGCAAGTGGGGTACCACAGGGGTCCATTTTGTGCCCAACCATTTTTGTCATAAACATCAATGACATAGATGAGAATATTACAAATCACATCCTCAAATTTGTAGATGACACTAAGCTTTATGGTAAAGTCGGAAGTGAAAATGATATCGAGGTTTTACGAAGAGATGTACATGAACTCTGAAATGATCAGAAAACTGTTAAATGCTTTTTAATATGGATAAATGCAAGACGTTGCATGTTGGGCATAACAATCCACGTCACAACTACCTAATTAACAGTACTACCTTACAACAGATTAATGTAGACAAGGACCTGGGAGTCAGAATCCATCATTCACTGAAAGTTGCACAAGTGTGAGCGGCAGTAAAACATGCCAACCAAACCTTAGGAATAGTCAAGCGAACATTTAACTTTAAGGGGAAGAAAGTAGTTAATCAACTGTATTCTGGTGCGCCTCCACCTGGAGCTGGAGCATCCAGGCTTGGAGACCTCATCTGGTGCGCCTCCACCTGGAGCTGGAGCATCCAGGCTTGGAAACCTCATCTTCAGGGAGCATGGGCTGCAGGGGGAGACCTCATCTTCAGGGAGCATGGGCTGCAGGGGGAGACCTCATCTTCAGGGAGCATGGGCTGCAGGGGGAGACCTCATCTTCAGGGAGCATGGGCTGCAAGGGGAGACCTCATCTTCAGGGAGCATGGGCTGCAGGGGGAGACCTCATCTTCAGGGAGCATGGGCTGCAGGGGGAGACCTCATCTTCAGGGAGCATGGGCTGCAGGGGGAGACCTCATCTTCAGGGAGCATGGGCTGCAGGGGGAGACCTCATCTTCAGGGAGCATGGGCTGCAGGGGGAGACCTCATCTTCAGGGAGCATGGGCTGCAGGGGGAGACCTCATCTTCAGGGAGCATGGGCTGCAGGGGGAGACCTCATCTTCAGGGAGCATGGGCTGCAAGGGGAGACCTCATCTTCAGGGAGCATGGGCTGCAGGGGGAGACCTCATCTTCAGGAAGACACAGCTTCAGGGGAGAAGGTGTAACACCGGGCAACAAAAATCCTCCCAGAACTAAGTCAACTCTCATACCAGAACAGGTTGAGGGCCACACGGCTGAGGGGCACAATGCTGAGGGGCCACAGGACTGAGGGCCACAAGGCTGAGGGCCACACGGCTAACAATACTACAAACCAGGCATGATAGAGCGGATCTAATTTAAATGTTTAAAATACTGAACAATTTGAAGGATGTTGATCCGGACAACTTCTTCAAAGGTCAGATGTAACACAAACAAGGGACAACGGTAGTATTCATGCCAAATTTTCAGTAGCACTGAAAACAGCAAATGTTCTTTCACCAACAGGGTTGGTGAAAAATGGTAGGCGGTTCACCCATGGAACCGCCTACCCGCCGAGGCCGTAGATACCAAAACTCTGTTGAACTTTAAAATCAAGCTAGAAAAAATCATCAGGACAAATGGGGAGGACCTTTGACAAGGCGCCGGCTTCCTGTCCTCATCGAAGCCTTTAGAGTATCAGTGGCCCTCAGGTGAATTCAGATAAACGGCAACTCCTGTACATTTATGAATTATGATATTCAGTATATATATATATATATATATATATATATATATATATATATATATATATATATATATATATATATATATATATATATATATATATATATATAACTGAAAACTCACACCCCAGAAGTGACTCGAACCCATACTCCCAGGAGCAACGCAACTGGTATGTACAAGACGCCTTAATCCACTTGACCATCACGACCGGACATACCAGGTGATAGCCGAAGCTATTTGAACCACCCCACCGCCGGCACTCATTATGTCCGGTCGTGATGGTCAAGTGGATTAAGGCGTCTTGTACATACCAGTTGCGTTGCTCCTGGGAGTATGGGTTCGAGTCACTTCTGGGGTGTGAGTTTTCAGTTGCATATTGTCCTGGGGACCATTCAGGCTTGTTCGCATTTGTGTTCCTCACGTGTGACCCAAAGAATGAGGTGATTTGGTAAAATGCTATGCCCAAGATTACCATCCGAGTGCCGGCGGTGGGGTGGTTCAAATAGCTTCGGCTATCACCTCATTATGTCCGGTCGTGATGGTCAAGTGGATTAAGGCGTCTTGTACATACCAGTTGCGTTGCTCCTGGGAGTATAGGTTCGAGTCACTTCTGGGGTGTGAGTTTTCAGTTGCATATTGTCCTGGGGACCATTCAGGCTTGTTCGCATTTGTGTTCCTCACGTGTGCCCCAAAGAATGAGGTGATTTGGTAAAATGCTATGCCCAAGATTACCATCCGAGTGCCGGCGGTGGGGTGGTTCAAATAGCTTCGGCTATCACCTCATTATGTCCGGTCGTGATGGTCAAGTGGATTAAGGCGTCTTGTACATACCAGTTGCATTGCTCCTGGGAGTATGGGTTCGAGTCACTTCTGGGGTGTGAGTTTTCAGTTATATATATATATATATATATATATATATATATATATATATATATATATATATATATATATATATATATATATATATATATATATATATATATTATTAAATATGACCGAAAAAGTAAGATTAATAATTCTAACACGAATTTTCTCTATCTTTCTTACGTTTCTTTTCACTGTTGATGGTAATTCAAAGATCAATTCTCCAAAATTCATTTTTATTTCTAGTCTGACGCGACACTTGAGCGCGTTTCGTAAAACTTATTACATTTTCAAAGACTTTAGTTTACAAACACACAACTGAAACTGAATAAAGCTTTGCACATCTTCGAGTTTATATCTACATTTGGGTGAGGTGGATGAGGTAAAAACGAACTTTCAACAATGGGTATTAAATTCTAACACAAGACAGAACACGAAACAATGGGTATTGAATAAAAGTAATTGTAGAAAGCCTATTGGTCCATATTTCTTGATGCTTCTATATTGGAGCGGAGTCTTGAAGTGGGTAGAATATAGTTGTGCATTAATTGGCTGTTGATTGCTGGTGTTGACTTCTTGATGAGTAGTGAGTGCCTCGCAGACGTCAAGACGCCTGCTATCGCTGTATCTATCGATGATTTCTGTGTTGTTTGCTAAGATTTCTCTGGTGATGGTTTGTTTGTGGGAAGAGATTATATGTTCCTTAATGGATCCCTGTTGCTTATGCATCGTTAAACGCCTGGAAAGAGATGTTGTTGTCTTGCCTATATACTGGGTTTTTTGAGGCTTACAGTCCCCAAGAGGGCATTTGAAGGCATAGACGACGTTGGTCTCTTTTAAAGCGTTCTGCTTTGTGTCTGGAGAGTTTCTCATGAGTAGGCTGGCCGTTTTTCTGGTTTTATAGTAAATCGTCAGTTGTATCTTCTGATTTTTGTCTGTAGGGATAACGTTTCTACTGACAATATCTTTCAGGACCCTTTCCTCCGTTTTATGAGCTGTGGAAAAGAAGTTCCTGTAAAATAGTCTAATAGGGGGTATAGGTGTTGTGTTAGTTGTCTCTTCAGAGGTTGCATGGCGTTTCACTTTCCTTCTTATGATGTCTTCCACGAAACCATTGGAGAAGCCGTTGTTGACTAGGACCTGCCTTACCCTACAGAGTTCTTCGTCGACTTGCTTCCATTCTGAGCTGTGGCTGAGGGCACGGTCGACATAAGCGTTAACAACACTCCTCTTGTACCTGTCTGGGCAGTCACTGTTGGCATTCAGGCACATTCCTATGTTTGTTTCCTTAGTGTAGACTGCAGTGTGGAAAACTCCGCTCCTTTTCATGACTGTTACATCTAGAAAGGGCAGCTTCCCATCCTTCTCCATCTCGTAAGTGAAACGCAACACAGAATTCTGCTCAAATGCCTCCTTCAGCTCCTGCAGATGTCTGACACAACTAACACAACATCTATACCCCCTATTAGACTATTTTACAGGAACTTCTTTTCCACAGCCCATAAAACGAAGGAAAGGGTCCTGAAAGATATTGTCAGTAGAAACGTTATCCCTACAGACAAAAATCAGAAGATACAACTGACGATTTACTATAAAACCAGAAAAACGGCCAGCCTACTCATAAGAAACTCTCCAGACACAAAGCAGAACGCTTTAAAAGAGACCAACGTCGTCTATGCCTTCAAATGCCCTCTTGGGGACTGTAAGCCTCAAAAAACCCAGTATATAGGCAAGACAACAACATCTCTTTCCAGGCGTTTAACGATGCATAAGCAACAGGGCTCCATTAAGGAACATATAATCTCTTCCCACAAACAAACCATCACCAGAGAAATCTTAGCAAACAACACAGAAATCATCGATAGATACAGCGATAGCAGGCGTCTTGACGTCTGCGAGGCACTCACTACACATCAAGAAGTCAACACCAGCAATCAACAGCCAATTAATGCACAACTATATTCTACCCACTTCAAGACTCCGCTCCAATATAGAAGCATCAAGAAATATGGACCAATAGGCTTTCTACAATTACTTCCATTCATTGTTTCGTGTTCTGTCTTGTGTTAGAATTTAATACCCATTTAATACCCATTGTTGAAAGTTCGTTTTCACCTCATCCACCTCACCCAAATGTAGATATAAACTCGAAGATGTGCAAAGCTCTATTCAGTTTCAGTTATGTGTTTGTAAACTAAAGTCTTTGAAAATGTAATAAGTTTTACGAAACGCGCTCAAGTGTCGCGTCAGACTAGAAATAAAAATGAATTTTGGAGAATTGATCTTTGAATTACCATCAACAGTGAAAAGAAACGTAAGAAAGATAGAGAAAATTCGTGTTAGAATTATTAATCTTACTTTTTCGGTCATATTTAATAATATATGTCTACAGGAAAGACTGCTACCAAAATATACCAATATATATATATATATATATATATATATATATATATATATATATATATATATATATATATATATATATATATATATATATGTCGTACCTAGTAGCCAGAACTCACTTCTCAGCCTACTATTCAAGGCCCGATTTGCCTAATAAGCCAAGTTTTCCTGAATTAATATATTTACTATAATTTTTTTCTTATGAAATGATAAAGCTACCCTTTTCACTATGTATGAGGTCAATTTTTTTTTATTGGAGTTAAAATTAACGTAGATATATGACCGAACCTAACCAACCCTACCTAACCTAACCTAACCTATATATATAGGTAAGGTTTGGTTAGGTAGCCAAAAAAAGCTAGGTTAGGTTAGGTTAGGTAGGTTAGGTAGACGAAAAAACATTAATTCATGAAAACTTGGCTTATTAGGCAAATCGGGCCTTGCATAGTAGGCATAGAAGTGCGTTCTGGCTACTAGGTACGACATATATATATATATATATATATATATATATATATATATATATATATATATATATATATATATATATATATATATATATATATATATATATATATATATATATATATATATATATATATATTATAATGGTTCCCAAGCCAATATGCAACTGAAAACTCCACACCCCAGAAGGATTTGAACAAAGATTGGTTAAGGTACCAGGTACGCCAAGGTGCATAGTGCTCCTGGCTGTCTGAGTTTGACTCCTTCTGGGGTGTGGAGTTTTCAGTTGCATATTGGCTTGAGGACCATTTAAGCTTTTTCGCATGCGTGGTGCTCGCGTGGCCCCACATAGTGAGGAGATTCGATGAAATATCTATGCCAGAGTTGACCATCGAGCGCTGTCAGATCTTGTATATAAATTGTCTCACAACTACCAAGATTTTTGAACAGTCGTATGGTCTAGTGGTTAAGGTACGCCAAGATGATTAGCGCGCCTGGTTATCTGGGTTCGAATTCTTCTGGGGTGTGGAGTTTTCAGTTATATCTATATAAATAAAAATGGAAATGTTCGTTTGTGCATAACCGCTAATCTCCGAAAGTTTTTCACCGATTGCTTTGAAATTTTCACACAACGTTCCATTTGCATCCGAGCAGGTTTTTATATACATACTCTATAGATGTCACGTCTGTGACAGTAAGAAAAAACATGCTTTTTCTGAAAAACTGTGTTTTGCATGTAAGGGAAATCTTCGAAACCTCTTTATCTTAATCTTTAATTTGCTTTGAAATTTTGACAACGTTGCATTCAAATAGGCGCGTCTTTTCATATATCTGCTATATACATGCCTCACCTGTGACAGGAAAAAAACATGCGTTTTTGAAAAACGTCATCTTTTGCACATAATAGCAACATGCACGCTAAACTAAATATGTCACAAATTCCATTTCACTGTTTCTGATTGCATTGATAAATTTTATTTTCATAGATTTCGATTTATTTTATTTTTTATTGAATTATTTTGTGTGACATTGTGTTGGAATTAGGCTGTGTTGTTTACCATACTGTTCATTTCGTAAGTATAAGTATCGATGCCACACCTGTGACAGGTAAAAACATTTTTTTTTATAAGAAACAGCACTATTTGTTGCACGTAAGAGCAACACACGTTATACTAAATATGTTACGATTCCATTTCAATGTTTCCAATTGCATTGACTAATTAAATTTTCATAGATTTCGATTTATTTAATGTTGATTTTAATATTTTGTGTGACATTGTGTTGGAATTGAATTGTGTTGTTTACCATATTGTTCATTTCACGAGTACAGTTTATTTTTTCATTGCTTTCATTTTGTTTTTTAACTGTTTTTCTTATATTTCAGTGATGGGAACATCAGATCATTTGATGTTTCCTATTTTCTAATAGGAAGATCAGATCACTTGGGAATGCATTGGGCGAGGGAGTGGGGAATGGTGGGTAGGACGAAGGGACGGGAGTGGGGGATGGTGGGTAAGACGAAGGGACGGGAGTGGGGGATGGTGGGTAAGACGAAGGGACGGGGGTGGGGGATAGTGGGTAAGACGAGGGGACGTGAGTGGGGAATGGTGGGTAGGACGAAGGGACGGGGGTGGGGAATGGTGGGTAGGACGAAGGGACGGGGGTGGGGGATGGTGGGTAAGACGAAGGGACGGGGGTGGGGGATGGTGGGTAAGACGAGGGGACGTGAGTGGGGAATGGTGGGTAGGACGAAGGGACGGGGGTGGGGGATGGTGGGTAAGACGAGGGGACGTGAGTGGGGAATGGTGGGTAGGACGAAGGGACGGGGGTGGGGGATGGTGGGTAAGACGAGGGGAAAGGGGAGGGAAGGGGGGTAATGGTGGGGGAGGACGAGGGGATGGGGGAGTTAGGGATGGTGAGGAGGACTAGGGGACGGTGAAGTGGAGGATGGTGAGGAGGACAAGGGGATGGGGCAGGGAGGGAAATGGTAGAGAGGACGAGGGGACAGGGGAGTGGGGAATGGTAGGAAGGACGAGGGACAGGGGAGGGGTGAATTGTGGGGAGGACTGGGAAACAGGGGAGGGTTCCTGGGGCTCAGCAATGCACATGCGTGGCTGAGCCAAAGCAACGTTTGGCCGGGTACAGCTAGTATGTATGAATGTGTATATATATATATATATATATATATATATATATATATATATATATATATATATATATATATATATATATATATATATATATATTCTAAAGTAATCAATTATATGAAATCAATAAATGTCTCAGGTATACTGGTCACCTTTAAGTCCTAACAGCTTCCAAAGTATTATCTAATTTTAATTTGATTTTGCCCCGAGGGGCGAGTTTATTGGGCAGCGCCACGTCTCATCCTGTGAGTGGACACACCGCCATAGTGACAGTATTGGGCAGCGTCACTCATCCTGTGAGTGGACACACCGCCATAGTGACAGTATTGGGCAGCACCACTCATCCTGTGAGTGGACACGCCGCCATAGTGACAGTATTGGGCAGGGCCACTCATCCTGTGAGTGGACACACCACCATAGTGACAGTATTGGGCAGTGTCACTCATCCTGTGAGTGGACACACCGCCATAGTGATAGTATTGGGCAGCGTCACTCATCCTGTGAGTGGACACACCGCCATAGTGACAGTATTGGGCAGCGTCACTCATCCTGTGAGTGGACACACCGCCATAGTGACAGTATTGGGCAGCGCCACTCATCCTGTGAGTGGACACACCGCCATAGTGACAGTATTGGGCAGCGCCACTCATCCTGTGAGTGGACACACCACCATAGTGACAGTATTGGGCAGCGCCACTCATCCTGTGAGTGGACACACCGCCATAGTGACAGTATTGGGCAGCGTCACTCATCCTGTGAGTGGACACACCGCCATAGTGACAGTATTGGGCAGGGCCACTCATCCTGTGAGTGGACACACCACCATAGTGACAGTATTGGGCAGCGTCACTCATCCTGTGAGTGGACATACCGCCATAGTGACAGTATTGGGTGCCGTCACTCATCCTGTGAGTGGACATACCGCCATAGTGACAGTATTGGGCAGCGTCACTCATCCTGTGAGTGGACACACCGCCATAGTGACAGAATTGGGCAGGGCCACTCATCCTGTGAGTGGACACACACCACCATAGTGACAGTATTGGGCAGCGTCACTCATCCTGTGAGTGGACACACCGCCATAGTGACAGTATTGGGCAGCGCCACTCATCCTGTGAGTGGACACACCGCCATAGTGACAGTATTGGGCAGCGCCACCCATCCTGTGAGTGGACACACCGCCATAGTGACAGTATTGGGCAGCGCCACTCATCCTGTGAGTGAACACTCCACCATAGTGACAGTATTGGGCAGCGCCACTCATCCTGTGAGTGGACACACCGCCATAGTGACAGTATTGGGCAGCGCCACTCATCCTGTGAGTGGACACACCGCCATAGTGACAGTATTGGGCAGCGCCACTCATCCTGTGAGTGGACACACCACCATAGTGACAGTATTGGGCAGCGCCACTCATCCTGTGAGTGGCCACACCGCCATAGTGACAGTATTGGGCAGCGCCACTCATCCTGTGAGTGGACACACCGCCATAGTGACAGTATTGGGCAGCGCCACTCATCCTGTGAGTGGACACACCGCCATAGTGACAGTATTGGGCAGCGCCACTCATCCTGTGATTGAACACACCGCCATAGTGACAGTATTGGGCAGCGCCACTCATCCTGTGAGTGGACACACCGCCATAGTGACAGTATTGGGCAGCGCCACTCATCCTGTGAGTGGACACACCGCCATAGTGACAGTATTGGGCAGCGTCACTCATCCTGTGAGTGGACACACCGCCATAGTGACAGTATTGGGTATCGCCACTCATCCTGTGAGTGGACACACCGCCATAGTGACAGTATTGGGCAGCGTCACTCATCCTGTGAGTGGACACACCGCCATAGTGACAGTATTGGGCAGCGCCACTCATCCTGTGTGTGGACACACCACCATAGTGACAGTATTGGGCAGCGCCACTCATCCTGTGTGTGGACACACCACCATAGTGACAGTATTGGGCAGCGCCACTCATCTTGTGAGTGGACACACCGCCATAGTGACAGTATTGGGCAGCGCCACCCATCCTGTGAGTGGACACACCGCCATAGTGACAGTATTGGGCAGCGCCACTCATCCTGTGAGTGAACACACCACCATAGTGACAGTATTGGGCAGCGCCACTCATCCTGTGAGTGGACACACCGCCATAGTGACAGTATTGGGCAGCGCCACTCATCCTGTGAGTTGACACACCGCCATAGTGACAGTATTGGGCAGCGCCACTCATCCTGTGAGTGGACACACCGCCATAGTGACAGTATTGGGCAGCGCCACTCATCCTGTGAGTGGCCACACCGCCATAGTGATAGTATTGGGCAGCGCCACTCATCCTGTGAGTGGACACACCGCCATAGTGACAGTATTGGGCAGCGCCACTCATCCTGTGAGTGGACACACCGCCATAGTGACAGTATTGGGCAGCGCCACTCATCCTGTGAGTGAACACACCACCATAGTGACAGTATTGGGCAGCGCCACTCATCCTGTGAGTGGACACACCGCCATAGTGACAGTATTGGGCATCGCCACTCATCCGGTGAGTGGACACACCGCCATAGTGACAGTATTGGGCAGCGCCACTCATCCTGTGAGTGGCCACACCGCCATAGTGACAGTATTGGGCAGCGCCACTCATCTTGTGAGTGGACACACCACCATAGTGACAGTATTGGGCAGCGTCATTCATCCTGTGAGTGGACACACCGCCATAGTGACAGTATTGGGCAGCGTCACTCATCCTGTGAGTGGACACACCACCATAGTGACAGTATTGGGCAGCGTCACTCATCCTGTGAGTGGACACACCACCATAGTGACAGTATTGGGCAGCGCCACTCATCTGTGCATGGGGGTCTACCACTGCAAACCACCTTAAACCCATCATCACACAGCAAAAATCTGCTATCAGAATAATAACTAACTCTGCTTTCAGACAACACTCAGCTCCCTTGTTTAAATCCCTAAACTTGCTAAATATTAACTCCCTCCACACATTCTCTTGTGTCAACTACATTTACAAAACCCTGTTCTTAAATGCAAACCATGCTCTGAAACTCTCCCTGGACAGATGTAATAGGACCCATTATCACCACACCAGAAATAAATATCTCTTTGATATCCCCAGGGTCAAACTTAATCTGTGTAAATACTCTATGCAAATTAAGGGACCTAGTCTATGGAACTCACTCCCTAGTGAATTGAAAAACTGTAAAACTTTTGCCTTATTTAAAAGCAAAACCAAAAGTACCTAATTTCATCTTCTTAGTTTCCTACACTGAGCTTTAAATTTGCTCTGTACCTAGTGTTACCCAATCTCCTAATTTTTATGTAATATCAAACAACCTTATCATTGTGTTCATTGCTGTCTTCTTTAATGTGCTAGCCATATGCTGTATTGTGACTACCAATTTTTGTCAACTACCATTCAAGCTGTCATTGCAACCAATCTTATATTGTTTCTGCTGTATTGTGCCTACCAATTTTTTGTCAACTACCATTCAAGCTGTCATTGCAATCAATCTTAGCTACCTATGTGCTTTAATATACTGTACCTACAATTTTCTCTCATCTTTTTTTCATTTCATGTAATCTGTTATCATTTTTTGTCTATAATTTTTGCAAGTATTTACTTCCTTAAAATTTTCTTAGATTAAGGACCTGCCCGAAACGCTGCGCGTGCTAGTGGCTTTACAAGACTGTAATTACCATATTTGTATCCTCACATTCCTTATGTATATTCTTGTATATGCATAAATAAATAAATAAATAAATAAATAAATAAATAAATCCTGTGAGTGGACACACCACCATAGTGACAGTATTGGGCAGCGTCATTCATCCTGTGAGTGGACACACCGCCATAGTGACAGTATTGGGCAGCGTCACTCAGCCTGTGAGTGGACACACCACCATAGTGACAGTATTGGGCAGCGCCACTCATCCTGTGAGTGGACACTCCACCACAGTGACAGTATTGGGCAGCGCCACTCGTCTTGTGAGTGGACACACCGCCATAGTGACAGTATTGGGCAGCGCCACTCATCCTGTGAGTGGACATACCGCCATAGTGACAGTATTGGGCAGCGCCACTCATCTGTGCATGGGGGTCTACCACTGCAAACCACCTTAAACCCATCATCACACAGCAAAAATCTGGTATCAGAATAATAACTAACTCTGCTTTCAGACAACACTCAGCTCCCTTGTTTAAATCCCTAAACTTGCTAAATATTAACTCCCTCCACACATTCTCTTGTGTCAATTACATTTACAAAACCCTGTTCTTAAATGCAAACCATGCTCTGAAACTCTCCCTGGACAGATGTAATAGGACCCATTATCACCACACCAGAAATAAATATCTCTTTGATATCCCCAGGGTCAAACTTAATCTGTGTAAATACTCTATGCAAATTAAGGGACCTAGTCTATGGAACTCACTCCCTAGTGAATTGAAAAACTGTAAAACTTTTGCCTTATTTAAAAGCAAAACCAAAAAGTACCTAATTTCATCTTCTTAGTTTCCTACACTGAGCTTTAAATTTGCTCTGTACCTAGTGTTACTCAATCTCCTAATTTTTATGTAATATCAAACAACCTTATCATTGTGTTCATTGCTGTCTTCTTTAATGTGCTAGCCATATGCTGTATTGTGACTACCAATTTTTGTCAACTACCATTCAAGCTGTCATTGCAACCAATCTTATATTGTTTCTGCTGTATTGTGCCTACCAATTTTTTTGTCAACTACCATTCAAGCTGTCATTGCAATCAATCTTAGCTACCTATGTGCTTTAATATACTGTACCTACAATTTTCTCTCATCTTTTTTTCATTTCATGTAATCTGTTATCATTTTTTGTCTATAATTTTTGCAAGTATTTACCTCCTTAAAATTTTCTTAGATTAAGGACCTGCCCGAAACGCTGCGCGTGCTAGTGGCTTTACAAGACTGTAATTACCATATTTGTATCCTCACATTCCTTATGTACATTCTTGTATATGCATAAATAAATAAATAAATAAATAAATAAATCTTGTGAGTGGACACACCACCATAGTGACAGTATTGGGCAGCGTCATTCATCCTGTGAGTGGACACACCGCCATAGTGACAGTATTGGGCAGCGTCACTCAGCCTGTGAGTGGACACACCACCATAGTGACAGTATTGGGCAGCGCCACTCATCCTGTGAGTGGACACTCCACCACAGTGACAGTATTGGGCAGCGCCACTCATCTTGTGAGTGGACACACCGCCATAGTGACAGTATTGGGCAGCGCCACTCATCCTGTGAGTGGACACACCGCCATAGTGACAGTATTGGGCAGCGCCACTCATCCTGTGAGTGGACACACCGCCATAGTGACAGTATTGGGCAGCGCCACTCATCTGTGCATGGGGGTCTACCACTGCAAACCACCTTAAACCCATCATCACACAGCAAAAATCTGGTATCAGAATAATAACTAACTCTGCTTTCAGACAACACTCAGCTCCCTTGTTTAAATCCCTAAACTTGCTAAATATTAACTCCCTCCACACATTCTCTTGTGTCAACTACATTTACAAAACCCTGTTCTTAAATGCAAACCATGCTCTGAAACTCTCCCTGGACAGATGTAATAGGACCCATTATCACCACACCAGAAATAAATATCTCTTTGATATCCCCAGGGTCAAACTTAATCTGTGTAAATATCCTATGCAAATTAAGGGACCTAGTCTATGGAACTCACTCCCTAGTGAATTGAAAAACTGTAAAACTTTTGCCTTATTTAAAAGCAAAACCAAAAAGTACCTAATTTCATCTTCTTAGTTTCCTACACTGAGCTTTAAATTTGCTCTGTACCTAGTGTTACCCAATCTCCTAATTTTTATGTAATATCAAACAACCTTATCATTGTGTTCATTGCTGTCTTCTTTAATGTGCTAGCCATATGCTGTATTGTGACTACCAATTTTTGTCCACTACCATTCAAGCTGTCATTGCAACCAATCTTATATTGTTTCTGCTGTATTGTGCCTACCAATTTTTTTGTCAACTACCATTCAAGCTGTCATTGCAATCAATCTTAGCTACCTATGTGCTTTAATATACTGTACCTACAATTTTCTCTCATCTTTTTTTCATTTCATGTAATCTGTTATCATTTTTTGTCTATAATTTTTGCAAGTATTTACCTCCTTAAAATTTTCTTAGATTAAGGACCTGCCCGAAACGCTGCGCGTGCTAGTGGCTTTACAAGACTGTAATTACCATATTTGTATCCTCACATTCCTTATGTACATTCTTGTATATGCATAAATAAATAAATAAAGAAATAAATAAATCTTGTGAGTGGACACACCACCATAGTGACAGTATTGGGCAGCGTCATTCATCCTGTGAGTGGACACACCGCCATAGTGACAGTATTGGGCAGCGTCACTCAGCCTGTGAGTGGACACACCACCATAGTGACAGTATTGGGCAGCGCCACTCATCCTGTGAGTGGACACTCCACCACAGTGACAGTATTGGGCAGCGCCACTCATCTTGTGAGTGGACACACCGCCATAGTGACAGTATTGGGCAGCGCCACTGATCCTGTGAGTGGACACACCGCCATAGTGACAGTATTGGGCAGCGCCACTCATCCTGTGAGTGGACACACCGCCATAGTGACAGTATTGGGCAGCGCCACTCATCTGTGCATGGGGGTCTACCACTGCAAACCACCTTAAACCCATCATCACACAGCAAAAATCTGGTATCAGAATAATAACTAACTCTGCTTTCAGACAACACTCAGCTCCCATGTTTAAATCCCTAAACTTGCTAAATATTAACTCCCTCCACACATTCTCTTGTGTCAACTACATTTACAAAACCCTGTTCTTAAATGCAAACCATGCTCTGAAACTCTCCCTGGACAGATGTAATAGGACCCATTATCACCACACCAGAAATAAATATATCTTTGATATCCCCAGGGTCAAACTTAATCTGTGTAAATACTCTATGCAAATTAAGGGACCTAGTCTATGGAACTCACTCCCTAGTGAATTGAAAAACTGTAAAACTTTTGCCTTATTTAAAAGCAAAACCAAAAAGTACCTAATTTCATCTTCTTAGTTTCCTACACTGAGCTTTAAATTTGCTCTGTACCTAGTGTTACCCAATCTCCTAATTTTTATGTAATATCAAACAACCTTATCATTGTGTTCATTGCTGTCTTCTTTAATGTGCTAGCCATATGCTGTATTGTGACTACCAATTTTTGTCAACTACCATTCAAGCTGTCATTGCAACCAATCTTATATTGTTTCTGCTGTATTGTGCCTACCAATTTTTTTGTCAACTACCATGCAAGCTGTCATTGCAATCAATCTTAGCTACCTATGTGCTTTAATATACTGTACCTACAATTTTCTCTCATCTTTTTTTTTCATTTCATGTAATCTGTTATCATTTTTTGTCTATAATTTTTGCAAGTATTTACCTCCTTAAAATTTTCTTAGATTAAGGACCTGCCCGAAACGCTGCGCGTGCTAGTGGCTTTACAAGACTGTAATTACCATATTTGTATCCTCACATTCCTTATGTACATTCTTGTATATGCATAAATAAATAAATAAAGAAATAAATAAATCTTGTGAGTGGACACACCACCATAGTGACAGTATTGGGCAGCGTCATTCATCCTGTGAGTGGACACACCGCCATAGTGACAGTATTGGGCAGCGTCACTCAGCCTGTGAGTGGACACACCACCATAGTGACAGTATTGGGCAGCGCCACTCATCCTGTGAGTGGACACTCCACCATAGTGACAGTATTGGGCAGCGCCACTCATCTTGTGAGTGGACACACCGCCATAGTGACAGTATTGGGCAGCGCCACTCATCCTGTGAGTGGACACACCACCATAGTGACAGTATTGGGCAGCGCCACTCATCCTGTGAGAGGACACACCGCCATAGTGACAGTATTGGGCAGCGCCACTCATCTGTGCATGGGGGTCTACCACTGCAAACCACCTTATCCCTCCACACATTCTCTTGTGTCAACTACATTTACAAAACCCTGTTCTTAAATGCAAACCATGCTCTGAAACTCTCCCTGGACAGATGTAATAGGACCCATTATCACCACACCAGAAATAAATATCTCTTTGATATCCCCAGGGTCAAACTTAATCTGTGTAAATATCCTATGCAAATTAAGGGACCTAGTCTATGGAACTCACTCCCTAGTGAATTGAAAAACTGTAAAACTTTTGCCTTATTTAAAAGCAAAACCAAAAAGTACCTAATTTCATCTTCTTAGTTCCTACACTGAGCTTTAAATTTGCTCTGTACCTAGTGTTACCCAATCTCCTAATTTTTATGTAATATCAAACAACCTTATCATTGTGTTCATTGCTGTCTTCTTTAATGTGCTAGCCATATGCTGTATTGTGACTACCAATTTTTGTCCACTACCATTCAAGCTGTCATTGCAACCAATCTTATATTGTTTCTGCTGTATTGTGCCTACCAATTTTTTTGTCAACTACCATTCAAGCTGTCATTGCAATCAATCTTAGCTACCTATGTGCTTTAATATACTGTACCTACAATTTTCTCTCATCTTTTTTTCATTTCATGTAATCTGTTATCATTTTTTGTCTATAATTTTTGCAAGTATTTACCTCCTTAAAATTTTCTTAGATTAAGGACCTGCCCGAAACGCTGCGCGTGCTAGTGGCTTTACAAGACTGTAATTACCATATTTGTATCCTCACATTCCTTATGTACATTCTTGTATATGCATAAATAAATAAATAAAGAAATAAATAAATCTTGTGAGTGGACACACCGCCATAGTGACAGTATTGGGCAGCGTCATTCATCCTGTGAGTGGACACACCGCCATAGTGACAGTATTGGGCAGCGTCACTCAGCCTGTGAGTGGACACACCACCATAGTGACAGTATTGGGCAGCGCCACTCATCCTGTGAGTGGACACTCCACCACAGTGACAGTATTGGGCAGCGCCACTCATCTTGTGAGTGGACACACCGCCATAGTGACAGTATTGGGCAGCGCCACTGATCCTGTGAGTGGACACACCGCCATAGTGACAGTATTGGGCAGCGCCACTCATCCTGTGAGTGGACACACCGCCATAGTGACAGTATTGGGCAGCGCCACTCATCCATGGGGGTCTACCACTGCAAACCACCTTAAACCCATCATCACACAGCAAAAATGGTATCAGAATAATAACTAACTCTGCTTTCAGACAACACTCAGCTCCCATGTTTAAATCCCTAAACTTGCTAAATATTAACTCCCTCCACACATTCTCTTGTGTCAACTACATTTACAAAACCCTGTTCTTAAATGCAAACCATGCTCTGATCTCCCTGTGAGTGGACACACCTGTGTAAATACCATAGTGACAGTATTGGTAAAACTTTTGCAGCGTCAATTTCATCATCCTGTGAGTGGACAAACACCGCCATAGTGACAGTATACCATTCAAGGGCAACCAATCTTATATTGTTTCGCTGTATTGTGCACCAATCAACTACCATGTGAGTGGACTGTACACCTCTCATCTTTTTTTTTCATAGTAATCTGACAGTATTGGGCAGCGCGCACTCATCCTGTGAGTATATGGACACACCCACCATAGTGACAGTATTGGGCAGCGCATTCACTCATCAGTATTGGGCAGCGTCACTCAGCCTGAGTGGACACACCACCATAGTGACAGTATTGGGCAGCGCCACTCATCCTGTGAGTGGACACTCCACACCAGCGCACTCATCTTGTGAGTGGACACACCGCCATAGTGACAGTATTGGGCAGCGCCACTCATCCTGTGAGTGGACACACCACCATAGCAGTATTGGGCAGCGCCACTATCCTGTGACACACCGCCATAGTGACAGTATTGGGCAGCGCCACTCATTCTGTGAGTGGACACACCGCCATAGTGACAGTATTGGGCAGCGCCACTCATCCTGTGAGTGGACACACCGCCATAGTGACAGTATTGGGCAGCGCCACTCATCCTGTGAGTGGACACACCGCCATAGTGACAGTATTGGGCAGCGCCACTCATCCTGTGAGTGGACACACCGCCATAGTGACAGTATTGGGCAGCGCCACTCATCCTGTGAGTGGCCACACCGCCATAGTTACAGTATTGGGCAGCGCCACTCATCCTGTGAGTGGCCACACCGCCATAGTGACAGTATTGGGCAGCGCCACTCATTCTGTGAGTGGACACACCGCCATAGTGACAGTATTGGGCAGCGCCACTCATCCTGTGAGTGGACACACCGCCATAGTGACAGTATTGGGCAGCGCCACTCATCCTGTGAGTGAACACACCACCATAGTGACAGTATTGGGCAGCGCCACTCATCCTGTGAGTGGACACACCGCCATAGTGACAGTATTGGGCAGCGCCACTCATCCTGTGAGTGGACACACCGCCATAGTGACAGTATTGGGCAGCGTCACTCATCCTGTGAGTGGACACACCGCCATAGTGACAGTATTGGGCAGCGCCACTCATCATGTGAGTGGACACACCGCTATAGTGACAGTATTGGGCAGCGTCACTCATCCTGTGAGTGGACACACCGCCATAGTGACAGTATTGGGCAGCGCCACTCATCCTGTGAGTGGACACACCACCATAGTGACAGTATTGGGCAGCGCCACTCATCCTGTGAGTGGACACACCGCCAAAGTGACAGTATTGGGCAGCGCCACTCATCCTGTGAGTGGACACACCGCCATAGTGACAGTATTGGGCAGCGTCACTCATCCTGTGAGTGGACACACCGCCATAGTGACAGTATTGGGTATCGCCACTCATCCTGTGAGTGGACACACCGCCATAGTGACAGTATTGGGCAGCGTCACTCATCCTGTGAGTGGACACACCGCCATAGTGACAGTATTGGGTATCGCCACTCATCCTGTGAGTGGACACACCGCCATAGTGACAGTATTGGGCAGCGTCACTCATCCTGTGAGTGGACACACCGCCATAGTGAGAGTATTGGGCAGCGCCACTCATCCTGTGAGTAGACACACCGCCATAGTGACAGTATTGGGTAGCGCCACTCATCCTGTGAGTGGACACACCACCGTAGTGACAGTATTGGGCAGCGCCACTCATCCTGTGAGTGGACACACCACCATAGTGACAGTATTGGGCAGCGCCACTCATCTTGTGAGTGGACACACCACCATAGTGACAGTATTGGGCAGCGTCACTCATCTTGTGAGTGGACACACCGCCATAGTGACAGTATTGGGCAGCGTCATTCATCCTGTAAGTGGACACACCGCCATAGTGACAGTATTGGGCAGCGCCACTCATCCTGTGAGTGGACACACCACCATAGTGACAGTATTGGGCAGCGCCACTCATCTTGTGAGTGGACACACCACCATAGTGACAGTATTGGGCAGCGCCACTCATCCTGTGAGTGGACACTCCACCACAGTGACAGTATTGGGCAGCGCCACTCGTCTTGTGAGTGGACACACCGCCATAGTGACAGTATTGGGCAGCGCCACTCATCCTGTGAGTGGACACACCGCCATAGTGACAGTATTGGGCAGCGCCACTCATCTGTGCATGGGGGTCTACCACTGCAAACCACCTTAAACCCATCATCACACAGCAAAAATCTGCTATCAGAATAATAACTAACTCTGCTTTCAGACAACACTCAGCTCCCTTGTTTAAATCCCTAAACTTGCTAAATATTAACTCCCTCCACACATTCTCTTGTGTCAATTACATTTACAAAACCCTGTTCTTAAATGCAAACCATGCTCTGAAACTCTCCCTGGACAGATGTAATAGGACCCATTATCACCACACCAGAAATAAATATCTCTTTGATATCCCCAGGGTCAAACTTAATCTGTGTAAATACTCTATGCAAATTAAGGGACCTAGTCTATGGAACTCACTCCCTAGTGAATTGAAAAACTGTAAAACTTTTGCCTTATTTAAAAGCAAAACCAAAAAGTACCTAATTTCATCTTCTTAGTTTCCTACACTGAGCTTTAAATTTGCTCTGTACCTAGTGTTACTCAATCTCCTAATTTTTATGTAATATCAAACAACCTTATCATTGTGTTCATTGCTGTCTTCTTTAATGTGCTAGCCATATGCTGTATTGTGACTACCAATTTTTGTCAACTACCATTCAAGCTGTCATTGCAACCAATCTTATATTGTTTCTGCTGTATTGTGCCTACCAATTTTTTTGTCAACTACCATTCAAGCTGTCATTGCAATCAATCTTAGCTACCTATGTGCTTTAATATACTGTACCTACAATTTTCTCTCATCTTTTTTTCATTTCATGTAATCTGTTATCATTTTTTGTCTATAATTTTTGCAAGTATTTACCTCCTTAAAATTTTCTTAGATTAAGGACCTGCCCGAAACGCTGCGCGTGCTAGTGGCTTTACAAGACTGTAATTACCATATTTGTATCCTCACATTCCTTATGTACATTCTTGTATATGCATAAATAAATAAATAAATAAATAAATAAATCTTGTGAGTGGACACACCACCATAGTGACAGTATTGGGCAGCGTCATTCATCCTGTGAGTGGACACACCGCCATAGTGACAGTATTGGGCAGCGTCACTCAGCCTGTGAGTGGACACACCACCATAGTGACAGTATTGGGCAGCGCCACTCATCCTGTGAGTGGACACTCCACCATAGTGACAGTATTGGGCAGCGCCACTCATCCTGTGAGTGGACACACCGCCATAGTGACAGTATTGGGCAGCGCCACTCATCATGTGAGTGGACACACCGCCATAGTGACAGTATTGGGCAGCGCCACTCATCTGTGCATGGGGTCTACCACTGCAAACCACCTTAAATCACACAGCAAAAATCTGTGATCACACAGCAAAACTATCAGAATAATAACTAACTCTGCTTTCAGACAACACTCAGCTCCCTTGTTTAAATCCCTAAACTTGCTAAATATTAACTCCCTCCACACATTCTCTTGTGTCAACTACATTTACAAAATCCTGTTCTTAAATGCAAACCATGCTCTGAAACTCTCCCTGGACAGATGTAATAGGACCCATTATCACCACACCAGAAATAAATATCTCTTTGATATCCCCAGGGTCAAACTTAATCTGTGTAAATACTCTATGCAAATTAAGGGACCTAGTCTATGGAACTCACTCCCTAGTGAATTGAAAAACTGTAAAACTTTTGCCTTATTTAAAAGCAAAACCAAAAAGTACCTAATTTCATCTTCTTAGTTTCCTACACTGAGCTTTAAATTTGCTCTGTACCTAGTGTTACCCAATCTCCTAATTTTTATGTAATATCAAACAACCTTATCATTGTGTTCATTGCTGTCTTCTTTAATGTGCTAGCCATATGCTGTATTGTGACTACCAATTTTTGTCAACTACCATTCAAGCTGTCATTGCAACCAATCTTATATTGTTTCTGCTGTATTGTGCCTACCAATTTTTTTGTCAACTACCATTCAAGCTGTCATTGCAACCAATCTTAGCTACCTATGTGCTTTAATATACTGTACCTACAATTTTCTCTCATCTTTTTTTCATTTCATGTAATCTGTTATCATTTTTTGTCTATAATTTTTGCAAGTATTTACCTCCTTAAAATTTTCTTAGATTAAGGACCTGCCCGAAACGCTGCGCGTGCTAGTGGCTTTACAAGACTGTAATTACCATATTTGTATCCTCACATTCCTTATGTACATTCTTGTATATGCATAAATAAATAAATAAATAAATAAATAAATCTTGTGAGTGGACACACCACCATAGTGACAGTATTGGGCAGCGTCATTCATCCTGTGAGTGGACACACCGCCATAGTGACAGTATTGGGCAGCGTCACTCAGCATGTG
Organism: Procambarus clarkii; assembly: GCF_020424385.1. NCBI lineage: Eukaryota > Metazoa > Arthropoda > Malacostraca > Decapoda > Cambaridae > Procambarus > Procambarus clarkii. The sequence goes on along the minus strand of NC_059654.1, from coordinate 14,241,123 downwards.
AGTGGACACACCACCATAGTGACAGTATTGGGCAGCGTCACTCAGCCTGTGAGTGGACACACCACCATAGTGATAGTATTGGGCAGCGTCATTCATCCTGTGAGTGGACACACCGCCATAGTGACAGTATTGGGCAGCGTCACTCAGCCTGTGAGTGGACACACCACCATAGTGACAGTATTGGGCAGCGCCACTCATCCTGTGAGTGGACACACCGCCATAGTGACAGTATTGGGCAGCGTCACTCAGCCTGTGAGTGGACACACCACCATAGTGACAGTATTGGGCAGCGCCACTCATCCTGTGAGTGGACACTCCACCATAGTGACAGTATTGGGCAGCGCCACTCATCTTGTGAGTGGACACACCGCCATAGTGACAGTATTGGGCAGCGCCACTCATCCTGTGAGTGGACACACCGCCATAGTGACAGTATTGGGCAGCGCCACTCATCCTGTGAGTGGACACACCGCCATAGTGACAGTATTGGGCAGCGTCACTCATCCTGTGAGTGGACACACCGCCATAGTGACAGTATTGGGCAGCGCCACTCATTCTGTGAGTGGACACACCGCCATAGTGACAGTATTGGGCAGCGTCACTCATCCTGTGAGTGGACACACTGCCATAGTGACAGTATTGGGCAGCGTCACTCATCCTGTGAGTCGACACACCGCCATAGTGACAGTATTGGGCAGCGTCACTCATCCTGTGAGTGGACACACCGCCATAGTGACAGTATTGGGCAGCGCCACTCATCATGTGAGTGGACACACCGCCATAGTGACAGTATTGGGCAGCGCCACTCATCTGTGCATGGGGGTCTACCACTGCAAACCACCTTAAACCCATCATCACACAGCAAAAATCTGCTATCAGAATAATAACTAACTCTGCTTTCAGACAACACTCAGCTCCCTTGTTTAAATCCCTAAACTTGCTAAATATTAACTCCCTCCACACATTCTCTTGTGTCAACTACATTTACAAAATCCTGTTCTTAAATGCAAACCATGCTCTGAAACTCTCCCTGGACAGATGTAATAGGACCCATTATCACCACACCAGAAATAAATATCTCTTTGATATCCCCAGGGTCAAACTTAATCTGTGTAAATACTCTATGCAAATTAAGGGACCTAGTCTATGGAACTCACTCCCTAGTGAATTGAAAAACTGTAAAACTTTTGCCTTATTTAAAAGCAAAACCAAAAAGTACCTAATTTCATCTTCTTAGTTTCCTACACTGAGCTTTAAATTTGCTCTGTACCTAGTGTTACCCAATCTCCTAATTTTTATGTAATATCAAACAACCTTATCATTGTGTTCATTGCTGTCTTCTTTAATGTGCTAGCCATATGCTGTATTGTGACTACCAATTTTTGTCAACTACCATTCAAGCTGTCATTGCAACCAATCTTATATTGTTTCTGCTGTATTGTGCCTACCAATTTTTTTGTCAACTACCATTCAAGCTGTCATTGCAACCAATCTTAGCTACCTATGTGCTTTAATATACTGTACCTACAATTTTCTCTCATCTTTTTTTCATTTCATGTAATCTGTTATCATTTTTTGTCTATAATTTTTGCAAGTATTTACCTCCTTAAAATTTTCTTAGATTAAGGACCTGCCCGAAAGGCTGCGCGTGCTAGTGGCTTTACAAGACTGTAATTACCATATTTGTATCCTCACATTCCTTATGTACATTCTTGTATATGCATAAATAAATAAATAAATAAATAAATAAATCTTGTGAGTGGACACACCACCATAGTGACAGTATTGGGCAGCGTCATTCATCCTGTGAGTGGACACACCGCCATAGTGACAGTATTGGGCAGCGTCACTCAGCCTGTGAGTGGACACACCACCATAGTGACAGTATTGGGCAGCGTCACTCAGCCTGTGAGTGGACACACCACCATAGTGACAGTATTGGGCAGCGCCACTCATCCTGTGAGTGGACACACCGCCATAGTGACAGTATTGGGCAGCGTCACTCAGCCTGTGAGTGGACACACCGCCATAGTGACAGTATTGGGCAGCGCCACTCATCCTGTGAGTGGACACACCACCATAGTGACAGTATTGGGCAGCGCCACTCATCTTGTGAGTGGACACACCGCCATAGTGACAGTATTGGGCAGCGTCACTTATCCTGTGAGTGGACACACCGCCATAGTGACAGTATTGGGCAGCGCCACTCATCCTGTGAGTCGACACACCGCCATAGTGACAGCATTGGGCAGCGCCACTCATCCTGTGAGTGGGCACACCGCCATAGTGACAGCATTGGGCAGCGCCACTCATCCTGTGAGTGGACACACCGCCATAGTGACAGCATTGGGCAGCGTCACTCATCCTGTGAGTGGACACACCGCCATAGTGACAGTATTGGGCAGCGTCACTCATCCTGTGAGTGGACACACCACCATGGTGACAGTATTGGGCAGCGTCACTCATCCTGTGAGTGGACACACCGCCATAGTGACAGTATTGGGCAGCGTCACTCATCCTGTGAGTGGACATACCGCCATAGTGACAGTATTGGGCAGCGCCACTCATCCTGTGAGTGGACACACCGCCATAGTGACAGTATTGGGCAGCGCCACTCATCCTGTGAGTGGACACACCGCCATATTGACAGTATTGGGCAGCGCCACTCATCCTGTGAGTGGACACACCGCCATATTGACAGTATTGGGCAGCGCCACTCATCCTGTGAGTGGACACACCGCCATAGTGACAGTATTGGGCAGCGTCACTCATCCTGTGAGTGGACACACCGCCATAGTGACAGTATTGGGCAGCATCACTCATCCTGTGAGTGGACACACCGCCATAGTGACAGTATTGGGCCGCGCCACTCATCCTGTGAGTGGACACACCGCCATAGTGACAGTATTGGGCAGCGCCACTCATCCTGTGAGTGGACACACCGCCATAGTGACAGTATTGGGCAGCGTCACTCATCCTGTGAGTGGACACACCGCCATAGTGACAGTATTGGGCAGCGCCACTCATCCTGTGAGTGGACACACCGCCATAGTGACAGTATTGGGCAGCGTCACTCATCCTGTGAGTGGACACACCGCCATAGTGACAGTATTGGGCAGCGTCACTCATCTTGTGAGTGGACACACCGCCATAGTGACAGTGTTGGGCAGCGTCACTCATCCTGTGAGTGGACACACCACCATAGTGACAGTGTTGGGCAGCGTCACTCATCCTGTGAGTGGACACACCGCCATAGTGACAGTATTGGGCAGCGCCACTCATCCTGTGAGTGGACACACCGCCATAGTGACAGTATTGGGCAGCGTCACTCATCCTGTGAGTGGACACACCGCCATAGTGACAGTATTGGGCAGCGCCACTCATCCTGTGAGTGGACACACCACCATAGTGACAGTATTGGGCAGCGCCACTCATCCTGTGAGTGGACACACCGCCATAGTGACAGTATTGGGCAGCGTCAATACTCTGGGTGCAGAGTATTGCACCCACAGCCTGTCTCAGCCTCCCACCTGCACCCACAGCCTGTCTCAGCCTCCCACCTGCACCCACAGCCTGTCTCAGCCTCCCACCTGCACCCACAGCCTGTCTCAGTCTCCCACCTGCACCCACAGCCTGTCTCAGTCTCCCACCTGCACCCACAGCCTGTCTCAGCCTCCCACCTGCACCCACAGCCTGGCTCAGCCTCCCACCTGCACCCACAGCCTGGCTCAGCCTCCCACCTGCACCCACAGCCTGTCTCAGCCTCCCACCTGCACCCACAGCCTGGCTCAGCCTCCCACCTGCACCCACAGCCTGTCTCAGTCTCCCACCTGCACCCACAGCCTGTCTCAGTCTCCCACCTGCACCCACAGCCTGTCTCAGCCTCCCACCTGCACCCACAGCCTGGCTCAGCCTCCCACCTGCACCCACAGCCTGGCTCAGTCTCCCACCTGCACCCACAGCCTGGTTCAGCCTCCCACCTGCACCCACAGCCTGGTTCAACCTCCCACCTGCACCCACAGCCTGGTTCAGCCTCCCACCTACACCCACAGCCTGGTTCAGCCTCCCACCTACACCCACAGCCTGGTTCAGTCTCTCACCTGCACCCATAGCCTGTCTCAACCTACTACCTACCCGCCGGAGCCGTAAATGTTACATTTTAAAATCCATCTGGAAAAAATCACGAGGGCAAATGGGGTGTTGGACCTTTGAAAGCCGTTGGCTTCCTGTCCTGGTGGAGGCCACTAGTGTTAGTGGTCCTCAGATAAACTGAGGTTAAATGAAGGCGGCCACATTAGTGAGGGTGGAACACTGAGGTGGAGCCACACGCACGAGTCTCTTATCATCATCACTCAGGCTCTACTGCTGCCGGTGTTCACACTCTTATCTAAACCACAATAATGTGACGAAAGGAACGAGATTAAGGAGAGAGGAAGTGAATATATCATTATCTTATACAGTGGCGCCTTGATTCTCAGCTCAGCCTCACATATGAAGCTATTTATTCTAGTCTGTTTAGATTAATGCCTTTATTATCCACCATATTCTTATCCTGTGTGGTAGGTGTACAGTAACAGGAGGATATAACAGGCTTGAGAACTGAACCCCCACCTCACGTGTCGTTGGTATTTATATATTTGTTGCATAGCACAGTGCCGAGTTACGGGCTATTCATGCCCATGCCGCTTCTTTATTGGCTTAATCTTCATCAATCAATCAGCACAGTGCCATTGTGTCTACATTATTCTCCTCCATGTCCGTGTTTCCCGGCCGTCTGGCGTCTGCCGTGTTAAAAAGAGTCACAAAGAAGCAGTGTGTATTTTCCTGGCTCTACTCCCTTCAAAGTGTCGCCTTGTCATGATGAGGGAGCTCACTTACGACTCCTAAATTTGGGAGCACCGCTGGGGATGACGCACCCCTTCCTGCACTGGTCAGCGCTCGGCCTCCCTGGCTGCCCTGGTAGGAGGTATCCCTTGGCTCCAGAACCCAGACTTTTAGAATTGAAGCTGCATGTAAACTGAACAGACTTCTCATGGGGTGGATGACCAGGCCCCCGGGTTCGACTGTGATCGAAGACCTCTGCATGTAGCCCCCGCTACATTGGGCCCAGACCAAGCTGCTTCATTGACACTCTGGACTACCTCTCTGCTCCTCTCCCACCTCTGTGGCGGAGTTGGTCCCCACGCCCTCAGTGATGACCACCTCATCACCTGGAGCAGCTCTATCATTGTGACCACTGAACCTTTTACCCCCCATCGTACTGTGGGGGTGCTCGACACCGCTCCCTCCGCAGACGCACCCAGTCGATTCCTTCCAGTTATACTACGTTCCAAGTCTTTTTTGGTCCTGCTATATGGACTTGGACTATATGGTCCTGCTATATGGACTAAGTACTTTGATCTTCCTCCACAAATACCTCATTGATTTGATGGATTCCTTTGTTACTTTCAACCCTGTACTGGTACACGTCGTTGCTTCTCCTTCTGAGGAAGCAGCTACCTGTAGGCTCGTTGTCCAGCATTGGGGAGACCATTGTTCGGATCTCCAAAAGAGGCCTGGTTAAATGCCAGCATTGGCACAGTTATTCTCCCACACCATGTTGCAACTGGTATTAGAGACCTGAAAGACTGCTATGAGGATATTAAACATATCCTTGAAGCCCAAGGCCATTCTATCCTCCAGGTTGATACGTTCACTTGACCCCTTCGTGGTCGTCGCCGTCAGCCCCTTCGAGTTGTGAAGATCACTTATAATAGTAGATCCCTTCCACCTTCCACAATTTTTGCTGGTGCCTGATGCTCCATTCAACAGTACGTTCCCATTCCTAGACGTTCAGGCTGTGGGTGCAGGTGGTAGGCTGAGCCAGGCTGTGGGTGCAGGTGGGAGACTGAGCCAGACTGTGGGTGCAGGTGGGAGACTGAGCCAGACTGTGGGTGCAGGTGGGAGACTGAGACAGGCTGTGGGTGCAGGTGGGAGGCTGAGCCAGGCTGTGGGTGCAGGTGGGAGGCTGAGCCAGACTGTGGGTGCAGGTGGGAGGCTGAGCCAGGCTGTGGGTGCAGGTGGGAGGCTGAGCCAGGCTGTGGGGTGCAGATGGAAGGCTGAGACAGGTTGTGGGTGCAGGTGGGAGGCTGAGACAGGCTGTGGGTGCAGGTGGGAGGCTGAGTCAGGCTGTGGGTGCAGGTGGGAGGCTGAGACAGGCTGTGGGTGCAGGTGGGAGACTGAGCCAGGCTGTGGGTGCAGGTGGGAGACTGAGCCAGGCTGTGGGGTGCAGATGGAAGGCTGAGACAGGTTGTGGGTGCAGGTGGGAGGCTGAGACAGGCTGTGGGTGCAGGTGGGAGGCTGAGTCAGGCTGTGGGTGCAGGTGGGAGGCTGAGCCAGGCTGTGGGTGCAGGTGGGAGGCTGAGCCAGGCTGTGGGTGCAGGTGGGAGGCTGAGCCAGGCTGTGGGTGCAGGTGGGAGGCTGAGCCAGGCTGTGGGTGCAGGTGGGAGGCTGAGCCAGGCTGTGGGTGCAGGTGGGAGGCTGAGCCAGACTGTGGGTGCAGGTGGGAGGCTGAGCCAGGCTGTGGGTGCAGGTGGGAGGCTGAGCCAGGCTGTGGGGTGCAGATGGAAGGCTGAGACAGGTTGTGGGTGCAGGTGGGAGGCTGAGACAGGCTGTGGGTGCAGGTGGGAGGCTGAGTCAGGCTGTGGGTGCAGGTGGGAGGCTGAGCCAGGCTGTGGGTGCAGGTGGGAGACTGAGCCAGGCTGTGGGTGCAGGTGGGAGGCTGAGCCAGGCTGTGGGTGCAGGTGGGAGGCTGAGACAGGCTGTGGGTGCAGGTGGGAGGCTGAGACAGGCTGTGGGTGCAGGTGGGAGGCTGAGTCAGGCGAGGGTGCAGGTGGGAGGCTGAGCCAGGCTGTGGGTGCAGGTGGGAGGCTGAGTCAGGCTGTGGGTGCAGGTGGGAGGCTGAGACAGGCTGTGGGTGCAGGTGGGAGACTGAGCCAGGCTGTGGGTGCAGGTGGGAGGCTGAGACAGGCTGTGGGTGCAGGTGGGAGGCTGAGTCAGGCTGTGGGTGCAGGTGGGAGGCTGAGCCAGGCTGTGGGTGCAGGTGGGAGGCTGAGCCAGGCTGTGGGTGCAGGTGGGAGGCTGAGCCAGGCTGTGGGTGCAGGTGGGAGGCTGAGCCAGGCTGTGGGTGCAGGTGGGAGGCTGAGCCAGGCTGTGGGTGCAGGTGGGAATGACAGAGCTGTTTGTGTACAGTTAGCTGCAGGAACACCCCAGCTGCCGTGAGGGGCCAGGGTGTCTGATTCACTTACTATATTGAGTTGTCGATATTAGCGGTGTTGGTTCCCTATAATATAAAGCCTACAACACGCACTCCGTGATGGAGACGATGTTGGTGGTGAAGACGCCGCTTGGAGGGAACACTTAGCCTGGCCATATTCATGGTAGTGGATGACTCAACAATTTAATTTGATTTTCATTGGCGTTGCATCATCAGCAATTTATTCCCTGACCTTATCAGAGCATGCTATTCTTCGCCTCAATCGTATTAAAACATGTAATACAATTAAGTACCTGTGTGAGTTTACATCATCTGCTGGTGTAAACGGGATTAAATGTAAACTGTAAACTATTCACACATTTTGCGCCACTATTTATGGTCGAATGTGAAAATATCTCGGAATTCGGAGATAATTCTGTCAATGGTGTTCAAGAAATGTAAATACTGCATTCAAAATAGTGTACCACAAGATATTTTAGACAAGTATCCTTAGTTTGCTTACAAGAGCTGCAGCCTGCAGCACACAGCTGTAATGTTGCCGCCCAGTTGGGTGCGCGCGGAGCTGGATCAGTAACTGGGACTCGCCGCAGTGTACACCACAGCCCACAGTCTGGTCCACTTCTTGAATCACTTGAAATACCGCAAGTCTGTGGTACCCGGTGGCACGCAAACTTGCCCCTCTATTCCCGACTCCAGCTTTTCCACCCAATATCCCCATTTTAAACATTCCCTATCTGTGTTTTTCCAATATTCTGAGCGTCGTTGATCGTGTTACTGAAATTAGCTGTCAAATTGGTATAAAAATTCTTAGGCTAACTTATACTAACTCTTGCACAGAAGCCCTCCAAAATTTCTTTATTGATGGTCAGCATTGTTCCAAATGGATAACTAAAACTGGAACTGAACTCAGAATGTATCAGATTTATCATTTGTACCGAGAGAAACAACAACGGCACTTTCCTGCACCGTGGGAGATTACACCCTTTCCAATTTTAATCCCTCCCTTTCCACCCAAGAAGCAAGTTAGAGATCAGCCCAAGCTTCGTCTTGAGGCAAAGCTCAACGCCTTAAGCCATATTGATGCTCTCTCCACAGAGCATTCTCTCTCTCTCTCTCTCAACTCATATACACTGATGGTTCCCTACACCGCACCACGGGTGCTGCTGGAAGTGCAGTTGTCCTGACAATGGGCGATGGCTTATATTTTGAGTGGGGAGTCCGTATAAACAACTGGGCCTCTACTCTTCAGACCGAACTATTTGCCTTGATCCTTGCACTGAAATGTGTACAAGTCTCCAAACTTGATACATTAATTGTAAGTGACTCTTCATCATCCTTAATTGCTCTCAACTCTTTAAGACATAACTGTAACATGTTCGTGTCCGAAGCTAGACACAAATACAACAAAATTATTAATGATGGTAACAGAGTCCATTTCATGTACTCACCTAGTTGTGTTTGCGGGGGTTGAGCTCTGGCTCTTTGGTCCCGCCTCTCAACCGTCAATCAACAGGTGTACAGTTTCCTGAGCCTATTGGGCTCTATCATATCTTCACTTGAAACTGTGTATGGAGTCAGCCTCCACCACATCACTGCCTAATGCATTCCATTTGTCAACCACTCTGACACTAAAAAAGTTCTTTCTAATATCTCTGTGGCTCATTTGGGCACTCAGTTTCCACCTGTGTCCCCTTGTGCGTGTGCCCCTTGTGTTAAATAGCCTGTCTTTATCTACCCTATTAATTCCCTTCAGAATCTTGAATGTGGTGTTCATGTCCCCCCTACCTCTTCTGTCTTCAAGCGAAGTGAGGTTTAATTCCCGTAGTCTCTCCTCCTCGTAGCTCATACCTCTCAGCTCGGGTACTAGTCTGGTGGCAAACCTTTGAACCTTTTCCAGTTTAGTCTTATCCTTGACTAGATATGGACTCCATGCTGGGGCTGCATACTCCAGGATTGGCCTGACATATGTGGTATACAAAGTTCTGAATGATTCTTTACACAAGTTTCTGAATGCCGTTCGTATGTGGTCTCCATCTCATGTTGGCCTCCAAATGCATGATAGAGCTGATGAGTTAGCCAAAGACTCTGCCTTTAAAGGAGATGTTGAGTGTAACCTTGGATTGTCAATAAGCAATCTGATAGCAATAGTACACCGAGAACTTCAACAAAATCTTGTAAATCTGAGGCGAAATGAATCAACACCAGTGATTCCATCTATCATCATACTATCATGCAAGAGGAGCCGCACATCTATAGATCATCCAACGGCTTAGACACGGTTACAAATATCTCTAAAATTATTCGCACACCCTCCGTCACTATGTGATGGAGTGCGAAAAGATACGTGAATTCAGAGAATTCCATAACAAATGTTCCAGCAATGTGTAAATATTTCATTCAAAATGATCTGCAAGCAGAAAGTTTAGCCAAACATCCCCAGTTTGCTAACTGTAGGTAGTAACTGACTGTAATCTACCCACCGCTGCCCTCTGGATGGGGGGCGGTGTGCAGGACAAACATATCAATTGTGACACTAGCTCTCCACATGTCAGTTGCTTAATTTAGAAACTGTACTTGTGGTCGGTCTCGAGCCCATTGTTGATGTGCACTGAATTTTTACCTTGCTTAGCTAACTTAATTGTGGGGTTCAGTCCCTGAGCCCATAATGTGTCTCCGTAACCCTTTCCACTACCGCCCACAGGATGGGTATGGGGTGCATAATAAATTAACTAAACCACTGTACTGGACTGTCTGGGTCTCTCTATGTCTGTTTTTGCTCTTATAAAACAATGTTCACCCTCACGCCGGGTGGCTCCTCCCACTGACATGCGGGTGGTCTGCCAGTGGGAAGCTTACCAGTGTCAGATATTAACAAAATACAATGGGGCCCTGACAGCTGAGTGGACAGCGCTTCGGATTCGAAGTCTTGAAGTTCCGGGTTTGATCCCCGGTGGAGGCGGAAAGAAATGGGCATTTTCTTTCACCTTAATGCTCCTGTTACCTAGTAGTAAATAGATACCTGGGAGTTAGACAGCTGCTACGGGTTACCTGCTTGATGGGGTTCTGAGAGTTCTTCTACTCCCCAAGCCCGGCCCGAGGCCAGGCTTGACTTGTGAGAGTTTGGTCCACTAGGCTGTTGTTTGGAGCGGCCCGCAGGCCCACATATCCACCACAGCCTGATTGGTCCGGCACTTCTTTTGGAAAACAATCTAGTTTTCTCTTGTAGATGTCCACGGTTGTTCCGGCAATATTTCTTATACTCGCTGGGATGTTGAACAACCGCGGACCTCTGATTGATACATTGTTCTCTGATTGTGCCTATGGCACCCCTGCTCTTCACTGGTTCTATTCTGTAATTTCTTCCATGTCGTTCACTCCAGTAAGTTGTTATTTTACTGTGTAGATTTGATACCTGGCCTTCCAGTATCTTCCACATGTATATTATTTGGTATCTCTCTCGTCTCCTTTCTAGTGAGTACATTTGGAGAGCTTTGAGACGATCCCAATAATTTAGGTGCTTTATCGTAGTAAACCTAAGCAAACTGCCCCTGGTGAGGATGGTATAACTTATAACATCTTGAGCTTACTGAATGATGTCCCTAGCCACCCTCTGCTTGACCTCTATCAAATGAGTCTCTCACAAGGTATCTTGCCAAAGAAATGGACACAAAGTCTCATAATACCAATTCCTAAACCTAACTCTCAAAAATTCAGACCCATTTCCCTTACATCTTGCATGTGTAAAGTCTTGGAGAGAATTGTTCTCAATCGTGTCATGTTTCAGGTCAAAGAAAAACTGGCCCCAAACCTATATGGGTTCATGCCCAAGTGTAGCACACAAACATGCTTTGCTGAATATTTTGTAAACTCCCAGGATGGGACACAGGCAGCCTTTATTGACCTAAAGTCAGCTTTCGATGTAGCGAATGGCGAAATAATATTAGAGCAACTTGCTGAATTTGGAATCAAAGGTAATCTTCTGAGTTGGATAAAGAGCTACCTATCCAACAGGCGTGCTAGTGTCCTATTTAAAGGAGTTAAAAGTACAAGAACAGATGCATTCGAACTAGGCACACCTCAAGGCGGTGTCCTAAGCCCTATGCTCTTCAATATACTTATGCACAAACTTATCCATGACATACCTGTACAACCTACGGAAACAGTTATATGTTATGCTGATGATATTTGTATTATGGCACACAGTAAACCAAGGCTACAAATGTTACTTGATGCATTCTCCAAGAAAGTAGTAGAATGTGGCCTCATAATCTCTGTTGATAAAACAAGGGTTCTTATTCCCCATTCTCTTCATGCTAACTATACTATTAATGGAGTGCCCGTGGAGACTTGTGAGTCTTATAAATATCTTGGAGTCGAGGTTAATGATACAAATCTCATCAGCAACCTGCGTAAAAAACTTGTTGAGCGTCTTAAACCTCTCAGAACTCTTGTTGGCAAAGGATTTGGCATTAACATAAAATATGCTCGTAGTTTTTATATTGCCTTTATACGATCTGTTGTTGATTATTATGCCTTGCATCTTCTTAATTTTTCTCCTAAACAATTACAAGGCCTAGATGTAGTACAGAAGGATGCCATGCGCATCATCCTGGGTTGTCCTAGAACTGTCAGAATTGTTAACATGAGAAAGGAACTAAACTTACCTTCCATTTACGAAAGAATAGTTCTACTTAGTACTATGTTTTGCGCCAAAACTTTGAAAAATAATGGTCCCCCCAGCTCTATTCAAATTAAATTGAGATCCATTCTAAACAATTCTGACTGTTCCCTCAATCCGCCGCAAAAAGCTCCCTACAGTGTGTGGCTCAGTTGTTGTGTCTATAATCTTCAGAAACTGAATGTATCTCTTAAGAGGGCGTTATCATTGTTTGGCCGAAAAAATTCGGCCAAACACGAAAAATTTATAAAAATACTACAACGTTCTGGCAACACCGTGGTGCAAACCGTTTAATGTTATGATAATAAATAACGTAATTACAGCAAATTTTCCAGCCGCAATTGCCCGAAATCTGGTCCTCGCGGCTCGGGTGCGCCGTAGGGTGATGCGTCATACGTTGTAAGCGTCTAGTATTTCGCAATAGAGTGGAGAATATCTTGTTATGCATATACAAATTATAAACACACTCGCTGGCAACTGTCTTCTGTGAGAGGGAGGGGCTATAATCCGATTTACTGGCTTAGTCACCCTCTCAGTGTCTGTGCCGGCGGTCGCATGCCTGACGCGCTCGCACAGATCGTATTTTCTTGCATATACTGCACAATGGATATAGTATCGGACAAGAAGAAAGCTCTAAAGGCAAGAGCTCTACGCGTTAGCCAAGTAAAGAAGGAGCGTAAAGCCACACTGAGGCAAAACAAGAGTTCCCTTGAGTGAAGAGAGAGGGCAGCCTCCCGCCCCCACAACACACTACCTCGCCTCACACCCAGGCACCCACACCTCCTGTGGCACCTGCCACACCTCTGTGGCACCTGCCACACCTCCTGCTGCACATGCCACACCACCTGCGGCACCTGCCACACCACCTGCGGCACCTGCCACTCAAGATCTTAGACCTGCAACTCAAGACGTTCTCCCTCTTGATGTTGCAAGATGTTGCATATTTCAGACCAATTATATTAGGTTAGTATGTATTATGTTTTATATCTTGATACTATATCATAAATAATTGTAAATATAAAGCTGCTGTCTTTTTTTAATTTTTTTTATTTTTTTTTTTTAATTTTTTTTTTTTAATAATTTTTTTTTTTTTTTTTATCAGGCAATCTTCATGGAACTTACACACCTTACTGAAGGAATGCCAATCTACAAGGGTGGTAATTTTGATTGAAATTGGTAGTTCATCAACCTCAGCCAAAGGTGGCTGAACTTTGACCTTCATTTTTTACAGGTAACTAATTTGCAACTATATGGTTGAATAACTTTTTTATTTATTATTCAATTTACATGGAACTTGCACATTATATGTAGAGTCTGTGCCTCTAAAAACTCAAGTTATATATTTCCCCTAAGATCATTTATTGATTTTATATATATTTATAAACATCATTTTGTTGCATAATTTTTTGGGTGAACTTTGAAAATTTGTATTATTGCACTAAATAGGTTTGGGATAATAATGCCACTAGACAACCTTTATTATATAGTATTGTGATAGCTGAGTATCATAGAAATAATATCAGTTGATATTTGTATTTGTTATATCAACTTTAAAACATGTAAAAAAATGGTTAAAAAAAGTTTTTTTTTTTTTCTCCCTCTCTATTTAGGCTGCGATGCTGAAACTTGGACCACTTGCAGCCCTCTTCACGTGTAACACGTCAATAAATTTTCATTGCACTAGAACAACTTTTATGAACCCTAACTATCGCCCCCTTAACCCTGATAAAACTGTTCACTATATTCCCCCTTGGAAAGATGTGGAGGTCTCTCTGCATTATACTCCCATCAGTGTAAAACAAATGTATAACACTGACATTTTGAGATGTATAACATTAGAAGCTATTGACAGTCATCTTCAAATTCTCAAACCGACTGAATCCTATGCCTTTACTGATGGCTCTGTGCAGTTAGGCACTGGTAGAACAGGTTGTGCATGTGCAGTGTATAAAGGGAATGAAATGATCATGACTAGTAAGTAATTATCAAAAGAAGGCACCAAACCGGGAAGGCTATGTAGCACCATCAAATACGCAAAATAATCAGAGGGCGCTAAATATCACCAAGGATGCCAATACGAGAACAAAAACGCATAAGGCGAACGATATCAAAAGTATCCGAGTCACCAAGAATTCTATCGAGGGACAGGTGACCGCGAGGGGCGGTCGGAAAGCAAGACACACGCTCGTCCTGGAAGTCAGGACATTCAAGAAGGACATGCACGACCGTAAGAGGGACAATGCAACTAGGACAATAAGGAGCAGGGCGGCGCTCCATCAAGTGACCATGGGTTAAGCGAGTATGGCCAATACGCAACCTCGCCAGAGCTGTTTCCCACCGCCGGTTACGGTGGAAGGAGGACGGCCACGAGGAAACACAACATTTAAGAGTACGTAGCTTGTTACCAGTAACAGACAACCAAGAAGCCTGCCAACGGGTAAGGACTGAGGAATGGATAACCGGGTAAAAGTCGGAATACGGAATGCCTTTGCGAGAGATGGGACAAGAGCGGACAGCTTCCTTGGCAGCAGCATCCGCACGCTCATTTAAAGACACACCAATATGGCTGGGAACCCAACAAAACTCAACCGACTTAAATTTACTGTGAACGAGAAACAGCCAATCCTGGATCTCGACAACTACTGGATGAACCGGATTAAAGGACCCGAGAGCCATGAGGGCACTACGAGAGTCGACAACAACCACAAAGGAAGACTGACAACGAGAAAGCAGGAGACGAAGAGCATAGAGAATAGCATAAAGTTCCGCTGTAAAGATGCTAGTCTCCGGAGGCAAGCGACACATATAAGTGCGATCAGGAAAAACAACAGAGTAGCCAACACCGTCCGCTGACTTAGACCCATCGGTGAAGACAGAAACGGAGCGGGAGTGAGAAGAAAAGTGCTCGAGGAAAAGGCGTTTTAGAACCGTAGGAGGGGTAAAAGCTTTAGTGATACGGGTCAAGGATGTTCAAAACCGCGGAAGAGGGACCCTCCACGGGGGCAAAGAAGGAACAACACGAGGAGAAACATCAGAAATACGAACGGAAAGAGAATCCTGTAGGCGAGATAACCGGACAGAAAGAGGGAGGTGGTGAAGAGGAACAGGAACCGCAGGAGGGGTAAAAGTTAAAGCACGACAGAGGCGAGAGGAAGGATGTTGCAAGGACCGCGCAAGATAGCGAAGACAGTAGCGATCACGGCGGTCCTGGAGAGACAGGAAGCCAGTGTCAACTGTTACGAATCTCACTAGGATTCTGCATTACTCTTGATTCTCATATTACTTTATTGTCTTGTTCTTTAATATAGCATCTAGTTGTATGATATAGATTTGTATGTTATATATACATATTATAGCATGCAGTAGTGTGCATGAGTTACATTATATTGTGTGAGGCTTTTGGTGTTAATTTCTCATGTAGTTTCTCCGTGTGGGCGGTTGACCATATTTGGATATGGCCAGTGTGGGAACATTGTTGTCAATTGAGTGTTTATAGTTTCACCTTAAATTATGCCCATATTTGGTTTCTGTATTATTATATAGAATGTTGTACCAGTGTTTACTATTCTTTAGTTTAGCAATGTTTTGAATATTAGTGCTGCGTTTTATTATTAGATTTTCCACAATGTTTTGTGTGGACGGTTAGTTGATTTTTGGGTAGACGCTTGGCCTGCGGTCCAAGGCGTGGGCAGAAGCGTGGCAGCTGAAGTCGAGTGAAGATGTGTTTTAAGTTAAGTCATTGGTCACTGTTATTTTAGCCCATATAAATGTTAATTATCTGGTTAGATCATATTGTATATATCTCTCTAATTAATCCATGTCTTAGTGATAGTGCTCATATCTCAATAAGGAGGTTATTCTATGATTTGCATGCTGAAGAATATTTCTGGTTATTATACATTTAAGTGTTGTTATGATTGTCCCCCTTAGCATAAATATATTGTTCTCCATTTTTATGCAGTGATTTATATTTACCCCTAGACAGTTGTTGGCGAGGCCGATTTATTATTTTCTTTATTGCACTGCGGGGAGAAGAACCTTATTTAGTCTCAAGGGTGGTAACAAATGGGGGCCTGTCCGGGAGAATAAGCCTTAATTCCCTGTAATGTTGTACAATTAACAGTGCTAATTATTAATAGCAATTGCCTTCCTAGGTACTCTTCTGATTATCTAGTGACACCTAATCAAGCCTGTGAAATTATCTGTTCAATCTGAGCTGCTGTGAAAACTCAACGCTTCACGATTTGAGGTAAGTGTTTAGCTTGTGCCAGGGGCCAAGCATAATTTTCAGTGTTGTTTCAAGTGTAAGTTGTGATTATTGAGCCAACCATGGAGGATCAGGTTGCTGCGCTGGTAGATCTGCCAAATTTTGGTAAAATTAAAGACTTAAAGAAGTCTGGTTTGTTATTGCTGGCTGATAAATTGAACCTAGCTATTCCCAGTAAAATGTTGAAAGCTCAAGTGTTAAGAGTGATTGTCACACACTTGGTGGAGGAGGAGAGACTTGAAGAAGAGTGTTTGGGAGAGTTAGAAGAAGAGTCAAGTGACCAGGTGGCAATCTTAAAGTTGGAGTTGGAGACTAAATTAGAAATGGCTAGGCTGGCAGCAGACAAGCAGAGGTTAGAGTTGCAGAACCAGACAAAACATCTTGAGTTGGAGGCTCAGTTAAGACTAGCAGAGCAACAAACTAAGCAAACCGAGCAGCAGACTAGACAATTAGAAATTCAGCAGAGTATTGCTGAAAATAATAACAGGTTAGAACAGCAGAGAATTGCAGCAGGGCAAGGTAACACTAGTAATAATCCAGATAGTACAAATAGTTCTAAGTACAGTAAACATGTAGAATTACCTAAGTTTAATGAAGAAGATCCAGAAATATTTTTCTTGCATTTTAAGAAACTAGCAGTCAGCATGAACTGGCCTGTCGATCAATGGGTTAGCATATTACAAGGACAATTTAAGGGTAAAGCTCAAGAGGTATTTGCATCTTTGCCGGCTGAGAATTCTTTCGATTTTAAATTTGTTCAGCAGAGTATTTTGAATGCTTACCAGCAGATCCCAGAGGCACATAGAATAAAGTTCAGAAGTTTAAAAAGAGCACATGACCAGACTATTTCTGACTTTGTAAAAGTAAAATTAAATCACTTTGACAGATGGATTAAAGCACTTAATATTACAGAGTTTGAGACTTTAAGAGACCTCATAGTAACTGAGGAAGTAGTGGGATGTCTACCAGAGAAATTAGCTTTATTTATGGCTGAAAATAAACAAACCACTGATCTTATCAAATTAGCCAAGCTAGCTGATGAACATGAACTACTTACAAAAGTACCTTTCAGAGCACCAATTAACCATTTTAATGCTAGAACTAATCATTATGCTCATAAAAACCATGTTTTCCAGACTCGACCAGCTACTTCACCTTCTCCCCTTAACCCTTCTCCTGTAAAGCCTAAATCTGAGAAACCGACAGGGTTGTCACCCTCAAGTAATGTAGTGATTAAGCCTGCAGTGGGTTCGGCTGTTCCGACCACTAGCAGGTATTGCACGCATTGCAGGAGAAGAGGTCATGTGGTAAATTCATGTTATGCTTTGCACCCTGAGTTGAGACCAACTGGTCTAATTTTGAGTAGGGGTTTGCAAACCATTAATGCCAATGTTGCTCCAGTCATGCCCAAGTGGATGACTAATTTTGATCCATACCTACATTCGGGAACCCTACTATGTACTAGTGGAACCTGGAAACCAGTCCAGTTGTTAAGGGACACTGGTGCTTCCCAGTCTTTAATTTCTCGCCGTGTTCTTACTGATGTTAGCACAGAAGACACTGGAGAGGTAGTGTTATTGCAGGGACTTGGAGGGCATATTCAGCGTGTACCATTAATTAAGGTTAACCTGAATTCTTCTATTACACCAGGTTGGTGCACTGTAGCAGTCAGTGAGCAGTTGCCCATTCCTGGGATTGATATCATTGTAGGTAATGATTTTGACAAGTGTCAATTTAGTGGGACCGATTGTCCTGTTATGTATACTAAACCTAATGCAGTACTGGCTCAATCAGAGGCGGATGATGGTGTCAGTTATCCAGCCTGTGTTGTGACCAGATCCATGGGTAAGCAGAATGTGGTAAGTCCTGTTACTACCAAGGTGGATGTTCTCGAGGCCAGGACCCCTTCAGACAGGGAGGTGGAGGTGGACCTTGAAGATACATTTTTAGCTCACATGGATGTCGAGAGTGAGGCCGGTGCCAAAGCCCTAATTTATTCTGACCCAGATGGTCTGGAAGATGTGGCCCAGGTACCAATTCCTTGCCAGCTCGCTCCAGTTGTAGAGTTCCAGACCTTGCGTAAGTTACAGAGTACTGATCCCAGTCTTGCTGAGTGTTATGCAGAAGCAGCCGACTCCATTGATACTTTGGAGGAGAGTACGGGTTGTTATTTCAAGGATCAATGTCTGATGAGAAGATGGAGACCATCAGGAACTCCCTCATCAGATGATTGTGAGTCTAAAACCCAGCTCGTTGTGCCAACAGAGTATAGGGAGCAGGTATTGCAAGCTGCTCATGATGACCTGATGGGAGGCCATCAAGGCATTACCAGTATGTATCATAAGATCTGTAAACTTTTTTATTGGCCAAAACTTAAAAAAGATGTTGTCAGATATTGCCACAATTGTGTTGTGTGTCAAACTGTAGGTAAGCCTAATCAGACTGTGCCACGAGCACCATTATACCCTATTGTAGTGCCAGAGGAGCCTTTTACTCATGTGGTACTGGATTGTGTCGGACCTTTACCCCGTACCAAATCCGGAAATATGTATATGTTTACCATACTCTGTATGACCACCAGGTTCCCTGAAGCGTATGCTTTACGTAACATTAGAGCATCTACCATTATAAGGCAGTTGGAACGATTTTTCTCACTATTTGGTATGCCCCGTATAATTCAAACTGACAATGGGAGTAATTTTTGTTCCACCACTTTTCAACAATTTTGTAGAACTTATAATATAGCGCACAATTTTTCCAGTCCTTACCATCCTCAGAGTCAGGGGGGAATCGAGCGGTTCCACCAAACTCTCAAGAAAATGTTAAAGGCAACTGGGGAAGATTCACCCAGGCATTGGGATGATAATCTGCCATTTGTTTTATTTGCGGCTAGAGATGGATTGCACAGTGCACTAGGCTGTTCACCATTTGAGCTGGTTTTCGGACATCAGGTGAGAGGACCTTTAAAGATGTTATATGAAAAATTGTTAGGAGATGTTACAGCCAGGCAGAGTGAGCGTTATCTGACGGATGTCCAGAGCAAGCTGTCCAGAACGAGGGAGTTGGCTTTACGACATCTAAGTGAACAACAACAGGTAATGAAGCAGAAACATGACCAGAGGTTCAAGGCCAAACTCAGAGTTTTTGAGCCAGGAGATTTGGTATTGGTCTTGAAGCCTCGTATGGGTACATCTATGTCAAATAAATTTGCAGGACCGTACCAAGTATTGAAACGTCTTGGGGAAGTTACTTACAAGGTTTGCCATCCCAAGCAGAAACGACAGACCATGAGTGTGCATGTAAACCGGTTGAAGGCTTATTGTGGGCCTCGTGTTGTGGCTTGTTGTGTTGCTGAGGAGGTAATTCCTGAAGAGTCGAGTGTTGCTGAGGAAGATAGTAATATTTGTTTGTTTAATTCCAGTAGTTCCGGGGAAGAATTGTTGAGTCATTTGCAGGATGAGGAGAGAGCAGAGTTCCAGGACCTTTTGGAGGTGTCTTCTAGCTTGTTTGGGGAGGTCCCCACTCAGACTTCTCTCATTACTCATGATATCACCCTGACAAATGTGACTCCAATTCGGCTGCACCCTTATCGAGTGACACCCGAGAAACGTCGTATCATCCAGGAGGAGGTTGATTATCTTCTTCGACATGGGTTCATTAGACCCAGTCAGAGTTCCTGGAGTTCGCCATGTCTATTAGTACCAAAACCAGAAGATAAGTGGAGATTAGTAGTGGACTATAGAAAACTCAACCAGGTAACTGTAGTTGATGTTTATCCTTTACCATTATTGGAAGAATGTGTTGATACTATAGGTCATGCTAAATTTGTGTCTAAATTAGACTTATCTAAGGGATATCATCAGATACCTCTTACAGATTTTGCAAGGGAAGTGACAGCATTTATCACTCCTGATGGAGCTTACGAGTTTAATGTCATGCCTTTTGGATTAAGGAATGCTCCAGCCACTTTTCAGAAATTAATGAATTCTTTGTTGAAGGATGTACCAGACTGTAGGGCATATTTGGATGACATTGTGATTTTCAGTAAGAATTGGGTAGATCATATGTCCAGTTTAAAGAAATTGTTTAATGTGTTACAACATGCTAATTTGACTGTCAATATGAAAAAAATGTAGTTGGGCTAAAGGAACTATAGTGTATTTAGGACATGAGGTCGGACAAGGAAGGATAGTCCCATTGCACGACAAGATTCAGGCAATTGTGGAGTACCCAGTCCTAACAAATAAGAAGTCTGTGCAAAGATTTATTGGAATGTGTGCGTATTATAGGAGGTATTGTAAAAACTTTTCCATTGTTGCTGCACCCATAACAAATCTTTTAAAGAAACAGGTAAAATTTAAGTGGACGCAGGAGTGTCAGAACTCTTTTCAGAAGTTGAAAGGAATTCTCTACTTCACCTGTGCTAGCTAGTCCACAGTATGATAAACCTTTTATTCTTCACATAGACGCTTCAGATTTAGGAGCAGGTGCTGTTTTGTTCCAAGTAGGACCAGATGAGTTAGAACATCCTGTTTATTATTTCTCACGTAAGTTTGACAAGACACAAATTAATTACTCTGTAGTTGAGAAAGAAGCACTTTGTTTAATACTGGCAGTGAAGAAATTTGAGACATATTTGTCAGGTAATCAAGTGGTAGTATATACAGACCATAATCCATTGACATTTATCAACTCTATGAAGTGTAAAAACCAGAGAATACTTAGATGGTCATTGATTCTGCAAGAATTCAATATTGTAATTCGTCATATTCCTGGGAGGCAAAATGTTATTGCTGATGCCTTATCCAGGGGATTTCCTGTTGCAGTGCCATAATATGTAGTGTTCTATTCATAAGATGTATGAATTTTTGTATTTTTTTACTGTGTGAGATTTCATTGCTTTGCACTTGAATTTTAGTCGAAGCATTTTCCTGTTTATTTTCATGTTATATTTCATGCAGTCAAAAAAAAATGAAATCAACCTTCAGTTAATTTCATTTTTTTTCTTAGGGGACGGGAGGGATGTTACGAATCTCACTAGGATTCTGCATTACTCTTGATTCTCATATTACTTTATTGTCTTGTTCTTTAATATAGCATCTAGTTGTATGATATAGATTTGTATGTTATATATATATATATATTATAGCATGCAGTAGTGTGCATGAGTTACATTATATTGTGTGAGGCTTTTGGTGTTAATTTCTCATGTAGTTTCTCCGTGTGGGCGGTTGACCATATTTGGATATGGCCAGTGTGGGAACATTGTTGTCAATTGAGTGTTTATAGTTTCACCTTAAATTATGCCCATATTTGGTTTCTGTATTATTATATAGAATGTTGTACCAGTGTTTACTATTCTTTAGTTTAGCAATGTTTTGAATATTAGTGCTGCGTTTTATTATTAGATTTTCCACAATGTTTTGTGTGGACGGTTAGTTGATTTTTGGGTAGACGCTTGGCCTGCGGTCCAAGGCGTGGGCAGAAGCGTGGCAGCTGAAGTCGAGTGAAGATGTGTTTTAAGTTAAGTCATTGGTCACTGTTATTTTAGCCCATATAAATGTTAATTATCTGGTTAGATCATATTGTATATATCTCTCTAATTAATCCATGTCTTAGTGATAGTGCTCATATCTCAATAAGGAGGTTATTCTATGATTTGCATGCTGAAGAATATTTCTGGTTATTATACATTTAAGTGTTGTTATGATTGTCCCCCTTAGCATAAATATATTGTTCTCCATTTTTATGCAGTGATTTATATTTACCCCTAGACAGTTGTTGGCGAGGCCGATTTATTATTTTCTTTATTGCACTGCGGGGAGAAGAACCTTATTTAGTCTCAAGGGTGGTAACATCAACATACAAGCTAAGGATGGGAGTCGAACGAAAGGCACCAGAACTGAGGCGCAACCCAGTATGGTGCAAAGCATCAAGACGGCGAAGAGTAGAAGGAGAAGCAGACGAGTAAGCAGGGCAACCATAATCGAGCTTAGACAGGACGAGAGAGGAATGTAAAGCAAGGAGAGTGCGCCTATCTGCCCCCCAAGAAGTATGGGACAAGACCCGAAGGAGGGTAAGGGCCTTAGAGCACTCAACACGGAGGTAAGAGATATGGGGAGACCAAGACAAACGAGTGTCAAGGAATAACCCCAAAAGCTTCGCGGAATCTTTGTATTCAAGGGGATGACCATAAAGTGACAAAGAGGGACGAAGAACAACCCGTTTCCGCGTAAAAGTCATGGCACAAGTCTTAGAAGTAGAGAACTTGAAGCCATGACCTGTGGCCCAAGACGACACGGCATCAATTGCAAGTTGAAGCCGGCGTTGAAGGAGAGGCGAAGCATCACCCTGACAACAAAGGGTAAGATCATCGACATAGAGAGCGGAGAAGACACCAGAAGGAAGAGAGGAAAGAAGACCATTGAGGGCAACCAGAAAAAGAGTAGTGCTCAGAACACTACCCTGGGGCACACCTTCGTATTGCTGAAAAGAGGGAGAGAGAGCGGTACCAAGGCGCACCCGAAAGGAACGACGAGAGAGGAAGCTGCGGAGAAAGAGAGGGAGATGACCACGAAGGCCAAAAGAATGAAGTTGAGATAGGATATGATAACGCCAAGTGGTGTCGTAAGCCTTTTCTAGGTCAAAAAGGACGGCAACAACGGAGGTCTTCGCAGCAAAAGCAGTACGAATATAGACCTCCAAGTTCACCAGGACATCTGTCGTGCTGCGGCACTTGCGGAAACCAAATTGAGAAGGGGAGAGGAGGTGATGGTGTTCCAGGAACCACATCAGACGAACGTTAACCATACGTTCAAAGAGTTTGCAGACACAACTTGTGAGAGCAATAGGGCGAAAGTCCTTAGGGGAAGTACCCAGAGACCCCGGTTTGCGAACAGGGAGGACAACGGCATCGAGCCAGTCCTCAGGGACTGACGACGACTCCCAGATCCGATTATACAGACTCAGTAAATACTGAGACGCGCTCGGAGGGAGATGGCGAAGCATCTCATAATGAATACCATCGGAGCCCGCCGCCGTAGAACCACACAGGGGGCCAGGGCAGAACGAAGTTCAGAGAGAGAGAAGGGATCATTATAGGGAAGCTGAAGATGAGTGCAGAAATCTAAAGGACGAGACTCAAGGACAGGTTTACGAAGAAGGAAAGATTGGGGAAGATGAAGACCAGAGCTAACAGAAGAAAAGTGGGAACCCAGTTCGGAAGCGACCTGCAACGGGTCCGCCACAAGAGTATCGTGGAGGTGAAGGACCGGTGAAACATCGGGAACGAACTTACCCGCTATCTTGCGGAGACGCTTCCAGATCTGGGCCAGAGGGGTTTCGGACGTAATTGTTGAGACATAAGATGCCCAACATTCACGTTTAGCCGTACGGATGGCCCTACGGGCCACCGCACTCGCTTTCCGAAAGAAAAGAAAAGAATCGGTCGTCTGCCTACGGCGGTGCCTCTTCCAGGCTGCACGCTTACAGCGGACAGCCCGAGCACAGTCCGCATTCCACCAGGGAACGCACTTCCGTGGACCCCGAGAGGAAGAGCGAGGAATAGAGCGGAGGGCAGCGTCGAAGACAGTGTCATGAAAAAAGGAGGAGAGCGCGAGAGAGGGGCAGAAGGGAGAGGTCAGAGAGAGTAGCACTGAGGGAAAATAGGGTCCAGTCCGCCTTAGCAAACTGCCACCTAGGGAAAGAGAGGGAAGGGCGAAAAGAGAAAAAGGAAACAAGGATGGGGAAATGATCACTTCCATGGAGGTCATCAAGAACCTGCCACGTGAAATCTAAGTAAAGAGAAGAAGAGCAGAGAGAAAGATCAAGACAAGAAAGGGTGGGATCGAGTCCGAGAGTCCAAATGAGTGGGCTCACCAGAATTCAGAAGAGACAGGGAAGAAGAGAGGAGAAACGGCTCAAGGAGGCGACCCCGGGTATTCGTCAGAACGTCACCCCAAAGAGAATGACGACAATTGAAGTCACCCAGCAGGAGCACAGGCTCCGGCAAGGAGTCTAGGAGGTGTTTCAAATCAGGAAGAGAGAGCGGGACACTCGGGGGGAGATAAATGGAACAAACTGTGTACCATTTCCCCACAAAGATACGAGCAGCAGAACAATGGAGAGGCGAAGGAAAAAGTAAAGGAACAAAGGGAACATCAGCCCGAATCAAGAGAGCAGAAGAATTAGAAGCCCCAGCAATGGCTGGGGGGGGGGGGGGGAAGAGAAAGGAATAGCCACGAAAACGACCAGGACGAGCACCAAGCATTGGCTCCTGGAGACAGACACAAAGGGGCGAAAACCGCGAAATCAGAAGTTGGAGTTCGAGGAAATTGGTCGTAATAACCTCGAACGTTCCATTGAAGAATGGACAACGACGAGAAGAGAAAGGACAAAAACAGAGAACAAGGAAGAAACAAAGGCGAAAGAGCAACAGAGCACGTTAAAGAATATCAGGGTCGGGATCAGGGTCAGCAAAGTCAGGGTTAGGGGGCATGGGTAAACTGAGCAAAGACGGAGGGAAGGAAACGGGAGAACAGATCAGAGGTGGGCGGGCAGGGTCCGGAGGAGGAGGAGGAGGAGGAGGAAGAGGAGACAACGGAGAGGAGCAGTCAAGGACAGCAGCAGGAAGAGGGGGAGTAGAAAGAGGGGAGCGCACCCCAGCAAGAGCAGCAACCGAAAGGGAAGCAGGGGCCAAAGAAACCTCCATAGCAGGAACGGGGGGCGCAAGAACTGAAACGGGAGGGGAAGGAGCAACAGAGCCAGGAGGAGCTGAGGAAGAAAGCGAAGCCTTCTTACCCGCCGGGGAAGAGGAAGGAGAGGAGCCAGGCTTACGCTTCTGACTTAAAGAGACCGGTGTCCCAGCAACTACGTACCGGGCAACGGATTCCAGTGTCTCAACAGGAGAAGCCGAACGAGAGCACACACGACGGCCGTTAGGAGAGCGATGGACATCCGCCCGCACCGACAGGCGGTGGGGAGAGCCGATAGATGGAGGAAGAGGATGGGAAGGAGGATCGGAGGGGGACGAGGAAGAAGACACAGAAGACACGACAGACCGGGTAGAAGGAAGGGGAACCCCAGACAGAGGACCAGGAGGAGGATCCTTCGGGAGAGAACCCAAAGGGACAGAGGAGGGGGCAGTGGGCGCATCAGGGTCCAAGGCCCGGAAACGGTTGTGAGTCTGAGGAAGGCGGGAAGGACGAGGAGAGGAAGAGCGCAACACGCGAGCATAAGAGATATTAGCATAAGGCGGGAGCCGGCGAACCTGGCGCCTCGCCTCAGGAAAAGATAAACGCTCCCGGTGCTTCAAGTTGAGGACGGCTGCCTCAAGCTTGTAATGGACACACGCACGGGAGAAGGTAGGATGGGCCTCACCGCAGTTGAGGCAACGAGCCTGGGGAGAAGCGCACTCCGACTTAGAGTGACCTTCGCCACCACACAAAGGACAGAGAGAGACAGTCCCGGAGCAGCGGATGGCACCATGCCCAAACCTCCAGCACTTGTTGCAGAGCCGAGGAGAAGGAATGTACTCCTGGACAGAGCACCTGGCACCAGCAAGAATGACAGAGGGTGGAAGGGTCCTACCATCAAAGGTAATCTTCACAACCCGGAGGGGTTGACGGCGACTACCACGAGGGGGACGAGTAAACGTGTCCACCTGGAGAATAGAATGGCCCTGGGCAGCGAGGATATGTCGAATATCGTCGTGGCAGTCGCGCAGGTCCCGAACACCAGTCGCAACATGGGGCGGGAGCAAAATAGTGCCAACACTGGCATTCAACTGAGCGTTCTTCGAGACCCGAACGGGGGTCTCGCCAAGGCAGGATAAGGCAGCCAAGCGGGAAGCAGCATCCTGAGAAGGAGCAGCAACGACACGTGTACCGAGACGAGTGGGGTTGAAAGTAATGGAGGCATCCACGGAATCAATGAGATGTCGATGGAGGGAGAAATCGTCAGGAGGCGCAGAATCAAGAGGGAGGAGATCAAAATATTTGGCCCACGAAGCGGGACCAAACAAGGCTTGATAGGTAGCAGAACTGGAAGGAATCGAGCGAGGGCGGCCGTGACGAGGACGGCGGTGAGAACCCCCAGAGAGAGAGGGGTTAAAAGGCGCAGTAGTTACAACTAGAGAAGGAGCCGCGCCAGGGGACGAGGTAGTCACCACTGGGGGCTTGGGGCTCGACCCAACCACAGAGGAGGGAGGGGAGCCAGAGGAAGGAGTCAGAGAGGCCAAAGGAGGAGCAAGGTCGGGGCCCAATGCAGCGGAGGCTACAGAGCCCGGTCTTCCAATACGGACCGACTCGGGGGCTTGGTCGCCCACCCCACGAGCCTGAGAAGGTAAACCAGAAGAAGCCGAAACAGGGGTTATCATCTTGACGAAAAGAAGAATTCACTCACGAATGTGCCCCCACACCCACCACGGAGCCACAATTAGAGGCAGGACACCCAACAAGAAGCTATCGCCGATCTTGTCGGGGCCTCCTAGGGGTGCGTCGTGAGTATACGCCCCACAAACGCCACCTTAAGAAACCGACAGTCCGTCGAGATCGGGTTCAGTGACGAAGTGGGGATTGACAATAAAAGGTTCCCCTCGCTCTCGACGTCGGGTACTGCAGTTCTACGGGTGCAAGAGTATGCCTCCTCAAGCACCCGGGCGTCAAAATAGAAGAAGTCCAAGGGAAGAACCAGAACGAGCAAAAGGTCGGCAGGAAACGGCAAGCAGATAGGAGAAGAGGGGGGAGAAAAACGAAACAGAAGGAAAAGGAAAAGATGCCCAGCAGAATTGGAGAGGACGGCAGCAGGAGCACAAGGCTAGAAAAGGACAGAGGACTGTCCCAAGGAGCATCACACTCCGGCAGCCGCCCACTAAGCCCCCACATGGCGACAACGAGCTGAGCGGGGAGGGGGGATTATTAGATAATTTCAGTTACTTTGTCCAAGACCTGAATTTACCTGAGGGCCACTAACACTAGTGGCCTCGATGAGGACAGGAAGCCGGCGGTTTTTCGACGGTCCCGCGAAGTGTTCTGAGGATCTATTCCAGTTTGATTTTAAAATGTAAAATTTTGGCATTTACGGCTTCGGCGGGTAGGAAGTTCAGTAGGTTTATAACCCTGTGAACGAGAAGCGGTGTTCTCAACGTGGTATGGACGTTGGCTATAACCCTGCGGGTGAAAAAGCATCTCCCTACCTTTTGCCTTAAAGTCATGAGACCCTACATCTCCTGCATTGCTCAGAGACAAATTATTTAGTGCTGTTAACACCCTATTGACTTGTGCCGACATACAGACACACTCCTTTTATGATAAATGGCTGAGCAAAAATGCCTACAATCTCATTAAACTCAACATTCCTTTTAAGTGCAATCTACCTGTCTCTGCTATTCCTCTTTATCTGTACCCCACCATTTAAGCATCATACACACCTGTCACCAAGAAAGATAATGAGAATCTTGCTCTTCTCAAAGCTGTCACACTCGAAACAATTGCCTCCTCCATCGCGAATTTAAGATCTCACGAGCACTGTGTCTACACCGACGGCTCAGTCCAATCCTCTACTGGACGGACTGCAGCAGAATGTAGGTTTTATATAAATAATATTTGCACAAAGACTGTCAGTGTCAGGTTAAACAACTGGCTGACCTCCACACAAGCAGAACTAGCGGCATTACAACTAGCTACCAGTACAGTACATTAAAAAACATTGGATGACTAATATTTTGTGATTCAAAGTCTGCTCTTCAAGCAATCGAAAACTTCTCCTGGAAGATCGACAGCAAGAACCTCATACTAGCAATTACAAATGACCTAATTGCTGCACAGAGTAAAGAGTCTTGAATCTCCTTTGTATGGATACCTTCACACATAAATATAACCCATCATAATGAGACAGACATTGCAGCCAAATTAGCGTGCAACAAAGATGAAGTTGAATTAGATCTAGGTATCCCCATCTCTACTGTCAAAACTGTATTGGTCCAAACACTCAGGTCTGAGAGGAAAGAAATTACTGACTCCCAACGACCTGAAAATACTAGCATAAATAAGTAAGTAATTATCAAAAGAAGGCACCAAACCGGGAAGGCTATGTAGCACCATCAAATGTGCAGAGTAATCAGAGGGCACTAAATATCACCAAGGATGCCAATACGAGAACAGAAATGCACAAGGCGAACAATATCAAAAGTATCCGAGTCACCAAGAATACTATCAAGAGACAAGCGACCGCGGGGAATGGTCTGAAAACAAGACACACGCTCGTCCTGGAAGTCAGGACATTCAACAAGGATATGCACGACCGTAAGAGGGACAATGCAATTAGAACAATAAGGAACAGGGCGGCGCTCCATCAAGTGACCATGAGTTAAGCGAGTACGGCCAATATGCAACCTCGCCAGAGCCGTTTCCCATCGTCGGTTACGGTGGTAGGAGGACGGCCACGAGGACACACAACCTTTAAGAGTACGTAGTTTGTTACCAGTAAGAGAAGACCAACAACCCTGCCAACGGGTAAGGACGGAGGAATGGATAACCGGGTAAAAGTCGGAATACGGAATACCTTTACAAGAGATGGGACAAGAGCGGACAGCTTCCCTGGCGGCAGCATCCGCACGCTCATTTAAAGAGACACCAATATGGCTGGGAACCCAACAAAACTCAACCGACTTAAATTTTACTGTGAATAAGAAACAGCCAATGCTGGATCTCGACAACTACTGGATGAACCGGATTAAAGGACCCAAGAGCCATGAGGGCACTACGAGAGTCAACAACAACTAAAAGGAAGATTGACAACGAGAAAGCAGGAGACGAAGAGCAAAGAGAATAGCATAAAGTTCTGCTGTAAAGATGCTAGTCTCCGGAGGCAAGCGACACATATAAGTGCGATCAGGAAAAACAACAGAGTAGCCAACACCGTCTGCTGACTTAGACCCATCGGTGAAGACAGAAACGGAGCGGCAGTGAGAAGAAAAGTGCTCGAGGAAAAGGCGTTTTAGAACCGTAGAAGGGGTAAAAGCTTTAGTGATACAAGTCAAGGATGTACAAAACCGCGGAAGAGGGACCCTCCACGGGGGCAAAGAAGGAACAACACTAGAAGAAACATCAGAAATACGAACGGAAAGAGAATCCTGTAGGCGAGATAACCGGACAGAAAGAGGGAGGTGGTAAAGATGAACAGGAACCGCAGGAGGGGTAAAAGTTAAAGCACGACAGAGGCGAGAGGAAGGATGTTGCAAGGACCGCGCAAGATAGCGAAGACAGTAGCGATCACGGCGGTCCTGGAGAGACAGGAAGCCAGTGTCAACATACAAGCTAAGGATGGGAGTCGAACGAAAGGCACCAGAACTGAGGCGCAACCCAGTATGGTGCAAAGCATCAAGACGGCGAAGAGTAGAAGGAGAAGCAGACGAGTAAGCAGGGCAACCATAATCGAGCTTAGACAGGACGAGAGAGGAATGTAAAGCAAGGAGTGCGCGCCTATCTGCCCCCCAAGAAGTATGGGACAAGACCCGAAGGAGGGTAAGGGCCTTAGAGCACTCAACACGGAGGTAAGAGGTATGGGGAGACCAAGACAAACGAGTGTCAAGGAATAACCCCAAAAGCTTCGCGGAATCTTTGTATTCAAGGGGATGACCATAAAGGGACAAAGAGGGACGAAGAACAACCCGTTTCCCCGTAAAAGTCATGGCACGAGTCTTAGAAGTAGAGAACTTGAAGCCATGATCTGTGGCCCAAGACGACACGGCATCAATTGCAAGTTGAAGCCGGCGTTGAAGGAGAGGCGAATCATCACCCTGACAAAGGGTAAGATCATCGACATAGAGAGCGGAGAAGACACCAGAAGGAAGAGAGGAAAGAAGACCATTGAGGGCAACCAGAAAAAGAGTAGTGCTCAGAACACTACCCTGGGGCACACCTTCGTATTGCTGAAAAGAGGGAGAGAGGGCAGTACCAAGGCGCACCCGAAAGGAACGACGAGAGAGGAAGCTGCGGAGAAAGAGAGGGAGATGACCACGAAGGCCAAAAGAATGAAGTTGAGATAGGATATGATAACGCCAAGTGGTGTCATAAGCCTTTTCCAGGTCAAAAAGGACGGCAACAACGGAGGTCTTCGCAGCAAAAGCAGTACGAATATAGACCTCCAAGTTCACCAGGACATCTGTCGTGCTGCGGCACTTGCGGAAACCAAATTGAGAAGGGGAGAGGTGGTGATGGTGTTCCAGGAACCACATCAGACGAACGTTAACCATACGTTCAGAGTTTGCAGACAACTTGTGAGAGCAATAGGGCGAAAGTCCTTAGGGGAAGTACCCAGAGACCCCGGTTTGCGAACAGGGAGGACAACGGCATCGAGCCAGTCCTCAGGGACTGACGACGACTCCCAGATCCGATTATACAGACTCAGTAAATACTGAGACGTGCTCGGAGGGAGATGGCGAAGCATCTCATAATGAATACCATCGGAGCCCGCCCCCGTAGAACCGCAGAGGGCCAGAGCAGAAGAAGCTGAAGATGAGTGCAGAAATCTAAAGGACGAGACTCAAGGACAGGTTTACGAAGAAGGAAAGATTGGGGAAGATGAAGACCAGAGGTAACAGAAGAAAAGTGGGAACCCAGTTCGGAAGCGACCTGCAACGGGTCCGCCACAAGTATCATGGAGGTGAAGGACAGGTGAAACATTGGGAACGAACTTACCCGCTATCTTGCGGATACGCTTCCAGATCCGGGCCAGAGGGGTTTCGGACGTAATTGTTGAGACATAAGATGCCCAACATTCACGTTTAGCCGTACGGGCCACCACACTCGCTTTCCGAAAGAAAAGAAAAGAATCGGTCGTCTGCCTACGGCGGTGCCTCTTCCAGGCTGCACGCTTACAGCGGACAGCCCGAGCACAGTCCGCATTCCACCAGGGAACGCACTTCCGTGGACCCCGGGAGGAAGAGTGGAGGGCAGCGTTGAAGACAGTGTCATGAAAAAGGAGGAGAGCGCGAGAGAGAGGCAGAAGGGAGAGGTCAGAGAGAGTAGCACTGAGGGAAAATAGGGTCCAGTCCGCCTTAGCAAACTGCCACCTAGGGAAAGAGAGGGAAGGGCGAAAAGAGAAAAGGAAACAAGGATGGGGAAATGATCACTGCCATGGAGGTCATCAAGAACCTGCCACGTGAAATCTAAGTAAAGAGAAGAAGAGCAGAGAGAAAGATCAAGACAAGAAAGGGTGTGAGTCCGAGAGTCCAAATGAGTGGGCTCACCAGAATTCAGAAGAGACAGGGAAGAAGAGAGGAGAAACGACTCAAGAAGGCGACCCCGGGTATTCGTCAGAACGTCACCCCAAAGAGAATGACGACAATTGAAGTCACCCAGCAGGAGCACAGGCTCCGGCAAGGAGTCTAGGAGATGTTTCAAATCAGGAAGAGAAAGCGGGACACTCGGGGGGGGGGGGGGGGGGGGGGGAGATAAATGGAACAAACAGTGTACCATTTCCCCACAAAGACACGAGCAGCAGAACAATGGAGAGGTGAAGGAAAAAGTAAAGGAACAAAGGGAACATCAGCACGAATTAAAAGAGCAGAAGAATTAGAAGCCCCAGCAATAGCTGGGGGGGGGGGGGGGGGGAGAGAGAAAGGAATAGCCATGAAAACGACCAGGACGAGCACCAAGCATCGGCTCCTGGAGACAGACACAAAGGGGCGAAAACCGCGAAATCAGAAGTTGGAGTTCGAGGAAATTAGCGTAATAACCTTGAACGTTCCATTGAAGAATGGACAACGACGAGAAGAGAAAGGACAAAAACAGAGAACAAGGAAGAAACAAAGGCGAAAGAGCAACAGAGCACGTTAAAGAATATCAGGGTCGGGATCAGGGTCAGCAAAGTCAGGGTTAGGGGGCATGGGTAAACTGAGCAAAGACGGAGGGAAGGAAACGGGAGAACAGATCAGAGGTGGGCGGGCGGGGTCAGGAGGAGGAGGAGGAAGAGGAGACAACGGAGAGGAGCAGGCAAGGACAGCAGCAGGAAGAGGGGTAGAAAGAGTGGAGCGTACCTCAGCAAGGGCAGCAACTGAGAGGGAAGTGGGGGCTTAAGAAACCTCCATAGCAGGAACAGGGGGCGCAACCACCGAAATGGGAGGGGAAGGAGTGAGAAAGGCAGAAGTAGGGGCCGAGGAAGAAAGCGAAACCTTCTTACCCGCTGGGGAGGAGGAGAGGAGCCAGGTTTACGCTTCTGACGTAAAGAGGCAGGTGTTCCAGCAACCACGTACTGGGCAACGGATTCTAGGGTCTCAACAGAAGCTGAACGAGAGCACACATGACGGCCGTTTGGAGAGCGATGGACATCAGCCCGCACCGACAGGCGGCGGGGAGAGTCAAGAGACAGAGGGGAAGGAGGAACAGAGGGAGACGAGGAAGAAGACACAGGAGACACAACAGACCGGGTAGAAGGGGAACCCCAGACAGAGGACCAGGAGGAGGAACCTTCGGGAGAGAACCCAAAGGAACAGAGGAGGGGGCAGTGGGCGCATCAGGGTCCAAGGCCCGGAAACGGTTGTGAGTCTGAGGAAGGCGGGAAGGACGAGGAGAGGAAGAGCGCAACATGCGAGCATAAGAGATATTAGCATAAGGCGGGAGCCGGCGAACCTGGCGTCTCGCCTCAGGAAAAGATAAACGCTCCCGGTGCTTCAAGTTGAGGACGGCTGCCTCAAGCTTGTAATGGACACACGCATGGGAGAAGGTAGGATGGGCCTCACCGCAGTTGAGGCAACGAGCCTGGGGAGAAGTGCACTCCGACTTAAGAGTGACCTTCGCCACCACACAAAGGACAGAGAGAGAGTCCCAGAACAGCGGAGGGCACCATGCCCAAACCTCCAGCACTGGTTGCAGAGCCGAGGAGAAGGAATGTACTCCTGGACAGAGCACCTGGCACCAGCAAGAATGACAGAGGGTGGAAGGGTCCTACCATCAAAGGTAATCTTCACAACCCGGAGGGGTTGACGGCGACTACCACGAGGGGCACGAGTAAACGTGTCCACCTGGAGAATAGAATGGCCCTGGGCAGCAAGGATATGTCGAATATCGTCGTGGCAGTCGCGCAGGTCCCGAACACCGGTCGCAACATGGGGCGAGAGCAAAATAGTGCCAACACTGGCATTCAACTGAGCGTTCTTCGAGACCCGAACAGGGGGTCTCGCCAAGGCAGGATAAGGCAGCCAAGCGGGAAGCAGCAGCCTGAGAAGGAGCAGCAACGACACGTGTACCGAGACGAGTGGGGTTGAAAGTAATGGAGGCATCCACGGAATCAACGAGATGTCGATGGAGGGAGAAATCGTCAGGAGGCGCAGAATCAAGAGGGAGATCCAAATATTTGGCCCACGAAGCGGGACCAAACAAGGCTTGATAGATAGCAGAACTGGAAGGAATCGAGCGAGGGCGGCTGAGAACCCCCAGAGAGAGGGGTTAAAAGGCGCAGTAGTTACAACTAGAGAAGGAGCCGCGCCAGGGGACGAGGTAGTCACCACTGGGGGCTTGGGGCTCGACCCAACCACAGAGGAGGGAGGGGAGCCAAGGGAAGGAGTCAGAGAGGCCAAAGGAGGAGCAAGGTCGGGGCCCAATGCAGCGGAGGCTACAGAGCCCGGTCTTCCAATACGGACCAACTCGGGGGGCTTGGTCGCCCACCCCACGAGCCTGAGAAGGTAAACCAGAAGCAGCCGAAACGGGTTATCATTACGAAAAGAAGAATTCAGTCACGAATGTGCCCCCACACCCACCATGGAGCCACAATTAGAGGCAGGACACCCAACAAGAAGCTATCGCCGATCTTGCCGGGGCCTCCTAGGGGTGCGTCGTGAGTATACGCCCCACAAATGCCACCTTAAGAAACCGACAGTCCGTCGAGATCGGGTTCAGTGACGAAAGGGGGATTGACAATAAAAGGTTCCCCTCGCTCTCGACGTCGGGTACTACAGTTCTACGGGTGCAAGAGTATGCCTCCTCAAGCACCCGGGCGTCAAAATAGAAGAAGTCCAAGGGAAGAACCAGAACGAGCAAAAGGTCGGCAGGAAACGGCAAGCAGATAGGAGAAGAGGGGGGAGAAAAACGAAACAGAAGAAAAAGGAAAAGATGCCCAGCAGAATTAGAGAGGACGGCAGCAGGAGCACAAGGCTAGAAAAGGACAGAGGACTGTCCCAAGGAGCATCACACTCCGACAGCCGCCCACAAAGCCCCCACACGGCGACAACGAGCTGAGCGGGGAGGGGGCGGGCAAGGGAGTGTGGAATGGTCGGGATGACGAGGGGACGGGGGGGGGGGGGAGTGTGGAATGGTTGTGAGGCTGAGGGGGGAATGGTGGGGAGGACTGGGGGAACAGAGAAGATTGCTGTGGTTCAGCAACGCACATGTGTTGCTGAGC
Organism: Procambarus clarkii; assembly: GCF_020424385.1. Classification (NCBI taxonomy): domain Eukaryota; kingdom Metazoa; phylum Arthropoda; class Malacostraca; order Decapoda; family Cambaridae; genus Procambarus; species Procambarus clarkii. The sequence goes on along the minus strand of NC_059654.1, from coordinate 14,206,524 downwards.
CACAGCAACGCGTGGCCGAGTACTGCTAGTTAAAAATATATATAAAATTTAATGTTGAAAATTTCAATTCTCAGATCGGCTGCAAAAATATTTAACATCACCAATTGTTCATTAAGTGTTGTTATGCACTCAGAATAGTATATGATCTTCATTTTAATATTTAGAATACAGATTTTCAGTTTAGTTTACTGTAAAAAAAAATTGCCAATATGGCATTTTGAAATATGTACTATATTTAGACAAAATTTATAACAAATTGTTTAGTTTATAAAAAATCCATTCCAATAGGATTGTAGAACAGACACTGGCGCACACTATGTAAAAATGGCGAGAATCAAACTGGATTTTTTTTAAGCTGACTCAATGTTGAAACTCTGGTTTTAGAGATAATTGAAGTTGAAGTTATCGACAATGTATAATGTTCTAATGCATTAATTTACTTGTATGTTTTAATAAACATTGTTTGGGATCCGTACTCAAATGTAAAAAATGTAGGTCAATGTGTTAAAATGAAGTCAAGAAAAAAATACCTTCCCCAAAACACTAAATATAGTAATAATTATAATTATTTAAGGGTTATATTTAGGGGTATACAGTACTTTATATAAGTATAAAAAAAAAAAAAAAAATCAAAACAATCTAAACAAGGAAAATAGTTTGAAATCTGGGGGAAAAAAAAAAAATTACTGTTTGGACATTGTTGAAAGTAACTGATAACATTGGGCAATGTATTTATGATACATAACAAAATAGAGCATAACATTATTTGTGTTATGTAATACTGTACCCAGCAATGCCATAAAGGCACCAGCTGCATATCCACTTTGTGCATCAGACAGGTGCTTGCATATGTCTATTACTGCATTTTCCCTTAGTTCCAGTTAATAGCTGTTCTCTATCAACAAAACGGTCTCTTTTTTTTTTTTTTTTTTTTAAGTCTAAAATCCATTTCTGAAAATATTGGGATGAAACTTTCACGATGCTGAAGCCAATAAGTTGGAGATTTAACATTTAATATTAATTTTAACTTAATTCAAACATATTTTCACCTAGCCCCAACTTATACCCCCATTTACAGCCTAGGCTGTAGCAGTGTAAGGGGTTAATGATCACATTCCTAGCAAGAAGATCTGCAAAATACACATTACTTATGTAACCCAAAATTTCAAACTTTACACAATAATGTCAATGGGAAAATTTAAAAACCAACTATTTAATTTATTTAATACAAAAAATCACAACTGATGGTAAAATAAAACTACATTTATGAAATTACCTTAAATTAAAAATTGTACTCCTAGAAATTAATAAATGTAAGGAATGCCAGAGCTCTGGTTCAACAGCATTAGATATCCCTGGTTAGTTACTTGTAGAACCTCCAAAGGTATAGCATTAAATCTGCCTTATATTAATGGGGTCTTTACAACTAGAAAATTAAACAAGACTTTAGTATTGAGCAATTTCAAACCTATGCATGCTTATCCAACAATGGATTTCCTGTACAATGACACTACTTTATAGGCCTAATTACAATGGCTTATATTTTACAATCAGCTGCTCTTTAGTTTACAACAATTAAACAGTAAATGTAAAGAAAGCTGTCGGGAAGATGGTTAAACAATCTTCACATCTTTAACTTCACTCATCCATGCCAACCTCCCATCTGAATGGTCTTCCATACTGATTAGTATTCTTGAGATTGGCTCTTTAGTTTTCCAACCTTAGTTTCTGCCTTCTTTGGTAGCAGTACAGCCTGAATGTTTGGCAGCACACCTCCCTGGGTCAACAGAAAATACATTAATTCACCATTCATGAGCATTACTTAACTAATAGCTATTACATAAAAGCACTAAGCACTAACATCCAAATTCCTAGATATCCTCCAGATGGCCTCTATGTGAGAGAAAAGACATGTTGAAGACTCAATGAGGATTTTATTAAGGTCATGGGGCATATATGAGCAGTGCAAAAAAATATACATTTCTGATCCTGAAAATTAGGACAGCCTATTAGAACAACAACAGTTTCTGGGAGATGAATGGCTATGACTGAGTTATTCAGCAGCAGTCTTCTTGATCACTGAAGGCAACACCAATCCTACCTAGGTAACCAGTAAAAATCAAGACTAAAAAAATATAAATACCACAAGTGCACTTCACAAGTCAATGATAATTGACCGTTTCAAAGCATGACAATGTCAAAGTTGTGCAGTAAAAATACCTGTTTTGGAGCACAAGAATCAATGGATTTATCAAGGAAAATAAGCCAACTTCGCCAGAAAATATAGCAAGTGTGAAAGGATGAAGGCAATCTTCAATAAAATTCCACAATGTAAGAGCTAGCATTATATAAATTTAATAATCTGGTTTTCCTAGAGGTAACGCTGCGACACTGCAAACAGCTAGCAATATTTTGTTAAGCATACCTTGTAGTAAAAGGTGGCAAGGCAGAACATGACTCTTGAGCAAGTGCAATAGTCAAGAGGTAGTAGTGTAAATGGCAACTAGTATCCTGGGCAGTTTCAAAGGCAATATTGATCACGGCATCCTTACAACTACTGAAAACGCCCTCACAAAGTAGGAGTGCATTTCCAATAAGAGACTCAACACTCGGGATAGGTAGGGGTTGAAGATTATGCCAATGATCTTCGCACACACACTATATAGAAGTTGACTTCCATAAAGGGATTAAAGCAGACAACAAACTTTATAGTAAATGTCACAAGACTTCATAGTATAACTAAAGCCATGTTTGTTAGCCCAGTACAAGTTATAAACTGCAGGAATGTTGAAAAAATAACCAAGCTCTGCATACAATCTTTTTTAAAACTTAGATTGTACTATTTAAAATCCCTAACCACTAACTGGAGATATTAACTTAGTATAAATCACTAAAGGAAGGGGGTGTAAAGAACAAAGGGAAGGGGAACACGTTACTGAAAATAGTATATACCAACAAAGATAGGGCCTCGTAGCCTGGTGGATAGCGCGCAGGACTCGTAATTCTGTGGCGCGGGTTCGATTCCCGCACAAGGCAGAAACAAATGGGCAAAGTTTCTTTCACCCTGAATGCCCGTTACCTAGCAGTAAATAGGTACCTGGGTGTTAATCAGCTGTCACGGGCTGCTTCCTGGGGGTGGAGGCCTGGTCGAGGACCGGGCCGTGGGGACACTAAAGCCCCGAAATCATCTCAAGATAACCTAACCTCAAGATGGAGTGAGAAAAAATATTGGAGTCGATATAATTAAGCTCAAAGTCCCAGATATTGTCGCATTAACAGACGAAACTTGAAAATATTTTTAAATGAAGTCGTATTCCCAAGGGGCTACTCGGTTTGGAGACGCGACAGGAAAACTAGGAAGGGAGATGGAGTGGCTGTGCTGGTGAAAGATCACCTGAAGGTAAGTGTTAATAATTGAAAACCCTCGAGATATTGACATAATGGCATTGCAGATCTGGAATCAAGATAAGCTGATAATTTTAAATGCCTACAGCCCACCAGCAAGCAACACATGGACAAAGGAAGAACTGGATGACAAACTAGAGGGCCTCATAATGGTCATGAGAGAGATTATGGTAAGAGCTGACAAAGATAAATCTCAAATGTTGGAACTTGGGACTTCAACTTTAAGGCAATAGACTAGGAGGCCTATGAAGCAACAGAGGACATTTGGACAGGCAGATTTGTCTTGGAGACATTCATGTATCAACACGTCAAGCAAGCCACAAGAATGAGGGAAGGGGATATTCCGGCAATACTGGATCTAATATTCACCAGGAAAGAAGAGGTATTTGACATCCAGTACCATCCTCCCTTGGGAAAGTGATCGCGTCCTCTTGGACATTAAATACGCTTTGCGAAATAATCTATTAGAGAATGGGGACACTGAAACAGTTGCTAAATTCTATTTCAAGATATGGGGAACTTAGAATTTTTTTCATGGGTATAATTGGACGGACTTGTTGCTAGGTAAGCAAGTAAATGAGATGTATGCCATATTTTGCAAAATATACGATGAAGGCACACAAACATTCATACCAAAACAGAGATGCAGACCTAGGAAACAGGATTGGTTCAACAGAAATGGCAAGAGGGCCAGAGATCAAAAGACACAGGCATGGAATCATTATAGGAAGAGGCCAAACCCCCAAACATATCAGCAATACAAACATGCAAGAAACAACAACACATCAGTAAGGACAGAGAGGAGCTTTGAGAACGGTATAGCAGACAAGTGTAAATCAGATCCAGGCCTTTTCTATAAACTCATTAAAATGAAACTGCAGGTAAAGGATAATATTCAGAGGATGAAAATGGGGAACAGATACACGGAAAATGATAAGGAAATGTGTGAAACATTTAAACAAAAAGTTCCAAATTGTGTGGAATCTTCAGGGAACCAGACGCAATAAGAATTCCAGAGAACAACATAAGAGCACATAGAGGTGTCTAGAGAAAGTGAAACAAATGCTCTTGAAGCTAAGAAAGAACAAAGCAGTTGGCCCAGATTGAGTTTCACCATGGGTTCTGAAAGAATGTGCAGTTGAGCTCAGCATACCACTTCGGCTGATTTTTCAGATATCCCTGTGCACAGGAGTAGTAGCAGATGTGTGGAAAAAGGCTAACAGTTCCAATCTACAAAAGTGGCAGTAGGGAAGAAACCTGTATCATTGACAAGTGTAATAGTCAAAATATTGGAAAAAATAATAAAAACTAAATGGGTAGAACACCTGGAGAGAAATAATATAATATCAGACAGACAGTATGGTTTTTGATCTGGAAGATCCTGTGTAACGAATTTACTCGGTTTCTATGATAGAGCCACAGAGATGTTACAGAAAAGAAATGGTTGGGTTGACTGCATCTATCTGGACCTAAAAAAGGCTTTTGAGAGTTCCACATAAGAAGTTGTTCTGGAAACTGGAAAATATTGGAGGGGTGACAGGTAAGCTTCTAACACGGATAAAAAAAATTCTGATCCATAGAAAAAATGAGGCAGTAATCAGAGACAATGTATCGGATTGGAGAAATGTCAAGTAGAGTACCACAGGGCTCAGTTCTTGCACCGGTGATGTTCATTGTCTACATAAATGATCTACCAGTTGGAATACAGAATTATACGAACATGTTTGCTGATGATGCTAAGATAATAGGAAGGATAAGAAACTTAGATGATTGTCATGCCCTTCAAGAAGACCTGGACAAAAGTATATGGAGCACCACTTTGCAAATGGAATTTAATATGAATAAATGCTGTTATGTAATGTGGAATAGATGAACAGAGACCCCACACAACCTATAAATTATGTGAGAAATCCTTAAAGAATTCTGATAAAAGAAAGATCTAGGGGTGGTTCTAGATAGAAAACTATCACCTGAGGACCACATAAAGAACGTTGTGCAAGGAGCCTATGCCATGCTTGCTAACTTCAGAATTGCTTTTAAATACATGGTTGGCGATATACTAAAGAAATTGTTCACGACTTTTGTTAGGCCAAAGCTAGAATATGCAGCAGTTGTGTGGTCCCCATATCTTAAGAAGCACAACAAGCTGGAAAAAGTGCAAACACATGCTACTAAGTGGCTCCCAGAACAGAAGGGCAAGAGCTACGAGGAGATCTTGAGGTTATCTTGAGATGATTTCGGGGCTTAGTGTCACCACGGCCTGGTCCTCGGCCAGGCCTCCACCCCCAGGAAGCAGCCCGTGACAGCTGACTAACTCCCAGGTACCTATTTACTGCTAAGTAACAGGGGCATCAGGGTGAAAACTCTGCCCATTGTTTCTCGCTGGCACCCGGGATCAAACCCAGGACCACAGGATTACGCGTCCAGTGTTCTATCCGCTCAGCCACCGGCTCCCCTAGGTTAGAGGCATTAAATATGCCAAAACTAGAAGAAAAACAGGCGATATGATCACTACGTACAAAATAGTAACAGGATAGATAAAATCGACAGGGAAGATTTCCAGAGACCTGGAACTTCAAGAACAAGAGGTCATAGATTTAAACTAATTAAACAAAGACGCAGAATAAATATAAGAAAATTCACTTTCGCAAACAGTGGTAGACGGTTGGAACAAGATAAGTAAGGTGATCGAGGCCAAAACCGTCAGTAGTTTCAAAGCGCTATATGACAGAGTGCTGGGTAGACGGGACACCACGAGAGTAGCTCTCATCCTGTAACTACACTTAGGTAATTACACACATTTTCCAGACAAATATTTTTTCATCCCAATTAACTGGGAAGACCATATTGCCCAACTAAAAGACGAGGAGGGGGAGTAGCCATATATGTTAGGGACAATTTGAAATGTCTCAGAGGGAATCAAAACAGCCACACAAACTATTCGGATAGAATTAAACAAAAAAGCAAATACTGTAATCTTACAATAGGAGTTATATGTAGGCCACCAAATTTACACAGAATGGAAGCAAAGCATCTATGGGATGAAATATTTATAGCATCTAGGTTAAAAGTATTTGTCATGGGTGACTAATTTTAGAGGAATTAACTGGATTAAAAGAACGGAATAACGAAGCAGATTTTATAGAATTAAATTACGATTGCTTTCTAACGCAACACATTAAGGAACCAACGCGGGAAAATAATATTTTAGATTTAGTGTTAACTAACAGGGAAACACAGATTAATAACATCAAAATTGGCAGTGCAATAGGGAACAGTGATCACAAAGAAATCAGATTTAACAGAGTGGAATAAATTTGCAGGAGAAAATTCTGTTAAAGTGGCAGATTTTTGTAAAGCAAATTTTAATATCTTGAGGTTATCTTGAGATGATTTCGGGGCTTTTTAGTGTCCCCGCGGCCCGGTCCTCGACCAGGCCTCCACCCCCAGGAAGCAGCCCGTGACAGCTGACTAACTCCCAGGTACCTATTTACTGCTAGGTAACGGGGGCATTCAGGGTGAAAGAAACTTTGCCCATTTGTTTCTGCCTCGTGCGGGAATCGAACCCGCGCCACAGAATTACGAGTCCTGCGCGCTATCCACCAGGCTACGAGGCCCTAAGTAACAGGGGCATAGGGTGAAAGAAACTCTGCCCATTGTTTCTCGCCGGCGCCTGGGACCGAACCTAGGACCACAGGATCACAAGTCCAGCGTGCTGTCCACTCGGCCGACCGGCTCCTATCCTAAGGAATTTTTGGGTCAAATAGATTGGAAAGTCTTGGTCATTGGGGGGGGGGGGGCCTTGGAGCAAGATGTGAACCTAGCGATGTGAGATGTAAAGGAGGATTTCGATTTGGATTCAAAATATAACTTATTTACAAATATTCTAAGCAAAGCACAGGAAAGTAGTATACCTTACAAATTGAATAGATCAAATTCAAATGACCCAAAATGGATAACAAAGGATCTGAAAAACCTTATAGGTAGCAAGAGTGCTTGGTACAAAAGGATTAAGAATGGGGAAGTCAGTTTAGAACAAGAATTCGCACAACTGGTTAGAAACGTTAGAAAAGAGACAAGGAAAGCAAAAATAAATTATGAAGTTCGTATAGCAGGCCAAGCAAAAACAAATCCTAAAGCTTTTTTTCAGTTATATCGAACAAAGGTTAGGGAAACGATAGGTCCATTAAAAACCGAGACAGGTCAGATAACGGATAATGACGAAGAGATGAGCAGTATTTTTAATAAATATTTTATCTCTGTATTTACTAAAGAAGAACTTGACTCTGCCTTCAGCCGAACAAGTCCTGCAGTTGGGGATGAGGACAGGTTGACTAGTTAACAGTTACCAGGGATGATATTAAACAAATAATAAAACTCAAACCAAACAAATCCCCAGGGCCAGATGAAGTGTTTGCCAGGGTGCTTAAAGAATGCAAAGAGGAGCTTTGCGATCCACTGTCTACCATATTTAATAAATTGTTAAAAATCAGGCAGTGCCAGAGTCGTGGAAGGTTGCTAATGTGGTACCAATTTTTAAGAAAGGAAATAGATCACTTGTGTCAAACTATCGGCCAATTAGCCTAACGTCTATTGTGGGAAAGTTACTTGAATCGACAATTGCAAATACAATTCATTTTCATCCTGAAAAAATTTTAATAAACGAGTCACAACATGGTAAAGTGACTCGAAGAGTACAACCAACAACCATTGTGATGGGATCCCTGGATTTGAAAGGTCTCGTAATCCATCCTATCATTTTTCTGGCTGACGCAATACTTGCTTGGTTATGTTCCCTAAACGTTAGGTCGTCGGACATTATTATTCCCAAATCCTAGACATGCTGTTTTCCTACTATGGGCAGATTTGATTGTGTTTTGTTCCCTGTATTATGTTTCAGATTGTCATTTTTTCCATACCTGTGTACCTGGAATTTATCACTGTTAAACCATGTTATTTTCTGCTGCCCAATCAAAAACTTTGTTGATATCTGCTTGTAGTTTTTCATTGTCTTCAGCCAAGGTAATTTTCATGATGATTTTTGTGTCGTCTGCAAACGATGACTGAAAGTTGTGACTTGCATTTTTGTCAATATCTGATATGATAATATGGAACAGCAGTGGTGAAGAACTGTACCTTGAGGTACAGAGCTTTTAACCGAGCTTGGACTATTTTATTTGAACGACGTTACTCTGTGTTGTTTGACAGGAAATCGAGTATCCAGCGTCCTACTTTACTAGTATTCCCATTGACCTCATTTTGTGTGCTATTACTCCACTGTCACATTTGTCGAATGCCTTTGCAAAGTCTGTGTATACACCATCTCCATTTTGCTTTTCTTCTAAGAGCTACTGTGATTTTGTCATAGTGGTTGAGTAACTGCGACAGACAGGATCTGCCCACTCTAAATCCATGTTGTCCTGGGTTGTGTAGCTCATTATTTTTCCATGAAACCAGAAATTTGATTCCTAATCACTCTTTCAAAACCTTTTATTATGTGTGATGTTAGTGCAACTGGTCTTAAATTTTTTGCCAAGGCTTTACTCCCCCCCTTGTGCTGAGGAGCTATATCTGCAGATTTAAGTGCAGCCGGTATCTCCCCTGTATCCAGGCTCTTTCTCCATTTTATGCTGAGTGCTCACACTACTGGTACTTTACATTTCTTTATGAATATTGAATTCCGTAAGTCAGGCCCAGGAGCTGAGTGTATGGACATACTGTCAATTTCTCTTTCAAAGTAAACTAAACTGATGTAGTAATCTATACTATAACCTATGATAACATTCTTTTACTACCACAGCCTTCCCTAACAACCACCTGGTCTGTGACTGTCTTCGTTGGTCAAATGATGACCCACTGACAATTTAGTCCTGTTATTCAGTTATATTATCTAGTCCTCTAGAAAGGTTTAACCATTATTCTAACATTTCTTTAATTCTTAGCAGCAAACTGTGAGCCTCTGATATGTACAAATCTTTAATTGTGCTTTTGGCACCCCAACCTATCATTGGATATATTTTCCCATGTGCTATTTGTGCTATTATCTCTCGCTCCACTACGTTTTAGTTCCATTGGAATCAGTTTCCAAACCATTGGTTTGGAATTCAACCTTCCAGTATTTCCATGTGCACAATAAGAGTGTTCTCTTCATCTCAACGAGTACTGCGAATATCCCAGTGGTTTAAGTGCTTGTTCAAATTTTTTAAGCGTTTAAAGATCACTCAAACTTGTTTGCTTTATATTATGCACTGCTAGTTAAAAGTTTACGAAACAATCAAATTCAAACTACTAGCAAAGTCTGGAAAAATACCTGAGCAATGGTGACGCCGGACAGCAACTTGTTAAGTTCTTCATCATTACGAATGGCAAGCTGGAGGTGTCGGGGGATGATGCGAGTCTTCTTATTGTCTCTGGCAGCATTTCCTGTAGATATCAAATTATGAAAAATTTAAGCCTTAAAAGTAGCACACATTGTTAACTACCATCTATACAGCACAGCTTCAACAATGAAGATGAACTTAATACTCCATAGGGACAAGGATTATCAAAAGTCAGCAATACTCAAGTTAAAACTTTACCCTTCACACTGTATTTTATGGGTCTTCACAAGTGATTTGGCATTAATTGGATTTCAAAGAAATTCATTGTATTAGGCACCATGTTATTTTAGCTTTGTAAAAAAATAATAAAAAAAGCATTCAATAAATTATTCAGTTAACTACAGCAGGTCATGCATATTAAGCTGGACCAACCATTTAAAATTATTTACCTGCCAACTCCAGGACTTCAGCAGCTAGGTATTCCATGACAGCAGCCAAATAAACTGGGGCACCAGCACCAACACGTTCAGCATAATTGCCCTTGCGAAGAAGTCTATGGATACGCCCAACAGGGAACTGCAGACCAGCACGACTTGACCGGGACTTTGACTTTCCCTTCACCTTGCCTAAAATATGAACAGAACAGAACATAACTTTTCCCATTTCAACTAATGTTCCCAATGCTTTTTGGAACAAATTGCTCAATGTACCAGAATGGAATGTTAAACTTATACACAGAATCTTAGGAATTTGCATACAGGCACCATGTACACTAATTGTAATTATTAAAATTGTCAAAATTTAAAATCTATAATTATAAAAGTAAACATCAGTCATTTAGCTCTTGCCATCACTGCCTTGAGTTTTTCCATTGGCTTGGCATAAAAAATTAATGCAATGACAATAACATTACTGTACTATAAAATTAACTGAACACTCATACATTGAAGATGACAAAGAAATAAGTGAAATCCTAAAAAATACAACGAGGCCATGTTTAGCTCCAAAAAACAGCACGAAAGTGAAAGATTAGCACAACTACTTTGTGTGTGATATCCAAACTCCCTGTAAATATAACAAAACACGAGCGTGGCAGATTTTGAAAGAAAATGACAACATGCCCATGCACTCGGCCCAGGGTCCAGACTTTGGAAATTCAATACAGTATTTATAAATGTAAAGTGCCAGTAGCACACGCACTCGCTATAGTGTTGAAGTATTAGTGATCAGGAGTCAGGTCACCAATTTCATGGAGACCAATTACCTTCACAACCCAGACCAACATGGATTTAGAGCGGGAAGACCATGCCTCTGACAGCTACTTAACCACTATGACATAATCACAGGCATTGGAAGAGGCCTTTGCCTTCGCAAAGGCATTCGATAAATGTGACATGGAGTAATACAGTAGTACAAAATGAGGTCAATGGGAATAACTGGTAAAGGAAAGATGGTCCACCAGGCTGTTGCTTGGAGCGGCCCGCAGGCCCACATACCCACCACAGTCTGGTTGGTCCAGCACTCCTTGGATGAATAAATCTAGTTTCTCTTGAAGATGTCCACGGTTGTTTCGGCAATATTTCTTATGCTCGCTGGGAGGATGTTGAACAACCGCGGACCTCTGATGTTTATACAGTGTTCTCTGATTGTGCCTATGGCACCTCTGCTCTTCACTGGTTCTATTCTGCATTTTCTTCCATATCGTTCACTCCAGTATGGTGTTATTTTGCTGTGCAGATTTGGGACCTGTCCTTCCAGTATTTTCCATGTGTATATTTGACATCTCTCGTCTCCTTTCTAGTGAGTACATTAAGATAGCTTTGAGACGATCCTAATAATTTAGGCGCTTTATCGTGTCTATGTATGCCGTATATGTTCTCTGTATTCCATCTTTCAGCAATCTCTCCTGCTCTGAAGGGGAAAGTGAGTACCGAGCAGTACTCAAGATGGGACAGCACAAGTGCTTTGAAGAGTACAATCATTGTGATGGGATTCCTGGATTTAAAAGTTCTCATAATCCATCCTATCAATTTTCTGGCCGACGCAATATTTGCTTTGTTATGCTCCCTAAACGTTAGGTCGTCAGACATCATTATTCCCATATACTTGACATGCTGTTTTCCTACTATGGGCAGATTTGATTGCATACTGTACCCTGTATTATGTTTAAGGTCCTCATTTTTGCTGTACAGTACCTGAATAACTGGAATTTATCACTGTTAAGATCATGTTATTTTCTGTTGCCCAGTCAAAAACTTATTAATATCTGCTTGTAGTTTTTCAATGTCTTCAGCAGAGGTAATTTCATGACAATTTTTGTATCATCTGCAAAGGATGATACGAAGACGTGACTTGTATTTTTGTCTACATCTGATATGAGAATAAGGAACAGCAGTGGTGCAAGGACTGTACCCTGAGGTACAGAGCTTCTAATTGCGCTTGGACTTTATTTTATATGGATGACTGTTGCTCTGTTGTGTTTGGCAGAAAACTAAATACCCAGCATCCTACTTTACCAGTTATTCCCCATTGATCTTATTTTGTGCGCTATCACTCCATGGTCATATTTGTCGAATGTCGTTGCAAAGTCTATGTATATAACATCTGCATTTTGATTTTCTTCTAAAGCTTCTGTGATTGTGTCATAGTGGTTGAGTAACTGACAGACAGGATCTGCCCGCTCTAAATCCATGTTGTCCTGGGTTGTGTAGCTCATTGTTGTCCAAAAAACAAGAAATGTGATTCCTAATCACTTTCAAAAACCTTTATTATGTGATGTTAGTGCAACTGGTCTATAATTTTTTGCCAAAGCTTAGCTCTTTCTCCACATTCCAGCGAGCGCTCGCACTACTGCTGACCTGGACACCTTCAGGTCAGCTCCAACACAAACAAGGACCAACAGTTTCAGGCTCAACAAGCCTGTGTAGGACTGACAACAGGAGATGCTTTCTCACCCACAGGGTTATATGCCCATGGAACCCCCTACCCGTCCAAGCCGCATATGACAAAACTCTTACCTTTTAAAGTATACCTGGAAAAGATCAAGGCAAATGAGGGTGGGGGAAACCTTCGACAGGCCGCAGGCTTCCTGTCCTCGTCGAGGCCAGGAGGGTTATTAGTGGCCCTCAGGTAAGTCGGGGACAAGCCAGCGGGTCGTGTGGTACACAGTGGACAACAACAACAACCTGGTGGATTGGGGAGTGTTGTACAGGTTGCTATGGCAGCGTGTCCACTCCCAGGCTGGGTGCCGCTCCCCAGTACCGCCACCCTCACCGGTAACATGAAAGAATCCCTGTAGGCGCCCTCCAGGGTCTCGTGGGCATTGATCAGTATACTTGTATGGTGTAGCCCAGGTCCCTCGTGCCGCCTCCACCAGGCTCTAGTTCACACCCTCCATGGGGCACACCGCCCCATCTTCACCAAAATAAACTCATTATCTCAGCATCACTGGCGCCGTGTCTCGATAAGACTGGGGTTCATCCTGAGGGTGGTAACGGCGTCAACACACCACTAAGGCTGTTCAAAAGTAGCGCCGGCCACATGATGATGCAACACTGGAGGCTGAGGCCGCCGCCGCCTCCTCCAGCGACCCTGGCGGCGGCCCCGCCCCGCCACACCCATACTCACCGCCTTTGCCGCGTCCAGACATCTTCCAGAGAGAATAAAGATAACAAGAATGATGAAGATCAGCCAGCAGATGTTAGCAGCGCGGGGTGCAGCGTGACACTGAGGCTTGCCCGCGCGCTCCACCAATGGCCGCCCGCCCTCACAACGCCAACCAATCACAACTCAGAGTTTTGGCGCGCACATGGAATTGACCAATGGTAGCCCTGAGGAAGAATTTTTTTCATATTTTAAAGCTTCATAAATCTTTTTAAGCTATTTAATACATTTATTTTACGGTAATTCTAATTTAAATATTTTTTTGATATATATTTACTAGTATGATAGCAAATCCTCTAATAGTGATGTTGATCATATTATATCGCATATAAAGATTTTACATTTTTCTTAAAGCAGATAATTTTGTCAATGAATTTATGTTAATAAATGTCATGGATTATACAAATATGTGTAAAGTGTGTAATAACGAGAATGAGGTGTTGTTGGTGTTGTGGGTCGGGGCATGGCAGGACCCTATAGGTCAGGCAGGTGCCCTCATGTCCCCTACAAACACAACAATAACACCCTCGAGACACTCTCACACACCTCAAGACACTCTCACACACCTCAAGACACACCCACACGCCTCGAGACACCCACAGCTGGTGAGAGATGGCAGGTGTGATGCCAGGGACGCGGGAGGCAGCGTGGTGGTGGGTGGCACTCGTGTATCAACACAGCAGGCGGCCCCCGACCCCAGGTGAGTGCCACACATGTCCTGCCTTAACTACCGTGTTACCTGGCCCGTCACCGTGCCAGCACCAACAGGCAGGTGGCTCTGGTGTAGTGAGAGCTCAGCACGGACGCTCTTGTGGACGTTGTGCCAGTCTAACGTAGCAAGGGTTGGCACTGTTGAGGGTCACGTGAAGAGTGCCAGTGTGTGGTGGTGGTGGCAGCCTGGAGACACCTGCCACAGGTGTTGTCAGGTTGGTGGAGCCTGGCCGCAGGTCACCAGGGCTGGGCGGATCACTTCACTCACCACCATAATTCTGGAAGAGGACAGAATTATATTTAACATTTTGCTCCCATTTTGACACTTAATCCCCATATCTGCTTAGGTATTGTCATCATTGAGGCCCCAGGTGCCATCGGCTCTGGGCCCGGGCACCATCGGCTCTGGGCCCAGGCACCGTCGGCTCTGGGTCCGGGCACTGTTGGCTCTGAGCCCAGGCACCGTCGGCTCTGGGCCCGGGCACTGTCGGCTCTGGGCCCGGGCACTGTTGGCTCTGAGCCCAGGCACCGTCGGCTCTGGGCCCGGGCACTGTCGGCTCTGGGCCCGGGCACTGTTGGCTCTGAGCCCAGGCACCGTCGGCTCTGGGTCCGGGCACTGTTGGCTCTGAGCCCAGGCACCGTCGGCTCTGGGCCCGGGCACTGTCGGCTCTGGGCCCGGGCACTGTTGGCTCTGAGCCCAGGCACCATCGGCTCTGGGCCCGGGCATCGTCGGCTCTGGCAAGGACACCTTGTTAATTTGTAAAGTTGATTGCATTAATTTTTGCATTTTTGGGTAAAGTTATTATGACCCATTGCTCCTTGTTTTAATATACTGTACAGTACAGTATATAAAAAAAATGTTTTATGGTAGGATCTCCTGGATTACTCCGAAAACAATACAAGCACTCCCAAGTACAGTCGGGTTTGTTCTCAACACACAATCGAGACTTCCGGGTTTGAATCCCTGGCCGGACAGAAATGGTTGGACACATTTCCTTTCACCTATTGGCTATGTTCACCTAGCAGTAAGCAGGTAGATAGGAATTAGTCAGTAGGGTTGCACCTAGGCAGGGTCAGAAATTCAACCTTGGGGGGGGGGGGCCTCGATGTAAGCCTTTCATGTATGACTACACTCTGGCTTCCTGTCTCCCAACACAATGAATTATATTTACATTATTAATTATATTACTGTATTTATCTACAAGAAGGTACAGTGTGCAGTATCATTTTGTGATTAAGAACAAAAGTGGAGGGAACCAAAAAATGGAGTTTGGAATAATGTACAGTATAGTGGTTTGGTATATTTGAGATTCCACTGCAAATAATTATGTAAGTGATCAGAGTGGTAAAGCAGAAGTGGGCTGAACGTGACGTATTGGGTGTAAATGGTGTCCTTGGAATAAATGTCGGTGGCTTTAGATTAGATTAGATTATTTAGCTGCCCGAAACACTGCATTTTACAGCCTTTGCAAAAATGTAACATAAATGTTTTATATATTCACAACCCAATGTACCTTTTTATATGTAAATAAATAAATTTTTAAGATAAAATTTCACAAGTTAAACTATGTGGTTCTGGAGAAAAAAAGGTTAAAGTAAATAGGTGATACTAGAGAAGTATAGCAAATATAACTGAGGTTATCAGAGACAGGAAGCCTGTACTTTGGCTTGTCAAGGTCACCCTATTCATACTACTGACCTTCCCCAAGGTGCAACCCATAATGGTTACCTAACTCCTGAGGTACCTACAGTAGTTATTGCTGCCTGAATAAAGGTATCAAGTGAAATGTGCCCAACCGTTTCTCTACTGCCCTAGAATTGAACCCGGGTCCCACTATTGCGAGTCAAAGTGTTGACCACTGATTATGTGAGAGCTGATAAGAGAAGATCAGATAGCAAAAGGGTTATTATATCTAACAAGCATCCAAAAATAAATGGAAGTTGAATGAAAGAGAATGGGCAATTTAAACACATCTTGATCTTGAGGTGATTTCGGGGCTTAGCGTCTCTGTGGCCCGGTCCTTGACCAGGCCTCCTTTTTGTTACACCCCCCCCCCCCCAGGAAGCAGCCCGTAGCAGCTGTCTAACTCCCAGGTACCTAATTAACTGCTAAGTAACAGGGGAATCAGGGTGAAAGAAACTATGCCCATTTGTTTTCGCCTCCGCTGGGGATTGAACCCGGAACCTCGGGACTATGAATCCGAAAATAGACACATTTCAGTCCATCCTGGACCATTATCAAGTCATGTAATGGGGGGGGGGGGTGGTAGAGACAAACAATTTATATACATGAACTGATAATAGTCCAGGACAGACTGAAACATTATCAATTCTTCATTTTCAGATTTATGGATTGGTTGTCTTAATTTTCAGCCATTAAAAAATGAGCATGCCAACACTTCCTTTCCCCACCACACAGACACACACACGCGCGCACGCGCGGAAAGTAATAGAGAAGATGATGACAGCAACTGCAGAATTTATTTTTATACAACTAACGCAACCATTGGAGGGATAGATGACTAGAGAACAAACTGTGTACTATTAACACTATCGGTCACTTTGGACCGGACTCGCGTCCATTATTTTTCTCCCGAGTCCTAACTTTGGACCGAACTTGCGTCCACTACAAAAAATATTTGTATAAAATTAATTTTTTATTCAATCGACCTCGGGATAGTATCAAAATAAGCGCCTTTAGAATACGCACAATTTAATACCAAAATGAAAGATGTAACATGAAACTTGATGTCCAAACACTTACATGATTATAAATAGGCTTTTGGTCAAAATTTTAAAATATTTGTTAAAATTCTATTTATTATGCTATTATGTTGGGACTAGTTTTAAAATGCTCGCCTTTACGTTGCGAACAATTTGATACCAAAATGAAAGATGTAACACAAAAATTTGTCAGAACACTAGAAAGATATAAATAATTTTGTGATGATGAGCGTCCAGAATTAAAATATTTGTTAAAATTCCAGTTACTGCTCTATTATTATGAGACTAGTTTTAAAATACGCGCCTTTTTATTGCGAACAATTTGACACCAAAGTTAAAGACGTAATACGAAAATTGCTGTTATCAAACTGAACGAGTATACACATTAGGTTGTAGTGTACAAATTGGTGCTCGTTCACGGGTAACTTTAGGCTTTTCTGCAGGGAGGCACTCCAAACTTTTGTACATTATATTCATACACATCTGTAGGGAATTTAATTGCGAACACCAAAAACGAAAAAAATACCAAAACGAGCAACGTAGCACAAGAATTAAGGTGAGAAAAATGGAACAAGTATGCACATTTTACTGATTTTGTGCGCTCACGGGTAATTTTTGCCGATTTTAGGCTTTGCTGTTTGGAGTCACGCCAGGCTTTTGGACATTATATTTATACACACCTGTAGGAAATTTAATTGCGAACACAATGATACTAAAACGAGCGGCGTAGCACGAGAATTAAGGTGAGAGCTGAAATGAGTATACACATTTAGGTGTCACCGCGCACTTACCCACATGCTCGGTACATGACCCACAAGTTGACCGCGCGCCTGCCTGGTGACTGATAGTGTTAACTGTAACTCTCACAACAACAGGAGGTGGAATTCAACTCTGGCTAGGTTATGTATTGCCAACCCAATTAGCTCATGGGCACTTCATGGAACAAAAACTTTGCCTTACTGTCAGAACTGCGATGTCCTAATGACTGCCATGCATGTACTCGTAGAATGTCCTAATTTTCATACAGTTTTGGCCTTCTGAATAATACGCATGCCTTTTTCACTGTTCTGTGCTACATAAGGTGTTAAATAATCTTCCAGGCTTGGTACCCTCTTTTGATAGTTACTTTTTGTATTTTTCCTGAAAATACAACTTTATTATTTCAGAAATGTTATTGGCACTATGCATAAACATAGTGGTGTCGGTAGTGGGCGCCGGTGCTGTGGTTCGAACTATCCCTGCAGTCTCCGAAATGTTCATTAATGCAGGGCTATTTGGACGGGACCTCTGCAAACGAGACCGCACTACAAAAGTGTAAGATTGTATTTAGAATGGTTGTATTGAAATTATATACTTAATATATTAATGCTGTAATTTAATATATTGTTTTGCTCTATAATTTCTGATAAAATGCAAGAGGTACTGTATTACCATGTCTCTTTTTACATTAAAAAATAATTGTTATCTCTTATTGATGAAGATTAAGCCACCCAAGAGGTGGCATGAGCATGAATAGCCCATACTGTAACCTTTACATAAGATGATAGCATGTAGCAAATCGGAATCTTGTATAGTACATTGGAACCTCTGTTTTCAAATGCCCCTCTTTTCAAATTTTTCATTTCTCGAGCTCAATTTCTTTGAAAAATTTGACTCGGTACTCAAGGTTTGCCTCAGTGCTCGAGTTTGTTGATACACATATGGGCCAACCGAGCACATGGTGCGCTGCAGTTTACCAGTATCTCCCGCCTAGTGATAACCGCACTTTAATTCTTTGTGAAGAATTTCATTGTTTTTGTGCTTTTTTTTATTTCTGAACATAAAAGTCCTTTTTATATATCATGCCAATTGTTCTTATTGGCCTGAGCAGCAAACCTATCTAACATGTATCAAGACTCTGTACTTTTACATTTAAGAAAATTACATTTGACCATATAAAATTTTGATTCAAAAGAATGTGTGTACAAACAACATAAGAGTAATGAACACTTGTGGGGACAGAAGTTAACACAAACTAACGAAGCCACTACAGTATTACGGTGTTTTGGGCAAGATGGCCAACATGTCTCGACTGCACACATCTTGTTCTGTTGATTCAAGTTGATGCTCGGAGAGCATCAACTTGAAGCATATACTTTATAGTTTAATTATTTGATATTATGTACAATTATTACAACCCAGTCTCCTGTTTTGGTAGTACTGTACTTATAGTAACAATGAGGACTATAGTATATATTCTGACTAAAAACAAAATTAGAATGTAGAAATTGGCACTATTGAATTGGACAAACCGGAGAACTATTTATTACTTGTGTTGCTTTGACAAACTAAGCTAACCGAACCTTCCTAGGCCTAATAAACGATATACGAGGCCTAATATACTATATGTGTGCGCTATACTAATCCTATAAATATTTGTTTGTGTTTTAGCTTCCTATTTTTAAATTCCTTGCTTGTCAGTATACTACTACAGTATCTGAAAACTAAGTACATACGAATTCGTGACTATTGATGATCGTCACAATAAGTACTACAGTATCTAAACAGGAGGATGGGTTGAATTATTAATAAACTGTTGAATCCTGTGTTCATTTTTTAAAATATTCCTTGCATTATTTTTTTTTCTGTAACAGGCCAGAATCAATGGGAATGGTGAGTGGGTCGGTGTTTCTCATCATCATGTTTTTGTTCCTGGGTGTTCCTTTTGGCCAACACTTCATACACCCAAGCAGCCCTTTTCCGCATGCTGCATTTTCTGAGTATCTCACGTCTCTCCTCTCCATATGCTGTATGCTCTTCTTGGGATTTGCAGATGATGTTCTGACTTTAAAGTGGAGGTAAGTGACACATAGTCAAAAACTTATTCTAGACAGTAAAATAACTGACATTTCAATTTTACAGTATATTCAGTGATTCGATGTCAAGAGCTTCAAAATTGATTAACCATTTTCCGAACTGATATTTGCTATATTAGTTTGGAGCTTCAGTCACATGGAGTTGTGCCTACAGGGAACCATGAGCCAGAACATGGCTCCCTCAGAGGAGCAGGGGGAGCAATGTCCTATGAAAACTCCACTCTTTGAGAGTGCAACGTATATTCATGTCTGCCATCCACCGTGGTTAGGCACCCAGAAAGGTAGGCATCTCAAAACAAACCCCAACTGGTAGAAAATTGTAACGCAAGATTGAACAGAGCCCAAGAACTGCCCTCAAGAAAAACAATGCAACAAGCAAAAGATCATTAAAACAACGAGCCACTCATTCTCTCCCCCCGTGTAAGGAAGGGGAGAAAGGGGCCCACCCGAGCCAGCTGCTTGCCCACCACTTTGTCAACTGAAGCCGACTGGGGCTGATGTTATTTCTGGCCTCGATCTCCTGTCAGGATTTTTCCCTTGCGGTTTTGCCTGCTGTGTAGATGGTGCGGTGGCCAGGAGAAAGCTGTACTTCGGGCTGCATGCCCTTAGGGCTCTCTTCCCTAGGTGCCCTGTAAATACTTCCCTTAGGTATCAGGGTTATCTTCTCTGGGGCTTCCTGGTTCTCACTCCCATAGGGGTTGCTGTCGCTAGGCATTGACCTTGCCCTTAGGGTCAGCGGAGGTCTTGGTGCTTTCATTTGGCCCTGCGTAGGGAGTGTTTGTTGCTGGTTGGGGCGCACGGTTCTGCACAGCTCACATAACTAGTGGTGGCTGTGTATGTGTCTCTGGCCTCCTGTTGTTGTGGTGCTCTTTCAGGGTTTTGCTTGAAGGTCTTTGAGCTTGGTCCTCCCACCGAGGCTTCTGGGTCTTCCCAACAGATCCCCTGGCATCTGGGGCTATGGGGGAAGTCGGCTTGGGGCTCTTGGGTCCCATTCGATCCTGCCTGGGCCTTGGTGCCCTCGGGGTGGGGTTTGCTGTTGCAGGGTTCGTATCCCCCTTCCCTGTATGAGTGGGTATGTTGTACCCACACGCCGCTGGATTGGCAGGAGGTTACTACTGTGTTACAGGTTTACTTGGGGGGGGGGCATTTTTGAGCACCTCAATGCATGCCTTTACACCCCTGTGCATCCTCATGAAGTTGGCTTGCTCCAGTTGCATGCCCAGGTCCCCTCCCATTCGTCTGTCTTAGTTGCGGAGGATCTTCGCACACTTGGGCACCTGACCTCGGTCTTGCGCTTCTTTTCCCTTCTCGAGTTGTCCTCGTACTGGCTTGTGAAGGTGTTGGCGAGTGCCAGGCCGTCTTCTGAGGCATTGGCCTTGGCTGCTAAGGCGTCATCGGCATTGCTGAAACTTTGCGCTGATCCTCCGGGAGTTGGTGTGTGTGCTTTTTGCTTCTTGCCTTGCATGTCGGCATTCCGTCCTCGCTCTCTTTTGATTCAGGTTGGGCCCCTGGCTCTTAAGTTTCATCTCCTTTCTATCCGTTGTTGTTTTCGGACGAGATCGTTTCTCAGTTTTTGCAGGCTGCTTCTACCAGTTGCTGTCCTCTTTCAAATTTGTTGGTGATCCGGGGCGGGGCATTCTCACACTTCCCGGAAGAGTCGTGCTAGGGCTCGGGCTTTGGCAAGTTGAAGTGGGCCTCTTGGTGCCAGCTTATGAGCCGGTGCCTCCTCTGGAGCCATCTTTGTTTGGTCGGCACAGTCGTTGCTCTGAACGTATGTCGGCTTCTCAAAAGGGGCGCTGGTCCTTTCACAGGTTGCATTATTGATGGGGTGCTGAGGGGTAGGCTGGCTCTGTTTGCCCACCCTTGGTCCCACGATTCGTGGGCGTTTCGGGTCATGTCTTCTGGCCTGTGGTGGTGGTGGGCGGTGATTCCTCCTCTTCAGAGGTTCGAGGCTGGTGGGGCAGGCTTCTTCCTCTTCACTCCATTCGCTTCTTTCATCTTGGAGTGGGTGCACTTAGGCGTGGTTGAAACGACTTCATCCCTCAAGTGTGTTTCTCATTTGTTTCCAGTTCTGAAACAGAACTGTGCAGATCTTTGGTTCAGTCTGGACTTGACCAATCTGAACCTCTGGATTTCTTGCCCATCCTTTCATATGACCACTTTGTCCTGGGTTCGGCTTCTCTGGGAGCCGGGTTCTTGGATGGTGTCTGGACCTCCGGGATGCATATTGGCACATCCCTATTCACCTGGAGTTCAGGGACTGGTTAGATTTTGTGGTGGGGTGGCAGGCTTTCCGCTTTCGTTTCCTTACTTTCAGGCTGAATCTGGCACCTTGCGTTTTCACTCGTTTTATCCAGATTGTAGTGGCCCGCTTGCGTCTGGTAGGTGTTCAGGTTTTGGCCTACTTCGACGACTGGTTGGTGTTGCCAGACAAGCAGCCAGTCTGCTTGACTGCTCCCTAGAGGTTTGGTTCATTCCTAGCTCGCTGGGTTCAGGTTCCTGGTGAACTGGAGGAAGTCCCATTTGGTGCCATCCCAGGTTCGGACTTGGCTGGGCTTGTTTGGGATTCTTGGACGGCGTCCATGTCTCCCTCCTGCGGCTTTGCTCTGGCTGCAATCCCTCCTTCAGCTGTACTTGAGGTGAAGTCCTGGGTCACTCGGCAGTTGCTCGAGCAGCTGTGCGAGCGTTTGAACTTTGCTATGCTGGTTTACTTGCTGGGTCGAGTTTGACTTTGGAGGCTGTTCTGTTCCTTCGGGGCTGTCCCTTCTGCAGCTCTCGCAATCGCTGGGTTCAGCTGCTTTGAGCCTTGCATCAGTTGCTGTGTCTCTGGCTGCTGCTTCAGATTTTTGGGGGTTCAGTGCCTCAGCTGGGGCTTTTCGACCATTGCCCACCAAGCCGGCCAGGGGCGTTGGGCTCCGTTGTTCCATCGGGCTCACAGTACGGTGTGGGAATTTGAGGAGGTGTGGCTTTCGCTGCGGTGGATTCGGCTAGCTCGAGGTTCTAAGATCCGGCTCCATTCATACTGCTACCCAGTGGTTCACTGCCTGAACTGCAGGGGGGGGGGAGGGTGTCTTTGGGGCTGATCACTTCGTGACCAGCTGAGTTCTGCTGAGTTCTTGGGGTTTAGCTCTCCGTGCAGTTCACATCAGGAGCGTGTCCTACGTTCTGGTGGATGGCCTGTTTTGGTTCATTCCTCTGTCCATGGAATAGAGGGTCGACGCCGACTCCTTCAGTTGTCTTTGCTGGAAGTTCGGACCCCCAGAGGTGGACCACTTTGCATCGTCGTGGCGTCTTCCAGTTTGTCGCACCCTTTCCCGACTGTGAAGTCATCACGGTCAACACTTTTCGGCAAGAGTGGTCAATGTGTGAGTCCTTGTACCTCTTTTCCCTGGTCCAGCTGTTGCTTCGGGTTCTGGCTCGGCTGGAGTCCTATCGGGGGAGGGTTCTCCTTCTGGCCCCATGGTAGCCGGCCCAGCCATGGTTTTTGTCACTGCTAGCCCGTGTCCAACCCTGGGGCGTTTTCCGCGGCTCCGCCTCTTTCAGCAAATCGGGCCGGTGAAATACCTTGATGGTTCGATCTACTCTTCCGCTCTTTGTGTCGAGTATTTTTGACGCGTGTGTATGAAGTAGAGCCTGACAGCTGAGTGGATAACGCTTCGGATTCGTAGTCCTGAGGTTCCCAGTCATGGCTGACATGAATATACCATGTACTCTCAAAGAGTGTTGTTTTCATAGGCCCTGACTCCCTCAGAGGTGCAGGGAGCAATGTTCTGGCTCATGGTTCCCGGTAGGCAGAACTTAATGAGACTGGAGCCCCAGACTAATATTGCATATATCAGTCCTATAGCTCCAGGAAGCCTCTGGGACTAACCAAAAAAATGGTGTTTCATTAATGTACATTGAATGCTGGTTATTTTTTCACTAAACTTTATTACCATTTAAACTACTGTTACTAAAATTTAGATAAGTCCTAAATGGGTCAGACATGAAGTGTGATTACAAAGTAATTCCCAAGTGAGGTGGAAGGTATGGTTCTTGGGGGTTATTTTGCACATCTCAAATACTTGTGCTGTCTGTGGGGGAGCCCTCTCAGCTCCCTGGAGCTATTGAACTGATATAAGCTAATATTGGTATGGGGCTTCAGTCATATGGAGTTGTCATGCCAACCGGGGACCACTAGCCAGAACATGGTCCCCTCAGAGAGGTGCAGGGACCAATGGCCTATGAAGTAAGTAAGTAATTATCAAAAGAAGGCACCAAACCGGGAAGGCTATGTAGCACCATCAAATACGCAAAATAATCAGAGGGCGCTAAATATCACCAAGGATGCCAATACGAGAACAAAAACGCATAAGGCGAACGATATCAAAAGTATCCGAGTCACCAAGAATTCTATCGAGGGACAGGTGACCGCGAGGGGCGGTCGGAAAGCAAGACACACGCTCGTCCTGGAAGTCAGGACATTCAAGAAGGACATGCACGACCGTAAGAGGGACAATGCAACTAGGACAATAAGGAGCAGGGCGGCGCTCCATCAAGTGTTAAGCGAGTTAAGCGGGTTAAGCGAGTATGGCCAATACGCAACCTCGCTAGAGCTGTTTCCCACCGCCGGTTACGGTGGAAGGAGGACGGCCACGAGGAAACACAACATTTAAGAGTACGTAGCTTGTTACCAGTAACAGACAACCAAGAAGCCTGCCAACGGGTAAGGACTGAGGAATGGATAACCGGGTAAAAGTCGGAATACGGAATGCCTTTACGAGAGATGGGACAAGAGCGGACAGCTTCCTTAGCGGCAGCATCCGCACGCTCATTTAAAGACACGCCAATATGGCTGGGAACCCAACAAAACTCAACCGACTTAAATTTACTGTGAACGAGAAACAGCCAATGCTGGATCTCGACAACTACCGGATGAACTGGATTAAAGCACCCGAGAGCCATGAGGGCACTACGAGAGTCAACAACAACCACAAAGGAAGACTGACAACGAGAAAGCAGGAGACGAAGAGCATAGAGAATAGCATAAAGTTCCGCTGTAAAGATGCTAGTCTCCGGAGGCAAGCGACACATATAAGTGCGATCAGGAAAAACAACAGAGTAGCCAACACCGTCCGCTGACTTAGACCCATCGGTGAAGACAGAAACGGAGCGGGAGTGAGAAGAAAAGTGCTCGAGGAAAAGGCGTTTTAGAACTGTAGGAGGGGTAAAAGCTTTAGTGATACGAGTCAAGGATGCACAAAACCGCGGAAGAGGGACCCTCCACGGGGGCAAAGAAGGAACAACACGAGGAGAAACATCAGAAATACGAACGGAAAGAGAATCCTGCAGGCGAGATAACCGGACAGAAAGAGGGAGGTGGTGAAGAGGAACAGGAACCGCAGGAGGGGTAAAAGTTAAAGCACGACAGAGACGAGAGGAAGGATGTTGCAAGGACCGCGCAAGATAGCGAAGACAGTAGCGATCACGGCGGTCCTGGAGAGACAGGAAGCCAGTGTCAACATACAAGCTAAGGACGGGAGTCGAACGAAAGGCACCAGAACTGAGGCGCAACCCAGTATGGTGCAAAGCATCAAGACGGCGAAGAGTAGAAGGAGAAGCAGACGAGTAAGCAGGGCAACCATAATCGAGCTTAGACAGGACGAGAGAGGAATGTAAAGCAAGGAGAGTGCGCCTATCTGCCCCCCAAGAAGTATGGGACAAGACCCGAAGGAGGGTAAGGGACTTAGAGCACTCAACACGGAGGTAAGAGATATGGGGAGACCAAGACAAACGAGTGTCAAGGAATAACCCCAAAAGCTTCGCGGAATCTTTGTATTCAAGGGGATGACCATAAAGTGACAAAGAGGGACGAAGAACAACCCGTTTCCGCGTAAAAGTCATGGCACAAGTCTTAGAAGTAGAGAACTTGAAGCCATGACCTGTGGCCCAAGACGACACGGCATCAATCGCAAGTTGAAGCCGGCGTTGAAGGAGAGGCGAATCATCACCCTGACAACAAAGGGTAAGATCATCGACATAGAGAGCGGAGAAGACACCAGAAGGAAGAGAGGAAAGAAGACCATTGAGGGCAACCAGAAAAAGAGTAGTGCTCAGAACACTACCCTGGGGCACACCTTCGTATTGCTGAAAAGGGGGAGAGAGAGCGGTACCAAGGCGCACCCGAAAGGAACGACGAGAGAGGAAGCTGCGGAGAAAGAGAGGGAGATGACCACGAAGGCCAAAAGAATGAAGTTGAGATAGGATATGATAACGCCAAGTGGTGTCGTAAGCCTTTTCTAGGTCAAAAAGGACGGCAACAACGGAGGTCTTCGCAGCAAAAGCAGTACGTATATAGACCTCCAAGTTCACCAGGACATCTGTCGTGCTGCGGCACTTGCGGAAACCAAATGAGAAGGGGAGAGGAGGTGATGGTGTTCCAGGAACCACATCAGACGAACGTTAACCATACGTTCAAAGAGTTTGCAGACACAACTTGTGAGAGCAATAGGGCGAAAGTCCTTAGGGGAAGTACCCAGAGACCCTGGTTTGCGAACAGGGAGGACAACGGCATCGAGCCAGTCCTCAGGGACTGACGACGACTCCCAGATCCGATTATACAGACTCAGTAAATACTGAGACGTGCTCGGAGGGAGATGGCGAAGCATCTCATAATGAATACCATCGGAGCCCGCCGCCGTAGAACCGCAGAGGGCCAGGGCAGAACGAAGTTCAGAGAGAGAGAAGGGATCATTATAGGGAAGCTGAAGATGAGTGCAGAAATCTAAAGGACGAGACTCAAGGACAGGTTTACGAAGAAGGAAAGATTGGGGAAGATGAAGACCAGAGCTAACAGAAGAAAAGTGGGAACCCAGTTCGGAAGCGACCTGCAACGGGTCCGCCACAAGAGTATCATGGAGGTGAAGGACCGGTGAAACATCGGGAACGAACTTGCCCGCTATCTTGCGGATACGCTTCCAGATCTGGGCCAGAGGGGTTTCGGACGTAATTGTCGAGACATAAGATGCCCAACATTCACGTTTAGCCGTACGGATGGCCCTACGGGCCACCGCACTCGCTTTCCGAAAGAAAAGAAAAGAATCGGTCGTCTGCCTACGGCGGTGCTTCTTCCAGGCTGCACGCTTACAGCGGACAGCCCGAGCACAGTCCGCATTCCACCAGGGAACGCACTTCCGTGGACCCCGAGAGGAAGAGCGAGGAATAGAGCGGAGGGCAGCGTCGAAGACAGTGTCATGAAAAAGGAGGAGAGCGCGAGAGAGGGGCAGAAGGGAGAGGTCAGAGAGAGTAGCACTGAGGGAAAACAGGGTCCAGTCCGCCTTAGCAAACTGCCACCTAGGGAAAGAGAGGGAAGGGCGAAAAGAGAAAAAGGAAACAAGGATGGGGAAATGATCACTTCCATGGAGGTCATCAAGAACCTGCCATGTGAAATCTAAGTAAAGAGAAGAAGAGCAGAGAGAAAGATCAAGACAAGAAAGGGTGCGAGTTCGAGAGTCCAAATGAGTGGGCTCACCAGAATTCAGAAGAGACAGGGAAGAAGAGAGGAGAAACGGCTCAAGGAGGCGACCCCGGGTATTCGTCAGAACGTCACCCCAAAGAGAATGACGACAATTGAAGTCACCCAGCAGGAGCACAGGCTCCGGCAAGGAGTCTAGGAGGTGTTTCAAATCAGGAAGAGAGAGCGGGACACTCGGGGGGAGATAAATGGAACAAACTGTGTACCATTTCCCCACAAAGATACGAGCAGCAGAACAATGGAGAGGCGAAGGAAAAAGTAAAGGAACAAAGGGAACATCAGCCCGAATCAAGAGAGCAGAAGAATTAGAAGCCCCAGCAATGGCTGGGGGGGGGGAGAGAAAGGAATAGCCACGAAAACGACCAGGACGAGCACCAAGCATCGGCTCCTGGAGACAGACACAAAGGGGCGAAAACCGCGAAACCAGAAGTTGGAGTTCGAGGAAATTGGCGTAATAACCTCGAACGTTCCATTGAAGAATGGACAACGACGAGAAGAGAAAGGACAAAAACAGAGAACAAGGAAGAAACAAAGGCGAAAGACCAACAGAGCACGTTAAAGAATATCAGGGTCGGGATCAGGGTCAGCAAAGTCAGGGTTAGGGGGCATGGGTAAACTGAGCAAAGACGGAGGGAAGGAAACGGGAGAACAGATCAGAGGTGGGCGGGCAGGGTCCGGAGGAGGAGGAGGAGGAGGAGGAGACAACGGAGAGGAGCAGTCAAGGACAGCAGCAGGAAGAGGGGGAGTAGAAAGAGAGGAGCGCACCCCAGCAAGAGCAGCAACCGAAAGGGAAGCAGGGGCCAAAGAAACCTCCATAGCAGGAACAGGGGGCGCAAGCACTGAAACGGGAGTGGAAGGAGCAACAGAGCCAGAAGGAGGAGCTGAGGAAGAAAGCGAAGCCTTCTTACCCGCCGGGGAAGAGGAAGGAGAGGAGCCAGGCTTACGCTTCTGACTTAAAGAGACCGGTGTCCCAGCAACTACGTACCGGGCAACGGACTCCAGTGTCTCAACAGGAGAAGCCGAACGAGAGCACACACGACGGCCGTTAGGAGAGCGATGGACATCCGCCCGCACCGACAGGCGGCGGGGAGAGCCGATAGATGGAGGAAGAGGATGGGAAGGAGGATCGGAGGGGGACGAGGAAGGAGACACAGAAGACACGACAGACCGGGTAGAAGGAAGGGGAACCCCAGACAGAGGACCAGGAGGAGGATCCTTCGGGAGAGAACCCAAAGGGACAGAGGAGGGGGCAGTGGGCGCATCAGGGTCCAAGGCCTGGAAACGGTTGCGAGTCTGAGGAAGGCGGGAAGGACGAGGAGAGGAAGAGCGCAACACGCGAGCATAAGAGATATTAGCATAAGGCGGGAGCCGGCGAACCTGGCGCCTCGCCTCAGGAAAAGATAAACGCTCCCGGTGCTTCAAGTTGAGGACGGCTGCCTCAAGCTTGTAATGGACACACGCACGGGAGAAGGTAGGATGGGCCTCACCGCAGTTGAGGCAACGAGCCTGGGGAGAAGCGCACTCCGACTTAGAGTGACCTTCGCCACCACACAAAGGACAGAGAGAGACAGTCCCGGAGCAGCGGAGGGCACCATGCCCAAACCTCCAGCACTTGTTGCAGAGCCGAGGAGAAGGAATGTACTCCTGGACAGAGCACCTGGCACCAGCAAGAATGACAGAGGGTGGAAGGGTCCTACCATCAAAGGTAATCTTCACAACCCGGAGGGGTTGACGGCGACTACCACGAGGGGGACGAGTAAACGTGTCCACCTGGAGAATAGAATGGCCCTGGGCAGCGAGGATATGTCGAATATCGTCGTGGCAGTCGCGTAGGTCCCGAACACCGGTCGCAACATGGGGCGGGAGCAAAATAGTGCCAACACTGGCATTCAACTGGACGTTCTTCGAGACCCGAACGGGGGTCTCGCCAAGGCAGGATAAGGCAGCCAAGCGGGAAGCAGCATCCTGAGAAGGAGCAGCAACGACACGCGTACCGAGACGAGTGGGGTTAAAAGTAATGGAGGCATCCACGGAATCAATGAGATGTCGATGAAGGGAGAAGTCGTCAGGAGGCGCAGAATCAAGAGGGAGGAGATCAAAATATTTGGCCCACGAAGCAGGACCAAACAAGGCTTGATAGGTAGCAGAACTGGAAGGAATCGAGCGAGGGCGGCCGTGACGAGAACGGCGGTGAGAACCCCCAGAGAGAGAGGGGTTAAAAGGCGCAGTAGTAACAACTAGAGAAGGAGCCGCGCCAGGGGACAAGGTAGTCACCACTGGGGGCTTGGGGCTCGACCCAACCACAGAGGAGGGAGGGAAGCCAGGGGAAGGAGTCAGAGAGGCCAAAGGAGGAGCAAGGTCGGGGCCCAATGCAGCGGAGGCTACAGAGCCCGGTCTTCCAATACGGACCGACTCGGGGGCTTGGTCGCCCACCCCACGAGCCTGAAAAGGTAAGCCAGAAGCAGCCGAAACAGGGGTTATCATCTTGACGAAATTACGAATTCACTCACGAATGTGCCCCCACACCCACCATGGAGCCACAATTAGAGGCAGGACACCCAACAAGAAGCTATCGCCGATCTTGTCGGGGCCTCCTAGGGGTGCGTCGTGAGTATACGCCCCACAAACGCCACCTTAAGAAACCGACAGTCCGTCGAGATCGGGTTCAGTGACGAAGTGGGGATTGACAATAAAAGGTTCCCCTCGCTCTCGACGTCGGGTACTGCAGTTCTACGGGTGCAAGAGTATGCCTCCTCAAGCACCCGGGCGTCAAAGTAGAAGAAGTCCAAGGGAAGAACCAGAACGAGCAAAAGGTCGGCAGGAAACGGCAAGCAGATAGGAGAAGAGGGGGGAGAAAAACGAAACAGAAGGAAAAGGAAAAGATGCCCAGCAGAATTGGAGAGGACGGCAGCAGGAGCACAAGGCTAGAAAAGGACAGAGGACTGTCCCAAGGAGCATCACACTCCGGCAGCCGCCCACTAAGCCCCCAGACGGCGACAACGAGCTGAGCGGGGAGGGGGAATGGCCTATGAAACTCTCATGTATGAAAGTAATCAAGTCTGCCATTGACCTGGGTTGAGCACCCAGGAAGTTAGGTGCTCCAAGACATACCCTTCCTGGTAGAAAAAATACAACCCGAGACCAAACAGGCTAGACCCCCCCCCCTCCCCAAGGAAAACATGCTAACAAGCAACACGTCATCACACCTTGGTTCCTGCCCACCGAGCCTGCAGCCGGACTTTCAGTTTGTTGGCTGAAGCTAAATGGGGTGCACATCTGCTCTGGTCTCGGTTGCCTGATTGGCTTCACCCTGCTGGTGTTTCTGCTGTGCGTTCACAGTGGCCAGGAGTTCATACCAAGGGCTACATGCGCTTTGGGATCCTTTCCCTAAGCGCCCTGTGAATACACCCCTTGGGGCTCGGAGTTCTCTTATATGGGTTCTTCGGGTTCCCATTCCTGTAGAGGTAGCAGCTGCTTGGCTTTCTGCCTCGCCCTTGGGGTCACCTAAGGTCTCGGTACTTTCATTTGGCCCTGGGTAGGTGGGTGGTTGTTGCTGGTTGGGGCGCATTGGGCTGACCAGCTTACATAATCACAGCGCCCGTGAATCTTTCTGGTCCCCTGGGTTGTGGTGCTTCCTCGGGGTTCTCTCTTACCTATAGGTTTCTTTATTGCCCATTGGGAGGCTATTAGGTGATACCTAGGTTCAGTAGGGCAGTCCTCCTTTGAGCTGCTGAGATTGCTCACCTCACAGAGGCCAGTTTGCCTGTCATATATATAGGGTTACATCTTGCTGTGGCAGCACCAGTGTCTGGGCTTGCTGTAGGAATACATTCACCTGCGGCCCCTGGTAACCCCCATCAGGGCTTAGTTGACCAATGGATGTGTCCTCAGAGTCCCATCTCGCCTTGTGTGAATTTGTGGGTTGTTAGTTTTCCCTGTTTCAGTGTGATGATCACCTGTTTTGGCTCCGTCGTGCTGCTTGTTGGGTCGATGACACCTTCGACCTGGAGTCTTGTGAGCTTGTTCTCTGTTCGTACTCCAATTTACCCATTCAGTTATAGTTGAGTTTAGGGGTCCAGCAGCTCACTCATTGCAAGCTAGGTTTAGGTTGCCGCAACACGCTCGGTTAGTTGCCTGCTCGAATGCCTCGGAGCTGCCCTGTTTTGGTTTTAGGGATCCGGACTTTGGGGCATTGGTCGGTTCGACCTTGGTTCAGTCCTCACCCTTTCATCCTCCCCTTGTTGGTGTGGTTTACCATTTCCCCCCCTCCCCCCTCCCCTCTGCTTCCAGCTCCCAAATGCCTGAGGGTTTCGGAGTTGGGGCAGGGTTTAGCTGGGGGTTGAAACTCGGGCGGCTTCGGGGGGTTGCCCCATTTGAGGCGGGGACAAAGGCATTTGAGCCAGTTTGCTCTGCCTGCAAGTTGGGTTCTTGGAAGGGTCGTCGGCCCTTTTGCGAGTCGCTCCGTTGACGGGGCATTGGGGGGGGGGGGGGCAGTTAGCTCTGTTTGCCTGCGCTTGGTCCCACGATTCGTGGGGGCATTTCGGGTTGTCTTCCAGCCTGAGGTGGCATTGGGTGACTCC
This sequence comes from Procambarus clarkii, assembly GCF_020424385.1. Classification (NCBI taxonomy): domain Eukaryota; kingdom Metazoa; phylum Arthropoda; class Malacostraca; order Decapoda; family Cambaridae; genus Procambarus; species Procambarus clarkii. The sequence goes on along the minus strand of NC_059654.1, from coordinate 14,174,753 downwards.
TCCTACGGGGGGTTCGTGGCTGGCGGGGCAGGCTTCTTCCCCTTCACTTCGTCAGGTCATCCTGGAGTGGGTGCGCTTGGGCGTGAACGAAACGACCTCGTCCCTCAGGTGGGTTTCCCGCCTGTTTCCAGTGTCGAAACGGGACTTTGCGGAGCTGTAGTTTATTCTGGACTAGTCCCCGTCTCAACCCCTGGATTCGTTGCACTTCCTTTCGTGCATCTGGACCTGGGACCACTCTGTCCCAGGTCCAGATCCGGGTTCTTGGAAGTGGTGTCTGGAGCTCCGGGATGCATATTGGCACGTCCCTATTCATCTGGGGTTCAGGGACTGACTAGGTTTTGTGGTGGGTGGTAGACCCTAGAACTCCAAACACATGACTAATGCCAAAGTCTGACATTAGCATATCAGCCTTTTATAGCTCAGGGGAGCCTCCGGGTCTCACCCAGAAAATGGCATTTCATTATATTCAACGCTGGTTTTTTGACATTCAGCCTCAGAACTGGGGGTGGATAGCCGGCGCGATGGGTCTGGGGCCCCCCCTTCCCCCTCCCAGGGAGGGGGGAGCTGCGCGGACAACGGCACGGCGACGTGTGAAGTCATGATTGTTTGCTCGTTTATTTTAGGGAAGTTCTATCCACTTGTTCGGCTTGTGGTAGCAATTTTCACCAGAATAGGGGATTGTTTTGGGACGCTTACCTTTCTGGGTGCCTAACCCGGTCAATGGCAGACATAGAATGCTTCCAACCACACGAGGGTTTCTATAGGCCATTGCTCCCCTTGCCTCTCTGAGGGGGCCAGGTTCTGGCTCATGGTCCCCAGTAGGCCCATAGTACTCCATACACATGACTGATGCCAAAGTCTGACATTAGCATATCAGCCTAGTAAGTTCCGAGGAGCCTCCGGGACTCGCCCAAGAAATGGCGTTTCATTACATTCAACGCTGGTTTTTTATATGGTTGGTGCCCACCCAAAGGGGGAAGGGGAGGGAAGTGAACTATAAAGAGAAAGAACCAAACCATTATGACTGTATAGCATTTGGAAGGAATCAGGAAAAGGATTTGGGATGAGACATTGGGAAGAAATGGTGCCCAACCACTTGGACGATCGGGAATAGAACGCCGACCTGCATGAAGCGAGACCGGCCACTACAAGTGATTGGTAATATGATTGTGTTCATAATAAAGTTGATGCTTGGAGAATTTGGTCTTCTACAGATACAAGTTGGTACTTCCCACTCTTGCTTCACTGCCTTTGTTAATGGTATACTACATCAACATGGGTTCGACAACGGTCGTTGTTCCCAAGCTTCTTCGACAGTGGATTGGTCTGACACTTAACATAGGTCAGTAATTTACAAGAATTACATAGTAAGCATATCACTACCATCATCTGACTTTTCCCCACTTTTATTTGGCACAAGTGGACATGTAAATTCAATGCAAATTATCTGCTAAGATGTTACATTTTGCTCTATAAAAATATTAACATAATTTTGTATTGCTTTTCAAAAAGGGAAGAATTTGTTATAAATATTAGCAGTCCCTTGCAATTTAAATATGAAAAATAATAAATTTTCCTACTTGCAGTTGCTGTGTAATCATTTTGCCATCAAAATTTGATCTTCTTGATGGTTTTAGAATAAGTATAATTGGGCAGTGTGCCTAGCCTTGATGATTTGCAGCTATCTACTGGTCCTCTTGTGTGGGGGCTTCTTGGCCTTATGTTCTTTCTCCTGTGTTTAAGTTTGGTGTTGGTCTTCTTGGTGCCATGTTACGGTAATGTTTCTTTGTGTTGATTGCATTTGATGTTGTCTTTTCTGTTTTGGCTCTTCTTGATTTGCCAGTTGCTGCCTATACTGTCACCTGGTCTCATTTGGTCATGGTGGAGCTCTCCTTGCTGACATTTTGGGATTGTGATGTATCTTCATTTCTTTCTCCGGCTGTCTCGGGCTTTCTTTTGATATGTGGCCAGGGCCCATTAGGCACTGTGTGGCAGCAATGCAGAGTTTTTATGAGCTGTTAGGATTGGGGCTCTGTTTTCTGCACCTGCTTCTCACATCCCATGTTCCAAGCCCATCTTTTCCAGGTTCTGTGCATGATGGTTCTCTCCAGCTATCTGGCTGTGTGTCCTTGATCTGGGCATGTGTGGTTGTTTGAATTATGATTTGTACCGTTAAGGTTAATACATATGACAATTTATGTTCTTGTTCTTAAACAACTCACAATTTTTTCAGCTTAAATGTTATTAATTACAATACCAAATATTATTAGGGAATACTATATGTAATGATTTACTGACTCACAGTACACACAGGTAATGCCCCTAGAGATGCTTGACTTAGAAAAAGTGATTCAATATACTGTGTTCATAAAATAAATGGATTAACCGGTTACTCTGTGATTTTTGGAACATGGTAAATATGTATGGACGAGATGTACTTGGGAAATATATCTTATTACTTCAAAAGAAACAGAATATGTAGCCATATAAAAAAAATACTTGCACAAAAACATAAGTTGGTCAGTTAGATGTTTTGTCCAAAATTGAGACTTTAGAAAGGCTAGCTTGAGGGTATTGAATACCTGTCACTTAGAGACAATGTTCTGTATTTTGACAACTTTTAATGCTCATGTGCACAGGGGCCACTTTCCTGGATGTGACAGTTGCACATCACAAGAGTTGGGTATGCCCTTCCACAAGAAGACAGTCCTGCTTTAAAATTATGCATTCTGGTAGATTTTGCCTGGTTGTGTGGTTGCTCTCTGATCCCCTGCTCCTCTTGCCCCATTGTGAGCCACATTCTGGTCCTGGCTCGTGATGGGTGATGGACTGGTCTTTGAGGCCTGGTGTGGGTGTTGGGCTGGTGAGTACCAGAGTTAAGCTACTGGAGTGACTGTGAGCTCACCAGGAAAGTGTGTTTCATTACATTGAACCTTTCAGTTTTTCATGAGTTGTTTCTCTATCAGCTTGTAACTTTCACTACCAGTGTGTGTCAAAAAATAAGGTCATTTGGAATTTGGGTACTTATGCTTATAGAAGCTGATTTGGGATTCATTTTAACATATCTCGGAAGGATGGGCAATACAGTATTTAAATTTAAAAGTAAATCTGGCTGTACCCAAATTTTTACACCCAAGACCAAATGCCGGGAATTGTTGTTAGCGAGGAATACCCCATTGGAATTGGAATAAAAAAATATTTATTTATGGTTTCTGTAACAATGGGAAACAATGTTATATAAATACTGGTGACAGGTTTTTTTTCACATTTGTTTACGTTGCTAAGAAAGCGGCAGCATAAAATGGAAAACTTTCACATCTCATAATTTTTCTCTTGCAGGCCCTTTGTACTATTTGTACATGTCAATGCTGGCAGTGTTTTGCACTAATGCCATCAACATATATGCTGGCATCAACGGCCTGGAGTGTGGACAGGCCGTAGTTATCGGAGCTTCAGTAGCGGTGTTCAACGTGGTGGAGCTGGGTGGCTACCAGAGTGAATCTCATTATTTTTCTTTGTGTATTATCATCCCCTTCACTGCATCATCGCTGGGCTTGTTCTATTACAATCGGTACATCCATTATTGTTCTGTATTTCTTTAATTTTAGTTTTGTTTGGAGTACTATTTTTCTGAGGGGAGCTCCAGAGGCTCCACAAAGCTAATGGACTGATTTTCATCATATTAGTCTACAGCATCAGTTACTGGAATCCTTATGCCTACCTGGAACCACAAACCAGATCCTGATTCCCTCAGAGGCGAAGGGAGCATTGGCTTATGAACACTCCACTTTTGAGAGTATAGTTATGTCTGCCATCGATCGGGGGTACCACCCAGAAAGGTAGGTGAATCATTACAAACCCCAACTAGTAAAAACATTGCAACCAGAGGCTAAGAACTCCCTCCAGAAGAAAACGACAAACAAGCAAATGTCTACTCAACCAGCATGCCCACTCGTTAGCAACCCCCCTCGCATTGGAGGGGGGGAAGGGAGGGTCCCCAACCCAGACGACCCCAAGTGCTGATGCCGGCAGTTCGTCAACTGATGCCATAGAGCTGACGTTACATCTGGCCTCACTCTCTTGCTGGAATTTACCATGCGGGGTTGTGCCGGCTCTGTGTATCTATTGTGCGGTGGCCGGGAGTTCCAAGATAAACTTGGGCTGCATACGCCTAGGGTTACCTTACCTGGGCGCACGGTAGGTACTGCCCTTGCATGTTCAGGGTTTTCTTCTTTACGGAACTTTCAGAATTGCACTCCCGTTAAAGTTGTTGTCACTTGTCATTAACCTTGCCCTTGGGGTTCATCCGGGGTCGTGGGGCTCTCTGTCTGGCATTTGGTAGGGAGTGTTGTTGCTGGCTGGGGCACAGTATTTTGCACAGCGTGCATAGTCGCAGCAGCCATGTCTCTCTCTCTCTGGCCTCTGGTTGTTTGTGGTGTATTTTTGAAGGTTTCTGGTTTAGTTTTTAGTTTTCCTGGAGACGGTCTGCCTAGCTTCTGATTAGGTTCGCCTAGGTTGTGTTTGGTTGTCCTCCTTTGGGCCCCCAGGTTGCACACACGGTTTCCTGGGGTCAGTTTGCCCAGTATTAGACGAGGTACGGCCGACTTTAACTACACCTGTGCCTGGGTTTCCTCCTGCAGGGCCTGGTAAACCCCTTGGGGCTCAGTGTGGCTATGGATGTATCTTCCGAGTCCCCTCATGCTTTGTGCGAGTTTGAAGGTTTTTCGTTACCATTGTCTCACGGGTGACGATCATCTGTTCTGCCTCCATCATGCTGTTTGTTGGGTCGGTGACCCCTACGACCCGGGGGTTGTGTGGGACTTGTTCCACGCTCGTTGTCTACCTTACCCATTCTTCTTTGGGAGATCTTAGAGGTCAGGCGGTTTTTTATTTTTTGCCTCTCCTCGTGCATCAACAAGCTGTCCTTGCCCCCCTCTCTTTACTCCAATTGGGTCCTGACTCTTCAGTTTTCGACTCCTTTTTGTCCGTTGTTGTTTTTCTACAGAGATTATGACTGTCTTTGGCTGTGGTGTGTCATCCAGCTGCCGTCCTATTTCTGATTTGTTGGTGCTCGAGGGGGGGGGGGGAATCGTTCTCACTTTTCCTATGCCAGGCCTCTGGCTTCGGTAGCTCGAGGTGGGCCATTGGTGCCAGTGTCTTCTCTAGGACCTTCTTCGTTTGGGTGGCGCTGTGGTTGCTCAGACCATAAGCTCATTGAAGTGCAAACTAGCATAAATAACAGTAGTAGGTCTAAGACACCCAACAAGCAATTGTTCACGATTTTTGTTAGGCCAAAGCTAGAATATGCAGCGGTTGTGTGGTGCCCATATCTTAAGAAGCACATCAACAAACTGGAAAAGGTGCAAAGACATGCTACTAAGTGGCTCCCAGAACTGAAGGGCAAGAGCTACGAAGAGAGGTTATCTTGAGATGATTTCGGGGCTTTAGTGTCCCCGCGGCCCGGTCATCGACCAGGCCTCCACTCCCAGGAAGCAGCCCGTGACAGCTGACTAACTCCCAGGTACCTATTTACTGCTAGGTAACAGGGGCATTCAGGGTGAAAGAAACTTTGCCCATTTGTTTCTGCCTCATGCGGGAATCGAACACGCGCCACAGAATTACGAGTCCTGCGCGCTATCCACCAGGCTACGAGGCCCCATGGTTAGAGGCATTAAATATGTCAAAACTGGAAGACAGAAGAAAAAGAGGTGATATGATCACTACATATAAAATAGTAACAGGAATTGATAAAATCGATAGGGAAGATTTCCTGAGACCTGGAACTTTAAGAACAAGAGGTCATAGATATAAACTAGCTAAACACAGATGCCGAAGAAATATAAGAAAATTCACTTTCGCAAACAGAGTGGTAGACGGTTGGAACAAGTTAGGTGAGAAGGTGGTGGAGGCCAAGACCGTCAGTAGTTTCATAGTGTTATATGACAAAGAGTGCTGGGAAGACGGGACACCACGAGCGTAGCTCTCATCCTGTAACTACACTTAGGTAATTACACTTAGGTAATTACAGGGAATAGCTCAACTGACAGCTGAAGCTTACAAGGTCTGCTTGAAGTACGTGCCTGTGAGGAGGGTCAGAAAGAGGGCCACTCTAGAAAGAGAACGCAGACGACTGTACAGGAGAAGGAAAAAAATAATGGAAATACTTCGGCAGACACAACTATCAGAAGAAAGAAAAGTAAACCTAAGCAGGGAGATCGAAGAAATAGAACAAACGTTGAAGCGATCATATGAGTCAGGAAATGGAATTGGAACAGAAAGCTATACAAGAGATAAATAAAAATCCAAAATATTTTCTTTTTTTTTGAGATATATACAAGAGTTGTTACATTCTTGTACAGCCACTAGTACGCGTAGCGTTTCGGGCAGGTCCCTGGAATACGATCCCCTGCCGCGAAGAATCGTTTTTTCATCCAAGTACACATTTTACTGTTGAGTTAAACAGAGGCTACAGTTAAGGAATTGCGCCCAGTAAATCCTCCCCGGCCAGGATATGAACCCATGACATAGCGCTCGCGGAACGCCAGGCGAGTGTCTTACCTAGTGGTAAGACACCACGGAGACTGCTGCTTGCGTTCTCATACGCAAAATCAAAATAAAAAGACTCGACTAGTATTAGACCGTTAATTACAACTGAAGGTACGTACACAGAGGACAACAAAGAGATTAGTGAAATTCTAAGAAGCCAGTATGAGGCTTTGTTTAGCACACACCAATAAACAACATGAAATTTGATGACCCAAACAGCTTCTTTCTATATTATCTGCAGATAATATAACGGATATTAACACGAACTCGGAAGACTTTGAAAGAGAAATTGACAATATGCCCATGCACTCGGCTCCCGGGCCTGACTCAAGGAATTCAATATTCATAAAGAAATGTAAAGTACCAATAGCGCGAGCACTCAGCGTAATATGGAGAAAAAGCCTGGATATAGGGGAGATACCAGCTGCACTTAAATCTGCAGATATAGCTCCTCTGCTCAAGGAGGGGTAATAAAGCCTTGGCAAAAAATTATAGACCAGTTGCACTAACATCACACATAAAAGTGTTTGAAAGAGTGATTAGGAATCAAATTTCTAGTTTTATGGAAAATAATGAGCCACACAATCCAAGACAACATGGATTTAGAGGGGGTTTAGAGCTCTTTGGGTCTGGTCTCTTCGAGTGACTCGTTTGCAGGATTTTCGGGGTTTGGCTCTCCGTACGGTTCATGTCCGGGGAGTGTTCAGTGTCCTGGCGGACTGCTTTTGTCTGTCTGCGGAATGGATGGTCGATGCCGACTCCTTCAGTTTGCTCTGCCGGATGTACGGACTCCCGGACGTGAACCTCTTCGCATCGGCGTGGTCCTGGTGTCTTCCTGTGTATGTGGCACCCTTCCCCAACTCTGAGGCCGTTACGGCAGACGCCTTTCAGCAGAACAGGTTGAGGTGGTTATCTGTACCTTTTCCCCTCGGTCTAGCTGTTACTTCGGGTCCTGGCTCAGTTGGAGACTTAGCAGGAGAGAGTAGTCCTGTTGGCTCCTTGGTGGCCGGCCCAGCCTTAGTTTCAGGCGCTACTTGCACAGTGTCCAAACCCACGATGTTTTCTGTAGCTCTGCCTATTACAGCTGAAAAGCCCAGTCAGGTATCTGGCTGGTTTGGTTTTCTTCGCTCTTTGCATCTGGTCTTTCCGATGCGGGTCTATCATCCCTTGTATGGTGATAGGGGGGCTTAGTTGATGGTGTCCCACCTGCAAGTTTCGTCTCGGCGACAGTATGAAGTTTCCTGGCACTCCTGCCATTTTCTCTTCATAGGTTGTCCTTTATTTTGGATAAGGTTGTCTTGTCCTTTCTTTCTTGGCATTTTCAGGACTATTATTTGATGCCTAATACTGTCACCTCGTATCGTGTGGCACTGTCGGAGCTGCTTCAGCTTGCGTTCGGGGTGGATGTTACTTCCACTCCATTCCATAAGCTTTCTCATGCTTTGTTCCACCTCCGGCGTTCTCATACACCGCCTGAGCCGTCCTGGTTCTTGGACAGGGTGCTCTTCTTTCTCTCTTCTCGGTTTGTGGTGGCCCTTTCGGTCCAAGGTTGCTTATTGTACAAGGCTCTTTTCCTGTTGGCATTGGGTTCTGGGGGGATGGGTCAGGGATCTTCATGCTCTCCTCTGGTGCAGGGGTTTCTGCTCTTTCGATCCTGCTAGTATGTTTGTTCGTTTGCAGCTGTCTCTTTCTTTTCTGGCGAAGAATGAGTTGGCAGCTTTCCAGAGGGGTCCTTGATGCTTGGTTAGTCAGTCCGAAGGTGCATCATGTGTTGTGTCCGGATGTGGCTCTTCGCCGTTACCTGCTCATCACAGCCTATGTGGCCGGGGATGCGCTTTGGGTTGACCCTGTTTTCCTTGTTTCTTGTTCCAGGGCTCGGGTCTTCCAGGTTGTCCACAGAGTTATTCGGTCCAACCAGCCTGCATGGTATCCTCCTTCCCACGACTCATAAGTTTGCCGTCTTTGGTAACATGTCTTGGGCTGACATTCGGACACAGGGATTTTGGAGGTCAGACAGAGTCTTGGTTAAGCGTTACTTGGTCAACGTTCCTGGCCCTAGTCGGGCATGTGTTGCTTTGGGTTCCAGGTTGCAGCCAGTTGTTTTGACTTTGAGTTGAGATGTGGCGGCCTCCTCCCGGGTAAGTCCCTTTTGTCGCTTTTCTTTGTTTAGGTAGCTCCAGGGAGCCGTATGGGCTGTCCACAGAAAACCAGTGTTGAATATAATGAAATGCCATTTTCCCGGTCAGCCCTGCAGACTCCCCGGCATCCCTCCTACAGCCGGTGGTTTTTCGCGCACTTTTTGATGCTCAGCCTCAAAACTGAATGCTGAACGCAGCCGACACAGGGGTTCCAGGCCCCCCCTCTCCCCCTCCCCCTCCTGGGTGGGGCAGGGGGGGGAGGCAGCTGCTTGGATGATCGGTGCGATGGCATTAGTGAATTTTAATTGTTTTAATTTGGGAGTTCTGTTTCCCTAATTTGGTTTTAGGTAGCAATTTTTACCAAGTGGTACTTGTTTTGTCACACCTACCTTTTTGGGTGCCAAACCCCAGTTGATAGCATACATGGAATGCTTCCAAACACACGGGGGTTTCCATAGACCATTGCTCCTCGTGCCTCTCTGAGGGGGCCAGGTTCTGGCTCGTGGTCTCCGGTAGGCAAGAACTCCATTGACTGATGCCATGGTCTAATACATATCAGCCCGGTAAGCTCCAGGGCCCACCTAGAAAATGGCGTTTCATTACATTCAACGCTGTTTTTTTTTTTTTTTTAATGCCTTTTTGTGATTGGACTCGGTGGATTTATGTTTTAAGAAATATGCAGATGAGGAGTCACAATAACGTGGCTGAAATATGTTGACCAAACCACACACTAAAAAGTGAAGGGACGACGACATTTCGATCTGTCCTGGACCATTCTCAAGTCGATTGTCAAAATGTCATCGTCCCTTCACTTTCTAGTGTGTGGTTTGGTCAACATATTTTAAGAAATAGTTTAGAATGGCAATAAATACAAGATAGTCCATTTTTGTTGGGTACTGTAGTATGGTTTTATAAAGTAGTTCAATGGACAAAAGTTATAGTTTAGTTATTAATTAACACTTTAGTCCGGGCATGACGCAGCATTGCATCATCCATTTACTGTCGGTAATCTCGGGGATGACGCAATGCTGCGTCGTCCACTAAAATAATTGCCAAAAATCAGGTTTTTATCCGATTTTTTTGGGACTGGTAACTGTCAACAAGGCGAATGCAATCTGTGACTACAATACAAACATGAAAGGTGTTGATCACTTTGACCAAATGATCAAATATTATCACTTCATAAGGAAAACTCACAAATGGACGAAGAAAATGACCTATTTTGTGCAAATGGCTATCTACAATGCTTATGTGATGTACAACTACTACACAAAAAATACTAAACTCTAATACTAAATATACTAAAATACTAAATACTAAACATTTGTGGGCAGGGATTGGGAGTGTAGCTGGAAGGCGTCTGGGCGCTCACTCGCAGTTAACGCGTGGCCCGTCTTCAACTCGTCGGCGGGTGGAGCGTGACCAGGTTTTTTATTTTATATGCTAATATTCCTCTAGAGAATTCTATTGCGAACCCATTGATACCAAAATGAAAGACCTAGAACGAAAATTGAGGTGACCAGAGTGAAAAGAGTGAACACATTTTATCGCTTTTGCGCGCTCCTGGGTAACTCGTTCGCACTTTCTCTGTTTGCTGCGGGTAATTAGCTGGGCTTTTGGAGTTTATATGCATTTAGTGCTGTAGAGAATTCTATTGCGAACACAATGATACCAAATTTAATCTCGTAGGACGAGAATTAAGGTGACAAACTTGAAGAGAGTATACACTTCTCAGAATTAACGCGCGCTCCCGTGAAACTCTGGGACCCAAATCGCACAGTTGAGGGGTGGCGCGTGGGGTGCGCCAGAGTGTTAAGTAATTGAGCAAGTAAGAATTGTTACCATAATATGTGATGCCAGAAAAGTGTTTAAAAGAGGGTCAAATGCTAAAATAATGTAGGAAATTTAAATAATTACAGATAATAGTAATATATTTTTGGTACCGTATTCTTATTTGCTGGAACGAGCCACAAATATATATTTAATGGTTGAAAAGAATGGGCTCGTGTGCTGTCGTGCTCTGAATGTGAGAGGAACTACTATTTTGTGTGTTAATAAATTTGTTACAAATGGAAAGATGATATTCCCAAACTTTTAATATTTAATGTTTTTCTTTTCTTTGGAACAGGTATCCATCAAGAGCATTTGTAGGAGACACATTCACCTATTTTGCTGGGATGACGTTTGCAGTGGTGGCCATAATTGGCCACTTTAGCAAGACTGTTCTCTTGTTTTTCCTGCCTCAGATTTTCAACTTTGTGTATTCTGTTCCTCAACTGTTCCACTTTGTGCCATGTCCAAGACATCGTTTACCTAAGTATGTAATTTATTCAAGCTAAGAGTGTTAAAGAACTTAATGCTTGGCATGCTGGCTAGGAGAGATTGTAAGACATACATGGTATATTTGGATTTAGAAAAACATAAAATAATTATAGAGGGACTTTAGAAGAGTGATGAGCATGAATACATTTATCAGTGTACTGATAAATGCTGTGAAATGTTGTTGGTGAAATGTGAAAATGTGTATTGGTAGCGGTGCGTGTGTAAGAGTTACTAGTGTAACGAGTCATTTAAATCTAAGATTTTATTCATAAATGTTAGTATGTTGACTGACATACATATGTTAGTATGTTGACTGACATACATATGTTAGTATGTTGACTGACATACATATGTTAGTATGTTGACTGACATACATATGTTAGTATGTATCCTGTAAATGTTAGTACAGTACATTCATAATTGGGAAGGTTTACATAAAGAGTACAGTATTGTACGTTAATAACACGTCTATCACATGACAAGACTGACTGTACTATACAGGTGTATGATATTTAAATCATACATGCATTTTAGGCAGAGTGAGTGATATTTAGCTAAGAATTTATAAGATGATATACTGTAAAGACAACGGTTTAACATTAGAGACATCCATTCCAGAATGTCACCTTGTCATGGTGAAGGGACTCTCACACGACTCCCTGGGGGCCATTTGCGGGCTGCATTGGTTCGTAATTCATGTAGGTGCCAGATGCTTTGTTCAGGTCTCTCTCATCACATCTACAATAGGTGTTGGAAATTTGGACATGGTCTCTTGTGATGCACTAGTGAGGTGTCCCTGTGACCCTTGTGTGGAGCCTTAGGTGTTCTAAGACAGAGTGCTCTTCTCCTGCTTGTGCATACACAACAAATTTGAGGAAGCTATTCTCAATTTAAAATATTGTGATAGGATTTCTTTCCCAGAGGCAAGACGCCAAGTTCGTTGCCTTAACTTTTTCTCCAACAATTTATACTCGTATGTTGCATCCCATTTCTCACCCTTTCCCCCCCCCTCCTTTCTCGATTCCACAACTGTTTCCATGCGACTCTGATACCTCCACAAGTTCTACGTCTTCCATTCACCTCCATTCTGACCTTGATAATTTTCCTTACGGTTCACCCCCTGGTGTTTCAACCCTTCCCCTCCAAGTCTTCTCCTGTTGTTCAGTTTAGTGTCATCTCTCCATCTCCTCCCTCTTCTCTGTCCCCTTCCCAACCCCATCTTCTCAGTCCTCCCCACTGTCTTTTTGGTCGTCCACACTTGCACCTCCTGGCTGATGTCCATCCTCCTCCTGGTCGTTTTCATGTTGTCCGTTCTTGTTCTTCCTCTTCTGCTGAGACTGTGGAGGCTGTCACTTATGCTTCTGACTGAGATACACACCTGTATCTCGATCAGAAGTGTAAATTTGATTCCTCTCTATCTGGTAAGAATGCCTGGACTTCCTGCATTGCGCATACCCTGCAAGCCTTGGAAAACCCCCACTGGCTCGGTTGTACTATGTATACCTCTTCCGAGTGGGGCAGAGCACTCAACACTGGGAACTGCAGAGTGGCTGTGGTTCCCAGGGTTTGGGGGGGGGGGCAGGTTGGGGCTCTTGGGTTCCATTTGACCCTTAGTGAGCCCTCGTGCCCTCTGCGAAGGGTCTGTCATTGCAAGGGAAGTGTTTTTTTTTTTTATCCCCCCCTCCTTCTGTGTGTGCGTTTGAGCTAGGCAGTTCCCCGATTGGTTCATTTCCATGGGCCTTTGGGTTCCTTGTACTTGTCCTTCCAGAGGTTCTTCCTCCCGGGTTTCGTTGGTGGAGGCTCGGGGAGGAAGGGAGGGGGGCCTTTCAGCAATCCTCTGACGTGCCTTGAATTTCACTTGTATTCTGCGCCTTTCTTTGGTTTGGTTCATCCTCCTATTTTTGGGGAAGTGCAGAGGTTTTTTCCTGGCTAGTGGACTGTCGTTGTTTTTCAGGAGATCGGGCCGGTCCTGTACGTGACTGGTTCGCTCTTCTCCGCGAGTCTTTGTGTTTAGTGTTTTTGACTCGTGTTTATCACCATCTCTATGGTGAGCAGGTGGCTTCCTTGTTGGTTTCTCACCTGTGGGTTTCCTCTCGGCGGCAGTATGAAGTTTCCTGGCGGTCCTTCCGGTTCTTTCTGATCCTTCGTCGTTGTTCCTCGCTTTCGGTTCGGGTGGTGCTGTCCTTTCTCTCTTGGTTGTTTCAGGACCATCATCTGATGCCTAATACTGTCGCCTCGTATTGTGCGGCGCTGGCGGAGCCGCTGCAGCTTGCTTTCGGTATTGATGTTACTTCTCCGCTTTTTCTCAAGCTGTCTCGGGCGTTGTTTCACCTCCGGGCCTGCTCATATGCTGCCTGAACCATCCTGGTCTTTGGACAGAGTGCTCTTCTATCTTTCTTCTCGGTTTGTTGTGGCCCCTTTGGTTCCAAATTTTTTTGCTAAGGCTCTTTTTCTGTTGGCATTGGCCTCTGGGGGTCGCGTGGCGGAGCTTCATGCTCTTCTCTGGCGCAGAGGTTTTTGCTCCTTTGGTCGTGGTCTTCGGTATATTCGTCTGCAGCTGTCTACCTCTTTTCTGGCGAAGAATAAGACTGCTGCTTTCCGGAGGGGTCCTTGGGTTGTTGATGCTTGGTTTGTCAGGCCGGGGGTTCACCATGTGGTTGTGTCCGGTTGCGGCCCTCCACCGTTATCTGCGCACCATGGCTTCTGTGTCCAGGGACACACTTTGGGTTGATCCGGTTTCCCCTGTTCGCAGGTTCGGGTCCCTCATGTCGTTCGCGGGGTTGTTAAATCCAGCCAGCCTGCGGTCTATCCCCGTGCCTATGACGTTCGTAAGTTTGCTGCTCTTGTTGCCGTCTTCAGCAATATGTCTTGGGCTGACATTAGGGCACGGGGATGTTAACGGTCAAACAGGGTCCTGGCTGCACGTTACCTTGTGAACGTTTCTGGGCCCAGTCGGGCCTGTGTTGCTTTAGTTCGGCAGATGCTGCCCGTTGTCTCGACTTCGCGTTGAGGATTAAAGCGCTGACTGCCTCCCGGGTAAGTCCCCATGGTTTTCTTTGGTAGTCTTTGGTGAAGTAGCTCTGGGGAGCCGTAGGGGCTCCCCCCAGAAAACCAGCGTTGAATGTAATGAAACGTTATAATGTAATGAAATTATTATTATTAACACTTTCGCGCTATCTGGACGCGCCGGCGCGTTCGGTTTCGTCTAACGTAAATGCATAGTGGACATAAAGTTATGTCTACTTTTAAAATATTTGTATAAAATTCAATTTTTATCCGATTTACTTTGGGTTTGTTTCAAACTGCGCGCTATCAGGCTCTCTTTCTCACCACTAGGCTGCATGGTACAATAAGTTCATGAAAGGTGTGGATAACTTCGATCAAATGGTATTTTGTCCCAAACGGGTTGCAGGTGGGTGACTTTAGCCGTTTATACTGGTAATTCTTCCCCCATATCATGTATTATATGCATATGTCTGTTTAGGGAATTTTATTCCGATCAATATACAACCAAAAATAACTGTGTGCAACAAGTATAATCTTGACAAACATAACAAAAGTAAAAATATTTCATGTGTGTTTGACGCTCACTGATATGTTCCAGCGTTGTTTTATATTTGTCGCTATTCTAACTTACGCTTTGTTGATATTTTTTACCTATGGGCACATAGAACATTCTATTGCGAACACATTGACATAAAAATGAATGACGTACATAGAAAATTAATGTCATGAGAGTGAAATAAGTATAAACTTTCAAAGCGCCGTGCGTCGTCCCGTCACCGATACCGGGTAACAATTTCACCACTTCCCACACTCTTGCGGGCGGGCTGCATCATTATTCTACGCTTATATTCATATCACCGTGTTGGGAATTTCATTGCGAGTCCATTGATACCAAAATTAACGCTGTAGAACAAGTGTGGAGGTGATTACAATCCCAAGAGTAAAAACATTTTGTTGCTGATGGGCGCTCACGGCGAGTCATCTACGTAGTTATTTATTTGGTGCTGGTATCCCTATATGTTTCGTGACTTATTTTACTAATGTTCTTCTAGAGAATTTTATTGCGAACACGTTGGTACCAAAATGAAATACGTAGCATGAGAACTAAGGTCAGAAGAGTAAAAAGAGTATACACATTTTTGTTTTTACGCTTAAGCGATAAAAACGCAGCGCGCACATTCGGTTGGCTGAGTGACCTTTGCGGAGAGCGCGAAAGTGTTAATAATGAAAGCAGATGTGTGGGGCATCACATTAATTGTGCATAGTGAATATAAATTATTAGGACTGTATTACAAATACAGTACTTATTATTCAATGGGAACTCTGGTAATATAATTAATTACTAATCGTCATTTTCTGTTTGTTATGCAGGTATAATGAGAAGATGGACAAATTGGAACCCAGTGTTGCAGAGTTTAAAGCTAAAGATATCAGACAACCTCTGTTTGTTGCCCTTCGGTTGCTGACGCGTCTGGGCCTTGTAAACCTTGAAGAAGGGTTAGGGGAAGATGGGAAGATGTGTCGAGTAAATAATCTTACTCTAATCAATCTTGCTTTACTTAAACTTGGTCCTCAGCATGAAGCCAGCCTTACCAACAAATTACTAATTTTACAGGTGGTATGTACTGCTCTTGCATTCTTCATCCGCTATCCATTAGCGGATATGTTTTTTTAAAATGTTAAGTGCATATATGCATCATTCTGTGTGTGTGTGTGTGTATATGTGTGTGTGTACACTATGTTCAAAGAACTATGTTAATTTTTTTATAGTACAGTAATATGCACTGATTTTGGAAAAAAATCTGATATTCAAACTAAAGCTGTACTACCATAAATATATGACTTCAATACTGCTGCATCATACCACAGTTGACTCCACCATCCCATTGGGGTAATGTTTTTATTTTAAAGCTAAAAATTTTCACAATTATGTATTTGAGAGAGACAGACATAGACCAATGGATGGAGGGGATAGATTCATGGATAAATTGATACTGTATATGGATATAGATGAGTAGCTAAAAGATAAATAGATGGATGGGGGAAATGGAGAGAGATGGATTTATGTTAGATATAGATGAGCACATGACAGACAGACCCGGGCAATGCCTTGTGTGTATATATAGTGACCAAATTGCAGAATTGGGTTGTCTCGTTTGTTTTCATTAATCCAATCCAAATAGTTCTTTTTCTGTTACATTATTACAGGCATTATTATTATTATTATTATTATTATTATTATTTTAAAGAATTGTATGAGTATATGAAATTTGTATGGATTAATATTTTTCACTGAAAAGTACAATTTGGACTGCTAGGTTGTATTTTTGTTGGGTGTAATGACTTCTTGGAGGAAGCTTAAACAAACTACTGTTGAGAATTTTAAAGCACTGTTTTGTACAATTATTGAAGTAAATTTTTACTCAACTTGCTGTATGTACTTTATATTGGATACACTGTATGTAGTGTTGACCCAAGTCTTACTGATGTTTGTGTGTAGCAGAATATAACCAAATAGTATTGACTACTGCTGCATACAGTGTGAAATATTTTGATCACTCCGTACAAATTGATACTTTATTTCAAGTCTGACATGTTAATGTGGTGTGTGGGCACGCCCATGTCTGGGCATGCTGATAATATTTTGCAGAGTTACGAAGCTGTTTCTTCTACATTTCCTTGTTGATTTAATTACCCCTTGTAATGTTCAGCAATTTATTTGTAATCCCAAATTTCCAACATAATTTTATAAATCTACAGATATTTCTGGTGTTGACGTGTTGATAACTAGCTGATTGTTTTAATAATGATGACTGAAAGATGATGAAACATGAATGAGCAAGTGAATGTTAGCACTCCCACTTTTTAAGGCTCGTGTTACTTGGGGCTGTCTCCAACTTCCTTACGGCCTCTTCCCACAGTTAAAATAACTAGGGGAAGTTAATTAAGTAAAACAATCATTAATTAAAAGGAAACATTTCAGTATAATCTGTGGAAGTGTACAAATAATCAATATATGTCATGACAATCTCCTAAATCACTGGCACTTAAAATAAAACAGTATTATACTGAAAGTGACTGAACTTAAGCAGGTTACTTAAACTTGGCACACTCCTTAATGATCTTAACGCAGTTATGCATTCACACTGAACTTGTTCACAATTATAGCTCTAAACAAAACACAAGTACGTATCTAGACAGATGACACAATCCTCTCGTTGCAGTCTCCGGGCACCACTGGCAGAGAGGAGGAAACACTGCTACAAGGAACGATTTCTGCAACAATATTTACCATCTCCCCACTCTGGCCATTAATTATAATAATGTAATAAATTAATGTAAGGATGTGGGACAAAAATCAACTAGCATTAATAATGTTAAAGAATAATGTAGATGAACTACAAATTTGCTGCAGTTGGTCTGCCTGAGCCACAGCTGCCGCTCACATGATACAGACCCAGCTGGTCCTCCCTCACAACACCCAGGTGGTCCTCCCTTCCTCACAACACCCAGCTGGTCCTCCCTCACAACACCCAGGTGGTCCTCCCTTCCTCACAACACCCAGCTGGTCCTCCCTCACAACACCCAGGTGGTCCTCCCTTCCTCACAACACCCAGTTGGTCCTCCCTCACAACACCCAGCTGGTCCTCCCTCACAACACCCAGGTGGTCCTCCCTTCCTCACAACACCCAGCTGGTCCTCCCTCACAACACCCAGGTGGTCCTCCCTTCCTCACAACACCCAGCTGGTCCTCCCTCACAACACCCAGCTGGTCGTCTCTCCCTCACAACACCCAGCTGGTCCTCCCTCACAACACCCAGCTGATCCTCCCTTCCTCACAACACCCAGCTGGTCCTCCCTCACAACACCCAGGTGGTCCTCCCTTCCTCACAACACCCAGCTGGTCCTCCCTCACAACACCCAGCTGATCCTCCCTTCCTCACAACACCCAGCTGGTCCTCCCTCACAACACCCAGCTGATCCTCCCTTCCTCACAACACCCAGCTGATCCTCCCTTCCTCACAACACCCAGCTGGTCCTCCCTCACAACACCCAGCTGATCCTCCCTTCCTCACAACACCCAGGTGGTCCTCCCTCACAACACCCAGGTGGTCCTCTCTCCCTCACAACACCCAGGTGGTCCTCTCTCCCACACAACACCCAGGTGGTCCTCCCTCACAACACCCAGCTGGTCGTCTCTCCCTCACAACACCCAGGTGGTCCTCCCTCACAACACCCAGCTGGTCGTCTCTCCCTCACAACACCCAGCTGGTCGTCTCTCCCTCACAACACCCAGGTGGTCCTCCCTCACAACACCCAGCTGGTCGTCTCTCCCTCACAACACCCAGCTGGTCGTCTCTCCCTCACAACACCCAGGTGGTCCTCCCTCCCTCACAACACCCAGTTGGTCCTCCCTCACAACACCCAGGTGGTCCTCTCTCCCTCACAACACCCAGGTGGTCCTCTCTCCCTCAACACCCAGCTGGTCCTCTCTGCCTCACAACACCCAGGTGGTCCTCCCTCACAACACGCAGCTGGTCTTCCCTCACAACACTCAGGTGGTCCCCTCTCCCTCACAACACTCAGGTGGTCCTTCCTGTCTCCGTCACAACACCCAGATGGTCCTCCCTCCCTCACAACACCCAGATGGTCCTCCCTCCCTCACAACACCCAGCTGGTCCTCTCTCCCTCACAACACCCAGCTGGTCCTCTCTCCCTCACAACACCCAGCTGGTCCTTCCTGTCTCCCTCACAACACCCAGCTGATCCTCTCTCCCTCACAACACCCAGGTGGTCCTCTCTCCCTCACAACACCCAGCTGGTCCTCTCTCCCTCACAACACCCAGCTGGTCCTTCCTGTCTCCCTCACAACACCCAGGTGGTCCTCTCTCCCTCACAACACCCAGCTGGTCCTTCCTGTCTCCCTCACAACACTCAGCTGGTCCTCCCTCAACACCCAGCTGGTCCTCTCTCCCTCACAACACCCAAGTGGTCCTCTCTCCCTCACAACACCCAGGTGGTCCTTCCTGTCTCCCTCACAACACCCAGGTGGTCCTCCCTCAACACCCAGCTGGTCCTCCCTCAACACCCAGCTGGTCCTCCCTCACAACACCCAGCTGGTCCTTCCTGTCTCCCTCACAACACCCAGGTAGTCCTCTCTCCCTCACAACACCCAGGTGGTCCTCTCTCCCTCACAACACCCAGGTGGTCCTTCCTGTCTCCCTCACAACACCCAGGTGGTCCTCTCTCCCTCACAACACCCAGATGGTCCTCCCTCCCTCACAACACCCAGCTGGTCCTCTCTCCCTCAACACCCAGCTGGTCCTCCCTCACAACACCCAGGTGGTCCTCTTTCCCTCAACACCCAGGTGGTCCTCTTTCCCTCACAACACCCAGGTGGTCCTCCCTCCCTCACAACACCCAGGTGGTCCTCTTTCCCTCACAACACCCAGGTGGTCCTCCCTCCCTCACAACACCCAGATGGTCCTCCCTCCCTCACAACACCCAGGTGGTCCTCCCTCCCTCACAACACCCAGGTGGTCCTCCCTCCCTCACAACACACAGCTGGTCCTCCCTCCCTCACAACACCCAGCTGGTCCTCCCTTCCTCACAATACCCAGGTGGTCCTCTCTCCTTCACAACACCCAGCTGGTCCTCTCTCCCTCACAACACCCAACTGGTCCTCTCTCCCTCACAACACCCAACTGGTCCTCTCTCCCTCACAACACCCAGCTGGTCCTCTCTCCCTCACAACACTTAGCTGGTCTTCCCTCCCTCACAACACCCAGCTGGTCCTCTCTCCCTCACAACACCCAGCTGGTCCTCTCTCCCTCACAACACCCAGCTGGTCTTCCCTCCCTCACAACACCCAGCTGGTCCTCTCTCCCTCACAACACCCAGCTGGTCCTTCCTGTCTCCCTCACAACACTCAGCTGGTCCTCCCTCAACACCCAGCTGGTCCTCTCTCCCTCACAACACCCAAGTGGTCCTCTCTCCCTCACAACACCCAGGTGGTCCTTCCTGTCTCCCTCACAACACCCAGGTGGTCCTCCCTCAACACCCAGCTGGTCCTCCCTCAACACCCAGCTGGTCCTCCCTCACAACACCCAGCTGGTCCTTCCTGTCTCCCTCACAACACCCAGGTAGTCCTCTCTCCCTCACAACACCCAGGTGGTCCTCTCTCCCTCACAACACCCAGGTGGTCCTTCCTGTCTCCCTCACAACACCCAGGTGGTCCTCTCTCCCTCACAACACCCAGATGGTCCTCCCTCCCTCACAACACCCAGCTGGTCCTCTCTCCCTCAACACCCAGCTGGTCCTCCCTCACAACACCCAGCTGGTCCTCCCTCACAACACCCAGGTGGTCCTCTTTCCCTCACAACACCCAGGTGGTCCTCTTTCCCTCACAACACCCAGGTGGTCCTCCCTCCCTCACAACACCCAGGTGGTCCTCCCTCCCTCACAACACCCAGGTGGTCCTCTTTCCCTCACAACACCCAGGTGGTCCTCCCTCCCTCACAACACCCAGATGGTCCTCCCTCCCTCACAACACCCAGGTGGTCCTCCCTCCCTCACAACACCCAGGTGGTCCTCCCTCCCTCACAACACACAGCTGGTCCTCCCTCCCTCACAACACCCAGCTGGTCCTCCCTTCCTCACAATACCCAGGTGGTCCTCTCTCCTTCACAACACCCAGCTGGTCCTCTCTCCCTCACAACACCCAACTGGTCCTCTCTCCCTCACAACACCCAGCTGGTCCTCTCTCCCTCACAACACCCAGCTGGTCTTCCCTCCCTCACAACACCCAGCTGGTCCTCTCTCCCTCACAACACCCAGCTGGTCCTCTCTCCCTCACAACACCCAGCTGGTCCTTTCTCCCTCAACACCCAGCTGGTCCTCCCTCCCTCACAACACCCAGCTGGTCCCCCCTCACAACACCCAGCTTATTCTCCCTCCCTGACAACACCCAGCTGGTCCTCTCTCCCACACAACACCCAGGTGGTCCTCTCTCCCTCACAACACCCAGCTGGTCCTCCCTCATAACACCCAGCTGGTCCTCCCTCACAACACCCAGGTGGTCCTCCCTCCCTCACAACACCCAGGTGGTCCTCCCTCCCTCACAACACCCAGCTGGTCCTCCCTCCCTCACAACACCCAGCTGGTCCTCCCTTCCTCACAATACCCAGGTGGTCCTCTCTCCCTCACAACACCCAGCTGGTCCTCTCTCCCTCACAACACCCAGGTAATCCTCTCTCCCTCACAACACCCAGCTGATCCTCCCTTCCTCACAACACCCAGGTGGTCCTCCCTCCCTCACAACACCCAGCTGGTCGTCTCTCCCTCACAACACCCAGGTGGTCCTCCCTCACAACACCCAGCTGGTCCTCCCTCACAACACCCAGCTGATCCTCCCTTCCTCACAACACCCAGGTGGTCCTCCCTCACAACACCCAGGTGGTCCTCTCTCCCTCACAACACCCAGGTGGTCCTCTCTCCCTCACAACACCCTGGTGGTCCTTCCTGTCTCCCTCACAACACCCAGGTGGTCCTGTCTCCCTCACAACACCCAGGTGGTCCTCTCACAACACCCAGCTGGTCCTCCATCCCTCACAACACCCAGGTGGTCCTCTCTCCCTCACAACACCCAGGTGGTCCTCCCTCCCTCACAACACCCAGGTGGTCCTCTCTCCCTCACAACACCCAGGTGGTTCTCCCTCACAACACCCAGGTGGTCCTCTCTCCCTCACAACACCCAGGTGATCCTTCCTGTCTCCCTCACAACACCCAGCTGGTCCTCCCTCACAATACCAAGGTGGTCCTCCCTCACAACACCCAGGTGGTCCGCTCTCCCTCACAACACCCAGCTGGTCCTCACTCCCTCACAACACCCAGCTGGTCCTCTCTCCCTCACACCACCCAGGTGGTCCTCCCTCCCTCACAACACCCAGGTGGTCCTCTCTCCCTCACAACACCCAGGTGGTCCTTCCTGTCTCCCTCACAACACCCAGCTGGTCCTCTCCCTCACAACACCCAGCTGGTCCTCTCTCCCTCACAACACCCAGCTGGTCCTCCCTCACAACACCCAGGTGGTCCTCTCTCCCTCACAACACCCAGGTGGTCCTTCCTGTCTCCCTCACAACACCCAGCAGGTCCTCCCTCACAACACCCAGGTGGTCCTCTCTCCCTCACAACACCCAGCTGGTCCTGTCTCCCTCACAATACCCAGGTGGTCCTCTCTCCCTCACAACACCCAGCTGGTCCTGTCTCCCTCACAATACCCAGGTGGTCCTCTCTCCCTCACAACACCCAGGTGGTCCTCTCTCCCTCACAACACCCAGGTGGTCCTCCCTCCCTCACAACACCCAGCTGGTCCTCCCTCCCTCACAACACCCAGCTGGTCCTCCCTCCCTCACAACACCCAGCTGGTCCTCCCTCCCTCACAACACCCAGCTGGTCCTCCCTCACAACACCCAGGTGGTCCTCCCTCACAACACCCAGCTGGTCCTCTCTCCCTCACAACACCCAGCTGGTCCTCTCTCCCTCACAACACCCAGCTGGTCCTCCCTCACAACACCCAGCTGGTCCTCCCTCACAACACCCAGGTGGTCATCTCTCCCTTACAACACCCAGGTGGTCCTTCCTCCCTCACAACACCCAGGTGGTCCTCCCTCCCTCACAACACCCAGCTGGTCCTCCCTCCCTCACAACACCCAGGTGACCCTCTCCCTTATAACACCCAGCTGGTCCTCCCTCACACCACCCAGGTGGTCCTCTCTCCCTCACAACACCCAGGTGGCCCCCTCTCCCTCACAACACCCAGCTGGTCCTTCCTCCCTCTCAACACCCAGCTGGTCTTCCCTCACAACACCCAGCTGGTCTTCCCTCACAACACCCAGGTGGTCCTCTCTCCCTCACAACACCCAGCTGGTCCTCCCTCACAACACCCAGGTGGCCCTCTCTCCCTTACAACACCCAGCTGGTCCTTCCTCCCTCACAACACCCAGGTGGTCCTCCCTCCCTCACAACACCCAGCTGGTCCTCCCTCACAACACCCAGCTGGTCCTCCCTCCCTCACAACACCCAGCTGGTCCTCCCTCCCTCACAACACCCAGGTGGTCCTCTCTCCCTCACAACACCCAGGTGGCCCTCTCTCCCTCTCAACACCCAGCTGGTCCTCTCTCCCTCACAACACCCAGCTGGTCCTCCCTCACAACACCCAGGTGGCCCTCTCTCCCTTACAACACCCAGCTGGTCCTTCCTCCCTCACAACACCCAGGTGGTCCTCCCTCCCTCACAACACCCAGCTGGTCCTCCCTCACAACACCCAACTGGTCCTTCCTCACAACACCCAGCTGGTCCTCCCTCCCTCACAACACCCAGCTGGTCCTCCCTCCCTCACAACACCCAGCTGGTCCTCCCTCCCAACACCCAGCTGGTCCTCCCTCCCTCACAACACCCAGCTGGTCCTCCCTCCCTCACAACACCCAGCTGGTCCTCCCTCCCAACACCCAGCTGGTCCTCTCTCCCTCACAACACACAGGTGGTCCTCCCTCCCTCACAACACCCAGGTGGTCCTCTCTCCCTCACAACACCCAGGTGGTCCTCCCTCCCTCACAACACCCAGGTGGTCCTCTCTCCCTCACAATACCCAGGTGGTCCTCCCTCCCTCACAACACCCAGCTGGTCCTGTCTTCCTCACAACACCCAGCTGGTCCTCTCTCCCTCACAACACCCAGGTGGTCCTTCCTGTCTCCCTCACAACACCCAGGTGGTCCTCTCTCCCTGAACACCCAGGTGGTTCTCTCTCCCTCACAACACCCAGGTGGTCCTTCCTGTCTCCCTCACAACACCCAGGTGGTTCTCTCTCCCTCACAACACCCAGGTGGTCCTTCCTGTCTCCCTCACAACACACAGGTGGTCCTCTCTCCCTCACAACACCCAGGTGGTCCTCTCTCCCTCACAACACCCAGGTGGTTCTCTCTCTCTCACAACACCCAGATGGTCCTCTCTCCCTCACAACACCCAGATGGTCCTCTCTCCCTCACAACACCCAGGTGGTCCTCTCTCCCTCACAACACCCAGGTGGTCCTCTCTCCCTCACAACACCCAGGTGGTCCTCTCTCCCTCACAACACCCAGGTGGTCCTCCCTCCCTCACAACACCCAGATGGTCCTCCCTCCCTCACAACACCCAGGTGATCCTCTTTCCCTCACAACACCCAGGTGGTTCTCTCTCCCTCACAACACCCAGGTGGTCTTCCCTCCCTCACAACACCCAGCTGGTCCTCTCTCTCTCACAACACCCAGATGGTCCTCTCTCCCTCACAACACCCAGGTGGTCCTCTCTCCGTCACAACACCCAGGTGGTCCTCCCTCCCTCACAACACCCAGGTGGTCCTCTCTCCCTCACAATACCCAGGTGGTCCTCCCTCCCTCACAACACCCAGCTGGTCCTGTCTCCCTCACAACACCCAGCTGGTCCTCTCTCCCTCACAACACCCAGCTGGTCCTCCCTCACAACACCCAGGTGGTCCTCTCTCCCTCACAACACCCAGCTGGTCCTCCCTCCCTCACAACACCCAGCTGGTCCTCCCTCCCTCACAACACCCAGCTGGTCCTCTCTCCCTCACAACACCCAGGTGGTTCTCTCTCCCTCACAACACCCAGATGGTCCTCTCTCCCTCACAACACCCAGATGGTCCTCTCTCCCTCACAACACCCAGGTGGTCCTTTCTCCCTCACAACACCCAGGTGGTCCTCCCTCCCTCACAACACCCAGGTGGTCCTCCCTCCCTCACAACACCCAGGTGGTCCTCCCTCCCTCACAACACCCAGGTGGTCCTCCCTCCCTCACAACACCCAGCTGGTCCTCCCTCACAACACCCAAGTGGTCCTCTCTCCCTCACAACACCCAGCTGGTCCTCCCTCACAACACCCAGGTGGTCCTCTCTCCCTCACAACACCCAGCTGGTCCTCTCTCCCTCACAACACCCAGCTGGTCCTCTATCCCTCACAACACCCAGCTGGTCCTCCCTCACAACACCCAGGTGGTCCTCTCCCTCACAACACCCAGCTGGTCCTCCCTCACAACACCCAGGTGGTCCTCTCTCCCTCACAACACCCAGCTGGTCCTCCCTCCCTCACAACACCCAGGTGGTCCTCCCTCACAACACCCAGGTGGTCCTCTCTCCCTTACAACACCCAGGTGGTCCTTCCTCACAACACCCAGCTGGTCCTCCCTCCCTCACAACACCCAGCTGGTCCTTCCTCTCTCACAACACCCAGCTGGTCCTCTCTCCCTCACAACACCCAGGTGGTCCTCCCTCCCTCACAACACCCAGCTGGTCCTCCCTCCCTCACAACACCCAGGTGGTCCTCCCTCACAACACCCCCCCCACCTCCCTACCAACCATCCACCAGGTTTTTCTCCCGTCTGGAAGATCCGGTTGGAGAACGGGCTTGTGTTGGGCACCTGGTCCTGCCCCTCCCTAGGTCCCTGCCCCTCCCCCGGGCCGTGCCCCTCCCCGGTCCCTGCCCCTCCCCCGGGCCGTGCCCCTCCCTTTCCTCTCCCCCCCCCCCCCCCCCCCGGCTCCCAGCACCGGTCTCTGACCCTCAGTGACTCTCATCAATTTATAGTCATCATCTTACCATTAACTGGATCATCTTACCGTGATGTTGCCTGGACCCAGGAGCTACAGCTTAGTCCTGCAGAAGCAAATATGTGACCTCACCAACATGACGTCACCAACTGAGGAAGGTGTTGCGCCACACAATGTGTCTCGTCATACGTAATAAACATTGGGAAGAGTTCCTACAAAGTATAAATGAGCAAACAACACTTGTTGAAGTTTGGGAAAAGATACGAAAAATCTCTAGAAGCAGCCCAACCAAACCGCAGCACCACAGCCCACTAGAACAAGCAAACATTCTCCTTGATCAATGGGCACTAACATCAAGCTACGATTCACTCCCAATTAACATACAGCACAAACTTGATGACACACGCCCCAACAGACAACGAACCATCAATCTTGCCTGTACAGCTATCGACGTGTCGGACCTTAATGATGTAACTGAATGGGAATTAAATCATGCACTAAAGATGGGAAAATCAACTGCTCCTGGAGAGGACGGTATTACTTACAGTCTACTGAGATTAGTCTCACACGTACCAGGTAATCCATTATTAGTGTTGTACAGAATGAGTTTACGTGAAGGAGTATTACCCGATGCTTGGACAAAGAGTGTCATTGTTCCCATCCTCAAACCACACTCAGATAATTATAGACCCATATCTCTAACATCGTGTGTTTGCAAAGTGCTTGAACTTATTATTCTTAACCGGCTCATGTATCGTATACAGGGGCACCTGTCACAACTGTTTGGATTTATGCCTGGGCTCAGTACATAACACTTTTCCTGAGTACTTCGCACATATTGAAGCTTCCCCTCAAACAGTCTTCATCGACCTAGCAGCAGCTTTTGATACAGCAAACAGGGAAATCATACTGGAACAGCTTGCCGAGCTGGGAATACAAGGAAAATTACTGAAATGGATAAAGGGCTATTTGTCTAATCGAACAACATATGTTTTGTTTAATGGTGTTAAAAGCACAGAGAGCAAACACTTTGAACTGGGAACTCCACAAGGAGGGGTCCTCAGCCCCTTGTTGTTCAACGTTCTGATGCATAAACTTATTAAAGATCTTCCAACTAATAATGAAGACACTGTCATTTGTTATGCTGATGATATATGTTTACAGGCTGCCACCGAGCCTAGAATGCAAGTTCTGCTCGATGCTTTTGCTACTAGAGCTGAGGAATGTGGCCTCCTTATCTCTGTACAGAAAACTCGTGCCCTCATTCCATGTGGTATTCCACCACCCAATTATCATATAGATGGACGAGCACTTGAGAACTGCGAGTCTTACAGATACCTTGGTGTCCCCATTAACGACCCTGGGTACCTTTCTTCTCTCAAGAGGAGACTTTGGGAGAGATTAAAGCCCTTGCGGGTCCTTGTTGGTGTCAATCATGGGCTTAACGTGAGACTTGCTAGAATGTTTTATGTATCATTTATACGCTCTGTGATTGACTACAATGCTCTACATCTCACACTGCATACTGACAAAGAGCTGAAATCTCTTGAAACCTTGCAAAATGAAGCTATGCGTCTCATCCTTGGAGCTCCAAAGTCCACGAGAATAGTTAATATGAGAGCAGAGTTAGACTTACCTACCATAAGTGAGAGAATTTTGTCTATTAGCACAGTTTTCGGCGTGAAGGCATTGAGTAGATCTAGACAACACATGAAGTTTCAAGCTAAACTTTCTAATATGCTGCACTCACCTGAGGTCTATAGAAGAAGAACGAAATCTGATTATGTATATTGGTTCTACAAGGTAGCCAACTCCATCAAAATATTAAATATGTACCCAACTCAACTAATGATTAATCAGCCAATTACTCCATGGGATAACTGGGATCTATCAGTTGATTTTGTAAATGCGCCCAAGAAAGATAGTGTGCACTCTATATTATTGAAACAGTTAACACTGAAAAGCATCACTGAGAGTATGGGTAACGATGTGTATCAGTGCTATACCGACGGCTCTGTAGAAGAAGGTGGACGATGTACCGGATGCGCATGCAATATATTTGAACAATCTTCTCTCGTACATACAGCAATGAAGCGCGTCAATGACTGGGCAAGTACAACTCAAACCGAACTTGCAGGCATATACCTTGTCACTGAATTTTTAAAAGACAAAGGCAGTGGACTTATATACTGTGACTCGCAGAGTGCACTCCTGGCATTGAACACACATAGTAGTGACACCCAGAAAATAGTCAGTGATATTCGAATGAATGTTTTAGCTGCTAAAGAAAACAGATTTGAAATTAAATTCACAAAGACCTGAAAGTTGTAGCATTAAATATTATGATAGATATCGTGAGGGGACATTCACATATGGGACTAATAGAACAAGAACCCGGCAATGTGATGTTATAGTGGCCAGAATACGCCTGGGACATAGACGTATCTGGCAGCTTTCTCAAACCCCAAATGTCGAGTACACAATGTGTCAACTTTGTGAAAGAGAAAACATGCACTCTCTCTTGAACATTATATTGTAGAATGTCCCATATTGACTGACTTTCGCCCTCCTGGGCTAAGGTATGCTGAACTGTGTAATTACTATATGAGTACTGGAACACTTGATATATTGAACTTGTATCCAAGATTGACCATGTAATATATCATTTATACAATGTATATCTATGACGTAACTATATAACCTGAGCTTGTAAAAGCACCTTCATCACCTTCAGTGATTAAGTGCTTAATTGCACACTAGTTTTTTTATCAGCTATCTCACCCTGTCAGAGTAAATGAGACAGATGTATGTACTCACCTAATTGTACTCACCTAATTGTGCTTGCGGGGGTTGAGCTTTGGCTCTTTGGTCCCGCCTCTCAACTGTCAATCAACTGGTGTACAGATTCCTGAGCCTACTGGGCTCTATCATA
The DNA here is from genome assembly GCF_020424385.1 of Procambarus clarkii. NCBI lineage: Eukaryota > Metazoa > Arthropoda > Malacostraca > Decapoda > Cambaridae > Procambarus > Procambarus clarkii. The sequence continues at coordinate 14,146,210 of NC_059654.1, read as the reverse complement.
CCTACATTTGAAACTGTGTATGGAGTCAGCCTCCACCATGTGAATGCATGTGTGTGTGTATATATGTATGTATATGTGTGTGTGTATGTATATGTATGGGTATAAAGTATATATGGAAGCTGATCAGAATTACATTTCACCTTTGTGAATGTACATTAATGACACTATGTAAAAGACACATCTAACACTTTATGTAGGGCATACGTAAATCTGTGTATCTATGTATTTACGTATGTAGGTTAGCTTAGCATTTTAAAAACACCGAATCACCTTCTGTGGTTGAGTGTTCAATAAACCCTTGAACTATGTGTTTAACACATCTCTCACCCTGTCCATGGAGGACAGAAGAAAATGTATATATGCTGGTTAGCATTGTAAATGTGTGGCCACGTCTGTGGTAGAAAATAATAATAATAAAAAAAAAATGTGTCTCAGAATGGATAAAAAATAATGCTGAACAGGTCAACGGTATATCGATAGGAATGGAGAACCACTTAATTTAATTTAATTATTTAATTTTGCCCCGAGGGACGATTTGGGCAGCGTCACTCATCCTGTGAGTGGACACACCGCCATAGTGACAGTATTGGGCAGCGCCACTCATCCTGTGAATGGACACACCGCCATAGTGACAGTATTGGGCAGCGCCACTCATCCTGTGAGTGGACACACCGCCATAGTGACAGTATTGGGCAGCGTCACTCATCCTGTGAGTGGACACACCGCCATAGTGACAGTATTGGGCAGCGTCACTCATCCTGTGAGTGGACACACCGCCATAGTGACAGTATTGGGCAGCGTCACTCATCCTGTGAGTGGACACACCGCCATAGTGACAGTATTGGGCAGCGCCACTCATCCTGTGAGTGGACACACCGCCATAGTGACAGTATTGGGCAGCGTCACTCATCCTGTGAGTGAACACACCGCCATAGTGACAGTATTGGGCAGCGCCACTCATCCTGTGAGTGGACACACCGCCATAGTGACAGTATTGGGCAGCGTCACTCATCCTGTGAGTGGACACACCACCATAGTGACAGTATTGGGCAGCGTCACTCATCCTGTGAGTGGACACACCACCATAGTGACAGTATTGGCAGCGCCACTCATCCTGTGAGTGGACACACCGCCATAGTGACAGTATTGGGCAGCGCCACTCATCCTGTGAGTGGACACACCACCATAGTGACAGTATTGGGCAGCGTCACTCATCCTGTGAGTGGACACACCACCATAGTGACAGTATTGGCAGCGCCACTCATCCTGTGAGTGGACACACCGCCATAGTGACAGTATTGGGCAGCGCCACTCATCCTGTGAGTGGACACACCGCCATAGTGACAGTATTGGGCAGCGTCACTCATCCAGCGGTCCAAGAAATAATGCAAAAGCAAACAGAACTTGGGAACGCCCTTGATCAAAATAAAAGGACACAGGATCAAATCCTCCTGCTCCTGCAACAGCAGAGTCCGTCATGTGAAGGCCCAGCATGCCAGAGTCTGGTACAAGGTGATGAAGCACAAGCTGGCATGGTATATGACAGCGGACACAACCATGGTTCCATAACACCAGTACACACAGTAACACCAGTACACACAGTAACACCAGGTCACACAGTAACACCAGGTCACACAGTAACACCAGTACACACAGTAACACCAGTACACACAGTAACACCAGGTCACACAGTAACACCAGGTCACACAGTAACACCAGTACACACAGTAACACCAGTACACACAGTAACACCAGGTCACACAGTAACACCAGGTCACACAGTAACACCAGGTCACACAGTAACACCAGTACACACAGTAACACCAGTACACACAGTAACACCAGTACACACAGTAACACCAGTACACACAGTAACACCAGGCCACACAGTAACACCAGGTCACACAGTAACACCAGTACACACAGTAACACCAGTACACACAGTAACACCAGTACACACAGTAACACCAGTACACACAGTAACACCAGTACACACAGTAACACCAGGTCACACAGTAACACCAGTACACACAGTAACACCAGAACACACAGTAACACCAGGTCACACAGTCACACCAGGTCACACAGTAACACCAGGTCACACAGTAACACCAGGTCACACAGTAACACCAGGTCACACAGTAACACCAGTACACACAGTAACACCAGGTCACACAGTAACACCAGGTCACACAGTAACACCAGTACACACAGTAACACCAGGTCACACAGTAACACCAGTGCACACAGTAACACCAGGTCACACAGTAACACCAGGTCACACAGTAACACCAGTACACACAGTAACACCAGTACACACAGTAACACCAGTACACACAGTAACACCAGTACACACAGTAACACCAGGTCACACAGTAACACCAGTACACACAGTAACACCAGTACACACAGTAACACCAGTACAGACAGTAACACCAGGTCACACAGTAACACCAGGTCACACAGGTCAAGGGCGCTTTGCACTGCCTACGTGAGGCCAGTCTTAGAGTATGCCGCCTCATCATGGAGTCCCCATCTGAAGAAGCATATAATGAAACTGGAAAAGGTTCAGAGGTTTGCAACGAGACTCGTCCCAGAGCTACGAGGGATGGGGTATGAGGAGCGCCTGAGGGAACTGTGCCTTACGACACTAGAAAGAAGAAGGGAGAGGGGGGACATGATAGGAACGTATAAGATACTCAGAGGGATTGACAGAGTGAACATAGACGAAATGTTCACACGGAATAGTAACAGAACGAGAGGACATGGATGGAAGCTTGAAACTCAGATGAGTCACAGAGATGTTAGGAAGTTTTCTTTTAGCGTGAGAGTAGTGGGAAAATGGAATGCACTTCAGGAACAGGTTGTGGAAGCAAATACTATTCATAATTTTAAAACCAGGTATGATAGGGAAATGGGACAGGAGTCATTGCTGTAAACAACCGATGCTCGAAAGGCGGGATCCAAGAGTCAATGCTCGATCCTGCAGACACAACTAGGTGAGTACAACTAGGTGAGTACACAGTAACACCAGTACACAGTAACACCAGTACACACAGTAACACCAGTACACACAGTAACACCAGGTCACACAGTAACACCAGTACACAAAGTAACTCCAGTACACACAGTAACACCAGTACACACAGTAACACCAGTACACACAGTAACACCAGTACACACAGGAACACCAGGTCACACAGTAACACCAGTACACACAGTAACACCAGTACACACAGTAACACCAGTACACACAGTAACACCAGGTCACACAGTAACACCAGGTCACACAGTAACACCAGGTCACACAGTAACACCAGGTCACACAGTAACACCAGTACACACAGTAACACCAGTACACACAGTAACACCAGTACACACAGTAACACCAGTACACACAGTAACACCAGGTCACACAGTAACACCAGTACACACAGTAACACCAGTACACACAGTAACACCAGGTCACACAGTAACACCAGGTCACACAGTAACACCAGGTCACACAGTAACACCAGGTCACACAGTAACACCAGTACACACAGTAACACCAGGTCACACAGCAACACCAGGTCACACAGTAACACCAGTACACACAGTAACACCAGGTCACACAGTAACACCAGTACACACAGTAACACCAGTACACACAGTAACACCAGTACACACAGTAACCCCAGTACACACAGTAACACCAGTACACACAGTAACACCAGGTCACACAGTAACACCAGTACACACAGTAACACCAGTACACACAGTAACACCAGGTCACACAGTAACACTAGTACACACAGTAACACCAGTACACACAGTAACACCAGTACACACAGTAACACCAGTACACACAGTAACACCAGTACACACAGTAACACCAGTACACACAGTAACACCAGGTCACACAATAACACCAGTACACACAGTAACACCAGTACACACAGTAACACCAGGTCACACAGTAACACCAGGTCACACAGTAACACCAGTACACACAGTAACACCAGGTCACACAGTAACACCAGGTCACACAGTAACACCAGTACACACAGTAACACCAGGTCACACAGTAACACCAGGTCACACAGGTCAAGGGCGCTTTACACTGCCTACGTGAGGCCAGTCTTAGAGTATGCCGCCTCATCATGGAGTCCCCATCTGAAGAAGCATATAATGAAACTGGAAAAGGTTCAGAGGTTTGCAACGAGACTCGTCCCAGAGCTACGAGGGATGGGGTATGAGGAGCGCCTGAGGGAACTGTGCCTTACGACACTAGAAAGAAGAAGGGAGAGGGGGGACATGATAGGAACGTATAAGATACTCAGAGGGATTGACAGAGTGAACATAGACGAAATGTTCACACGGAATAGTAACAGAACGAGAGGACATGGATGGAAGCTTGAAACTCAGATGAGTCACAGAGATGTTAGGAAGTTTTCTTTTAGCGTGAGAGTAGTGGGAAAATGGAATGCACTTCAGGAACAGGTTGTGGAAGCAAATACTATTCATAATTTTAAAACCAGGTATGATAGGGAAATGGGACAGGAGTCATTGCTGTAAACAACCGATGCTCGAAAGGCGGGATCCAAGAGTCAATGCTCGATCCTGCAGACACAACTAGGTGAGTACACAGTAACACCAGGTCACACAGTAACACCAGTACACACAGTAACACCAGTACACACAGTAACACCAGGTCACACAGTAACACCAGTACACACAGTAACACCAGGTCACACAGTAACACCAGTACACACAGGAACACTAGAGCACACAGTAACACCGGTGCCTACAGTAACACCAGTACACACAGGAACACTAGAGCACACTAACACCGGTGCACACAGTAACACCAGTGCACACAGTAACACTAGTGCACACAGTAACACCAGCACACACAGTAACACCAGTGCACACAGTAACACCGGTGCACACAGTAACACCAGTACACACAGTAACACCAGTACACACAGTAACACCAGTACACACAGGAACGCCAGAACACACTAACACCGGTGCACACAGTAACACCAGTACACACAGGAACACTAGAGCACACTAACACCGGTGCACACACTAACACCGGTGCACACAGTAACACCAGTGCACACAGTAACACCAGTGCACACAGGAACACTAGAGCACACTAACACCGGTGCACACACTAACACCGGTGCACACAGTAACACCAGTGCACACAGTAACACCAGTACACACAGGAACACTAGAGCACACTAACACCGGTGCACACACTAACACCGGTGCACACACTAACACCAGTGCACACAGTAACACCAGTGCACACACTAACACCGGTGCACACACTAACACCGGTGCACACAGTAACAGCAGTGCACACAGTAACACCAGTGCACACAGTAACACCAGTACACACAGGAACACTAGAGCACACTAACACCGGTGCACACACTAACACCGGTGCACACACTAACACCAGTGCACACAGTAACACCAGTGCACACACTAACACCGGTGCACACACTAACACCGGTGCACACAGTAACAGCAGTGCACACAGTAACACCAGTGCACACACTAACACCGGTGCACACACTAACACCGGTGCACACAGTAACAGCAGTGCACACACTAACACCGGTGCACACACTAACACCGGTGCACACACTAACACCGGTGCACACAGTAACAGCAGTGCACACAGTAACACCGATGCACACACTAACACCGGTGCACACAGTAACAGCAGTGCACACACTAACACCGGTGCACACACTAACACCGGTGCACACACTAACACCGGTGCACACAGTAACAGCAGTGCACACACTAACACCGGTGCACACACTAACACCGGTGCACACACTAACACCGGTGCACACAGTAACAGCAGTGCACACACCAGTCATAATAACGAAAGTGAAGACCATAATAATGTTCAAAGTGCAACTATTAGCAAACAACTTCAAAATGGATACTAACGGGGAACAACATCTCACTATACTACAATGGAACTGCAATGGAGTTCGCAATAGAATTAATGACATCATACAGTACGTCTGTGAACACCAAACTGACGTCATAGTGCTATAGGAGACGATGGTAGGTGATGACTTCAACCCAAGGTTCAGCGGTTATCACAAGTACTCCCTGCCCCATGGGGAAAGAAAATGGGGTCTCACTACCTTTGTAAGTACAATAACAACATTCCAGAACAGATTATTGATGACCTGCACATGGGGGATGAGTTTGAATCACTGGGAGTAACCCTTCACTTAAACAATAATGCTCTACATATAATCACTGGGAGTAACCCTTCACTTAAACAATAATGCTCTACATATAATCACTGGGAGTAACCCTTCACTTAAACAATAATGCTCTACATATAATCACTGGGAGTAACCCTTCACTTAAACAATAATGCTCTACATATAATCAACCTATATGTGCCACAGAGTAAACTTGACCTTGACGCACTGCCTGAGTTTGTTAATGAAGAACCTACCTTGCTGGTCGGTGACCTTAATGCCAGACACCCACACTTTGGTGCCAACTGTCATTAGCCCAATGTTAATGGACGGAAACTGTCACTCTTTGTCAGGGGAAGTGAAAACCTCAGAGTCCTGGGTTATGAACAGCCAACTCACCTCAGAGGAGGAAGATTAGACTATGCTCTCCTGCTGAATGCACAGGACACGGATGCCAGTACACACATTGTGCACAGTTTATGTAGTGACCATTGGGCACTGATTACCACCGTCGACATGAGCAAGAGAAGGAAAGAGACGAATAAAAGAAAAAGGTTATCACTCGGACCAGATATGAGGCCGCACTTCATAAACAGTGTGAGTGACTGGTTCACGGAATACCAAATCCTAGAAGACATTGATACATTTGTTGATGACCTTAATCACCAAATTGAGAGCTGTCTAAGAGTTCCGCGCCGTACGCCTGGGCGAAGTAACCCTCAGAGGAAGAAGAAAATAAAATGGTATGAGAACGACTACATAAAGATAATGCAAATGTAAGAGATATGAGTAGAGAGTACCGGAGACATCCCACCGAAAGCAACCAAGAACTGTTCAAAACTGTGTGTCAAGTAGCCAGGGAAAAGAAGATTAGAGAGAGGGAAAGACAGCTCCATTGGAAGAGAAACATCTGCAAGACAAGTGTGGGCAAAAATTCAGATAGCTAAGGGGGGCAGAAACCGACCTGCGGCTCACAAAGACCCCCAGGGTAAGGCTAAGGAACTAATTCACAAGTGGAGTGATGCAGCATCCTCCTCCTCCCTCCCTGCAGAAATCAGCAGGGAACAGCTCCTGCGACATGATGACAGAAGAATTAGGATAACAAGAGCACTGTCTAGTGATGACGAGTATGGGGATCCAATCACAACCCAGGAAGTAAGGGGCGCTATGAAAAGGGGTAAAAGTACAGCACCTGGTGAAGATGGCGTCACCTACGACATACTCAATGCACTGTGTGAAGTGTCTGGGAATCCACTACTCCACCTGTTTAACAAATTATTCCTAAGTGGAGCATTGCCCACACAATGGAAACACGCAATAATTGTTCCCATACCGAAACCCAATGACCCTGGCAATTACAGACCTATCAGTCTTATGTCATGCACTTGCAAGATGCTTGAAATGATCATTTAAAACAGACTGTTGCACAAAATAGGCAGGTTAGCGGAAGGGGTCAATGGATTTGTTAAAGTCACCAGTTTCCGTGGTGTAGTGGTAAGACACTCGCCTGGCGTTCCACGAGCGCTTTGTCATGGGTTCGTATCCTGGCCGGGGAGGATTTACTGGGCGCAAATCCTTAACTGTAGCCTCTGCTTAACTCAACAGTAAAATGAGTACTTGGTTGTAACAACGATTCTTCGCGGCGGGGATCGTATTCCAGGGACTTGCCCGAAACGCTACGCGTACTAGTGGCTGTACAAGAATGTAACAACTCTTGTATATATCTCCAAAAAAAAAAGAGGACGGAGCACAGCAAACCGTACAGTTAATTACCTGGTTAATGACACAGCTAAGTACTCTCTATTTGTCGATATCAAAGGAGCTTTCGACAAAGCACAGGGGATTGCGATCCTGGACAAACTTGCATGCATGGGTGTCAAGGGGAGACTCATGAAATGGGTTGAAGACTACCTCACAGGGAGAAAAGCCAAGGTTTGCTTCAATGGAGCAGTCTCCAGAACAATGAATATGGAACTCGGGACCCCCCAAGGCGGAGTCTTAAGCCCTACACTATTCAATGTACTTATGAACGCCATTGCAAATATTGATTTTCCGGAAGGAACACAACAAGTGGGATATGCAGATGATGTCCTAATACAAGCTCCCACCTTGGGAAAAATTGAACAGTCCATTGAACTCCTTGGAAGGAAATGTATTGAGCTCGGTTTCACTCTCTCCACAAACAAGACAAAAGCATACTCCCATCACAAGCGGAGAGCAAATGAAGAACTACAAATTAATGGTGTAACATATGAAGAGGTTGACCTGGGCGTCACTGTCGGCTCTAAAAAGGGGAAGAAAAAGGAGCTCAGCCAACTTATAGGAACGTGCAAAAGTCGACTCAGGACACTGAAAGACATGACCTGGAATGGACATGGGGCCTCTATTGCTGTGCTAAAAATGATGTACACAGCCTATGTGCGCTCCGTCATAGACTATGCCGCACCAGTCTTATGCACCTACCCCCAAAGCGATATGAAAAGGCTCGAAAGCATTCAGAATGAAGCCATGACAATCATTCTTGGAGTTCCAAGAACTGCCAAAACGTCTAATCTACGAGAGGAGATGTCCCTCCCCAGTATTAAAGGCAGAATTGAGGAGCTAAATGCTAAGCTTGCAATTAAGATAGCCAGAGATCCCCATTACAATGATATTGCTAAGAAAAAACTAAGTTCTGTGCTACTTTCATGGGGAAACAGGAGAAGGAAAAAGTGGCATCACAGATCAGTCTGCTGCCTGGAAGAGCTTCACCTGCTTGAGCAAGCCCGTGAGCTCCTGCCTGTAGAGAGGTTACCTCCCTGGGAGGATGACTCATGCAAGATCATCATCAATGAAATGGCAATGACAAAATTCAACATGATACCACAAGAAATGAGGCACAAGTATCTCGAGGAAATATATAAAGAAGCCGGAGATGAACTAGACCAAATCTACACTGATGGGTCATCTAATCCTGTCAATGGCAGGGCTGGTGCAGCATACACGGTAATCAAGGATAATGCTTTCCAACGCAGATATGAAGAAAAAGCACGTATTGAGAACTATGCCTCTTCAACGCAAGCAGAGCTAACTGCCATTGTTATGGCGTTAAGGTTTCTTGAACGGAACACTAATGGTGCAGTGATTTGCACTGATTCAAAAGCAGCACTTCAAAGCCTAAGTAAAAATCGGGCAGAAAATCTTGCAATAGTCGCTGAAATTAAGAGCTGTGAGAGTACTTACCAATCAGGGAAGAGTCATCAAGTTTCTGTGGATCCCCTCCCATGTTGGAATATGTGGAAATGAACGAGCAGATGTGCTGGCTGCTGAAGGCGCTGAAGGAGACCATATTGAATACTTCATACCCAAGACTCTACTACAAATTAGAGGTATTATCAGGCAACATCACCGTGACAAGGTAACTGAGGAAAGGAGGATAGAAGCACAAACCAGTGAATCTGTACGATGGTACAACATGGTTGCAGCTGGCAATCCCAATCATTATGGACGAAGAGGAGGAGGACGAGGGAGAGAATCAGTAATAACGAGAATCCGTCTTGGATACAAATTTCCATGGAGATACGGAATGGAAACAACTGAAGGAATGGAAGTATTTGGAGCTTTCACAGAAACCCATGGAGGGGAATTCTTAGACAGTGAGATCTGGATTCCAGGATATAATCTATACAGGTGTGATAGGAAAATTAGGTCACATGGAGGAGTGGGTCTGTATATTAGGGAAGACCTTGATGCTCGGAGCTCCTTAACGTTTGAAATGAGGTGGTAGAGGTACTGGGATTAAAAATAGAGAAAATAAATTTAGTGATTATTTTAATATACAAACCGCCAGATGCAACGGCCGAGAAATTCACAGAACAGATAAACAAAATAGAGAATAGCCTTGATAATTTGGAGAACCAGATACCTGATATTATCTTCCTAGGTGACTTCAACTTGCCTAGTCTCAGGTGGAGAATAGCAAACAATAATATTATATCAGGAAATCTATCAGGACCTAACCAACCACAGATTAGAGAACTACTTAGATTCTGTGACAAATTTTCACTCAATCAGCAGATATCAGAGCCAACGAGAAATGAAAATATTCTAGATCTGGTCTTTACGAACACTGAAGACATTATCAGAGACATTACGATATCAGATACCACATACTCAGATCACAAGCTCATTGAGTTGCAAACGACCATCAATACTCGGAATAGACCTAAAACGTTGATAAAGCGAGAGGGGCTATTCAGTAAATTCAATTTTAATAATAAAAGGATAGACTGGGAGATAATAAACAGGGAACTTACAAACATTCCATGGGAAACTGTTCTAAGTAATACAAGTCCTATAGAAGGAATAGAAAAACTGACTTCGGAAGCGTATCAAGTCTGTCTGAAACATGTTCCTTTGAGGAAAGCCAGAAAGAGATCCAACGTAGAAAGAAAACGCAGACGACACTATAAACGCAGGAAAAAAATAACGGAACTGCTTATGCAGACACGAATTTTCCGTCAAAGAAGGAATAATTTAAATAGGGAGATTGAAGAAATCGAGCGGAAATTGAAACACTCATATGAAACTGAAGAAAGGCAGTTAGAACAGAAAGCAATTCAGGAAATAAAGAAAAATCCAAAATATTTCTTCACATATGCGAAATTAAAAGCAAAAACCACTGCCAGTATTGGACCTATTCGTACAAGTGAAGGTTCATACACGGAGGATGACAAAGAAATTAGTGAAATCCTAAAAAAGCAGTATGAGGACATGTTTAGCACTCCAATAAACAACATGAAAGTGGAAGATCCAGACAATTTCTTTATGCGGGATATTCAAACCCCTGTAAATATAACTGATATCAACACGAGCGCACTAAATTTTGAGAGAGAAATTGAAAACATGCCCATGCACTCGGCCACAGGTCCAGACTCATGGAATTCAATATTTATAAAGAAATGCAAAGTGCCGGTAGCACAGGCACTCAGTATAGTGTGGAGGAAGAGCTTGGACACGGGGGAGATACCAGATGCACTTAAAGTAGCAGACATAGCGCCTCTACACAAGGGAGGGAGCAAAGTATTGGCAAAGAATTATAGACCAGTTGCACTAACATCACACATCATAAAAGTATTTGAGAGAGTGATTAGGAGTCAGGTCACCAATTTCATGGAGACCAATGACCTTCACAACCCAGGCCAACATGGATTTCGAGCGGGAAGATCGTGCCTCTCACAGCTACTTGAGCACTACGACAAAGTCACTGAGGCATTAGAAGAAAAACAGAATGCTGATGTGATATACACGGACTTCGCAAAGGCTTTCGATAAATGTGACCATGGCGTGATAGCACACAAAATGAAGTCAATGGGAATAACCGGTAAAGTAGGACGCTGGATACTCAGTTTTCTGTCAAACAGGACTCAGCGAGTAACTGTCAACCATATAAAATCTAGTCCAAGTGCAGTTAAAAGCTCTGTACCTCAGGGTACAGTCCTTGCACCGCTGCTTTTCCTTATTCTCATATCAGATATAGACAAAAATACAAGTCACAGCTTCGTATCATCCTTTGCAGATGACACAAAAATCAGTATGAAAATTATCTCGGCTGAAGACATTGAAAAACTTTAAGCTGATATTAATAAAGTTTTCGACTGGGCATCAGAAAATAACATGATGTTTAACAGTGATAAATTCCAGGTACTTAGGTACGGTAAAAATGAGGACCTTAAACATAATACAGAGTACAAAACACAATCAAATGTACCCATAGTAGGAAAACAGCATGTAAAGGATTTGGGAATAATGATGTCTGACAACCTAACGTTTAAGGAGCATAACCAAGCAAATATTGCGACAGGCAGAAAAATGATAGGATGGATTACGAGAACATTCAAATCCAGGGATCCCATCACAATGGTTGTACTCTTCAAGTCACTTGTGTTGTCCCGTTTTGAGTACTGCTCAGTACTCACTTCCCCCTTCAGAGCAGGAGAGATTGCTGAAATAGAGGGAATACAGAGAACATATACGTCACGCATAGACGCGATAAAGCACCTAAGTTATTGGGATCGTCTCAAAGCCCTCCAAATGTACTCACTAGAAAAAAGACGAGAGAGATATCAAATAATATACACCTGGAAGATATTGGAGGGCCAAGTGCCAAATCTACACAGTAAAATAACAACGTACTGGAGTGAACGATATGGAAGAAAATGCAGAATAGAACCAGTGAAGAGCAGAGGTGTCATAGGCACGATCAGAGAACACTGTATAAACATCAGAGGTCCCCAGTTGTTCAACACCCTCCCAGCAAGCATAAGAAATATTGCCGGAACAACCGTGGACATTTTCAAGAGGAAACTAGATTTATTCCTCCAAGGAGTGCCGGACCAACCGGGCTGTGGTGGGTATGTGGGCCTGCGGGCCGCTCCAAGCAACAGCCTGGTGGACCAAACTCTCACAAGTCAAGCCTAGTCTCGGGCCGGGCTTGAGGAGTAGAAGAACTCCCAGAACCCCATCAACCAGGTAATGATGACAAAGGTAAAGATTGCATGGCTTAGGTACATATATTGGGGGACTGGGTAGCACTAGACACAGTGTGAGTGTAAAGCACAAGGTAGGAAACTATGAAGATGAAATGAAGTACTTTTTATTTTTGAATAAGGCAAAAGTTGGACAGCTGTTCAATTCGTTAGGGAGTGAGTTTCATAGACTAGGTCCCTTTATTTGCAGAGTGTTTATACAGATTAAATTTTGACTCTGGGGATATCTTATTTCTGGTGTGGTGATTATGGGTTGTATTACCTGTGTCCAGGAAGAGTTTTAGAACACGGTTTGCATTTAAAAACAGGGTTTTGTATATGTGTAAATGGCACAAGAGAATGTGTGGAGTGAGTTTATGTTTAGCATGTTTAGGGATTTAAGCAGAGGAGCTGTGTGTTGTCTGAAAGCAGAGTTTATTATTGTTCAGATTTTTGCTGGGTGATGATGGGGTTGAGGTAGCATGAAGTGGTTGACCCCCAAGCACAGATACCATAAGTAAGACTAAGGGATAGATTAGCGCATAGTATAGTGAGAGGAGAGCAGAGTAGGGTACATAATATCTGATTTTAGAAAGTATACCAACCGCTTTTGAGATTTTCTTGGTAATGTGTAATGCCCAGACGACACACCATTATAACATATTCTTTAGTTGGGAATTGTCCCCCTGGGGCCCGGGCCTTACCCAACCCCGGGAGGTGTTACTCCCTTACCTTGACTGTCCCCCTGGGGCCCGGGCCTTACCCAACCCCGGGAGGTGTTACTCCCTTACCTTGACTGTCCCCCTGGGGCCCGGGCCTTACCCAACCCCGGGAGGTGTTACTCCCTTACCTTGACTGTCCCCCTGGGGCCCGGCCTTACCCAACCCCGGGAGGTGTTACTCCCTTACCTTGACTGTCCCCCTGGGGCCCGGGCCTTACCCAACCCCGGGAGGTGTTACTCCCTTACCTTGACTGTCCCCCTGGGGCCCGGCCTTACCCAACCCCGGGAGGTGTTACTCCCTTACCTTGACTGTCCCCCTGGGGCCCGGCCTTACCCAACCCCGGGAGGTGTTACTCCCTTACCTTGACTGTCCCCCTGGGGGCCCGGGACTTACCCAACCCCGGGAGGTGTTACTCCCTTACCTTGATTTTAACCAATTAAATTTCTTTATTATGCACCCCATACCCACCCCGTGGGCAGTAGTGGGAAGGGTTACAGAGGCACATAATGGGTTCAGGAACTGAGCCCTGGAGTTGGTTTAGGTAAGCAAGTGACAATCTTGTGAAGGTAGTTACACAGTTATAACCCAACAGAACACTCACCTTTTTAACAACACTCCATCACATAATGGCGAAGGGTGTGCGAATAATGTTATAGGTGAGGAGGAACATTAGACGAAATGAAATGTGCCCAACCATTTCTGTCCCGCCCGGGATTCGAACTCGAAATTCTAATTGTGAGTCGAGAACGGATCCGAAAAGTGGGACTCACAATTCTAACAAATAAAAGAAAACCATTGTAATTGGTAAGAATTTGACGAAGGATAATAAATAAATGTCTCCATTAGAACAGAAATAGTAAGATCCGGTGGCCGAGCTGACAGCACGTTGGACACGTGTTCCTGTGGTCCCGGGTTCGATCCCGGGCACCGGCGAGAAACGATGGGCAGAGTTTCTTTCACCCTATGCCCCTGTTACCTAGCAGTAAATAGGTACCTGGGAGTTAGTCAGCTGTCACGGGCTGGTGTGTGTGTGTATATATATGGTGTGGAGAGAAAACAAATAGTAGTAGAAACAGTTGATTGACAGTTGAGAAGCGGGCCGAAAGATCAGAGCTCAACCCTCGCAAGCACAACACGGTGAAGAGTAAAGGTAAACTGTTGAGTCCCCCCCCCCAGCCCTCGCCCCCCCCCGCCCCCCCACAGGTGTAGCACAAGACAGGCTGGGGAGAGCACGTCAAGGTTTAGTACACACAGACACTTGGTAAATCCCAAAGTAGTCAAGGGTAAAAGTGAATGGCAAGGAACTGAGAGTGAAAACTAAGTATGGGGAAAGACCCGATGTGTCATTTAAGGGCGCCAGGGCGCATCCGATCATGGGATCGGATGCGCCCCGGCGTACGGTGAAGGGTTAATCGCGAAGCCCGGAAAGCTGAAACGCCAAGCCTAATCGCGAAACGAGTGACGGAAATCACGGGAAACTAATATGCCTCGCGGCAAAGAAACGCAGACAGGCAGAGGATTGAGGAGCCCCAAGAGTTCCTCAGGGTGACAAGCACCGGTCCCGCCCCACACAGAGAACACTGGGGAGCCCCAAGAGTCCCTCAGGGTGACAAGCACCGGCCCCGCCCCACACAGAGAACACTGGGGAGCCCCAAGAGTTCCTCAGGGTGACAAGCACCGGCCCCGCCCCACACAGAGAACACTGGGGAGCCCCAAGAGTTTCTCAGGGTGACAAGCACCGGCCCCGCCCCACACAGAGAACACTGGGGAGCCCCAAGAGTCCCTCAGGGTGACAAGCACCGGCCCCGCCCCACACAGAGAACACTGGGGAGCCCCAAGAGTTCCTCAGGGTGACAAGCACCGGCCCCGCCCCACACAGAGAACACTGGGGAGCCCCAAGAGTTCCTCAGGGTGACAAGCACCGGCCCCGCCCCACACAGAGAACACTGGGGAGCCCCAAGAGTTCCTCAGGGTGACAAGCACCGGCCCCGCCCCACACAGAGAACACTGCGTAACAAAACCAAAAACTCGGCCGCCAGCTAAAACACAAGTCTTCCAGTGCCCTCCGGCAGAGCAGAAGCCAGCTGCCCACCAACTCCCGGCACCTCTCGGCCAAGCCAGCTGCCCACCACGCCTGAGGGCACACCAGGAGCCAAGCCAGCTGCCCACCACGCCTGAGGGCACACCAGGAGCCAAGCCAGCTGCCCACCACGGCTGAGGGCACACCAGGAGCCAAGCCAGCTGCCCACCACGCCTGAGGGCACACCAGGAGCCAAGCCAGCTGCCCACCACGCCTGAGGGCACACCAGGAGCCAAGCCAGCTGCCCACCACGCCAGAGGGCACACCAGGAGCCAAGCCATCTGCCCACCACGGCTGAGGGCACACCAGGAGCCAAGCCAGCTGCCCACCACGGCTGAGGGCACACCAGGAGCCAAGCCAGCTGCCCACCACGGCTGAGGGCACACCAGGAGCCAAGCCAGCTGCCCACCACGGCTGAGGGCACACCAGGAGCCAAGCCAGCTGCCCACCACGCCTGAGGACACACATGGAGCCCACCACGACTGAGGACACACCTGGAGCCCACCACGACGGAGGACACACCTGGAGCCCACCACGACTGAGGACACACCTGGAGCCCACCACGGCTGAGGGCACACCTGGAGTCCACCACGACTGAGGACACACCTGGAGCCCACCACGACTGAGGACACACCTGGAGCCCACCACGACTGAGGACACACCTGGAGCCCACCACGACTGAGGACACACCTGGAGCCCACCACGACTGAGGACACACCTGGAGCCCACCACGAATGAGGACACACCTGGAGCCCACCACGAATGAGGACACACCTGGATCCCACCACGACTGAGGACACACCTGGAGCCCACCACGACTGAGGACACACCTGGAGCCCACCACGACTGAGGACACACCTGGAGCCCACCACGACTGAGGACACACCTGGAGCCCACCACGACTGAGGACACACCTGGAGCCCACCACGACTGAGGACACACCTGGAGCCCACCACGACTGAGGACACACCTGGAGCCCACCACGAGCTGAGGACACACCTGGAGCCCACCACGACTGAGGACACACCTGGAGCCCACCACGACTGAGGACACACCCACCACGACTGGAGCCCACCACGACTGAGGACACACCTGGAGCCCACCACGACTGAGGACACACCTGGAGCCCACCACGACTGAGGACACACCTGGAGCCCACCACGACTGAGGACACACCTGGAGCCCACCACGACTGAGGACACACCTGGAGCCCACCACGACTGAGGACACACCTGGAGCCCACCACGACTGAGGACACACCTGGAGCCCACCACGACTGAGGACACACCTGGAGCCCACCACGACTGGACACCTGCCCACCACGACTGAGGACACACCTGGAGCCCACCACGACTGAGGACACACCTGGAGCCCACCACGACTGAGGACACACCTGGAGCCCACCACGACTGAGGGAGCACACCTGGAGCCCACCACGACTGAGGACACACCTGGAGCCCACCACGACTGAGGACACACCTGGAGCCCACCACGACTGAGGACACACCTGGAGCCCACCACGACTGAGGACACACCTGGAGCCCACCACGGCTGAGGGCACACCAGGAGCCCACCACGACTGAGGACACACCTGGAGCCCACCACGACTGAGGACTGAGGGTCACACCTGGAGCCCACCACGACTGAGGACACACCTGGAGCCCACCACGGCTGAGGGCACACCTGGAGCCCACCACGACTGAGGACACACCTGGAGCCCACCACGACTGAGGACACACCTGGAGCCCACCACGAGGGCACACCTGGAGCCCACCACGACTGAGGACACACCTGGAGCCCACCACGGCTGAGGGCACACCTGGAGCCCACCACGACTGAGGACACACCTGGAGCCCACCACGACTGAGGACACACCTGGAGCCCACCACGACTGAGGACACACCTGGAGCCCACCACGACTGAGGACACACCTGGAGCCCACCACGACTGAGGACACACCTGGAGCCCACCACGACTGAGGACACACCTGGAGCCCACCACGACTGAGGACACACCTGGTGCCCACCACGACTGAGGACACACCTGGAGCCCACCACGACTGAGGACACACCTGGAGCCCACCACGACTGAGGACACACCTGGAGCCCACCACGGCTGAGGGCACACCAGGAGCCCACCACGACTGAGGACACACCTGGAGCCCACCACGACTGAGGACACACCTGGAGCCCACCACGACTGAGGACACACCTGGAGCCCACCACGACTGAGGACACACCTGGAGCCCACCACGACTGAGGACACACCTGGAGCCCACCACGACTGAGGACACCTGGAGCCCACCACGACTGAGGACACACCTGCCCACCACGACTGAGGACACACCTGGAGCCCACCACGGCTGAGGACACACCAGGAGCCCACCACGACTGAGGACACACCTGGAGCCCACCACGACTGAGGACACACCTGGAGCCCACCACGACTGAGGACACACCTGGAGCCCACCACGACTGAGGACACACCTGGAGCCCACCACGACTGAGGACACACCTGGAGCCCACCACGTCTGAGGACACACCTGGAGCCCACCACGACTGAGGACACACCTGGAGCCCACCACGGCTGAGGGCACACCAGGTGCCCACCACGACTGAGGGCACACCAGGTGCCCACCACGACTGAGGACACACCTGGAGCCCACCACGACTGAGGACACACCTGGAGCCCACCACGACTGAGGACACACCTGGAGCCCACCACGGCTGAGGGCACACCTGGTGCCCACCACGACTGAGGACACACCTGGAGCCCACCACGACTGAGGACACACCTGGAGCCCACCACGACTGAGGACACACCTGGAGCCCACCACGGCTGAGGGCACACCTGGAGCCCACCACGACTGAGGACACACCTGGAGCCCACCACGACTGAGGACTCACCTGGAGCCCACCACGACTGAGGTCACACCTGGAGCCCACCACGACTGAGGACACACCTGGAGCCCACCACGGCTGAGGGCGCACCTGGAGCCCACCACGACTGAGGACACACCTGGAGCCCACCACGACTGAGGACACACCTGGAGCCCACCACGACTGAGGACTCACCTGGAGCCCACCACGACTGAGGTCACACCTGGAGCCCACCACGACTGAGGACACACCTGGAGCCCACCACGGCTGAGGGCGCACCTGGAGCCCACCACGACTGAGGACACACCTGGAGCCCACCACGACTGAGGACACACCTGGAGCCCACCACGACTGAGGACACACCTGGAGCCCACCACGACTGAGGACACACCTGGAGCCCACCACGACTGAGGACACACCTGGAGCCCACCACGACTGAGGACACACCTGGAGCCCACCACGACTGAGGACACACCTGGAGCCCACCACGGCTGAGGGCACACCAGGTGCCCACCACGACTGAGGGCACACCAGGAGCCCACCACGAGTGAGGACACACCAGGAGCCCACCACGACTGAGGACACACCTGGAGCCCACCACGACTGAGGACACACCTGGAGCCCACCACGACTGAGGACACACCTGGAGTCCACCACGACTGAGGACACACCTGGAGCCCACCACGAGTGAGGACACATCAGGAGCCCACCACGACTGAGGACACACCTGGAGCCCACCACGACTGAGGACACACCTGGAGCCCACCACGACTGAGGACACACCTGGAGTCCACCACGACTGAGGACACACCTGGAGCCCACCACGGCTGAGGGCACACCAGGAGCCCACCACGGCTGAGGGCACACCAGGAGCCCCCCACGGTTGAGGGCACACCAGGAGCCCACCACGGCTGAGGGCACACCAGGAGCCCCCCACGGCTGAGGGCACACCAGGAGCCCACCACGGCTGAGGGCACACCAGGAGCCCACCACGGCTGAGGGCACACCAGGAGCCCACCACGGCTGAGGGCACACCAGGAGCCCCCCACGGCTGAGGGCACACCAGGAGCCCCCCCACGGCTGAGGGCACACCAGGAGCCCCCCCACGGCTGAGGGCACACCAGGAGCCCACCACGGCTGAGGGCACACCAGGAGCCCCCCACGGCTGAGGGCACACCAGGAGCCCCCCACGGCTGAGGGCACACCAGGAGCCCCCCCACGGCTGAGGGCACACCAGGAGCCCACCACGGCTGAGGGCACACCAGGAGCCCACCACGGCTGAGGGCACACCAGGAGCCCCCCCACGGCTGAGGGCACACCAGGAGCCCCCCCACGGCTGAGGGCACACCAGGAGCCCCCCCACGGCTGAGGGCACACCAGGAGCCCCCCCACGGCTGAGGGCACACCAGGAGCCCCCCACGGCTGAGGGCACACCAGGAGCCCCCCCACGGCTGAGGGCACACCAGGAGCCCCCCCACGGCTGAGGGCACACCAGGAGCCCACCACGGCTGAGGGCACACCAGGAGCCCACCACGGCTGAGGGCACACCAGGAGCCCACCACGGCTGAGGGCACACCAGGAGCCCACCACGGCTGAGGGCACACCAGGAGCCCACCACGGCTGAGGGCACACCAGGAGCCCCCCCACGGCTGAGGGCACACCAGGAGCCCACCACGGCTGAGGGCACACCAGGAGCCCCCCCACGGTTGAGGACACACCTGGAGCCCACCACGGCTGAGGGCACACCAGGAGCCCACCACGGCTGAGGGCACAATCCCATGGTCCGAGGCGATATGTGCCGTACAACCGGACTGTTGAATAGGGATACCTAATAGCAGTATCAAATCCAAAACGAGCAAACAGAACGTGATCCGGCGGCTCCCAGGCGGAGGTGGTGTCCAGACGTCCGTTCGTCATCAAGGTTGAACCAAGAGTCCATTTGTAGTACATGGGTGAAGCATTTCAACCCGTCCTCGACTCAAGTCCATTACATCCAGCGGTCGACCCCACAGACGCATTCATAAATTTTAACATGCTGTTCATTCAAAACGGGAATTTTCGCAAGTATAAATTAATATTATAATATATTAGCATATTGTGTATATATAGGCATAGAATAGGTTAGGTGTTTAGGTTCTGTTGGCGATTATTTGTATTTGTAGTACGTGGGTGAAGCATTTACAGCGTTGTGGTTCGAACAAAATTCGTCAGTGAAGCACTTGTTCCGGAAGTGTTCGAACGTCAGCAGTTGTGAGTCGTGTGTAAACCGTTTTCATTCATAAACAGCGGGTGGATGGAATCCCTTTTGGGTCTTTAATTTGAGGACGGGCGGATTTATGAATGAAAAACGGTTAACACACGACTCACAACTGCTGATGTCCGAACACTTCCGGAACAAGTGCTTCACTGACGAATTTTGTTCGAACCACAACGCTGTAAATGCTTCACCCACGTACTACAAATACAAATAATCGCCAACAGAACCTAAACACCTAACCTATTCTATGCCTATATATACACAATATGCTAATACATTATAATATTAATTTATACTTGCGAAAATTCCCGTTTTGAATGAACAGCATGTCAACATTTATGAATGCGTCTGTGGGGTTGACCGCTGGATGTAATGGACTTGAGTCGAGGACGGGACGCGTCAAATGCAAAAAAAAAAATCTCGAACCGAACCTAAACACCTAACCTAATTGTATATAAAACTTTAATATATAATAATATTACTTTATATATATAAGAACACATATTTTTAAGGCACAATAAATAAGCATTAAGGAATACATTTTGGGGACGGCAGCTGCTTTAACGAGCCTGGCTTGAGGACAGGTTGCAGCCCAGCAAAGTGTTTTGTATTCATAAACAATTAAGGGAGTTTGGCAGCTGCAGTGAATGAACAGTAGTCTTTATTGATAAGACTCTCCACATGTCAGTTGCCTAATTTAGCAACTGTACTTGTAGTCGGTCTCGAGCCCCTTGTTGATGTGACGATGTACATTCAATTTTGTAACTAGCTCATCAAGATTGTAACTTGCTTAGCTAAATGAATTGTGAGGTTCAGTCCCTGAGCCCATTATGTGCCTCTGTAACCCTTTCCCCTACCTCCCACAAGATGGGTATAGGGTGCATAATAAATGAACTAAACTAAACAAGCTATCGCGCGGGTGTTTCGGGTCACTAGCCCAGGTGAGGTGAGGGTCACCAGCCCAGGTGAGAGGTGAGGGTCACCAGCCCAGGTGAGAGGTGAGGGTCACCAGCCCAGGTGAGAGGTGAGGGTCACCAGCCCAGGTGAGAGGTCTGGGGTCACCAGCCCAGGTGAGAGGTGAGGGTCACCAGCCCAGGTGAGAGGTGAGGGTCACCAGCCCAGGTGAGAGGTCTGGGGTCACCAGCCCAGGTGAGAGGTGAGGGTCACCAGCCCAGGTGAGAGGTGAGGGTCACCAGCCCAGGTGAGAGGTGAGGGTCACCAGCCCAGGTGAGAGGTCTGGGGTCACCAGCCCAGGTGAGAGGTGAGGGTCACCAGCCCAGGTGAGAGGTGAGGGTCACCAGCCCAGGTGAGAGGTGAGGGTCACCAGCCCAGGTGAGAGGTGAGGGTCACCAGCCCAGGTGAGAGGTGAGGGTCACCAGCCCAGGTGAGAGGTGAGGGTCGCCAGCCCAGGTGAGAGGTGAGGGTCACCAGCCCAGGTGAGAGGTGAGGGTCACCAGCCCAGGTGAGAGGTGAGGGTCACCAGCCCAGGTGAGAGGTGAGGGTCACCAGCCCAGGTGAGAGGTGAGGGTCACCAGCCCAGGTGAGAGGTGAGGGTCACCAGCCCAGGTGAGAGGTCTGGGTCACCAGCCCAGGTGAGAGGTGAGGGTCACCAGCCCAGGTGAGAGGTGAGGGTCACCAGCCCAGGTGAGAGGTGAGGGTCACCAGCCCAGGTGAGAGGTGAGGGTCACCAGCCCAGGTGAGAGGTGAGGGTCACCAGCCCAGGTGAGAGGTGAGGGTCACCAGCCCAGGTGAGAGGTGAGGGTCACCAGCCCAGGTGAGAGGTGAGGGTCACCAGCCCAGGTGAGAGGTGAGGGTCACCAGCCCAGGTGAGAGGTGAGGGTCACCAGCCCAGGTGAGAGGTGAGGGTCACCAGCCCAGGTGAGAGGTGAGGGTCACCAGCCCAGGTGAGAGGTGAGGGTCACCAGCCCAGGTGAGAGGTGAGGGTCACCAGCCCAGGTGAGAGGTGAGGGGTCACCAGCCCAGGTGAGAGGTGAGGGTCACCAGCCCAGGTGAGAGGTGAGGGTCACCAGCCCAGGTGAGAGGTGAGGGTCACCAGCCCAGGTGAGAGGTGAGGGTCACCAGCCCAGGTGAGAGGTGAGGGTCGCCAGCCCAGGTGAGAGGTGAGGGTCGCCAGCCCAGGTGAGAGGTCACCCAGCCCAGGTGAGAGGTGAGGGTCACCAGCCAGCCCAGGTGAGGGTCACCAGCCCAGGTGAGAGGTGAGGGTCGCCAGCCCAGGTGAGAGGTGAGGGTCACCAGCCCAGGTGAGAGGTCTGGGGTCACCAGCCCAGGTGAGAGGTCACCAGCCCAGGTGAGAGGTGAGGGTCACCAGCCCAGGTGAGAGGTGAGGGTCACCAGCCCAGGTGAGAGGTGAGGGTCACCAGCCCAGGTGAGAGGTGAGGGTCACCAGCCCAGGTGAGAGGTGAGGGTCACCAGCCCAGGTGAGAGGTGAGGGTCACCAGCCCAGGTGAGAGGTGAGGGTCACCAGCCCAGGTGAGGGTCACCAGCCCAGGTGAGAGGTGAGGGTCACCAGCCCAGGTGAGAGGTGAGGGTCACCAGCCCAGGTGAGAGGTGAGGGTCACCAGCCCAGGTGAGAGGTGAGGGTCACCAGCCCAGGTGAGAGGTGAGGGTCACCAGCCCAGGTGAGAGGTGAGGGTCACCAGCCCAGGTGAGAGGTGAGGGTCACCAGCCCAGGTGAGAGGTGAGGGTCACCAGCCCAGGTGAGAGGTGAGGGTCACCAGCCCAGGTGAGAGGTGAGGGTCACCAGCCCAGGTGAGAGGTGAGGGTCACCAGCCCAGGTGAGAGGTGAGGGTCACCAGCCCAGGTGAGAGGTGAGGGTCACCAGCCCAGGTGAGAGGTGAGGGTCACCAGCCCAGGTGAGAGGTGAGGGTCACCAGCCCAGGTGAGAGGTGAGGGTCACCAGCCCAGGTGAGAGGTGAGGGTCACCAGCCCAGGTGAGAGGTGAGGGTCACCAGCCCAGGTGAGAGGTGAGGGTCACCAGCCCAGGTGAGAGGTGAGGGTCACCAGCCCAGGTGAGAGGTGAGGGTCACCAGCCCAGGTGAGAGGTGAGGGTCACCAGCCCAGGTGAGAGGTGAGGGTCACCAGCCCAGGTGAGAGGTGAGGGTCACCAGCCCAGGTGAGAGGTGAGGTCACCAGCCCAGGTGAGAGGTGAGGGTCACCAGCCCAGGTGAGAGGTGAGGGTCACCAGCCCAGGTGAGAGGTGAGGGTCACCAGCCCAGGTGAGAGGTGAGGGTCACCAGCCCAGGTGAGAGGTGAGGGTCACCAGCCCAGGTGAGAGGTGAGGGTCACCAGCCCAGGTGAGAGGTGAGGGTCACCAGCCCAGGTGAGAGGTGAGGGTCACCAGCCCAGGTGAGAGGTGAGGGTCACCAGCCCAGGTGAGAGGTGAGGGTCACCAGCCCAGGTGAGAGGTGAGGGTCACCAGCCCAGGTGAGAGGTGAGGGTCACCAGCCCAGGTGAGAGGTGAGGGTCACCAGCCCAGGTGAGAGGTGAGGGTCACCAGCCCAGGTGAGAGGGTGAGGGTCACCAGCCCAGGTGAGAGGTCTGAGGGTCACCAGCCCAGGTGAGAGGTGAGGGTCACCAGCCCAGGTGAGAGGTGAGGGTCACCAGCCCAGGTGAGAGGTGAGGGTCACCAGCCCAGGTGAGAGGTGAGGGTCACCAGCCCAGGTGAGAGGTGAGGGTCACCAGCCCAGGTGAGAGGTGTCACCAGCCCAGGTGAGAGGTCACCAGCCCAGGTGAGAGGTGAGGGTCACCAGCCCAGGTGAGAGGTCTGGGGTCACCAGCCCAGGTGAGAGGTCTGGGGTCACCAGCCCAGGTGAGAGGTCACCAGCCCAGGTGAGAGGTGAGGGTCACCAGCCCAGGTGAGAGGTGAGGGTCACCAGCCCAGGTGAGAGGTGAGGGTCACCAGCCCAGGTGAGAGGTCACCAGGGGTCACCAGCCCAGGTGAGAGGTGAGGGTCACCAGCCCAGGTGAGAGGTGAGGGTCACCAGCCCAGGTGAGAGGTGAGGGTCACCAGCCCAGGTGAGAGGTGAGGGTCACCAGCCCAGGTGAGAGGTGAGGGTCACCAGCCCAGGTGAGAGGTGAGAGGTGAGGGTCACCAGCCCAGGTGAGAGGTCTGGGGTCACCAGCCCAGGTGAGAGGTGAGGGTCACCAGCCCAGGTGAGAGGTGAGGGTCACCAGCCCAGGTGAGAGGTGAGGGTCACCAGCCCAGGTGAGAGGTGAGGGTCACCAGCCCAGGTGAGAGGTGAGGGTCACCAGCCCAGGTGAGAGGTGAGGGTCACCAGCCCAGGTGAGAGGTGAGGGTCACCAGCCCAGGTGAGAGGTGAGGGGTCACCAGCCCAGGTGAGAGGTGAGGGGTCACCAGCCCAGGTGAGAGGTGAGGGTCACCAGCCCAGGTGAGAGGTGAGGGTCACCAGCCCAGGTGAGAGGTGAGGGTCACCAGCCCAGGTGAGAGGTGAGGGTCACCAGCCCAGGTGAGGGTCACCCAGCCCAGGTGAGAGGTGAGGGTCACCAGCCCAGGTGAGAGGTGAGGGTCACCAGCCCAGGTGAGAGGTGAGGGTCACCAGCCCAGGTGAGAGGTGAGGGTCACCAGCCCAGGTGAGAGGTGAGGGTCACCAGCCCAGGTGAGAGGTGAGGGTCACCAGCCCAGGTGAGAGGTGAGGGTCACCAGCCCAGGTGAGAGGTCACCAGCCCAGGTGAGGGTCACCAGCCCAGGTGAGAGGTGAGGGTCACCAGCCCAGGTGAGAGGTGAGGGTCACCAGCCCAGGTGAGAGGTGAGGGTCACCAGCCCAGGTGAGAGGTGAGGGTCACCAGCCCAGGTGAGAGGTGAGGGTCACCAGCCCAGGTGAGAGGTCTGGGGTCACCAGCCCAGGTGAGAGGTGAGGGTCACCAGCCCAGGTGAGAGGTGAGGGTCACCAGCCCAGGTGAGAGGTGAGGGTCACCAGCCCAGGTGAGAGGTCTGGGTCACCAGCCCAGGTGAGAGGTCTGGGGTCACCAGCCCAGGTGAGAGGTCTGGGGTCACCAGGGTCACCAGCCCAGGTGAGAGGTCTGGGGTCACCAGCCCAGGAGAGAGGTGAGGGGTCACCAGTCCAGGTGAGAGGTCTGGGGTCACCAGCCCAGGTGAGAGGTCTGGGGTCACCAGTCCAGGTGAGAGGTGAGGGTCACCAGCCCAGGTGAGAGGTCCCAGGTGAGCCCAGGTGAGAGGTGGGGTCACCAGCCCAGGAGAGGTGAGGGTCACCAGCCCAGTGAGAGGTGGGGTCACCAGTCCAGGTGAGAGGTGAGGGTCACCAGCCCAGGTGAGAGGTCTGGGTCACCAGTCCAGGTGAGAGGTGAGGGTCACCAGCCCAGGTGAGAGGTCTGGGGTCACCAGTCCAGGTGAGAGGTCTGGGGTCACCAGCCCAGGTGAGAGGTCTGGGGTCACCAGTCCAGGTGAGAGGTCTGGGGTCACCAGCCCAGGTGAGAGGTGAGGATCGCCAGCCCAGGTGAGAGGTGAGGGTCGCCAGCCCAGGTGAGAGGTGAGGGTCACCAGCCCAGGTGAGAGGTGAGGATCGCCAGCCCAGGTGAGAGGTGAGGGTCGCCAGCCCAGGTGAGAGGTGAGGGTCACCAGCCCAGGTGAGAGGTGAGGGTCACCAGCCCAGGTGAGAGGTCTGGGGTCACCAGCCCAGGTGAGAGGTCTGGGGTCACCAGCCCAGGTGAGAGGTCTGGGGTCACCAGCCCAGGTGAGAGGTGAGGGTCGCCAGCCCAGGTGAGAGGTGAGGGTCACCAGCCCAGGTGAGAGGTGAGGGTCACCAGCCCAGGTGAGAGGTGAGGGTCACCAGCCCAGGTGAGAGGTGAGGGTCACCAGCCCAGGTGAGAGGTGAGGGTCACCAGCCCAGGTGAGAGGTGAGGGTCACCAGCCCAGGTGAGAGGTGAGGGTCACCAGCCCAGGTGAGAGGTGAGGGTCACCAGCCCAGGTGAGAGGTGAGGGTCACCAGCCCAGGTGAGGGTCACCAGCCCAGGTGAGAGGCGAGGGTCACCAGCCCAGGTGAGAGGTGAGGGTCACCAGCCCAGGTGAGAGGTGAGGGTCACCAGCCCAGGTGAGAGGTGAGGGTCACCAGCCCAGGTGAGAGGTGAGGGTCACCAGCCCAGGTGAGAGGTGAGGGTCACCAGCCCAGGTGAGAGGTCTGGGGTCACTGTAACAAACTAGGCTGGTTGCGAGAATTATTCCAGAAGGTTCCAGAAGTTTCGTGTAGGGACCTGGGGCCAGATTCACGACAGCACTTACGCAAGCACTTACGAACCTGTACATCTTTTCTCAATCTTTGGCGGCTTTGTTTACAATTATTAAACAGTTAATGAGCTCCGAAGCACCAGGAGGCTGTTTATAACAAAAACAACAGTTGATTGGCAAGTTTTCATGCTTGTAAACTGTTTAATAAATGTAACCAAAGCCGTCAAAGATTGAGGAAAGATGTACACGTTCGTAAGTGCTTGCGTAAGTGCTTTCGTGAATCTGGCCCCTAACCTCTACAACACACATTCCCCTGGGGATTAGCAGGTCTGAGTCACAAATGGCGGGCGTCTCTGTTCATAGTTGCGTATAATGAATCATCCTATAGTATTCAGTAATTTAGAGAAATTAGCCTTTATTCATTTTGTATTAAAATTGTATTGTATAATATTACTGGGTACAATATCAAGAGTATTCTAATTATTGAGTTAAGTCACCATCAGTGACGTCACGAATCAGATCTAAGTTGTAAGGCGGAGTGACCGGCGGTCATAGGTCATCAGTGTTGACATGTCCACTATTTCTCAAAGTTTTAATAACCATTTTGGGGATCGGGAACAGCTCTGCCGTTAGATGCTTGTGTAATTTAACTTCAGTAAAATAATTCATCAAGTCTGGATCAATTAAGTACAACAGAGGTTAATTGTTATAACTTAAACCTTGCTAGTAACTTGGTAAAACTTAGACTATGCGGAAGGATACAATGCTCTAGTCTGGGGTAGACCAGACGAGGAGAGATCAGTGTGGACTCCAGATCAACTGGGGGAGGTCAACCATCTTACCTCTCCCCCAAGACCAGCCCCCAACATCTTTAGCTGGTCAACATGGAGGTATAGTTGCTATGGTTATTTATAGGGATAGTCAACTCATTGCCGTTCAGGTCAAGTATGGAGTGTTAAAGTGACAGGCAGTGAACCTCTTTAGATTTTGTTTTAGTTTTTCTTTTAATAAATTAATTAGTTAATATTTTGCATTTTTATTATTTCCATGTATTTGTTATATGTACAGTATGTGAACTTGTCCTGGTCACGTGGTCCACACGAGGCAGAGTTGGATTGGGCGCCGATTCTAACATCGAGTCGGAATTCATCATTCCCGTGTAATTAATTCCACACTCAAGTTTCCGAGGTTATAAACTACTAGTGGGGATCAAGCCCCAAGGTTGATTAATTAGCATGATCGATCCAGACCTCGATCATTGCTCTGTGTTACTGGTCTGGTGGTGGCGGCGGAGGCGACTCTAGGGTTTTGCTCAAAGCCTATGTCACGTCATACGGGTTGTAGAATCCTAAGTCAGTCAATCGTCTTAGGACCAAGTGGCGTGGAGTCCGCTTTGGTAAAAGTTTTGGAGTCCCTTGTAGAGAATAAAAAGTAAGAATACGGGTAGAGGGAGCCGGTCGGCCGAGCGGACAGCACGCTGGACTTGTGATCCTGTGGTCCTGGGTTCGATCCCAGGCGCCGGCGAGAAATGATGGGCAGAGTTTCTTTCACCCTATGCCCCTGTTACCTAGCAGTAAAATAGGCACCTGGGTGTTAGTCAGCTGTCACGGGCTGCTTCCTGGGGGTGGAGGCCTGGTCGAGGACCGGGCCGCGGGGACACTAAAAAGCCCCGAAATCATCTCAAGATCTCAAGATCTCAAGATCTCAAGGGAGAAAAAGGAGGAAAGATAAGGCGAGAAACCCTCCCCGTGTTACATCACCAGCCCAGGTGAGAGGTCTGGGGTCACCAGCCCAGGTGAGAGGTGAGGGTCACCAGCCCAGGTGAGAGGTGAGGGTCACCAGCCCAGGTGAGAGGTCTGGGGTCACGTACCAGCCCAGGTGAGAGGTCTGGGGTCACCAGCCCAGGTGAGAGGTGAGGGTCACCAGCCCAGGTGAGAGGTCTGGGGTCACCAGCCCAGGTGAGAGGTGAGGGTCACCAGCCCAGGTGAGAGGTGAGGGTCACCAGCCCAGGTGAGAGGTGAGGGTCACCAGCCCAGGTGAGAGGTCATAACCCCCATATATGCAGCTCTATAACTGGACCTAGCCTGTGCACTTGACCCTAAACACACACATTATATTAAAGGCGTGAACACTGTGTTTTACAGACTACTTAACAATACCTCTGGCACCCTTGACAACCGCTCTGTCATCACTACCATATAATTCATGCCCACACACACACACACACACACACACACACACACACACACACACACACACACACACACACACACACACACACACACACACACACACACACACAGCAACTATGATACCTGTTGTAACTTACTTTAACCTGACATAGCCTAATAGTGCTTATTATCCTCAATAACTGGAAACTTCTTATAAACTCTCAGTTTTGTTTTGATTGATATTACAATGATATTACGATAAATAAATAAATAAATAAATAAATAAATAAATGAAATATCGTCATTTCCTTGGGCGACCTGTGTGCTGTTTTCATAAAGAGATTCACATGAGTTGCCAAATGTTAATCTTCTTGTTTGAGGAGCTGTTCACTTGAGACAGTTAAGCAAGTCCCAGCTGTGTCTGGGTACAAGTGACAGGATGAACAACCCAGCGGGTTTTCTTCCTATTGGGGAGTGTTGTACATGCTGCTATGGCGGTGTGTCCACTCACAAGATGAGTGACGCTGCCCAATACTGTCACTATGGCGGTGTGTCCACTCACAGGATGAGTGACGCTGCCCAATACTGTCACTATAGCGGTGTGTCCACTCACAAGATGAGTGGCGCTGCCCAATACTGTCACTATGGCGGTGTGTCCACTCACAGGATGAGTGACGCTGCCCAATACTGTCACTATGGCGGTGTGTCCACTCACAGGATGAGTGACGCTGCCCAATACTGTCACTATGGCGGTGTGTCCACTCACAGGATGAGTGACGCTGCCCAATACTGTCACTATGGCGGTGTGTCCACTCACAGGATGAGTGGCGCTGCCCAATACTGTCACTATGGCGGTGTGTCCAC
Source organism: Procambarus clarkii (assembly GCF_020424385.1). Classification (NCBI taxonomy): domain Eukaryota; kingdom Metazoa; phylum Arthropoda; class Malacostraca; order Decapoda; family Cambaridae; genus Procambarus; species Procambarus clarkii. Next base: position 14,116,281 of record NC_059654.1, on the reverse strand, counting down.
TCACAGGATGAGTGACGCTGCCCAATACTGTCACTATGGCGGTGTGTCCACTCACAGGATGAGTGACGCTGCCCAATACTGTCACTATGGCGGTGTGTCCACTCACAGGATGAGTGGCGCTGCCCAATACTGTCACTATGGCGGTGTGTCCACTCACAGGATGAGTGACGCTGCCCAATACTGTCACTATGGCGGTGTGTCCACTCACAGGCTGAGTGACGCTGCCCAATACTGTCACTATGGCGGTGTGTCCACTCACAGGATGAGTGGCGCTGCCCAATACTGTCACTATGGCGGTGTGTCCACTCACAGGATGAGTGACGCTGCCCAATACTGTCACTATGGCGGTGTGTCCACTCACAGGATGAGTGGCGCTGCCCAATATTGTCACTATGGCGGTGTGTCCACTCACAGGATGAGTGACGCTGCCCAATACTGTCACTATGGCGGTGTGTCCACTCACAGGATGAGTGACGCTGCCCAATACTGTCACTATGGCGGTGTGTCCACTCACAGGCTGAGTGACGCTGCCCAATACTGTCACTATGGCGGTGTGTCCACTCACAGGATGAGTGGCGCTGCCCAATACTGTCACTATGGCGGTGTGTCCACTCACAGGATGAGTGACGCTGCCCAATACTGTCACTATGGCGGTGTGTCCACTCACAGGCTGAGTGACGCTGCCCAATACTGTCACTATGGCGGTGTGTCCACTCACAGGATGAGTGGCGCTGCCCAATACTGTCACTATGGCGGTGTGTCCACTCACAGGATGAGTGACGCTGCCCAATACTGTCACTATGGTGGTGTGTCCACTCACAGGATGAGTGACGCTGCCAATATTGTCACTATGGCGGTGTGTCCACTCACAGGATGAGTGACGCTGCCCAATACTGTCACTATGGCGGTGTGCCCACTCACAGGATGAGTGGCGCTGCCCAATACTGTCACTATGGCGGTGTGTCCACTCACAAGATGAGTGGCGCTGCCCAATACTGTCACTATGGCGGTGTGTCCACTCACAGGATGAGTGGCGCTGCCCAATACTGTCACTATGGCGGTGTGTCCACTCACAGGATGAGTGGCGCTGCCCAATACTGTCACTATGGCGGTGTGTCCACTCACAGGATGAGTGGCGCTGCCCAATATTGTCACTATGGTGGTATGTCCACTCACAGGATGAGTGGCGCTGCCCAATACTGTCACTATGGCGGTGTGTCCACTCACAGGATGAGTGGCGCTGCCCAATACTGTCACTATGGCGGTGTGTCCACTCACAGGATGAGTGACGCTGCCCAATACTTTCACTATGGCGGTGTATCCACTCACAGGATGAGTGGCGCTGCCCAATACTGTCACTATGGCGGTGTGTCCACTCACAGGATGAGTGGCGCTGCCCAATACTGTCACTATGGCGGTGTGTCCACTCACAGGATGAGTGGCGCTGCCCAATACTGTCACTATGGCGGTGTGTCCACTCACAAGATGAGTGGCGCTGCCCAATACTGTCACTATGGCGGTGTGTCCACTCACAGGATGAGTTACGCTGCCCAATACTGTCACTATGGCGGTGTGTCCACTCACAGGATGAGTGGCGCTGCCTAATAAACTCGCCCCTCGCGGCAAAATATAAAAATGCAAGACATAAGATTCAGAGTTTCTCTGGTGAGTGGTGATAATACCCGTCACCAGCCTCCATACTCGCGGTGTTAACTTCTGAGAGACACATGTGACCATGGATATATCCTAACACATTAGTGTGAGTTGGTCTGAAAGAACAATAATAAATTTGATAGTAAAAGGTGAGGGTGACCTGAAGTTTTGTGTTCTGGGGGCCACAGTCCCTTATAGGTACAGGGGCCACAGTCCCTTATAGGTACAGGGGCCACAGTCCCTTATAGGTACAGTGGGCCACAGTCCCTTATAGGTACAGGGGCCACAGTCCATTATAGGTACAGTGGGCCACAGTCCCTTATAGGTACAGTGGGCCACAGTCCCTTATAGGTACAGTGGGCCACAGTCCCTTATAGGTACAGGGGCCACAGTCCCTTATAGGTACAGTGGGCCACAGTCCCTTATAGGTACAGGGGCCACAGTCCATTATAGGTACAGTGGGCCACAGTCCCTTATAGGTACAGTGGGCCACAGTCCCTTATAGGTACAGTGGGCCACAGTCCCTTATAGGTACAGGGGCCACAGTCCCTTATAGGTACAGGGGCCACAGTCCCTTATAGGTACAGGGGCCACAGACCCTTATAGGTACAGGGGCCACAGTCCCTTATAGGTACAGTGGCCACAGTCCCTTATAGGTACAGTGGGCCACAGTCCCTTATAGGTACAGTGGGCCACAGTCCCTTATAGGTACAGTGGGCCACAGTCCCTTATAGGTACAGGGGGCCACAGTCCCTTATAGGTACAGGGGCCACAGTCCCTTATAGGTACAATGGGCCACAGTCCCTTATAGGTACAGGGGGCCACAGTCCATTATAGGTACAGTGGGCCACAGTCCATTATAGGTACAGTGGGCCACAGTCCATTATAGGTACAGTGGGCCACAGTCCCTTATAGGTACAGTAGGCCACAGACCCTTATAGGTACAGTGGGCCACAGTCAATTATAGGTACAGTGGGCCACAGTCCCTTATAGGTACAGTGGGCCACAGTCCCTTATAGGTACAGGGGCCACAGTCCCTTATAGGTACAGTGGGCCACATACCCTTATAGGTACAGGGGCCACAGTCCATTATAGGTACAGTGGGCCACAGTCCCTTATAGGTACAGTGGGCCACATACCCTTATAGGTACAGTGGCCACAGTCCCTTATAGGTACAGTGGGCCACAGTCCCTTATAGGTACAGGGGCCACAGTCCCTTATAGGTACTGTGGGCCACAGTCCCTTATAGGTACAGTGGGCCACAGTCCCTTATAGGTACAGTGGGCCACAGTCCATTATAGGTACAGTGGGCCACAGTCCCTTATAGGTACAGTGGGCCACAGTCCCTTATAGGTACAGGGGGCACAGTCCCTTATAGGTACAGGGGCCACAGTCCCTTATAGGTACAGGGGCCACAGACCCTTATAGGTACAGGGGGCCACAGTCCATTATAGGTACAGTGGGTCACAGACCCTTATAGGTACAGTGGGCCACAGTCCCTTATAGGTACAGTGGGCCACAGTCCATTATAGGTACAGGGGGCCACAGTCCCTTATAGGTACAGGGGCCACAGTCCATTATAGGTACAGGGGCCACAGTCCCTTATAGGTACAGTGGGCCACAGTCCATAATAGGTAGAGGATATAAAGGCTTGTAGCACAGTGGTCTGCGTGCTCCAAGTGGGAAGGGAACTATCTGGAGAAGGTACCAAGCCATAACGACTATATAGCACTTGGAAGGGGTCAGGATAAGGATCTGGGATGGGATGGTGGGGGGGGGGGGGGGGAGGAATGGTGCCCAACCACATGGACGGTCGGGGATTGAACCCGACCTGCATGAAGGGAGACTGTCGCTCTACCGTCCAGCCCAAGTGGTTGGTCTGACGCACTCCTATAACACCTGAAAGGTCCCGGTACAGTTCATACGGCAGCTGAGAGCCGTTTGGGCAACCTTTCCTCTCACCTGATGCCTCTGTTCGCCTAGCTCTAAATAGGTACCTAGGTGCTAGGTAACTGTTGTGGCTTGCATGCTATAGGAAAGGTCAGTCGGTGTCCTGGGAAGACCACGACAAGTCTCGCTGACTATTGGACAACAGCGACGTGTGGGCCCAATCGTGTCAGTTAAATACTACACGTGACACACATTAGTTTCTTTCTCTCTCATACATGGGACCGACACAGGTGGGGGGGGGGGGAATTTATAATAATAATAATTATTATTAATACGTTAAATATCAAGAGAAACCTCATCTGATGAATAATAAAAAATCTTTTATGTTAAATCATTATGATTAAGCCCCATAAAATATTATAATACTGTCATTAATAATAGTGTGGGTGATGGAGCAGGAGAGTAACAATCCACCTCCCACGACGACACCAGCGTGACTGATCTCACTGCCAGACATTACACTACGCTACGCACGCTGCCTCCCTCCTCCCAAACTATCGTACACATGAATAATGCACATAGTAATCAACTAGCGTAATTATTAACCTATATACAAATATATATATACATACATACAATATATAATAGCCTAAATATCTAATTAGGATGATAGCTCTCTGTAAACAATAACTGGCAAGAAATAGATGTGATGAAGGCGGCGGTGCGGTGAAGGGGGTGAGTCACCACGACGGACACAGGTATTCCCAACCTCCCGCCCTCAAGGTGCACTCCTGCTACTCTCTACTCTACTCTCTACTCTCTACACTCTACACTCTACTCTCTACTCTCTACTCTCTACTCTCTACTCTACTCTCTACTCTCTACTCTCTACTCTCTACTCCTGCCTCACGCACACAATCATTACAATGACTAGACCGTTCGAGTGACACAGAGTTTTGAAGGTTTGTTGTGTATTAACTAGAGGTGTTGTGGTTCCCGCGCTGTCCCGCCCTTCTTCCTCCCCCGTCACTGTCTTCCCCGTCACTGTCTTCCCCGTCACTGTCTTCCCCGTCACTGTCTTCCCCCGTCACTGTCTTCCCCCGTCACTGTCTTCCCCGTCACTGTCTTCCCCGTCACTGTCTTCCCCGTCACTGTCTTCCCCCGTCACTGTCTTCCCCGTCACTGTCTTCCCCGTCACTGTCTTCCCCGTCACTGTCTTCCCCCGTCACTGTCTTCCCCGTCACTGTCTTCCCCGTCACTGTCTTCCCCCGTCACTGTCTTCCCCCGTCACTGTCTTCCCCGTCACTGTCTTCCCCGTCACTGTCTTCCCCCGTCACTGTCTTCCCCCGTCACTGTCTTCCCCCGTCACTGTCTTCCCCCGTCACTGTCTTCCCCGTCACTGTCTTCCCCGTCACTGTCTTCCCCGTCACTGTCTTCCCCGTCACTGTCTTCCCCCGTCACTGTCTTCCCCGTCACTGTCACTGGGGAGGGACCAGGGAGGGTCCTGGGAGGGTCCAGGGAGGGACCAGGGAGGGACCAGGGAGGGTCCAGGGAGGGACTAGGGAGGGACCAGGGAGTGTCCAGGGAGGGTCCAGGGAGGGTCCAGGGAGGGTCCAGGGAGGGACCAGGGAGGGTCCAGGGAGGGACCAGGGAGGGACCAGGGAGGGTCCAGGGAGGGTCCAGGGAGGGTCCAGGGAGGGTCCAGGGAGGGTCCAGGGAGGGACCAGGGAGGGACCAGGGAGGGACCAGGGAGGGACAAGGGAGGGTCCAGGGAGGGACCAGGGAGGGTCCAGGGAGGGTCCAGGGAGGGACCAGGGAGGGTCCAGGGAGGGTCCAGGGAGGGACCAGGGAGGGTCCAGGGAGGGACTAGGGAGGGTCCAGGGAGGGTCCAGGGAGGGTCCAGGGAGGGACCAGGGAGAGACCAGGGAGGGACCAGGGAGGGTCCAGGGAGGGACCAGGGAGGGTCCTGGGAGGGTCCAGGGAGGGACCAGGGAGGGTCCAGGGAGGGACCAGGGAGGGACCAGGGAGGGTCCAGGGAGGGACCAGGGAGGGTCCAGGGAGGGACCAGGGAGGGTCCAGGGAGGGACCAGGGAGGGACCAGGGAGGGACCAGGGAGGGTCCTGGGAGGGTCCTGGGAGGGTCCAGGGAGGGACCAGGGAGGAACCAGGGAGGGTCCTGGGAGGGTCCAGGGAGGGACCAGGGAGGGTCCAGGGAGGGACCAGGGAGGGTCCAGGGAGGGTCCAGGGAGGGACCAGGGAGGGTCCAGGGAGGGTCCAGGGAGGGACCAGGGAGGGTCCAGGGAGGGACCAGGGAGGGTCCAGGGAGGGACCAGGGAGGGTCCAGGGAGGGACCAGGGAGGGTTCTGGGAGGGTCCAGGGAGGGACCAGGGAGGGTCCAGGGAGGGACCAGGGAGGGTCCAGGAAGGGACCAGGGAGGGCCCAGGGAGGGTCCAGGGAGGGTCCAGGGAGGGTCCAGGGAGGGACCAGGGAGGGTCCAGGGAGGGACCAGGGAGGGTCCTGGGAGGGTCCAGGGAGGGACCAGGGAGGGTCCAGGGAGGGACCAGGGAGGGTCCAGGAAGGGACCAGGGAGGGTCCAGGGAGGGTCCAGGGAGGGTCCAGGGAGGGTCCAGGGAGGGACCAGGGAGGGTCCAGGGAGGGACCAGGGAGGGTCCTGGGAGGGTCCAGGGAGGGACCAGGGAGGGTCCAGGGAGGGACCAGGGAGGGTCCAGGGAGGGTCCAGGGAGGGACCAGGGAGGGTCCAGGGAGGGACCAGGGAGGGTCCAGGGAGGGACCAGGGAGGGTCCAGGGAGGGACCAGGGAGGGTCCAGGGAGGGACCAGGGAGGGTCCAGGGAGGGACGAGGGAGGGTCCAGGGAGTGTCCAGGGAGGGTCCAGGGAGGGACCAGGGAGGGACCAGGGAGGGACCAGGGAGGGTCCAGGGAGGGTCCAGGGAAGGTCCAGGGAGGGTCCAGGGAGGGTCCAGGGAGGGACCAGGGAGGGTCCAGGGAGTGTCCAGGGAGGGTCCAGGGAGGGTCCAGGGAGGGACCAGGGAGGGACCAGGGAGGGACCAGGGAGGGTCCAGGGAGGGTCCAGGGAGGGTCCAGGGAGGGTCCAAGGAGGGTCCAGGGAAGGTCCAGGGAAGGTCCAGGGAGGGACCAGGGAGGGACCAGGGAGGGACCAGCGAGGGTCCAGGGAGGGACCAGGGAGGGTCCAGGGAGGGACCAGGGAGGGACCAGGGAGGGACCAGGGAGGGTCCAGGGAGGGACCAGGGAGGGTCCAGGGAGGGTCCAGGGAGGGACCAGGGAGGGTCCAGGGAGGGACCAGGGAGGGTCCAGGGAGGGTCCAGGGAGGGTCCAGGGAGGGACCAGGGAGGGTCCAGGGAGGGACCAGGGAGGGACCAGGGAGGGTCCAGGGAAGGTCCAGGGAGGGTCCAGGGAGGGTCCAGGGAAGGTCCAGGGAGGGTCCAGGGAGGGTCCAGGGAGGGTCCAGGGAAGGTCCAGGGAGGGTCCAGGGAGGGTCCAGGGAGGGTCCAGGGAGGGACCAGGGAGGGTCCAGGGAGGGTCCAGGGAGGGTCCAGGGAAGGTCCTGGCCGGACCTTCAGGAGAAAGGAAGAGAGCCTTGAGTGCCTCTCACATCCGGCTGCCGGACGGACTCGGCACTGTGGCCTCCCTCGACCGGATATACATTCAATATTTATATAAATAGATTCCACTCATGTCATTGTGTATGTATGTTGATCTCGTTCACTGTTCAGCTTAGAGAACACTGGAACCAACTTACTGAACCGATATTTACCTGAATTTACCTGAGGAACACTAAAACAAGTGGCTTCGACGAGGACGGGAAGCTGGCGGCTTGTCATGAGGTCCAGCAGGCACCATACCCTGGTGCCTGCTGGTACACTGGTGCCTGCTGGTACACTGGTGCCTGCTGGTACACTGGTGCCTGCTGGTACACTGGTGCCTGCTGGTACACTGGTACCTGCTGGTACACTGGTGCCTGCTGGTACACTGGTGCCTGCTGGTACACTGGTGCCTGCTGGTACACTGGTACCTGCTGGTACACTGGTGCCTGCTGGTACACTGGTGCCTGCTGGTACACTGGTGCCTGCTGGTACACTGGTGCCTGCTGGTACACTGGTACCTGCTGGTACACTGGTGCCTGCTGGTACACTAGTGCCTGCTGGTACACTGGTACCTGCTGGTACACTGGTGCCTGCTGGTACACTAGTGCCTGCTGGTACACTGGTACCTGCTGGTACACTGGTGCCTGCTGGTACACTGGTGCCTGCTGGTACACTAGTGCCTGCTGGTACACTAGTGCCTGCTGGTACACTAGAGCCTGCTGGTACACTGGTGCCTGCTGGTACACTAGTGCCTGCTGGTACACTGGTACCTGCTGGTACACTGGTGCCTGCTGGTACACTAGTGCCTGCTGGTACACTAGTGCCTGCTGGTACACTAGTGCCTGCTGGTACACTGGTGCCTGCTGGTACACTAGTGCCTGCTGGTACACTGGTACCTGCTGGTACACTGGTGCCTGCTGGTACACTAGTGCCTGCTGGTACACTGGTACCTGCTGGTACACTGGTGCCTGCTGGTACACTAGTGCCTGCTGGTACACTAGTGCCTGCTGGTACACTAGTGCCTGCTGGTACACTGGTACCTGCTGGTACACTGGTGCCTGCTGGTACACTAGTGCCTGCTGGTACACTGGTACCTGCTGGTACACTGGTACCTGCTGGTACACTAGTGCCTGCTGGTACACTGGTGCCTGCTGGTACACTGGTACCTGCTGGTACACTGGTGCCTGCTGGTACACTAGTGCCTGCTGGTACACTAGTGCCTGCTGGTACACTAGTGCCTGCTGGTACACTAGTACCTGCTGGTACACTGGTGCCTGCTGGTACACTAGTGCCTGCTGGTACACTGGTACCTGCTGGTACACTGGTGCCTGCTGGTACACTAGTGCCTGCTGGTACACTAGTGCCTGCTGGTACACTAGTGCCTGCTGGTACACTGGTACCTGCTGGTACACTGGTGCCTGCTGGTACACTGGTGCCTGCTGGTACACTAGTGCCTGCTGGTACACTAGTGCCTGCTGGTACACTAGTGCCTGCTAGTACACTGGTGCCTGCTGGTACACTAGTGCCTGCTGGTACACTGGTGCCTGCTGGTACACTGGTGCCTGCTGGTACACTAGTGCCTGCTGGTACACTAGTGCCTGCTGGTACACTAGTGCCTGCTGGTACACTAGTGCCTGCTGGTACACTGGTGCCTGCTGGTACACTAGTGCCTGCTGGTACACTGGTGCCTGCTGGTACACTAGTGCCTGCTGGTACACTGGTGCCTGCTGGTACACTGGTGCCTGCTGGTACACTGGTGCCTGCTGGTACACTAGTGCCTGCTGGTACACTAGTGCCTGCTGGTACACTAGTGCCTGCTGGTACACTGGTGCCTGCTGGTACACTGGTGCCTGCTGGTACACTGGTGCCTGCTGGTACACTAGTGCCTGCTGGTACACTAGTGCCTGCTGGTACACTAGTGCCTGCTGGTACACTGGTGCCTGCTGGTACACTAGTGCCTGCTGGTACACTGGTGCCTGCTGGTACACTAGTGCCTGCTGGTACACTAGTGCCTGCTGGTACACTGGTGCCTGCTGGTACACTGGTGCCTGCTGGTACACTGGTGCCTGCTGGTACACTGGTGCCTGCTGGTACACTGGTGCCTGCTGGTACACTGGTGCCTGCTGGTACACTGGTGCCTGCTGGTACACTGGTGCCTGCTGGTACACTGGTGCCTGCTGGTACACTGGTGCCTGCTGGTACACTGGTGCCTGCTGGTACACTGGTGCCTGCTGGTACACTGGTGCCTGCTGGTACACTGGTACCTGCTGGTACACTGGTACCTGCTGGTACACTGGTGCCTGCTGGTACACTGGTGCCTGCTGGTACACTGGTGCCTGCTGGTACACTGGTGCCTGCTGGTACACTGGTGCCTGCTGGTACACTGGTACCTGCTGGTACACTGGTGCCTGCTGGTACACTGGTGCCTGCTGGTACACTGGTGCCTGCTGGTACACTGGTGCCTGCTGGTACACTGGTGCCTGCTGGTACACTGGTGCCTGTGCCTGCTGGTACACTGGTGCCTGCTGGTACACTAGTGCCTGCTGGTACACTAGTGCCTGCACTGGTACACTAGTGCCTGCTGGTACACTAGTGCCTGCTGGTACACTGGTGCCTGCTGGTACACTGGTGCCTGCTGGTACACTAGTGCCTGCTGGTACACTAGTGCCTGCTGGTACACTAGTGCCTGCTGGTACACTAGTGCCTGCTGGTACACTGGTGCCTGCTGGTACACTGGTGCCTGCTGGTACACTGGTGCCTGCTGGTACACTAGTGCCTGCTGGTACACTAGTGCCTGCTGGTACACTAGTGTGCCTGCTGGTACACTGGTGCCTGCTGGTACACTAGTGCCTGCTGGTACACTGGTGCCTGCTGGTACACTAGTGCCTGCTGGTACACTAGTGCCTGCTGGTACACTAGTGCCTGCTGGTACACTAGTGCCTGCTGGTACACTAGTGCCTGCTGGTACACTGGTGCCTGCTGGTACACTAGTGCCTGCTGGTACACTGGTGCCTGCTGGTACACTGGTGCCTGCTGGTACACTGGTGCCTGCTGGTACACTAGTGCCTGCTGGTACACTAGTGCCTGCTGGTACACTAGTGCCTGCTGGTACACTGGTGCCTGCTGGTACACTGGTGCCTGCTGGTACACTGGTGCCTGCTGGTACACTAGTGCCTGCTGGTACACTGGTGCCTGCTGGTACACTAGTGCCTGCTGGTACACTGGTGCCTGCTGGTACACTAGTGCCTGCTGGTACACTAGTGCCTGCTGGTACACTAGTGCCTGCTGGTACACTGGTGCCTGCTGGTACACTAGTGCCTGCTGGTACACTGGTGCCTGCTGGTACACTGGTGCCTGCTGGTACACTGGTGCCTGCTGGTACACTGGTGCCTGCTGGTACACTGGTGCCTGCTGGTACACTGGTGCCTGCTGGTACACTGGTGCCTGCTGGTACACTGGTGCCTGCTGGTACACTGGTGCCTGCTGGTACACTGGTGCCTGCTGGTACACTGGTGCCTGCTGGTACACTGGTGCCTGCTGGTACACTGGTGCCTGCTGGTACACTGGTGCCTGCTGGTACACTGGTGCCTGCTGGTACACTGGTGCCTGCTGGTACACTGGTGCCTGCTGGTACACTGGTGCCTGCCTGCTGGTACACTGGTGCCTGCTGGTACACTGGTGCCTGCTGGTACACTGGTGCCTGCTGGTACACTGGTGCCTGCTGGTACACTGGTGCCTGCTGGTACACTGGTGCCTGCTGGTACACTGGTGCCTGCTGGTACACTGGTGCCTGCTGGTACACTGGTGCCTGCTGGTACACTGGTGCCTGCTGGTACACTGGTGCCTGCTGGTACACTGGTGCCTGCTGGTACACTGGTGCCTGCTGGTACACTGGTGCCTGCTGGTACACTGGTGCCTGCTGGTACACTGGTGCCTGCTGGTACACTAGTGCCTGCTGGTACACTAGTGCCTGCTGGTACACTGGTACACTAGTGCCTGCTGGTACACTAGTGCCTGCTGGTACACTAGTGCCTGCTGGTACACTAGTGCCTGCTGGTACACTAGTGCCTGCTGGTACACTGGTGCCTGCTGGTACACTGGTGCCTGCTGGTACACTAGTGCCTGCTGGTACACTAGTGCCTGCTGGTACACTAGTGCCTGCTGGTACACTAGTGCCTGCTGGTACACTAGTGCCTGCTGGTACACTAGTGCCTGCTGGTACACTAGTGCCTGCTGGTACACTGGTGCCTGCTGGTACACTAGTGCCTGCTGGTACACTGGTGCCTGCTGGTACACTAGTGCCTGCTGGTACACTAGTGCCTGCTGGTACACTAGTGCCTGCTGGTACACTGGTGCCTGCTGGTACACTGGTGCCTGCTGGTACACTGGTGCCTGCTGGTACACTAGTGCCTGCTGGTACACTAGTGCCTGCTGGTACACTAGTGCCTGCTGGTACACTAGTGCCTGCTGGTACACTAGTGCCTGCTGGTACACTGGTGCCTGCTGGTACACTGGTGCCTGCTGGTACACTGGTGCCTGCTGGTACACTGGTGCCTGCTGGTACCCTGCTGGTACACTGGTGCCTGCTGGTACACTAGTGCCTGCTGGTACACTAGTGCCTGCTGGTACACTAGTGCCTGCTGGTACACTAGTGCCTGCTGGTACACTGCTGGTACACTGGTGCCTGCTGGTACACTGTTGTGCCTGCTGGTACACTGGTGCCTGCTGGTACACTAGTGCCTGCTGGTACACTGGTACCTGCTGGTACACTGGTGCCTGCTGGTACACTAGTGCCTGCTGGTACACTGGTACCTGCTGGTACACTAGTGCCTGCTGGTACACTAGTGCCTGCTGGTACACTGGTGCCTGCTGGTACACTGGTGCCTGCTGGTACACTAGTGCCTGCTGGTACACTAGTGCCTGCTGGTACACTAGTGCCTGCTGGTACACTAGTGCCTGCTGGTACACTGGTGCCTGCTGGTACACTAGTGCCTGCTGGTACACTAGTGCCTGCTGGTACACTAGCTGGTACACTGTGCCTGCTGGTACACTAGTGCCTGCTGGTACACCTGCTGGTACACTGGTGCCTGCTGGTACACTGGTGCCTGCTGGTACACTAGTGCCTGCTGTACACTAGTGCCTGCTGGTACACTGGTGCCTGCTGGTACACTGGTGCCTGCTGGTACACTAGTGCCTGCTGGTACACTGGTGCCTGCTGGTACACTGGTGCCTGCTGGTACACTAGTGCCTGCTGGTACACTGGTGCCTGCTGGTACACTGGTGCCTGCTGGTACACTGGTGCCTGCTGGTACACTGCTGGTACACTGGTGCCTGCTGGTACACTGGTGCCTGCTGGTACACTGGTGCCTGCTGGTACACTGGTGCCTGCTGGTACACTGGTGCCTGCTGGTACACTGTGCCTGCTGGTACACTGCTGCTGGTACACTAGTGCCTGCTGGTACACTGGTGCCTGCTGGTACACTGGTGCCTGCTGGTACACTGGTGCCTGCTGGTACACTAGTGCCTGCTGGTACACTGGTGCCTGCTGGTACACTGGTGCCTGCTGGTACACTGGTGCCTGCTGGTACACTAGTGCCTGCTGGTACACTAGTGCCTGCTGGTACACTGGTGCCTGCTGGTACACTGGTGCCTGCTGGTACACTGGTGCCTGCTGGTACACTGGTGCCTGCTGGTACACTGGTGCCTGCTGGTACACTGGTGCCTGCTGGTACACTGGCCTGCTGGTACACTGGTGCCTGCTGGTACACTGGTGCCTGCTGGTACACTGGTGCCTGCTGGTACACTGGTGCCTGCTGGTACACTGGTGCCTGCTGGTACACTGGTGCCTGCTGGTACACTGGTACCTGCTGGTACACTGGTGCCTGCTGGTACACTGGTGCCTGCTGGTACACTGGTGCCTGCTGGTACACTGGTGCCTGCTGGTACACTGGTGCCTGCTGGTACACTGGTGCCTGCTGGTACACTGGTGCCTGCTGGTACACTGGTGCCTGCTGGTACACTGGTGCCTGCTGGTACACTGGTGCCTGCTGGTACACTGGTGCCTGGTACACTGGTGCCTGCTGGTACACTGGTGCCTGCTGGTACACTGGTGCCTGCTGGTACACTGTGCCTGCTGGTACACTGGTGCTGGTACACTAGTGCCTGCTGGTACACTGGTGCCTGCTGGTACACTGGTGCCTGCTGGTACACTGGTGCCTGCTGGTACACTGGTGCCTGCTGGTACACTGGTGCCTGCTGGTACACTGGTGCCTGCTGGTACACTGCCTGCTGGTACACTGGTACCTGCTGGTACACTGGTGCCTGCTGGTACACTGGTGCCTGCTGGTACACTGGTGCCTGCTTGCCTGCTGGTACACTGGTACCTGCTGGTACACTGGTGCCTGCTGGTACACTGGTGCCTGCTGGTACACTGGTGCCTGCTGGTACACTGGTACCTGCTGGTACACTGGTACCTGCTGGTACACTGGTGCCTGCTGGTACACTGGTGCCTGCTGGTACACTGGTGCCTGCTGGTACACTGGTGCCTGCTGGTACACTGGTGCCTGCTGGTACACTAGTGCCTGCTGGTACACTGGTGCCTGCTGGTACACTAGTGCCTGCTGGTACACTGGTGCCTGCTGGTACACTGGTGCCTGCTGGTACACTAGTGCCTGCTGGTACACTGGTGCCTGCTGGTACACTAGTGCCTGCTGGTACACTGGTGCCTGCTGGTACACTGGTGCCTGCTGGTACACTAGTGCCTGCTGGTACACTAGTGCCTGCTGGTACACTAGTGCCTGCTGGTACACTGGTGCCTGCTGGTACACTGGTGCCTGCTGGTACACTGGTGCCTGCTGGTACACTAGTGCCTGCTGGTACACTGGTGCCTGCTGGTACACTAGTGCCTGCTGGTACACTGGTGCCTGCTGGTACACTGGTGCCTGCTGGTACACTGGTGCCTGCTGGTACACTGGTGCCTGCTGGTACACTGGTGCCTGCTGGTACACTGGTGCCTGCTGGTACACTGGTGCCTGCTGGTACACTGGTGCCTGCTGGTACACTGGTGCCTGCTGGTACACTGGTGCCTGCTGGTACACTGGTGCCTGCTGGTACACTGGTGCCTGCTGGTACACTGGTGCCTGATGACCATTGTGAAAGAGAGGATTCATGAGTAAGTGTCCCGGGAGGAGCCGGGGACGAGGAGTACCTCCCGACCTGGAAACTGAGCAGCGACCCCCTCCCCCCCCCACCCGGTGGAAGGCCTCCCCAACCAGCTTGTTCACCCGGGTGCTGGTCGTCGCTCAGTTCCCGCTGCCGTGTTAGAGGGTGGAGAGGTGTTGAGGGCCGGGTGGAGGTCACCACCCCGGCCAGGCACTCCTCCTCCTGCTACATCCCCCACCCGACACCTCCCACTCCTCCCTACCTCCTCATCATCCATATTATTATTATTATTATTATTATTACTGGCAAGAACACGTGGGGGGGGGGGCCCTGAGGCTGGTGACCTTGGCATTCCTGGTAATTCACTCGCGTGCGCTCACACACACACACACACACACACACACACACACACACACACACACACACACACACACACACACTCGAGTGAGAAACTCAATAAGAAATTCCAGGTCTTCACATTAGAGCAAGGGGAAGTTCCAGAGATAAGAGAGGGAATAGTTATCCAGGAATCACTAGAAGAGTTTGAGATTATCAGTGAGGATGTAAGGAAGCTCTTGCTGGAGTTGGATGTGACAAAGGCTATAGGCCCGGATGGATCTCCCATTGGATACTAAAGGAAGGAGCAGAAACAGTGTGATTGCCACTCTCCATAGTGTATAACAAATCACTGGCAACAGGGGAACTGCCAGAAATTTGGAAGACGGCAAACGTAGTCCCGATATGCAAGAAATGGGATAGACAGGAGGCACTGAACTACAGGCCAGTGTCCCTAACCTGCATACCATGCAAGCTGATGGAGAAGATTGTGCGAAAAAATCTAGTGGAACATCTGGAGCGAAAGAACTTTGTGACACAGCATCAACATGGGTTCAGAGATGGCAAGTCCTGCCTCACAGGATTAATTGAATTCTACGATCAGGCAACAAGAATCAGGCAAGAAAGAGAGGGGTGGGCAGACTGCATATTTTTGGATTGCCAGAAAGCCTTTGACACAGTACCACATAAGAGACTAGTGCACAAGCTGGAGATGCAAGCAGGAGTGAAAGGGAAAGTACATCATTGGATAAGGGAGTACCTAAACAACAGAAGACAGCGAGTCTCTGTGATGGGTGATGGGCTCAGATTGGCGAGACGTCACCAGTGGTGTCCCGCAGGTTTCAGTCCTTGGAGCCATACTGTTTCTGATATATGTAAATGATCTCCCAGAGGGTATAGAATCGTTCCTCTCGATGTTTGCTGATGATGCAAAAATTATGAGGAGGATTAAGACAGAGAAAGATAGTATGAGGCTACAAGATGACCTAGACAGACTGAATGAATAGTCCAACAAATGGCTGCTAAAGTTCATCCCAAGTAAATGTAAGGTAATGAAACTAGGCATTGGAAATAGGAGGCCAAGCACAGGATACAGAATAGGAGATGAAGTACTTCATGAAACGGACAGAGTGAAAGACCTAGGAGTTGATATCACACCAAACCTGTCTCCTGAAGAACACATAAAGAGAATAACATCTGCGGCGCATGCAAGGCTGGCTAACATCAGAACTGCCTTCAGTAACCTTTGTAATGAATCTTTGATAACCTTATATACCACATAAGTGGTATAAATGAGCCACAGAGATATTTGAAAGAACTTTTTCAGTGTCAAAGTAGTTAGTAAATGGAATGCACTAAGCAGTCATATGGAAGCAGTAATATTAGAAATAGAACTGGAAATAGCTGACTCTATACACAGTTTCAAATGTAGATATGATAGAGCTCGAGAAACTCAGGAATCTGTATACCAGTAGACTGACGGTTGAGAGGCGGGACCAAAGAGTCGAATCTCAATCCTCGCAAGCACAACTAGGTGAGTACACAGAACAGGGAAGGAGGAGCAGACTGCATATTTCTTGACTGCCAAAAGGCCTTTGATAAAGTACCGCACATGAGACTATTCAAACTTGAGAGGCAGGCAGGAGTAAGCGGAAAGGCCCTAGCATGGGTAAGGAATTACCTAACAGGCAGGAGCCAGAGAGTAACGGTAAGGGGCGAGAAGTCAGACGCGAACAGTAATGAGTGGAGTACCTCAAGGATCGGTGCTGGCACCAGTTCTACTTTTAATATCCGTGAATATGTCTATAGTCGAGAACGATGAGTCCTGTATGTCGATGTTCGTGGACGACGCAAAATTTATGAGACGAGTTGTGACGATTAGGATTGTAGGGTCCTCTAAGAGAACTTGCACAAGCTGCAGATATGGTCAGATAAATGGCTACTGGAGTTAAACACGAGCAAGTGTAAAGTTATGGGAAGGGGACTAGATCCCCTTCTGGGGATCCCCGGGCAGTTTTTTGCCCGAAACGCTATGCGTACTAGTGGCTTCAGGTGTTGTATGTACTACCTCTATCTTTGCATCTAACAGAATGTTTGTACTGTAACGCTGCAACTATGTATGTACTCTTCCTAAATAAATTATTATTATTATTATTATTATTATTAGATAACAGGAGCCCAAGGTCAGTACACAAAGTAGGGAAACTACTTTCCTGTGACGACTCCATAAAGGGACCTGGAAGTAGATGTAACACAAAATCTGACTCCAGAGACACATAAACAGGACAACGACAGCAGCGTACTCTATGCTAGCAACAGTTAGGTCATTCATAAATCTAAGTAAGGAAGCATTCAGAGCACTTTACACTGCCTACGTGAGACCAGTCTTAGAGTATGCAGCCCCGTCATGGAGTCCCCACCTGAAGAAACAAATAATGAAACTGGAAAAGGTTCAGAAATTTGCGACGAGGCTCGTCCCAGCGTTGCGAGGGATGCGATATGAAGAGCGCCTGAAGGAACTAAACCTGATTACGGTAGAAAAAAGGACAGAACGGGGAGATACGATGGCAACATATAAAATACTTAGAGGGATTGACAGAGTGGAAATAGACGAAATATTTACACCGAATATCAACAAAACGAGGGGACATGGGTGGATGCTGGAAACTCAGATGAGTCATCGAGGTTTTAAAAAGTTTTCTGTTAGCGTGAGAGAGAATGCACTTAAGGAACAGTTTGGGGAAGTAAACTCTATTCATAATTTTATAACTAGATATGATAGGGAAATAGGACCGGAGTCATTGCTGTAAACAACCGATGGCTAGAAAGGCGGGATCCAAGAGTCAATGCTCGATCCTGCAGACACAACTAGGTGAGTATAAACACATACATACTTCACAGTGTGTGTGTGTGTGTGTGCGTGTTTTATCCTTAGCGTCCTCGTGGCTGAGTAGACAGGGCACGGGGGTCGTAGCTCCTAAGCCAAAGATTCTTTCACCCTGATGCCCCAGTTCACCTAGCAGTAAATAGGTACCAGGGACTTAGACAGCTGCTACGGGCTGCTTCCTGGGGATGTGTGTGGGCGTGGCATATTAGAGAGAAATATATATGTAGTAAAGTATAATAGAGTAAAAATAGATTGTTAGAGAAGCGGAGTCCAAGAGTTAATAGCTCGACAAATAGTAAATACACACACCAAAAATACAACAACAGCCACAGCAACAACAGAAGCTCAGCAACAACAGAAGCTCAGCAACAACAGAAGCTCAGCAACAACAGAAGCTCAGCAACAACAGAAGCTCAGCAACAACAGAAGCTCAGCAACAACAGAAGCTCAGCAACAACAGAAGCTCAGCAACAACAGAAGCTCAGCAACAACAGAAGCTCAGCAACAACAGAAGCTCAGCAACAACAGAAGCTCAGCAACAACAGAAGCTCAGCAACAACAGAAGCTCAGCAACAAACCCCACAGCAACAACAGAAGCTCAGCAACAACAGAAGCTCAGCAACAACAGAAGCTCAGCAACAACAGAAGCTCAGCAACAACAGAAGCTCAGCAACAACAGAAGCTCAGCAACAACAGAAGCTCAGCAACAACAGAAGCTCAGCAACAACAGAAGCTCAGCAACAAACCCCACAGTAACAACAGAAGCTCAGCAACAACAGAAGCTCAGCAACAAACCCCACAGTAACAACAGAAGCTCAGCAACAACAGAAGCTCAGCAACAACAGAAGCTCAGCAACAACAGAAGCTCAGCAACAACAGCAACAACAGAAGCTCAGCAACAACAGAAGCTCAGCAACAACAGAAGCTCAGCAACAACAGAAGCTCAGCAACAACAGAAGCTCAGCAACAACAGAAGCTCAGCAACAAACCCCACAGCAACAACAGAAGCTCAGCAACAAACCCCACAGCAACAACAGAAGCTCAGCAACAAAAGCCAGCCAACAGAAGCTCAAACAACAGAAGCTCAGCAACAACAGAAGCTCAGCAACAACAGAAGCTCAGCAACAAACAGTAACAACAGAAGCTCAGCAACAAACCCAGCACAGAAGCTCAAACAACAAAGCTCAGCAAGCTCAGCAACAAAGCAACAACAGAAGCTCAGCAACAACCCCACAGCAGAAGCTCAGCAACAGCAACAGCAACAACAGAAGCTCAGCAACAACAGAAGCTCAGCAACAACAGAAGCTCAGCAACAACAGAAGCTCAGCAACAACAGAAGCTCAGCAACAACAGAAGCTCAGCAACAACAGAAGCTCAGCAACAACAGCAACAACAGAAGCTCAGCAACAACAGAAGCAGAAACAGAAGCTCAGCAGCTCAGCAACAACAGAAGCTCAGCAACAGAAGCTCAGCAACAACAGAAGCTCAGCAACAACAGAAGCTCAGCAACAACAGAAGCTCAGCAACAACAGAAGCTCAGCAACAACAGAAGCTCAGCAACAACAGAAGCTCAGCAACAACAGAAGCCACAGCAACAACAGAAGCTCAGCAACAACTCAGCAACAACAGAAGCTCAGCAACAACAGAAGCCCACAGCAACAACAGAAGCTCAGCAACAACAGAAGCTCAGCAACAACAGAAGCTCAGCAACAACAGAAGCTCAGCAACAACAGAAGCTCAGCAACAACCCCACAGTAACAACAGAAGCTCAGCAACAACAGAAGCTCAGCAACAACAGAAGCTCAGCAACAACAGAAGCTCAGCAACAACAGAAGCTCAGCAACAACAGAAGCTCAGCAACAAACACAGCAACAACAGAAGCTCAGCAACAAGCAACAGAAGCTCAGCAACAACAGAAGCTCAGCAACAACAGCAAACAGAAGCTCAGCAACAAACCCCACAGCAGCAACAACAGAAGCTCAGCAACAAACCCCACAGCAACAACAGAAGCTCAGCAACAACACCCCACAGCAACAACAGAAGCTCAGCAACAACAGAAGCTCAGCAACAAACCCCTCAGCAACAACAGAAGCTCAGCAACAAACCCCACAGCAACAACAGAAGCTCAGCAACAAACCCCAGCAAGCAACAACAGAAGCTCAGCAACAAACCCCACAGTAACAACAGAAGCTCAGCAACAAACCCCACAGCAACAACAGAAGCTCAGCAACAAACCCCACAGCAACAACAGAAGCTCAGCAACAAACCCCACAGTAACAACAGAAGCTCAGCAACAAACCCCACAGTAACAACAGAAGCTCAGCAACAAACCCCACAGCAACAACAGAAGCTCAGCAACAACAGAAGCTCAGCAACAACAGAAGCTCAGCAACAACAGAAGCTCAGCAACAAAGAAGCTCAGCAACAACAGAAGCTCAGCAACAACAGAAGCTCAGCAACAACAGACAGCAGCAACAGAAGCTCAGCAACAACAGAAGCTCAGCAACAACAGAAGCTCAGCAACAAACCCTCAGCAACAACAGAAGCTCAGCAACAAACCCCACAGCAACAACAGAAGCTCAGCAACAAACCCCACAGCAAGCTCAGCAACAAACCAGCAACACAGCAACAACAGAAGCTCAGCAACAAACCCCACAGCAACAACAGAAGCTCAGCAACAACAGAAGCCCAACACAGCAACAACAGAAGCTCAGCAACAAACCCCACAGCAACAACAGAAGCTCAGCAACAAACCCCACAGCAACAACAGAAGCTCAGCAACAAACCCCACAGCAACAACAGAAGCTCAGCAACAAACAGACAGCAACAACAGAAGCTCAGCAACAACAGAAGCTCAGCAACAACAGAAGCTCAGCAACAACAGAAGCACAGCAACAACAGAAGCTCAGCAACAAACAGAAGCTCAGCAACAAACCCCACAGCAACAACAGAAGCTCAGCAACAACCCCACAGCAACAACAGAAGCTCAGCAACAAAAGCCACAGCAACAACAGAAGCTCAGCAACAAACCCCACAGCAACAACAGAAGCTCAGCAACAAACCCCACAGCAACAACAGAAGCTCAGCAACAAACCCCACAGCAACAACAGAAGCTCAGCAACAAACCCCACAGCTCAGCAACAACAGAAGCTCAGCAACAACAGAAGCTCAGCAACAACAGAAGCTCAGCAACAACAGAAGCTCAGCAACAAACCCCACAGCAACAACAGAAGCTCAGCAACAAACCACACAGCAACAACAGAAGCTCAGCAACAACAGAAGCTCAGCAACAAACAAACCCAGCAACAACAGAAGCTCAGCAACAAACCCCACAGCAACAACAGAAGCTCAGCAACAAACCCCACAGCAACAACAGAAGCTCAGCAACAAACCCCACAGCAACAACAGAAGCTCAGCAACAAACCCCACAGAAGAAGCTCAGCAACAAACCCCACAGCAACAACAGAAGCTCAGCAACAAACCCCACAGCAACAACAGAAGCTCAGCAACAACAGAAGCTCAGCAACAACAGAAGCTCAGCAACAAACCCCACAGTAACAACAGAAGCTCAGCAACAACAGAAGCTCAGCAACAAACCCCACAGCAACAACAGAAGCTCAGCAACAAACCCCACAGCAACAACAGAAGCTCAGCAACAAACCCCACAGCAACAACAGAAGCTCAGCAACAAACCCCACAGCAACAACAGAAGCTCAGCAACAAACCCCACAGCAGCAACAGAAGCTCAGCAACAAACCCCACAGCAACAACAGAAGCTCAGCAACAACAGAAGCTCAGCAACAAACCCCACAGCAACAACAGAAGCTCAGCAACAAACCCCACAGCAACAACAGAAGCTCAGCAACAAACCCCACAGCAACAACAGAAGCTCAGCAACAAACCCCACAGCAGCAACAGAAGCTCAGCAACAAACCCCACAGCAACAACAGAAGCTCAGCAACAACAGAAGCTCAGCAACAACAGAAGCTCAGCAACAAACCCCTCAGCAACAACAGAAGCTCAGCAACAAACCCCACAGCAACAACAGAAGCTCAGCAACAAACCCCACAGCAGCACAACAGAAGCTCAGCAACAAACCCCACAGCAACAACAGAAGCTCAGCAACAAACCCCACAGCAACAACAGAAGCTCAGCAACAAACCCCACAGCAGCAACAGAAGCTCAGCAACAAACCCCACAGCAATAACAGAAGCTCAGCAACAAACCCCACAGCAACAACAGAAGCTCAGCAACAAACCCCACAGCAGCAACAGAAGCTCAGCAACAAACCCCACAGCAATAACAGAAGCTCAGCAACAACAGAAGCTCAGCAACAACAGAAGCTCAGCAACAACAGCAAGCTCAGCAACAACAGAAGCTCAGCAACAAACCCACAGCAACAACAGAAGCTCAGCAACAAACCCCTCAGCAACAACAGAAGCTCAGCAACAACAGAAGCTCAGCAAGCAAACAGAAGCTCAGCAACAACAGAAGCTCAGCAAGCAACAGAAGCTCAGCAACAAACCCCAGCAACAACAGAAGCTCAGCAACAAAACCAGAAGCTCAGCAACAACAGAAGCTCAGCAACAACAGAAGCTCAGCAACAACAGAAGCTCAGCAACAACAGAAGCTCAGCAACAAACCCCACAGCAACAACAGAAGCTCAGCAACAAACCCCACAGCAACAACAGAAGCTCAGCAACAACAGAAGCTCAGCAACAACAGAAGCTCAGCAACAACAGAAGCTCAGCAACAAACCCCACAGCAACAACAGAAGCTCAGCAACAAACCCCACAGCAACAACAGAAGCTCAGCAACAAACCCCACAGCAACAACAGAAGCTCAGCAACAACCCCAAAGCTCAGCAACAACAGAAGCTCAGCAACAAACACCCAGCAACAGAAGCAACAACAGAAGCTCAGCAACAACAGAAGCTCAGCAACAACACCCCTCACAGCAACAACAGAAGCTCAGCAACAAACCCCACAGCAACAACAGAAGCTCAGCAACAACAGAAGCTCAGCAACAACAGAAGCTCAGCAACAAACCCCACAGCAACAACAGAAGCTCAGCAACAAACCCCACAGCAACAACAGAAGCTCAGCAACAAACCCCACAGCAACAACAGAAGCTCAGCAACAACAGAAGCTCAGCAACAACAGAAGCTCAGCAACAACAGAAGCTCAGCAACAAACCCCACAGCAACAACAGAAGCTCAGCAACAAACCCCACAGCAACAACAGAAGCTCAGCAACAAACCCCACAGCAACAACAGAAGCTCAGCAACAACACAAGCTCAGCAACAACAGAAGCTCAGCAACAAACCCCACAGCAACAACAGAAGCTCAGCAACAAGAAGCTCAGCAACAACAGAAGCTCAGCAACAAACCCCACAGCAATAACAGAAGCTCAGCAACAAACCCCACAGCAACAACAGAAGCTCAGCAACAAACCCCACAGCAACAACAGAAGCTCAGCAACAACAGAAGCTCAGCAACAACAGAAGCTCAGCAACAACAGAAGCTCAGCAACAACAGAAGCTCAGCAACAAACCCCACAGCAACAACAGAAGCTCAGCAACAACAGAAGCTCAGCAACAACAGAAGCTCAGCAACAACAGAAGCTCAGCAACAACAGCAACAACAGCTCAGCAACAAACCCCACAGCAACAACAGAAGCTCAGCAACAAACCCCACAGCAACAACAGAAGCTCAGCAACAACAGAATCTCAGCAACAACAGAAGCTCAGCAACAAACCCCACAGCAACAACAGAAGCTCAGCAACAAACCCCATAGCAACAACAGAAGCTCAGCAACAAACCCCACAGCAACAACAGAAGCTCAGCAACAAACCCCACAGCAACAACAGAAGCAAACAACAGAAGCTCAGCAACAACACCCCACAGCAACAACAGAAGCTCAGCAACAAACCCCACAGCAACAACAGAAGCTCAGCAACAAACCCCACAGCAACAACAGAAGCTCAGCAACAACAGAAGCTCAGCAACAACAGAAGCTCAGCAACAAACCAGCAACAAACAGCACAGCAACAGAAGCTCAGCAACAAACCCCACAGCAGCAACAGAAGCTCAGCAACAAACCCCACAGCAGCAACACCCCACAGCAACAACAGAAGCCACAGCAACAACAACACCCACACAGCAACAACAGAAGCTCAGCAACAAACCCCACAGCAACAACAGAAGCTCAGCAACAAACCCCACAGCAACAACAGAAGCTCAGCAACAAACCCCACAGCAACAACAGAAGCTCAGCAACAAACCCCACAGCAACAACAGAAGCTCAGCAACAAACCCCACAGCAACAACAGAAGCTCAGCAACAACAGAAGCACAACAGCAACAAAACAAGCCCCACAGCAACAACAGAAGCTCAGCAACAAACCCCACAGCAGCAACAGAAGCTCAGCAACAAACCCCACAGCAACAACAGAAGCTCAGCAACAACAGAAGCTCAGCAACAAACCCCACAGCAACAACAGAAGCTCAGCAACAAACCCCACAGCAACAACAGAAGCTCAGCAACAACAGAAGCTCAGCAACAACAGAAGCTCAGCAACAAACCCCACAGCAACAACAGAAGCTCAGCAACAACAGAAGCTCAGCAACAACAGAAGCTCAGCAACAAACCCCACAGCAGCAACAGAAGCTCAGCAACAAACCCCACAGTAACAACAGAAGCTCAGCAACAACAGAAGCTCAGCAACAACAGAAGCTCAGCAACAAACCCCACAGCAACAACAGAAGCTCAGCAACAACAGAAGCTCAGCAACAAACCCCACAGCAACAACAGAAGCTCAGCAACAACAGAAGCTCAGCAACAACAGAAGCTCAGCAACAACAGAAGCTCAGCAACAACAGAAGCTCAGCAACAACAGAAGCTCAGCAACAAACCCACAGCTAACAACAGAAGCTCAGCAACAAACAGAACAGCAACAACAGAAGCTCAGCAACAACCCCACAGCAACAACAGAAGCTCAGTAACAACAGAAGCTCAGCAACAACAGAAGCTCAGCAACAAACCCCACAGCAACAACAGAAGCTCAGCAACAAACCCCACAGCAACAACAGAAGCTCAGCAACAACAGAAGCTCAGCAACAACAGAAGCTCAGCAACAAACCCCACAGCAACAACAGAAGCTCAGTAACAACAGAAGCTCAGTAACAACAGAAGCTCAGCAACAACAGAAGCTCAGCACAAACCCCACAGCAACAACAGAAGCTCAGCAACAAACCCACACAGCAACAACAGAAGCTCAGCAACAACAGAAGCACAGCAACAACAGAAGCTCAGCAACAACAACCCACAGCAACAACAGAAGCTCAGCAACAACAGAAGCTCAGCAACAACAGAAGCACAGCAACAACAGAAGCAACAAACCCCACAGCAACAACAGAAGCTCAGCAACAACAAACCCAGCAACACAGCAGCAACAACAAAAGCTCAGCAACAACAGAAGCTCAGCAACAAACCCCACAGCAGCAACAGAAGCTCAGCAACAAACCCCACAGCAGCAACAGAAGCTCAGCAACAAACCCCACAGCAGCAACAGAAGCTCAGCAACAAACCCCACAGCAGCAACAGGAACACGCACAACAGCACCAATACACACAACAACAGGAGCACCCACAGCAACAAGAACACCCACACAGCAACAACAGGAACACCCACAGCAACAGGAGCACCCACAGCAAGAGCCGTGCAGGCGGGCGTGACCTTGACACAAGACACAGGGGCGGGGAAACACCCGGGCCTCGTGCGGCGACTCACCGCCTCGCTTCAACACCCAAAACTCAGAGCAACAAACCAGTTTTTTGGGGGTCGCGCTCCAGATTATGGCGGCGGTTGTGCCGCGCCGCGCTCAACACCGCTCTCTTCCGCTCACTCCCTCAATGCTTTACTGCAACTTGGCTTTCACACAGTTTAACGTGTAGGTGTCGTCAGTTGGTGAAAGTATTTACCCAGTTACCCGGACTGATGGTTCTGGATAAATGTTGGCAGGAATTGGTGGGGCGAGTATAGTATTATCCCGGCCAGGGTCCCGGGCGGCGGCCGGAGTCGCCCACGGCGCCCCAGGTAACATGGGAGGATTTTTCCGGTCTTCCCCTCACTGGCAGTGCCCTTCTTCCTCCCACTCCTCCTCCCCCTCCTCCCTCACCACCTGGAGAGTGCCTCACCCACACCTCCTCCCCCCTCACCTGGAGAGTGCCTCACCCACTCCTCCTCCCCCCTCACCTGGAGAGTGCCTCACCCACTCCTCCTCCTCCCCCTCACCTGGAGAGTGCCTCACCCACTCCTCCCCCTCACCTGGAGAGAGCCTCACCCACTCCTCCTCCTCCCACTCACCTGGAGAGTGCCTCATCCACTCCTCCCCCTCACCTGGAGAGAGCCTCACCCACTCCTCCTCCCTCACCTGGAGAGTGCCTCACCCACTCCCCCTCCCCCCTCACCTGGAGAGTGCCTCACCCACACCTCCTCCTCCCTCACCTGGAGAGGGCCTCACCCACACCTCCTCCTCCCTCACCTGGAGAGTGCCTCACCCACACCTGAGAGTGCCTCCTCCCCCTCACCTGGAGAGTGCCTCACCCACACCTCCTCCCCCTCACCTGGAGAGTGCCTCACCCACACCTCCTCCCCCTCACCTGGAGAGTGCCTCACCCACACCTCCCCCTCACCTGGAGAGTGCCTCACCCACACCTCCCCCTCACCTGGAGAGTGCCTCACCCACACCTCCTCCTCCCACTCACCTGGAGAGTGCCTGACCCACACCTCCTCCTCCCACTCACCTGGAGAGTGCCTCACCCACACCTCCTCCCCCCTCACCTGGAGAGTGCATTACCCACACCTCCCCCTCACCTGGAGAGTGCCTCACCCACACCTCCTCCTCCCACTCACCTGGAGAGTGCCTCACCCACACCTCCTCCCCCCTCACCTGGTGTCGGAAAATCCGACACCATTTAATAATATACAGACAGATAATAAGTGCTGCTGTATTACCAACAAGTTACCCATAGAAAACGTAACTTGTAGTGGAATTACCGTCTAAAGAAAACGGGATATCATCACCACATACTATTATAATTCACCAGCTATTCTGCTGGGAATTATTCTTAAATACATTAGTCTTTGGACTTTACCATCATAAAACATCTTTTATAAATTAACTTAATTATCAATATTAAAGTAGAGTAAATGTGACCCTTCTATCACTTTCTGAAATCTGGACAAAGTAGGCCAGGCGTCAGTGGGGAAGGAGGGCAGCATTGTTGTGTCACCTCCGAGACGTGTGGAGCAAATTCGGCTCCTATCATTCTGGACAATGTCGGCCAGTAACGTCAATAGTATGGAGTGTTAAACAGCCATTGTGTATATACGAGACCAGAGGCTCACACGGGAGCAAATTCGGCTCCTGTTAATTTTACTTGGACGTAGTGTTATGGAAACCAAAGGTACCATCTCCAACACGATGTCTACAATTCAAGTTAAGTCTATCCGAAACCCGTTTATCATTCATTTATGGCCATTAATGTCAGGATATAGGGTGACCCGGTTAGATCGCGAAATCGCCTCAAACTAAAGGTAATTAAGCCAGGTCTTCAAGTTCCATGTACTGTATAGTGTTTTCTCTGATATAGCTTGTCATATATAGGATTCTGGCTTCACAGCTAGCACACTTTTGACAGGTCAAGACGAGGAAGGAAGATTTGTGCACCAGTTACTGGGTGATATGGAAGCTGCCTCAAAGAGGATAATTTGGTGTCTACACCCTAGTTATACCTGGTGGACTAACCTGCTGTACTATAGATAAGGAACCTCATCAATGTATGTAGCTATTACTGTAGTTTGATTGGCTGCATATATATAATTTAATAAACCCCCCTAATGTGTAGAGGATCGATTTGTGAGATTAAGAGATTATTGCAGAAATACAGTCCACTTATCATTATACAAATTGCTATCGAAGTATATAAATTAACGTAAATATAAATTCATATAAATTAAATAAATATAAATCTCACAGGTCGGTTCCCACATTATTTGGTCATCTTCGAACCGGATGACGGATTATTTGATCCTTTGAACCCACATTTGGTCATCTTAGTACCGGATGAACCAGTTAACCAGTGGATTCATTAAATATACTAGTGCAGTGTTATTTAAACAAAGGCCAGCAGTCAAGACGGCAGCCTAGCCTCGAGGGAGCTCAGGAGACTCCCTCAGCCCAGTTCAGCTTCGTCAGCGGTTTCATGCACACCCACAGATATTTGGTGGCGTGTTATTTCGTGAAATGACAGCGCTAATATAGAATCCAGCCAAATTAGTGACTGTGTCTTCGCGAGATTGTTCACGGATTTCGTGGTGTTACATTTCGCGAGAGATTATCTACGAATTTTGTGGACTTTATTTCGCGAGGTCACTAATAATATTTAATACTTCTAGATAATATTAGAAGTTTCATAGAGGCTAATTAAGAGGCTATTATCAATAATTGTGTATATTATTTCTCCAAAATAGAGAATTATTTAATATAAATTGCACTAGTGATCACAGTATAATATTTACTAATTGCCAACCCACAACAGGGTAGGATATTACCACTGACTAGTTGAACTATTATCGTTCATCCTAGTCCCATTATTACCATAGTCAGTTGTACTATATTGAATAACCTAACACCATTAATGAATGGTCCAGACCCTATTTTGGGTGTAATTTTTATCAACTCGAATTGAGTTGTATATATAATAATTTACTTATGATCATTACACCTTTGAGTGATTAATTAGTGTCTCTACCATCCTAGGGTGATATAGAAGAGCTAACCTAAAGGTACTTCCAGTGACACTGGTTTATCACTCAAATCATTAGTGTGTATGATTGTATATATATAATGTGTATTAATTTTAAGTGCTAACCTCTAGTAGAGGTAGGATTATTGCCTAGTGAGTTCAGAATTTACCCTAGGCTACCATCAGTGCTTGTTCAGTATTATGAGCAGCCCAAATACAAGCCCCACAAGGCTTCACCAACTAGCCAGGATGGATAATGCAGGGAGAATGAAAAGAACCCTTGCAGGTCTTAAAGGCCACTTAACAAGACAGATCAAGAAATGTGAAGATTTGTCACAACAATCTCAAGTTGATTATGCTGACCTGGAAAGCTATTATCAAGCAGCTGCAGGTAAATTTGAGCAAATCAAATGACAAATGGCTGTCCTTGTGGGGACAGACTACTACCATCAATTCATCGGTAGCCCTACTAAATATCAGGGTATAACCATGTTAAACTCTGCAGGAGGTAAATTACTCTCAGGCCCAGTATCAAGCCTGAGGAGACCTATGCCTGTAGATAAACAATACCAGTAGAAATCTAAATTTGTCAGCTGATTATATTTCTCCAGTAGCATTATACTAAGGAGATTACAGCTGACTATACCAACAGAGGTTGATGTTAGTATCATCATTTAAAGCTGAAGATGAGTTCATGAGGCCTCAGTGGCAAATCAGTGAACAGTAGCCTAAAACAGCTACAAGTCACTGCGACCAATGTCACTGAACCCACTGCAGTCTCAG
Organism: Procambarus clarkii; assembly: GCF_020424385.1. NCBI lineage: Eukaryota > Metazoa > Arthropoda > Malacostraca > Decapoda > Cambaridae > Procambarus > Procambarus clarkii. Next base: position 14,087,138 of record NC_059654.1, on the reverse strand, counting down.
AACCATACTTTACTTTAATGATGAGCTATTCAGTCTTCTGAATCAATTAATTAAATTAAACCCCAGTAAATCTGATGATTGATTTGATACATTTATTATTTAATCAAGATGTATTCCATGGGCCTCAGTGTTTATATATCAGTGACCAGTTACCTGAAGAAACTTCAAGTTATATCTAATGTCACTGATCTCACTGCAGTCCCTGAATCATACTTGACTGTAGTACTTGATCACATCCAGTCTTCTGGGTTAAATAATATGTAATAAGGCTTGAATATTAGCCTTTCAAGAGTTGACAGGGAAATGAAATCGCATTAGACTTCTAACCCTTGCAACTCTAGTACGGGACATCTGTCCTGTACGAACAGACACACAAATGTGTGATTACTAACTACTAACATCAAATTAATCTAATAATTCGAAGGAGGAGTATCGGTGTTCGTCTGTTCTAATTAGGACTTCGACCCGTGAGCAGCCCCTGGGGAATTATGTCGGAAAATCCGACACCATTTAATAATATACAGACAGATAATAAGTGCTGCTGTATTACCAACAAGTTACCCATAGAAAACGTAACTTGTAGTGGAATTACCGTCTAAAGAAAACGGGATATCATCACCACATACTATTATAATTCACCAGCTATTCTGCTGGGAATTATTCTTAAATACATTAGTCTTTGGACTTTACCATCATAAAACATCTTATATAAATTAACTTAATTATCAATATTAAAGTAGAGTAAATGTGACCCTTCTATCACTTTCTGAAATCTGGACAAAGTAGGCCAGGCGTCAGTGGGGAAGGAGGGCAGCATTGTTGTGTCACCTCCGAGACGTGTGGAGCAAATTCGGCTCCTATCATTCTGGACAATGTCGGCCAGTAACGTCAATAGTATGGAGTGTTAAACAGCCATTGTGTATATACGAGACCAGAGGCTCACACGGGAGCAAATTCGGCTCCTGTTAATTTTACTTGGACGTAGTGTTATGGAAACCAAAGGTACCATCTCCAACACGATGTCTACAATTCAAGTTAAGTCTATCCGAAACCCGTTTATCATTCATTTATGGCCATTAATGTCAGGATATAGGGTGACCCGGTTAGATCGCGAAATCGCCTCAAACTAAAGGTAATTAAGCCAGGTCTTCAAGTTCCATGTACTGTATAGTGTTTTCTCTGATATAGCTTGTCATATATAGGATTCTGGCTTCACAGCTAGCACACTTTTGACAGGTCAAGACGAGGAAGGAAGATTTGTGCACCAGTTACTGGGTGATATGGAAGCTGCCTCAAAGAGGATAATTTGGTGTCTACACCCTAGTTATACCTGGTGGACTAACCTGCTGTACTATAGATAAGGAACCTCATCAATGTATGTAGCTATTACTGTAGTTTGATTGGCTGCATATATATTAATTTAATAAACCCCCCCTAATGTGTAGAGGATCGATTTGTGAGATTAAGAGATTATTGCAGAAATACAGTCCACTTATCATTATACAAATTGCTATCGAAGTATATAAATTAACGTAAATATAAATTCATATAAATTAAATAAATATAAATCTCACAGGTCGGTTCCCACACCTGGAGAGTGCATCACCCACACCTCCTCCCCCCTCACCTGGAGAGTGCCTCACCCACACCTCCTCCCCCCTCACCTGGAGAATGCCTCACCCACACCTCCTCCCCCCTCACCTGGAGAGTGCCTCACCCACACCTCCCCCCCCCTCACCTGGAGAGTGCCTCACCCACTCTAGTGCCACGCCCCCCCCCCTCACACCACCATCCCCAGTAGCCTCAGCAGCTAGGCGGGCATGCCTCAGGGAGCACCACCGGAGCACCACTGGAGCACCACCGGAGCACCACCGGAGCACCACCGGAGCACCACCTGAGCACCACCGGAGCACCACCGGAGCACCACTGGAGCACCACCGGAGCACCACTGGAGCACCACCGGAGCACCACTGGAGCACCACCGGAGCACCACTGGAGCATCACTGGAGCACCACCGGAGCACCACCGGAGCACCACTGGAGCACCACCGGAGCACCACCGGAGCACCACTGGAGCACCACCTGAGCACCACCGGAGCACCACTGGAGCACCACTGGAGCACCACCCGGCTGGGCTCCTCGCCCGTCTAAACTTTCGCTCGCATGCTCTGGGATGTGTTGGGTCACATCTCAGCCGCAGTTCACCAGTAAGAGAGACTTGGCTCTGGCTCCCAGACTTGGCTGAGACTCCCGGAGACTTGGCCCATCTACTCGCCGACCTTTCCATACCTTTCAGACCAGTTGGCATGAGGTACCTGGAGCTTTGCAATTACTTTATTCACTCTCGTATTCTTGAAGATATCCTCACAGTATACCCAAAATTTGCCAGTGCCGGCTATTAAACACATGGCTCTGTATGACTAACCATCCTGCGAGATGGGGACTTGTATTACCACTGCTACCTTATTCAATCTTGTGGTGTTGATATCCTCAAAATGCATCCGGAGTCTGCCAGTGCAGACTGCCTATCACATGCCTCTGTATGACTAACCATCCTGTGTGATGGGGATTTTTTAGCATCACCTAGTTAGCTTCTTTTTGACACACTATACCCCACTTCATATAGTCTAGGGTAGCTGCACTAATGCAGATGTATCTAATATGTTAATAAAAAAAACAAACATATCTCGAGCCCTACAAAATGACGATTAATTTTGGCACTTTAATTAGTTTATTATGAAGGCATCCCTCGGGCAGTGGCAGGAAGGGTAGTCTCACACCACGGAGGTCTGGAACTACCTCAGTAGCTGGCAGTCTTGCTTCTTCTGCATCAGTAGATCCACGTAAGCCAGCACTAAGCCAGCAGCCTCCATAGTAGTGAGGTAGATGGGATGGCTAATAATTATCTTGGCGTAGTTATGTTGTGGGAGCTGTCTGGCGTGTCACAGCCGTGCACGTGTGTGTGGGGACGACGACACGTGGGTCGCGCGGTTGTGCGCAGAGTGCGGGTATGCGCAGAGTGCGATGCGTCATGTCTGCGTCAGGAGAGAGTACCCGCAGACATGTGTGACGCAGGCCGCTACACGTCGGTGATGACGCTGGGAGCTGGTTACCTGCGTCACCGTCAGGCGCCTCTCTCACCCCCAGACAACCCCTCCGCCGCCACACCTCTCACCTCAAACTTGGCAACCTGCACGCTGTGAGGGTACCACCTCTGGTGCACGCTGTGAGGGTACCACCTCTGGTGCACGCTGTGAGGGTACCACCCCTGGTGCACGCTGTGAGGGTACCACCTCTGGTGCACGCTGTGAGGGTACCACCTCTGGTGCACGCTGTGAGGGTACCACCCCTGGTGCACGCTGTGAGGGTACCACCTCTGGTGCACGCTGTGAGGGTACCACCTCCGGTGCACGCTGTGAGGGTACCACCCCTGGTGCACGCTGTGAGGGTACCACCCCTGGTGCACGCTGTGAGGGTACCACCCTGGTGCACGCTGTGAGGGTACCACCTCTGGTGCACGCTGTGAGGGTACCACCTCCGGTGCACGCTGTGAGGGTACCACCTCTGGTGCACGCTGTGAGGGTACCACCCCTGGTGCACGCTGTGAGGGTACCACCTCTGGTGCACGCTGTGAGGGTACCACCTCTGGTGCACGCTGTGAGGGTACCACCCCTGGTGCACGCTGTGAGGGTACCACCTCTGGTGCACGCTGTGAGGGTACCACCTCCGGTGCACGCTGTGAGGGTACCACCCCTGGTGCACGCTGTGAGGGTACCACCCCTGGTGCACGCTGTGAGGGTACCACCCCTGGTGCACGCTGTGAGGGTACCACCTCTGGTGCACGCTGTGAGGGTACCACCTCCGGTGCACGCTGTGAGGGTACCACCTCTGGTGCACGCTGTGAGGGTACCACCTCTGGTGCACGCTGTGAGGGTACCACCTCTGGTGCACGCTGTGAGGGTACCACCTCTGGTGCACGCTGTGAGGGTACCACCTCTGGTGCAAGTGTAAGGACCCATTGCCTCGGAGAAGATAATGAAGAGTATTCAGAGAAGGCCGTGTGGATTCTCACTGAACACTAATATTTTCTCCTACCACCCCTATTCTTTTGTACATATTCGTTTTATTTAAACTTTGTTACAAAAAATGAGTTACATATTGGGTACAAACATGAATATCATAAGTTGTCGAGTTCCTCCAGCTCCTCAGATGGCGGGCAGGAATACACCCTGGATGCAGTATGCATTTCCCTTCTGTATCTCCACGCTGAGGCGCTGGAAAAGGAAGCTGGCAGCTCTAGGGTCCCTTGTTGTTTCAATTAGCCTAGAGCCCAGTTCCTTCAAAAAATGGTGGCACTCTTACCCCAGGCGCCGAGTGCCTCAGAAGCAATGGGGACAAAATTGTAGTGGTGATCCAGTTCTCTATACTTACGGGATTTGGCCGATTCCCTGTGGGTGGCAGCGCCACCTGGTTGTGCAACACTGAGGTTAATGTAGGTGTTAGCCAGGGTTGATACGCACGTATAGTCCCATACCAACTGCTTGCCATTCTTCCAGGGGTTCACTGTGATACCATCCGGGCGACCAATAAGAGCATCCGAGTTACGGGGCGTTAGGTAACGGGGCTCTCTCTCAGCTGGGCATCCAGCTGTGGTGAGGCTCCTCTTGATGATGTCGTTAACTTCACTGTGCCTCGAGTGCCATCCCCCTGTGCTTTGGCAGAGTAGGCCATGGTGGCCGTGTATATATATATATATATATATATATATATATATATATATATATATATATATATATATGTCGTACTAGTAGCCAGAACGCACTTCTCAGCCTAATATGCAAGGCCCGATTTGCCTAATAAGCCAAGTTTTCCTGAATTAATATATTTTCTCAATTTTTTTTCTTATGAAATGATAAGGCTACCCATTTCATTATGTATGAGCTCAACTTTTTTTTAATGGAGTTAAAATTAACGTAGATATATGACCGAACCTAACCAACCCTACCTAACCTAACCTAACCTATCTTTATAGGTTAGGTTACGTTAGGTAGCAGAAAAAGTTAGGTTAGGTTAGGTAGGTTAGGTAGTCGAAAAACAATTAATTCATGAAAACTTGGCTTATTAGGCAAATCGGGCCTTGCATAGTAGGCTGAGAAGTGCGTTCTGGCTACTAGGTACGACATATATATATATATATATATATATATATATATATATATATATATATATATATATATATATATACATTTATATATATATGTATATATAATATATGTGTGTGTGTATTTTTTTAATTGTTCTCTTTCTTTTCCGTAAATGTTTACTTGGAATTCAGGATGGTCGTCGGGTGATTCTAGGAAGACCAAACACAAGTAGCGGACTCATCACTGTCTGGAGCACGTCTCAGGCTCCTCCCAGGCCGTCACTTGTCAAGTGTTGCTGCTCCTGTGTCTCCGAGCTGCCCGATGTCCTCCTCAGCCCCCGTGTGTTTGTGACCACGTGCCCTGGTGCCCGCGTCCTCCGCCTCCCAGCACGACACTGTGTGTTTGTGACCACGTGCCCTGGTGCCCCCGTGCCCCGCCTCCCAGCACGACACTGTGTGTTTGTGACCACGTGCCCTGGTGCCCCCGTGCCCCGCCTCCCAGCACGACACTGTGTGTTTGTGACCACGTGCCCTGGTGCCCCGTGTCCCGCCTCCCAGCACGACACTCAGCGCCGCCGGAGTACAAGCGCCCAAACAACGACGTCACACTTGTGAGGTCATCACTACCGAAGACGATGTCATAAGCTGCATTGCGTTATGCATTGAGCAGGAGTCGGTGAATGGAAGTGGGTCTTGGGCCACCAGCTGTGGGAGTGAGTCGTGGGCCACCAGCTGTGGGAGTGGGTGTTGGACCACCAGCTGTGGGAGTGGGTGTTGGACCACCAGCTGTGGGAGTGGGTGTTGGACCACCAGCTGTGGGAGTGGGTGTTGGACCACCAGCTGTGGGAGTGGGTGTTGGACCACCAGCTGTGGTGGTGGCCACCAGTTGTTGATTTAGGGGCGGCGACGATCATGGGATCGGATGCGCTCTGGCGTACGGTGAAGGGTTAATCGCGAAGCCCGGAAAGGTGAAACGCCAAGACTAATCGCGAAACGAGTGACGGAAATCACGGGAAACTAATATGCCTCGCGGCAAAGAAACGCAGACAGGCAGAGGATTGAGGAGCCCCAAGAGTTCCTCAGGGTGACAAGCACCGGCCCCGCCCCACACAGAGAACACTGGGGAGCCCCAAGAGTTCCTCAGGGTGACAAGCACCGGCCCCGCCCCACACAGAGAACACTGGGGAGCCCCAAGAGTCCCTCAGGGTGACAAGCACCGGCCCCGCCCCACACAGAGAACACTGGGGAGCCCCAAGAGTCCCTCAGGGTGACAAGCACCGGCCCCGCCCCACACAGAGAACACTGGGGAGCCCCAAGAGTTCCTCAGGGTGACAAGCACCGGCCCCGCCCCACACAGAGAACACTGGGGAACCCCAGGAGTTCCTCAGGGTGACAAGCACCGGCCCCGCCCCACACAGAGAACACTGGGGAACCCCAGGAGTTCCTCAGGGTGACAAGCACCGGCCCCGCCCCACACAGAGAACACTGGGGAGCCCCAAGAGTCCCTCAGGGTGACAAGCACCGGCCCCGCCCCACACAGAGAACACTGGGGAGCCCCAAGAGTTCCTCAGGGTGACAAGCACCGGCCCCGCCCCACACAGAGAACACTGGGGAACCCCAGGAGTTCCTCAGGGTGACAAGCACCGGCCCCGCCCCACACAGTGAACACTGCGTAACAAAACCAAAAACTCGGCCGCCAGCTAAAACACAAGTCTTCCAGTGCCCTCCGGCAGAGCAGAAGCCAGCTGCCCACCAACTCCCGGCACCTGTCGGCCAAGCCGGCGCTGAACGCCGTTACCCTGCCGGGAGAACCAGCTAAAACACGTAAAAAAAAAACACTATCAACAATCCCGTGACCCAAGGCGATATATGCCAGGTGTCGTACAACCGGACCGTTGAATAGGGATGCCAGAGAGCAGTATCAAATCTAAATCGCGAAAACAAAACGTGATACGGCGGCTCCGAGGCGGAGGAGGTGTCGAGACGTCCGCTTGTCGTCAAGGTTGAACCAAGAGTCCTTTACCAAAGTGTGTGGTACTTGAGCGGCCGTGGGATTGTTTTCCTGCAGGTGGTGGGGCATGAATCCGTTCTTACCGAGTATGTCGCGTTCTTCACGAAATCCACTAATCAGTTAGAAATGGGACATTTCCCCACCCCCGCCCCTCACAACCCCCGCCCCTCACAACCCCCGCCCCTCACCACCCAAGTCCCTCCCCACCCTCGTCCCTCACCACCCCAGCCCCTCACCACCCCCGCCCCTCACCACCCCCGTCCCTCACCACCCCGCCCCACACCACCCCCGTCCCTCACCACCCCGTCCCTCACTACCCCGTCCCTCACCACCCCCGTCCCCCACCACCCCCGCCCCTCACCACCCCCGCCCCTCACCACCCCCGCCCCTCACCACCCCCGCCCCTCACCAACCCCGTCCCTCACCACCCCGCCCCTCACCACCCCGCCCCTCACCACCCCCGCCCCTCACCACCCCCGCCCCTCACCACCCCCACCCCTCACCACCCCCGTCCCTCACCAACCCCGTCCTTCACCACCCCGCCCCTCACCACCCCGCCCCTCACAACCCCCGCCCCTCACCACCCCCGCCCCTCACCACCCCCGTCCTTCACCACCCCGCCCCTCACCACCCCCGCCCCTCACAACCCCCGCCCCTCACCACCCCCGCCCCTCACCACCCCGTCCCTCACCACCCCCGCCCCTCACCACACCCACCCCTCACCACCCCCGCCCCTCACCACACCCGCCCCTCACCGCCCCGCCCCTCACCACCCCCGCCCCCTCACCACCCCCGCCCCTCACCACCCCCGCCCCTCACCACCCCCGTCCTTCACCACCCCGCCCCTCACCACCCCCGCCCCTCACAACCCCCGCCCCTCACCACCCCCGCCCCTCACCACCCCGTCCCTCACCACCCCCGCCCCTCACCACACCCACCCCTCACCACCCCCGCCCCTCACCACACCCGCCCCTCACCGCCCCGCCCCTCACCACCCCGCCCCTCACCACCCCCGCCCCTCACCACCCCCGCCCCTCACCACCCCCGCCCCTCACCACCCCCGCCCCTCACCACCCCCGCCCCTCACCACCCCCGCCCCTCACCACCCCCGCCCCTCACCACACCCGCCCCTCACCACCCCCGTCCCTCACCACCCCGTCCCTCACCACCCCGTCCCTCACTACCCCGTCCCTCACCACCCCCGCCCCTCACCACCCCCGCCCCTCACCACACCCGCCCCTCACCACCCCCGTCCCTCACCACCCCGTCCCTCACCACCCCGTCTCTCACTACCCCCGTCCCCCACCACCCCCGTCCCTCACCACCCCCGTCCCCCACCACCCCCGCCCCTCACCACCCCGTCCCTCACCACCCCGCCCCTCACCACCCCCGCCCCTCACCACCCCCGCCCCTCACCACCCCCGCCCCTCACCACCCCGCCCATCACCACACCGCCCTCACCACACCGCCCCTCACCACCCCCGCCCCTCACCACCCCCGTCCCTCACCACCCCGTCCCTCACCACCCCGCCCCTCACCACCCCCGCCCCTCACCACCCCCGCCTCTCCCAACCCCCGCCCCTCACAACCCCGTCCCTCACAACCCCCGCCCCTCACAACCCCCGTCCCTCACCACCCCGCCCCTCACCACCCCCGCCTTTCACCACCCCGTCCCTCACAACCCCCGCCCCTCACAACCCCCGCCCCTCACAACCCCCGCCCCTCACCACCCCCGCCCCTCACCACCCCCGCCCCTCACCACTCAAACATGTAGAACAAGACACACCTGCAACACTGCGCCGTATAATGAATGAAACAGTAATCGATGCAGGGAGTGGGGGGGCGGGGGGGGGGAGTGGGGGGGGCGGGGGGCGGGGGGCGGGGGCGGGTATCGACCAGGAGGGGCGTGGAGGTGCATGACGCGGGCTCCTCACGCCCGCACCCTCTCCCTCCAGCACTCGCGACCCCGCCACAGGTATGGTCCTGGTGCTCACCTGGGTGCCAGGTATAACCATGGCTCACACACCTGAAAATGTTAAGGATATCAGGTTTATCAATGTGTGTGTGTACTCACCTATTTGTGCTTGCGGGGGTTGAGCTTTGGCTCTTTGGTCCCGCCTCTCAACCGTCAATCAACTGGTGTACAGATTCCTGAGCCTACTGGGCTCTATCATATCTACATTTAAAACTGTGTATGGAGTCAGCCTCCACCACATCACTGCCTAATGCATTCCATCCGTTAACTACTCTGACACTGAAAAAGTTCCTTCTAACGTCTCTGTGGCTCATGTGGGTACTCAGTTTCCACCTGTGTCCCCTTGTTCGCGTCCCACCAGTGTTGAATAGTTTATCCTTGTTTACCTGGTCGATTCCCCTGAGAATTTTGTAGGTTGTAATCATGTCTCCCCTTACTCTTCTGTCTTCCAGTGTCGTAAGGTGCATTTCCTGCAGCCTTTCCTCGTAACTCATGCCTCTTAGTTCTGGGACTAGTCTAGTGGCATACCTTTGAACTTTTTCCAGCTTCGTCTTGTGCTTGACAAGGTATGGGCTCCATGCTGGGGCCGCATACTCCAGGATTGGTCTTGCATATGTGGTATACAAGATTCTGAATGATTCCTTACACAGGTTCCTGAACGCTGTTCTGATGTTAGCCAGCCTCGCATATGCCGCAGACGTTATTCTTTTTATGTGGACTTCAGGAGACAGGTTTGGTGTGATATCAACTCCTAGATCTTTCTCTCTGTCCGTTTCATTTAAGTACTTCATCTCCTATTCTGTATCCTGTGTCTGGCCTCCTGTTTCCACTGCCTAGTTTCATTACTTTGCATTTCCTCGGGTTGAACTTCAACAGCCATTTGTTGGACCATTCACTCAGCCTGTCTAGGTCATCTTGTAGCCTCCTACTATCGTCCTCAGTTTCAATCCTCCTCATAATTTTTGCATCATCGGCAAACATTGAGTGAAACGATTCTATACCCTCTGGGAGATCATTTACATATATCAGAAACAGTATAGGTCCAAGGACTGACCCCTGCGGGACTCCACTCGTAACGTCTCGCCAATCTGAGACCTCACCCCTCACACAGACTCGTTGTCTCCTGTTGCTTAGGTACTCCTTTATCCAATGGAGTACCTTCCCTTTCACTCCAGCCTCCATCTCCAGCTTTTTCACTAGCCTCTTGTGTGGCACTGTATCAAAGGCTTTCTGACAATCCAAAAATATGCAGTCTGCCCACCCTTCTCTTTCTTGCCTTATTTTTGTTGCCTGGTCGTAGAATTCAAGTAACCCTGTGAGGCAGGACCTGCCATCCCTAAACCCATGTTGATGCTGTGTTACAAAGTTCTTTCGCTCCAGGTGCTCTACTAGCTTTCTTCGCACAATCTTCTCCATCAGCTTGCATGGTATGCAGGTTAGAGACACTGGCCTGTAATTCAGTGCCTCCTGTCTATCCCCTTTCTTGTATATCGGGACTACATTAGCTGCTTCCCAAATTTCTGGCAGTTCCCCTGTTGCCAGTGATTTGTTATACACTATGGAGAGTGGTAGGCACAGTTCTTCTGCTCCTTCCTTTAGTATCCAAGGGGAGATTCCATCTGGGTAGACTAGTCCCAGAACTAAGAGGCATGAGTTACGAAGAAAGGCTGCGGGAAATGCATCTCACGACACTAGAAGGCAGAAGAGTAAGGGGAGACATGATCACTACCTACAAAATTCTCAGAGGAATTGTCTAGGGTAGATAAGGATAAATTGTTTAATACTGGTGGTAGTTGAACAAGGGACATAGGTGGAGACTGAGTACCCAAATGAGCCACAGGGACGTTCAGTGTCAGAGTAGTTAACGGATGGAATGCATTAGGCAGTGATGTGGTGGAGGCTGACTCCATACACAGTTTCAAATGTAGATATGATAGAGCCCAGTAGGCTCAGGAACCTGTACACCAGTTGATTGACAGTTGAGAGGCGGGACCAAAGAGCCAGAGCCCTTGGGGATGGGCTTGTCAGGCCTCATGGGTTGTGAGAGCCCAGGATCAAGTGTTTACCGCAAGTGGTTTGAGGAGGCTGAATAAAAAGAGACGCCAACATTTGGCAGGCGGACACCTGAGCCAGGTGAGTACGACGGGCTCACCCTAGCCCGTGCTGCTTGCAACTTTTTGTTCGCAGCAGCTGATTCTAAAACAACAACAATTTGGCAGGTCTCATGACCGAACAGGACATCGAGGCAGGAGGCCAGGACTTGGTATCCATTCACCTTACTGGCACGCAGCCCGAAGGCAGCTTACACCGGCCATCCGGCCCGGTGACGGTTCATAAACGCAGACATCCGGCCAACAAGGGGGTGTGAACCGCCCCAAATCAATTTGCCATACTCATAAACTCCACAAGCTCCTCACTACTTCCGCCGCCAGTACCTTGAGAGCGAGCTAATTAAATTTTATACCATAATTTAGGTACAACACAACTCTATGAATTTGTTTGGCCAGTAAGATATTCATCAGATATTTATTTTAGTATTGTCTTTGTCACTGCCTATGAAACACCCACATTCATTTCTACTACGTGTTTATCACAGGCTGTCTTTGCCAGCATGTCAACAGTGTCATGCTTCCAGATGCCAACATGTGATGGTATCCAAAGGAATTTAATTTCAGATCTGTGTAAATTCAAATAAACTTTACCACTGTGAGTGGTAATAGACTTTATACCTCATCCTGTAAGACGTAGTGGACCCCATACCCATCCTGTAAGGGGTAATGGACCCCATACCCATCCTGTAAGGGGTAATGGACTTTATACCTCATCCTGTAAGACGTAGTGGACCCCATACCCATCCTGTAAGGGGTAATGGACCTATACTCATCCTGTAAGGGGTAATGGACCCCATACCCATCCTGTAAGGGGTAATGGACCCCATACCCATCCTGTAACGGGTAATGGACCCCATACCCATCCTGTAACGGGTAATGGACCCCATACCCATCCTGTAAGGGGTAATGGACCTATACTCATCCTGTAAGGGGTAGTAGGTCCCATACCCATTATGTGAATGGTTACAGACCCCATACCCATTCTGCGAGTGGGTATGGGGCCGTATGCCCATCCAGTGGGCAGGGCAGAACCGTTTAGGCAGTGCTTCCTTTCACCTGATTTCACCTGAATATGTACCCAACTCAATTAATGATTCATCAACCAATTACTCCATGGGATAACTGGGATCTATCAGTTGATTTTGTAAATGCGCCCAAGAAAGATAGTGTGCACTCTACATTATTAAAACAGTTAACACTGTGCAGCATCACTGAGAGTACTCAGAGTATGGGTAACGATGTGTATCAGTGCTATACCGACGGATCTGTAGAAGAAGGTGGACGATGTACCGGATGTGCATGTAACATATTTGAACAATCTTCTCTCGTACATACAGCAATGAAGCGCGTCAATGACTGGGCAAGTACAACTCAAACCGAACTTGCAGGCATATACCTTGCCACTGAATGTTTAAAAGACAAAGGCAGTGGACTTATATACCGTGACTCGCAGAGTGCACTCCTGGCATTGAACACACATAGTAGTGACACCCATAAAATAGTCAGTGGCGAAAATTAGAACTTCATTCAGAAACCTAAATGAGGAGGCTTTTAGGGCGCTTTACACTGCCTACGTGAGACCCGTCTTAGAGTATGCCGCGCCATCATGGAGTCCCCACCTGAAGAAACACATAAGGAAACTGGAGAAGGTTCAGAGGTTTGCGACGAGGCTTGTCCCAGAGCTATGAGGGATGGGATATGAAGAGCGTCTGAAGGAACTGAACCTTACGACACTAGAGAAAAGAAGGGAGAGAGGAGATATGATAGGGACATATAAAATACTCAGGGGAATTGACAAAGTGGAAATAGATGAAATGTTCACACGTAATAATAACAGAACGAGGGGACATGAGCGGAAACTGGAAACTCAGATGAGTCACAGAGATGTTAGGAAGTTTTCTTTTAGCGTGAGAGTAGTGGAAAAATGGAATGCACTTGGGGAACAGGTTGTGAAAGCAAACTCTATTCATACTTTTAAAATTAGGTATGATAGGAAAATGGGACAGGAGTCATTGCTGTAAACAACCGATGGCTGGAAAGGCGGGATCCAAGAGTCAAAGCTCGATCCTGCAAGCACAAATAGGTGAGTACACACACACACAACTGAGGAAAAGAACATGGAGAAACTACAGAAATAACAGAACACCGGAGAGCAGGGAGAGATACCAGAGGGCCAGAAATGAGTACATCAGAGTGAGGAGGGAAGCAGAGAGACAGTTTGAAAATGACATAGCGAGTAAAGCCAAGACCCAACCAAAGCTGCTCCACAGACACATTAGGAGGAAAACAGCAGTGAAGGAACTAGTGATGAAACTGCAAAAAGGGGAGAACAGATACACAGAGAATGACAAGGAGGTGTGTGAAGAACTCAACAAGATATTCCAGGAGGTCTTCACAATAGAAAAAGGAGAAGCCCCTGCACTAAATGAGGAGGCAAACCAAGCAACCTTGGAGGAATTTGACCTCACCAGTGATGAGGTCAAAGGTTGCCTGCTGGAGCTGGATGTGACAAAGGTTGTTGGGTCTGACAGAATCTCACCATGGATTCTAAAGGAAGGTGCAGAAGCATCAAGTGTGCCACTCTCTATGGTGTATAACAGGTCACTGGAAACAGGAGACCTCCCAGAAAGTTGGAAGACAGCTAACGTAGTCCCAATATACAAGAAGGGTGACAGGCAAGAGGCACTGAACTACAGGCCAGTTTCCCTAACTTGTATACCATGCAAGGTGATGGAGAAGATCGTGAGGAAAAGGCTCGTAGAGCATCTGGAGGGAAATAACTTTGTAACGCACCACCAACATGGGTTCAGGGATGGTAAATTGTGCCTCACAGGTTTAATAGAATTCTATGACCAGGCAACAAAAATTAGGCAGGAAAGAGAAGGGTGGGCCGACTGCATTTTCCTGGACTGCCAGAAAGCCTTTGATACAGTACCCCATAAAAAGCTGTTAAAAAAGTTGGAGCAACAGGTAGGAGTAAAAGGGAAGGTGCTCCAGTGGATAAGGGAATACTTAAGCAACAGGAAACAGCGAGTAACGGTGAGGGGGGGAAACATGAGAGTGGCGAGACGTCACCAGCGGAGTCCCACAGGGCTCAGTACTTGGACCCATCCTGTTTCTAATATATGTAAACGATCTTCCGGAGGGTATAGACTCGTTCCTCTCAATGTTTGCTGATGATGCTAAAATTTTGAGACGAATCAAGACGGATGAAGATAGACAGAGACTGCAGGATGACCTGGACAAACTGGAGGAATGGTCTAGAAAATGGCTCCTAAAGTTCAACTCAGGAAAGTGTAAGGTAATGAAATTAGGCGAAGGGAGCAGGAGGCTGAACACAAGGTATCATCTGGGAGGGGAAATCCTGCAAGAGTCAAATAGAGAGAAAGATCTGGGGGTTGATATCACACCGAACCTGTCCCCAGAGGCCCACATCAAAAGAATATCATCAGCAGCATATGCTAAACTGGCCAACATAAGAACTGCCTCTAGAAACTTGTGTAAGGAATCGTTCAGGACCCTGTATACCACTTATGTAAGACCAATCCTGGAGAATGCAGCTCCAGCCTGGAGTCCATACCTAGTTAAACACAAGACAAAGTTAGAGAAGATTCAGCGGTATGCCACCAGGCTCGTCCCGGAACTCAGAGGTATGAGCTACGAGGAAAGGCTAAAGGAGCTGAACCTCACATCCCTGGAAAACAGAAGAGTATGATAACCACCTACAAAATTCTCAGGGGAATTGACAGGGTGGACAAAGACAAACTCTTCAGCACGGGTGGGACACGAACAAGGGGACACAGGTGGAAACTTAGTACCCAAATGAGCCATTAGAAAGATTTCTAATGGCTCATTTAATGGCTTTCTAATACTTCACATTAGAAAGATTTTTTCAGTGTCAGAGTAGTTAGTAAATTTAATACACTAGGAAATGATATGGTGGAGGCTGACTCCATACACATTTTCAAATGTAGATATGATAGAGCCCAGTAGGCTCGGGAATTTGTACACCAGTTAATTGACAGTTGAGAGGCGGGACCAAAGAGCCAGAGCTCCACCTCCGCAAGCACAAATAAGGGAGTACACACACACACACACACACACACACACACACACACACACACACACACACACACACACACACACACACACACACACACACACACACATACTCAGAGGAATTGACAGAGTGGACATAGACGAAATGTTCACACGGAATAGTAACAGAACGAGAGGACATGGATGGAAGCTTGAAACTCAGATGAGTCACAGAGATGTTAGGAAGTTTTCTTTTAGCGTGAGAGTAGTGGGGAAATGGAATGCACTTCAGGAACAGGTTGTGGAAGCAAATACTATTCATAATTTTAAAACCAGGTATGATAGGGAAATGGGACAGGAGTCATTGCTGTAAACAACCGATGCTCGAAAGGCGGGATCCAAGAGTCAATGCTCGATCCTGCAAGCACATATAGGTGAGTACATATAGGTGAGTACACACACACACACACGTTCAGACATAGGAATACATTAGAAAATAATTCCAAATATTCGAATTTGTCAATGCTGGTGGACACTGACAGTGGACACAGGGCGCCAAGTGGTGGACACACAGACAGTGGACACAGCTGGGGAAGAGTAAGGCTGCCAGGAGGTGGTGACCAGGGCGGGGATCAGTAAGTGGTGCATCACTCCTCAACACCGTCCTGGGGCAGGGCCTACAGCAACACACACGCAGAGTTTTTAAGCCATCAGTCCGGGGCGGTGATACAGGTGGTAGGAAGTAATGGTGGGCCGCTCCGCTCTAGTAAAAAACGACTCGTCCCAGCCCCTTGTTGTCCTTCACCAGCTGCTTCAAAAATCGTCAGTCAGGATCATAACATCACCCACACACCTTCGATGGTAATAACCTCCTCTTCAGGGCTCGTCCCGAGGAAGACAGTTCCTGCTGGGGTGTGTGAGGATGTCCCAAGGGCGTGTGGAAGACGGGGCACACCTGCTCCGTGTGCAGGTGTGTGAGGGAGACTAGCAACAGCGAGTCGAGGCGTCATGGTAGAGAGTTGAACAGCGCAGTGGTCGCTTGTGACGTCCTCCGCCCTGCTCGCCAGAAAAACATGTTTCTGACTTCCGAGCATGCTTGATCAGCCACTGTTTTAGAGCTCCAGACGTTGTGGGAGGAGAGTTGCAGTCTCCTCCCACACCTGCGGCGCTCACATGGTGCTGACGTAGTTATTGAACTCTAATAACCATGTGTCAGCCCAAACGCACAGCCTGGCTTGGTCCTGTAGAATCATGCACTCCAATTTTTACCTTTTTCATAAGTTCAGCGTCATTTGTAAACAATATCATATACGGTCTCCAGAGGTGTTGACGTGGATCAGAAGCAGCCGTGGCCCAGGAACCGAACCCTGCACACCTCCGAACCCCGACGTTCTTGCTACATTAGAATAACATACACTTGATAAAGAATTACCCCAGTACAGTGTCTTCACAGTCACTCCCAGTACAGTGACTTTACAGTCACTCCCAGTACAGTGACTTCACAGTTACTCCCAGTACAGTGTCTTCACAGTTACTCCCAGTACAGTGTCTTCACAGTTACTCCCAGTACAGTGTCTTCAGTTACCCCCCAGAAAAATATTTTCACTGTTACCCCAGTAACTGTGAAGACACTGCAACCCACAACAGTCGCCTAAATCCTGGGTACCTATAATACTGTTAGGTGAACAGGCATCAGTTTTTTTCTACCACAGACGTGACCACACGTTTACAATACTAACCAGCATATATACATTTTCTTCTGTCCTCCATGGACAGGGTTAGAGAAGTGTTAAACATTAAGTTCAAGGGTTTATTGAACAATCAACCACAAAAGGTGATTCGGTGCTTTTAAAATGCTAAGCTAACCTACATACGTAAATACATAGATACACAGATTTACGTATGCCCTACATAAAGTGTTAGATGTGTCTTTTACATGGTGTCATTAATGCGCAATTTAAAAAGGTGAAATGTAATTCTGATCAGCTTTCAGCGTGTATACTTTATACACATACATATACATACACACACACACATTTACGTACATATACATATATACACACACACATGCATTCACATACATTTGTTTCTTTAACTGTGACAGAGTGAGATAGCTGATAGAGAAACTAGTGTGCAATTAAGCACTTAATCACTGAAGGTGATTAAGGTGTATATACAAGCTCAGGTTATATAGTTACATTACATACATACATTGTATAATTTATACATTACCTGGTCAATCTTGGATACAAGTCCAATATATCATCAAGTGTTCCAGTACTCATATAGTAACTACAGAGTTCAGCATACCTTAGCCCAGGAGGGCGAAAGTCAGTCAATATGGGACATTCTACAATATAATGTTCAAGAGAGTGCACGTTTTCTCTTTCACAAAGTTGACACATTGTGTACTCGACACTTGGGTTTTGAGAAAGCTGCCAGATACGTCTATATCCCAGGCGTATTCTGGCCACTATAACATCACATTGCCGGGTTCTTGTTCTATTAGTCCCATATGTGAATGTCTCCTCACGATATCTATCATAATATTTAATGCTACAACTTTCAGGTCTTTGTGAATTTGTTAGGTCGGTGAGATCTTCATTAGATATTTGTTTAAGTATTCTCTTTGTCACTGCTAATGAAACACTCATATCAATTTCTACCACTGGTTTTCTACAGGCTGTCTTTGCAAGCATATCAACAGTGTTATGCCTTGAGATGCCAACATGTGATGGCATCCATAGGAATTTAATCTCAAATCTGTTTTCTTTAGCACCTAAGACATTCATTCGAATATCACTGACTATTTTATGGGTGTCACTACTATGTGCGTTCAATGCCAGGAGTGCACTCTGCGAGTCACAGTATATAAGTCCACTGCCTTTGTCTTTTAAAAATTCAGTGGCAAGGTATATGCCTGCAAGTTCGGTTTGAGTTGTACTTGCCCAGTCATTGACGCGCTTCATTGCTGTATGTACGAGAGAAGATTGTTCAAATATGTTACATGCACATACGGTACATCGTCCACCTTCTTCTACAGAGCCGTCGGTATAGCACTGATACACATCGTTACCCATACTCTGAGTACTCTCAGTGATGCTGCACAGTGTTAACTGTTTTAATAATGTAGAGTGCACACTATCTTTCTTGGGCGCATTTACAAAATCAACTGATAGATCTCAGTTATCCCATGGAGTAATTGGCTGATTAATCATTAGTTGAGTTGGGTACATATTTAATATTTTGATGGAGTTGGCTACCTTGTAGAACCAAAATACATAATCAGATTTCGTTCTTCTTCTATAGACCTCAGGTGAGTGCAGCATATTAGAAAGTTTAGCTCGTGTGTGTGTGTGTGTGTGTGTGTGTGTGTGTTTGTATATATGTATTCAGGCTATGTGTAAGCTGGTCAGAATTGCATTTTACTTTTGTAAACTCACATTAATGACATTATGTAAAAAGTCTCATCGAACACTTTATTTATGACAGACGCAAATATATGTATTTATGTATATAGGTTAGACTAGCATTTAATAATAATAATAATAATAATAATCTTTATTTAGGTAAGGTACATACATAAAGAGATTTACAAAGTTAGTTGGCTTTATAGATAGAGCTAGTACATACAATGCCTAAAGCCACTATTACGCAAAGCGTTTCGGGCAGAAACGCTCACTCACTCACAAGATTTTAAAAGCACTACAATCACCGTCTGTGGTTGTAGTGGTTGAGCATGGGCATGGTGGTTGATTCAGTAAACCACTGGACTGTTTGTTTAACTAACCCGTCCCTCTAACAGAACGTCGCATTTTGATGTATACTTAACCTAAGGCCAAAACTCTCGTACTAGAAAATGGAAGCGGCTCGCGAAAGTGACATATTGTCCCGTTTTTTGCTTTGGGTCCTCTGGTAGGTTTGAATAACGTCACGTTTGTACGACACTTTCACGACGTTTTGAAAACTTAGGAGGACGGGATGGTTTAATAGACCTCTATCCTTGTCCATGGAGGACAGAAGAAAATGTATATATGCTGATTAGCATTGTAAATGTGTGGCCACGTCTGTGGTAGAAAAAAAACTCACAGGATGGGGCATGGGGGCCACTGTCACTCACAAGATGGGCATGGGGGCCACTGTCACTCACAAGGTGGGCATGTAGGCCACTGTCACTCACAAGGTGGGCATGGGGGCCAATGTCACTCACAAGGTGGGCATGGGGGCCACTGTCACTCACAAGGTGGGCATGGGGGCCACTGTCACTCACAAGGTGGGCATGGAGGCCACTGTCACTCACAAGGTGGGCATGGAGGACCACTGTCACTCACAAGGTGGGCATGGGGGCCACTGTCACTCACAAGGTGGGCATGGGGGCCACTGTCACTCACAAGGTGGGCATGGGGCCACTGTCACTCACAAGGTGGGCATGGGGGCCACTGTCACTCACAAGGTGGGCATGGGGCCACTGTCACTCACAAGGTGGGCATGGGGGCCACTGTCACTCACAAGGTGGGCATGGAGGACCACTGTCACTCACAAGGTGGGCATGGGGGCCACTGTCACTCACAAGGTGGGCATGGAGGACCACTGTCACTCACAAGGTGGGCATGGGGGCCACTGTCACTCACAAGGTGGGCATAGGGGCCACTGTCACTCACAAGGTGGGCATGGAGGACCACTGTCACTCACAAGGTGGGCATGGGGGCCACTGTCACTCACAAGGTGGGCATGGAGGACCACTGTCACTCACAAGGTGGGCATGGGGGCCACTGTCACTCACAAGGTGGGCATGGGGCCACTGTCACTCACAAGGTGGGCATGGGGGCCACTGTCACTCACAAGGTGGGCATGGGGCCACTGTCACTCACAAGGTGGGCATGGGGGCCACTGTCACTCACAAGGTGGGCATGGGGCCACTGTCACTCACAAGGTGGGCATGGGGGTCACTGTCACTCACACGGTGGGCATGGGGCCACTGTCACTCACAAGGTGGGCATGGGGGCCACTGTCACTGACAAGGTGGGCATGGAGGACCACTATCACTCACAAGGTGGGCATGGGGGCCACTGTCACTCACAAGGTGGGCATGGGGGCCACTGTCACTCACAAGGTGGGCATGGAGGACCACTGTCACTCACAAGGTGGGCATGGGGGCCACTGTCACTCACAAGGTGGGCATGGGGGACCACTGTCACTCACAAGGTGGGCATGGGGGCCACTGTCACTCACAAGGTGGGCATGGGGGCCACTGTCACTCACAAGGTGGGCATGGGGCCACTATCACTCACAAGGTGGGCATGGGGGCCACTGTCACTCACAAGGTGGGCATGGAGGACCACTGTCACTCACAAGGTGGGCATGGGGGCCACTGTCACTCACAAGGTGGGCATGGGGGCCACTGTCACTCACAATGTGGGCATGGGGGCCACTGTCACTCACAAGGTGGGCATGGGGGCCACTGTCACTCACAAGGTGGGCATGGGGGCCACTGTCACTCACAAGGTGGGCATGGGGGCCACTGTCACTGACAAGGTGGGCATGGGGGCCACTGTCACTGACAAGGTGGGCATGGGGCCACTGTCACTCACAAGGTGGGCATGGGGGCCACTGTCACTCACAAGGTGGGCATGGGGGCCACTGTCACTCACAAGGTGGGCATGGAGGCCACTGTCACAAGGTGGGCATGGGGGCCACTGTCACTCACAAGGTGGGCATGGGGGCCACTGTCACAAGGTGGGCATGAGGGCCACTGTCACAAGGTGGGCATGGGGGCAACTGTCACTCACAAGATGG
Source organism: Procambarus clarkii (assembly GCF_020424385.1). NCBI lineage: Eukaryota > Metazoa > Arthropoda > Malacostraca > Decapoda > Cambaridae > Procambarus > Procambarus clarkii. The sequence goes on along the minus strand of NC_059654.1, from coordinate 14,066,065 downwards.
GCATGGGGGCCACTGTCACTCACAAGGTGGGCATGGAGAACCACTGTTACTCACAAGGTGGGCATGGAGGACCACTGTCACTCACAAGGTGGGCATGGAGGACCACTGTCACTCACAAGGTGGGCATGGAGGACCACTGCCACTCACAAGGTGGGCATGGAGGACCACTGTCACTCACAAGGTGGGCATGGAGGACCACTGTCACTCACAAGGTGGGCATGGAGGACCACTGCCACTCACAAGGTGGGCATGGAGGACCACTGTCACTCACAAGGTGGGCATGGGGCCACTGTCACTCACAAGGTGGGCATGGGGGCCACTGTCACTCACAAGGTAGGCATGGGGGCCACTGTCACTCACAAGGTGGGCATGGAGGACCACTGTCACTCACAAGGTGGGCATGGAGGACACTGTCACTCACAAGAGCACAACAGCAGGGAACCACTATGAAGGGAGTGGTCCGGTCTGGTCGGTGGAGATCCGCGCAATTGTATCAAAACCAGTAATGCTTGTCATCATCCAGGGCGCCGGTCCCTGCCCTCTCCTCTACCCCATCCTCCCCCTGCCTAACCCTGCCTTACCCTGCCCACCGTGTGGGTCTCACTCCCCTACCCACCAACCGGTTCTTGAGTGGATGCTACCAGTTACTGCCCCCCTCGCCGGACTGGTGATTCCCGGACTGAACCAGTTCACGCACATTCTCTGAGAGTTCTGAAACAATGTCGACTTTCACAAGGAAACAAATAACTTGAGAAATACACCTGAAAGAGTTGTTTCCGTTCCCTTAGACTTAACTTCGAGTAACGTAAGGTCTCAGATTTCTCATGCTAGCAGTCGTCAACTTGATCACCATACACCTGTAGACTATGCCGACATGCTGCTTCAACAACATGCAAGCACTGCCAGTATAAGCAGCCTGCCCCTAGATGTGCAACACCATTTGGCTAGTACCAAAATAAATCGTAATTTCAATATTGAAATTGCCTGTAGTGAAATAGGGCCTGATGATAACTATGACATAACTCCCTTTGAAATTTGAAATAAAAAATGCACTCAAGAAAGGTAAGGCTACCTCTCCTGGAGAGGATGGCATCACACACAACACCATGAGAGCACTTGCTGAGCTGCCAAACAACCCTTTGCTAGAATTGTTTAATCAAAGTCTAAGGCAGGGTGTTTTACCTGACCGCTGGACACAGGGACCCATATGTACCCATACCCAAGCCTAATTCACAAAAATTCAGACCATCTCTCTGACGTCGTGTATGTGTAAAGTTCTTAAGAGGATTATACTCGACAGATTAATGTTTAAATTAGTCCTTAGCTTGCCCCTAACCTGTATGGTTTCCTTCCTGGAAGAAGCACACAAACTTGCTTTGCTAAATATTTTATTAAAGTGGGACCAAGCTCTCAGGCGGTATTTATTGACCTCGAAACTGCTTTTGATACAGAAAATAGAGAAATTAGCTTAGAACAACTAGCCTCTTTTGGAGTTAAGGGAAGAGTGTTGACATGGCTCAGGGGTTACCTGAGTAACAGAGTAACAGTACCTGACCTCAGTCCCTTTTCAAAGGGGTCAAAAGTAAACATTGTGCACCCTTTGAGTTGGGTACACCCCAGGGTGGAGTGCTCAGCCCAACACTGTTCAATGTTCTAATGCACAAATTAACAATTGATATTCCTACACTTTCTGACAAAGCCGTCATCTGTTCTGCCGATGATATATGCATTGTTGCAAATACCCAAACTAGACTGCAAGATCTACTTGATTCACTTGCCGCTAAAAGCATTGAATTTGGTCTTGTTATCTCTATAACTAAATTCAGAGTTCTCCATCCCCAAGAGAACACTCATGTCCCTATAGCTTTCAAGGTCAACAACCAGAACATTGAAACGTGTAGGGAGCACAAATACCTTGGTACCTTGGAGTTGGTATTAACAGTGACATTGTAAGCGATCTACACCGTAGGTCAAAAGAAAGACTTAAACCATTGAGAACACTTACTGGTAAGAATATTTGTGTCAATATTAGATATGCTAGATTATTCTATATGATGTTTGTGAGATCTCTCGTTGATTATCATGCTTTGCACCTAATTAACTTCATCTGTGTTGGACGAACTAGAAGTAGTACAGAATGAAGCCATTAAGATCGATGTCGCAAGATGCACAAGAATCATCAACATGAGGGAAGAACTGAATCTTCCAACCATACTGTAGAGAATCATGCAAGTCAACACGACCTTTTGCCTTAAAGTCATGAGAGACCCGACATCTCCTGCATTGCTCAGAGACAAATTATTTAATGCTGGTAACACCCTATTGACTGGTGCCGACATACAGACTCACTCCTTGTGTGATAAATGGCTGAGCAACAATGTCTACAATCTCAACAAACTCAACATTCCTTTTAAGTGCAATCTACTTGTCTCCGATATTCCTCTTTATCTGTGCCCCATCACTCAAGTATCATACACACCTGTCACCAAGAAACGTAATGGGAATCTTGCTCATCTCAATGCTGTCACACATGAAACAATTGCCTCCTTCATCGAACATTTAAGATCTCACGAGTGACGGCTCAGTCCGATCTTCTACTGGACGGACTTCAGCAGCATGTAGGTTTTATAGAAATAATAGAGTCCACATGCTGGTGAGTGCCCCCGTATAGTCCACGTGCTGGTGAGTGCGCCCCATAGACTCCACGTGCTGGTGAGTGCGCCCCGTAGAGTCCACGTGCTGGTGAGTGCGCCCCGTAGAGTCCACGTGCTGGTGAGTGCGCCCCGTAGAGTCCACGTGCTGGTGAGTGCCCCCGTAGAGTCCACGTGCTGGTGAGTGCCCCCGTAGAGTCCACGTGCTGGTGAGTGCGCCCCATAGACTCCACGTGCTGGTGAGTGCGCCCCGTAGAGTCCACGTGCTGGTGAGTGCGCCCCGTAGAGTCCACGTGCTGGTGAGTGCGCCCCGTAGAGTCCACGTGCTGGTGAGTGCGCCCCGTAGAGTCCACGTGCTGGTGAGTGCGCCCCGTAGAGTCCACGTGCTGGCGTCTGAGTGGAGAACACTCACCAAGTAAGAGTGATAACAGGGTGCAGGCGGCACCATTACCATACAATTAGCGTGCAGAGCATGAAGCGTGTAGAGATGTAGGAGCCACACCTGGCCCACTCTGTGTATCCAGGATGTGTTATATACGTATTGGCCCGCCACACTACCCATCACTGCCTCTTCCGCATCACCAAGATCGGGGAAACCCAGAGTCAATACGTACAGTACTTGGATATTCTATCACAACACCCCATAACTGACACGAATTTAAATAACAGAGAGAGAGAGAGTAAGAGATAGAGAGAAGAAGAGGAAGGAGAGAGACAAAGAGAGAGAGAGAGAGAGAGAGAGAGAGAGAGAGAGAGAGAGAGAGAGAGAGAGAGAGAGAGAGAGAGAGAGAGAGAGAGAGAGAGAGAGAGACGGACAGACAGAGACAGAGAGAAAGCAGAGATTGAGCAAGTAAGGAAGCCATGAGACACACTGCCCTAATAAGTCCATCACACCTCGGAAACCTGGTGGTTGCTGCAGAACATTATATGCAACACAAGTTGGCTTCCATCACGAGTATGCACAGCGCTCCTGGGGGCCCCTGTGCTCCTGGGGGCCTCGGTACTCCTGGGGGCCTCGGTACTCCTGGGGGCCCCGGTGCTCCTGGGCGCCCCGGTACTCCTGGGGGCCCCGGTGCTCCTGGGGGCCTCGGTGCTCCTGGGGGCCCCGGTGCTCCTGGGCGCCTCGGTGCTCCTGGGCGCCCCGGTGCTCCTGGAGGCCCCGGTGCTCCTGGGGGCCTCGGTGCTCCTGGGCGCCCCGGTGCTCCTGGGGGCCCCGGTGCTCCTGGAGGCCCCGGTGCTCCTGGGCGCCCCGGTGCTCCTGGGGGCCCCGGTGCTCCTTGGCGCCCCGGTGCTCCTTGGCGCCCCGGGTGCTCCTGGGGGCCTCGGTGCTCCTGGGGGCCCCGGTGCTCCTGGGGGCCCCGGTGCCCCTGGAGGCCCCGGTGCTCCTGGGGGCCCCGGTGCTCCTGGGGGCCCCGGTGCTCCTGGGCGCCCCGGTGCTCCTGGGGGCCTCAGTGCTCCTGGGCGCCCCGGGTGCTCCTGGGCGCCCCGGTGCTCCTGGGCGCCCCGGTGCTCCTGGGCGCCCCGGTGCTCCTGGGCGCCCCGGGTGCTCCTGGGCGCCCCGGGTGCTCCTGGGCGCCCCGGGTGCTCCTGGGCGCCCCGGTGCTCCTGGGCGCCCCGGGTGCTCCTGGGCGCCCCGGTGCTCCTGGGCGCCCCGGGTGCTCCTTGGCGCCCCGGTGCTCCTGGGCGCCCCGGGTGCTCCTTGGCGCCCTGGTGCTCCTGGGGGCCTCGGTGCTCCAGGGCGCCCCTGTGCTCCTGGGGGCCCCGGGTGCTCCTGGGCGCCCCGGTGCTCCTGGGGGCCTCGGTGCTCCAGGGCGCCCCTGTGCTCCTGGGGGCCCCGGTGCTCCTGGGGCCCCGGTGCTCCTGGGGGTCAAGGAGAGAGAGAGAAGTTTCATGGTTGGTTCTCCCATGCCTAGTTCTCCCATGGTTGGTTCTCCTATACCTGGTTCTCCCATGGTTTCTTCTCCCATGCCTGGTTCTTCCATGCCTGGTTCTCCCATGCCTAGTTCTCCCATGGTTGGTTCTCCCATGGTTGGTTCTCCTATACCTGGTTCTCCCATGGTTGGTTCTCCCATGCCTGGTTCTCCCATGGTTGGTTCTCCCATGTCTGGTTCTCCCATGTCTGGTTCTCCCATGGTTGGTTCTCCCATGGTTGGTTCTCCCATGTCTGGTTCTCCCATGTCTGGTTCTCCCATGGTTCGTTCTCCTATGTCTGGTTCTCCCATGGTTCGTTCTCCCATGGTTGGTTCTCCTATACCTGGTTCTCCCATGGTTGGTTCTCCCATGCCTGGTTCTCCCATGGTTGGTTCTCCCATGTCTGGTTCTCCCATGTCTGGTTCTCCCATGTCTGGTTCTCCCATGTCTGGTTCTCCCATGCCTGGTTCTCCCATGCCTGGTTCTCCCATGCCTGGTTCTCCCATGCCTGGTTCTCCCATGCCTGGTTCTCCCATGTCTGGTTCTCCCATGTCTGGTTCTCCCATGGTTGGCTCTCCCATGGTTAGTTCTCCCATGTCTGGTTCTCCCATGTCTGGTTCTCCCATGTCTGGTTCTCCCATGGTTGGCTCTCCCATGGTTGGTTCTCCCATGTCTGGTTCTCCCATGTCTGGTTCTCCCATGTCTGGTTCTCCCATCGTTGGTTCTCCCATCGTTGGTTCTCCCATCGTTGGTTCTCCCATGCCTGGTTCTCCCATGCCTGGTTCTCCCATGCCTGGTTCTCCCATGCCTGATTATCCCATGCCTGATTCTCCCATGTATGGTTCTCCCATGCCTGGTTCTCCTTATGGTTGGTTCTCCCTGGCATGGGAGAACCAACCATGGGAGAACCAGGCATGGGAGAACCAACCATGGGAGAACCAGGCATGGGATAACCAACCATGGGAGAACCAGGCATGGGAGAACCAACCATGGGAGAACCAGGCATGGGATAACCAACCATGGGAGAACCAGGCATGGGAGAACCAACCATGGGAGAACCAGGCATGGGAGAACCAACCATGGGAGAACCAGGCATGGGAGAACCAACCATGGGAGATCCAGGCATGGGAGAACCAACCATGGGAGAACCAGGTATAGGAGAACCAACCATGGGACAACCACCCATGGGAGAACTAGGCATGGGAGAACCAACCATGGGAGAACCAACCATGGGAGAACCAGGCATGGGAGAACCAACCATGGGAGAACCAACCATGGGAGAACCAACCATGGGAGAACCAACCATGGGAGAACCAACCATGGGAGAACCAGGCATGGGAGAACCAACCATGGGAGAACCAGACATGGGAGAACCAACCATGGGAGATCCAGGCATGGGAGAACCAACCATAGGAGAACCAGGTATAGGAGAACCAACCATGGGAGAACCACCCATGGGAGAACTAGGCATGGGAGAACCAACCATGGGAGAACCAACCATGGGAGAACCAGGCATGGGAGAACCAGGCATGGGAGAACCAACCATGGGAGAACCAACCATGGGAGAACCAACCATGGGAGAACCAGGCATGGGAGAACCAACCATGGGAGAACCAACCATGGGAGAACCAACCATGGGAGAACCAACCATGGGAGAACCAACCATGGGAGAACCAACCATGGGAGAACCAACCATGGGAGAACCAACCATGGGAGAACCAACCATGGGAGAACCAACCATGGGAGATTGGTAAGACATGGTAACAACAAGAGTTATGACACACCTTTTCTTATTGGTCTTCACTTATTCGTGAGTGAGTCACTCACTGAGTTCTCACTAAGTTAGAAATCCGTCACTTCTGGTGAAGTCTTATTGGTCGGGTCCCAACACAGCAGGGCGGAGGTCCAGCAGGGAGGAGGTCCAGCAGGGCGGAGGTCCAGCAGGGCGGAGGTCCAGCAGGGCGGAGGTCCAGCAGGGCGGAGGTCCAGCAGGGCGGAGGTCCAGCAGGGTGGAGGTCCAGCAGGGCGGAGGTCCAGCAGGGCGGAGGTCCAGCAGGGCGGAGGTCCAGCAGGGTGGAGGTCCAGCAGGGCGGAGGTCCAGCAGGGTGGAGGTCCAGCAGGGAGGAGGTCCAGCAGGGCGGAGGTCCAGCAGGGCGGAGGTCCAGCAGGGCGGATATCGAGGTCCAGCAGGGAGGAGGTCCAGCAGGGAGGAGGTCCAGCAGGGCGGAGGTCCAGCAGGGCGGAGGTCCAGCAGGGCGGAGGTCCAGCAGGGCGGAGGTCCAGCAGGGCGGAGGTCCAGCAGGGAGGAGGTCCAGCAGGGAGGAGGTCCAGCAGGGAGGAGGTCCAGCAGGGCGGAGGTCCAGCAGGGCGGAGGTCCAGCAGGGAGGAGGTCCAGCAGGGCGGAGGTCCAGCAGGGCGGAGGTCCAGCAGGGCGGAGGTCCAGCAGGGCGGAGGTCCAGCAGGGCGGAGGTCCAGCAGGGCGGAGGTCCAGCAGGGAGGAGGTCCAGCAGGGAGGAGGTCCAGCAGGGAGGAGGTCCAGCAGGGCGGAGGTCCAGCAGGGCGGAGGTCCAGCAGGGCGGAGGTCCAGCAGGGAGGAGGTCCAGCAGGGAGGAGGTCCAGCAGGGAGGAGGTCCAGCAGGGCGGAGGTCCAGCAGGGCGGAGGTCCAGCAGGGCGGAGGTCCAGCAGGGCGGAGGTCCAGCAGGGAGGAGGTCCAGCAGGGAGGAGGTCCAGCAGGGCGGAGGTCCAGCAGGGCGGAGGTCCAGCAGGGCGGAGGTCCAGCAGGGAGGAGGTCCAGCAGGGAGGAGGTCCAGCAGGGCGGAGGTCCAGCAGGGCGGAGGTCCAGCAGGGCGGAGGTCCAGCAGGGAGGAGGTCCAGCAGGGCGGAGGTCCAGCAGGGCGGAGGTCCAGCAGGGTGGAGGTCCAGCAGGGAGGAGGTCCAGCAGGGCGGAGGTCCAGCAGGGTGGAGGTCCAGCAGGGTGGAGGTCCAGCAGGGTGGAGGTCCAGCAGGGTGGAGGTCCAGCAGGGCGGAGGTCCAGCAGGGTGGAGGTCCAGCAGGGTGGAGGTCCAGCAGGGAGGAGGTCCAGCAGGGTGGAGGTCCAGCATGGCGGAGGTCCAGCAGGGTGGAGGTCCAGCAGGGTGGAGGTCCAGCATGGCGGAGGTCCAGCAGGGAGGAGGTCCAGCAGGGTGGAGGTCCAGCAGGGCGGAGGTCCAGCAGGGAGGAGGTCCAGCAGGGTGGAGGTCCAGCATGGCGGAGGTCCAGCATGGCGGAGGTCCAGCAGGGTGGAGGTCCAGCAGGGAGGAGGTCCAGCATGGCGGAGGTCCAACAGGGCGGAGGTCCAGCAGGGCGGAGGTCCAGCAGGCCGGAGGTCCAGCAGGGCGGAGGTCCAGCATGGCGGAGGTCCAGCAGGGCGGAGGTCCAGCAGGGCGGAGGTCCAGCAGGGCGGAGGTCCAGCAGGGTGGAGGTCCAGCAGGGCGGAGGTCCAGCAGGGCGGAGGTCCAGCAGGGAGGAGGTCCAGCAGGGCGCAGGGCGGAGGTCCAGCAGGGCGGAGGTCCAGCAGGGAGGAGGTCCAGCAGGGCGGAGGTCCAGCAGGGCGCAGAGGTCCAGCAGGGCGGAGGTCCAGCAGGGCGGAGGTCCAGCAGGGCGGAGGAGGTCCAGCAGGGCGGAGGTCCAGCAGGGCGGAGGTCCAGCAGGGCGGAGGTCCAGCAGGGCGGAGGTCCAGCAGGGCGGAGGTCCAGCAGGGCGGAGGTCCAGCAGGGCGGAGGTCCAGCAGGGCGGAGGTCCAGCAGGGCGGAGGTCCAGCAGGGCGGAGGTCCAGCAGGGCGGAGGTCCAGCAGGGCGGAGGTCCAGCAGGGCGGAGGTCCAGCAGGGCGGAGGTCCAGCAGGGCGGAGGTCCAGCAGGGAGGAGGTCCAGCAGGGAGGAGGTCCAGCAGGGAGGAGGTCCAGCAGGGCGGAGGTCCAGCAGGGCGGAGGTCCAGCAGGGTGGAGGTCCAGCAGGGAGGAGGTCCAGCAGGGTGCAGGGAGGAGGTCCAGCAGGGCGGAGGTCAGGGGCGGAGGTCCAGCAGGGCGGAGGTCCAGCAGGGAGGAGGTCCAGCAGGGCGGAGGTCCAGGGGCGGAGGTCCAGCAGGGCGGAGGTGGAGGTCCAGCAGGGAGGAGGTCCAGCAGGGCGGAGGTCCAGCAGGGTGGAGGTCCAGCAGGGTGGAGGTCCAGCAGGGCGGAGGTCCAGCAGGGAGGAGGTCCAGCAGGGCGGAGGTCCAGCAGGGCGGAGGTCCAGCAGGGCGGAGGTCCAGCAGGGCGGAGGTCCAGCAGGGCGGAGGTCCAGCAGGGAGGAGGTCCAGCAGGGAGGAGGTCCAGCAGGGAGGAGGTCCAGCAGGGAGGAGGTCCAGCAGGGTGGAGGTCCAGCAGGGAGGAGGTCCAGCAGGGCGGAGGTCCAGCAGGGAGGAGGTCCAGCAGGGCGGAGGTCCAGCAGGGTGGAGGTCCAGCAGGGTGGAGGTCCAGCAGGGAGGAGGTCCAGCAGGGTGGAGGTCCAGCAGGGGCGGAGGTCCAGCAGGGAGGAGGTCCAGCAGGGCGGAGGAGGTCCAGCAGGGCGGAGGTCCAGCAGGGCGGAGGTCCAGCAGGGCGGAGGTCCAGCAGGGTGGAGGTCCAGCAGGGCGGAGGTCCAGCAGGGCGGAGGTCCAGCAGGGCGGAGGTCCAGCAGGGTGGAGGTCCAGCAGGGCGGAGGTCCAGCAGGGCGGAGGTCCAGCAGGGCGGAGGTCCAGCAGGGCGGAGGTCCAGCAGGGCGGAGGTCCAGCAGGGCGGAGGTCCAGCAGGGCGGAGGTCCAGCAGGGCGGAGGTCCAGCAGGGCGGAGGTCCAGCAGGGCGGAGGTCCAGCAGGGCGGAGGTCCAGCAGGGTGGAGGTCCAGCAGGGCGGAGGTCCAGCAGGGCGGAGGAGGTCCAGCAGGGTGGAGGTCCAGCAGGGCGGAGGTCCAGCAGGGCGGAGGTCCAGCAGGGAGGAGGTCCAGCAGGGCGGAGGTCCAGCAGGGAGGAGGTCCAGCAGGGAGGAGGTCCAGCAGGGCGGAGGTCCAGCAGGGCGGAGGTCCAGCAGGGAGGAGGTCCAGCAGGGCGGAGGTCCAGCAGGGCAGGTCCAGCAGGGTGGAGGTCCAGCAGGGTGGAGGTCCAGCAGGGTGGAGGTCCAGCAGGGTGGAGGTCCAGCATGGCGGAGGTCCAGCAGGGAGGAGGTCCAGCAGGGTGGAGGTCCAGCAGGGTGGAGGTCCAGCAGGGCGGAGGTCCAGCAGGGAGGAGGTCCAGCAGGGTGGAGGTCCAGCAGGGTGGAGGTCCAGCATGGCGGAGGTCCAGCAGGGTGGAGGTCCAGCAGGGTGGAGGTCCAGCATGGCGGAGGTCCAGCAGGGCGGAGGTCCAGCAGGGCGGAGGTCCAGCAGGGCGGAGGTCCAGCAGGGCGGAGGTCCAGCAGGGCGGAGGTCCAGCATGGCGGAGGTCCAGCAGGGCGGAGGTCCAGCAGGGTGGAGGTCCAGCAGGGCGGAGGTCCAGCAGGGCGGAGGTCCAGCAGGGAGGAGGTCCAGCAGGCGGAGGTCCAGCAGGGCGGAGGTCCAGCAGGGTGGAGGTCCAGCAGGGCGGAGGTCCAGCAGGGAGGAGGTCCAGCAGGGAGGAGGTCCAGCAGGGTGGAGGTCCAGCAGGGTGGAGGTCCAGCAGGGAGGAGGTCCAGCAGGGCGGAGGTCCAGCAGGGCGGAGGTCCAGCAGGGTGGAGGTCCAGCAGGGCGGAGGTCCAGCAGGGCGGAGGTCCAGCATTGTGGAGGTCCAGCAGGGCGGAGGTCCAGCAGGGAGGAGGTCCAGCAGGGTGGAGGTCCAGCATGGCGGAGGTCCAGCAGGGTGGAGGTCCAGCAGGGTGGAGGTCCAGCAGGGTGGAGGTCCAGCAGGGTGGAGGTCCAGCAGGGTGACTGAGGTGTTCACGCCTCCAGACACGACGCTGGCTGGTCCTCCACTCTCACTCTTCCCCTTGCACCTTGACAGCCCCACCCTGACTCCTCCCTCCCTTGACAGCCCCACCCTGACACTACGTGGGAGCCTCGTGAGCAGTCATTCGTGGGTTCTCGGTTAGGTTAGGTTAGGTTAGGTTCGGGCAATTTAGTACATCAGTTTTGAGAGGTTGTGAACGCTGGAGACGCCAAGCTGACACTAGAGCGGTACCCGACCATCGGGGTGGATGGTCGGCCTCTCCTTCAGTACCATGAGTAGGGCAGCAGTGAGGAGCTTGGCGCCCCGGTCTTGGTCAGGTGGTCTGTAGCACACTCTTGTGGTCCCTAGCCGGCGCCAGGCTTGACCAGTGGTCCCGGGGCCGGCGCCAGGCTTGGCCAGGGGTCCCGGGCCGGCGCCAGGCTTGGCCAGGGGTCCCGGGCCGGCGCCAGGCTTGGCCAGTGGTCCTGGGCCGGCGCCAGGCTTGGCCAGGGGGTCCCGGGCCGGCGCCAGGCTTGGCCAGTGGTCCCGGGCCGGCGCCAGGCTTGGCTAGGGGTCCCGGGCCGGCGCCAGGCTTGGCCAGGTGATCTCGGGGTTAAATGCTACAGAAGTCTTATCTACCGGAAACCTCGAATGGCCTTGCTCATCCTTGGAAAATTATCTGGTTCTTGTCCCATGACAGCTGGCAGCAGTCAACAACATAACCTGGCTCTTGACCCATGACAGCTGGCAGCAGTCAACAACATAACCTGGCTCTTGACCCATGACAGCTGGCAGCAGTCAACAACATAACCTGGCTCTTGACCCATGACAGCTGGCAGCAGTCAACAACATAACCTGGCTCTTGACCCATGACAGCTGGCAGTAAGCCCAGGTGGCCAAGGCTGCAACACTTGGCATGTACTCACCTAGTTGTGCTTGCGGGGGTTGAGCTCTGGTTCTTTGGTCCCGCTTCTCAAATGTCAATCAACAGGAATGTACAGGTTCCTGAGCCTATTTGGCTCTATCATATCTACATTTGAAACTGTGTATGGAGTCAGCCTCCACCACATCACTTCCTAGTGCATTCCATTTATTAACTACTCTGACACTGAAAAAGTTATTTTTAACGTCTCTATGGCTCATCTGGGTACTCAATATCCACCTGTGTCCCCTTGTTCGTGTCCCACCCGTGCTGAAGAGTTTGTCTTTGTCCACCCTGTCAATTCCCTGATAATTTTGTAGGTGGTTATCATGTCTCCCCTTACTCTTATGTCTTCCAGGGACGTGAGTTTCAGCTCCTTTAGCCTTTCCTTGTAGCTCATTCCTCTCAGTTCCGGAACGAGTCTCGTGGCACACCGCTGAATCTTCTCTAACTTTGTCTTGTGTTTAACTACGTATGGACTCCAAGCTGGAGGTGCATACTCCAGGATTGGTCTGACGTAAGTGGTATACAGGGTTCTGAACGATTCCTTACACAAGTTTCTAAAGGCAGTTCTTGTGTTGGCCCGTCTAGCATATGCCACTGATGATATCCTTTTGACGTGGGCCTCTGGGGACAGGTTCGGTGTGATATCAACCCCCAGATCTTTCCAATTGACGCTTGTAGGAGTTCACCTCCCAGATGGTACCTTGTGTTCTCCCTTCAGCTCCCTTCGCCTAATTTCATTACTTTGAATTTTCCTGGGTTGAACTTTAGTAGCTATTTTCTAGAGCATTCCTCCAGCCTGTCCAGGTCACCCTGTAGTCTCTGTCTATCTTCATCTGTCTTGATTCTTTTCATAATTTTTGCATCATCAGCAAACATTGAGAGGAATGAGTCTATAACCACTGGAAGATCGTTTACATATATTAGAAACAGGATGGGTCCAAGTACTGAGCCCTGTGGGACTCCGCTGGTGACATCTCGCCACTCTGATGTCTCCCTCCTCACAGGTACTCTATTTCCTGCTGTTTAAATACTCCCTTATCCACTGGAGCACCTTACCTTTTACTCCTGCCTGTTGCTTCAACTTTCGTAACAGCCTTTCACGACGGTACTGTGTCAAAAGCTTTCTGACAGTCCAAGAAAATGCAGTCTGCCCACTCTTCTCTTTCTTGCCAAATTTTTGTTGCGTGGTCATAGAACTATTAACCCTGTGATTTACCATCTCTGAACCCATGCTAGTAGTGTGTTACAAAGCTATTTCTCTCCTGATGCTCTACGAGCCTTTTTCTCACCATCTTCTCCATCACCTTGCATGGTATACAAGTTAGGGAAACTGGCCTGTAGTTCAGTGCCTCTTACCTGTCACCCTTTTTGTATATTGGGACTACGTTAGCTGTCATCCAACTTTCTGGTAGGTCTCCTGTTTCCAGTGACCTGTTATGCATTATAGAGAGTGGCACGCTTAGTGCTTCTGCACCTTCTTTTAGTATCCATGGTGAGATTCCGTAAGGCCCAACAGCCTTTGTCACATTCAGCTCCATCAGAATTTTTTTTATCTGATCACTAGTGAGGTCAAAAGCCTCCAAGGTTGATTCGTTTGCCTCCTCCTCCTCATTTAACACAGGGGCTTCTCCTTGCTCTTTTGTGAAGACCTGGAATTTCTTGTTGAGTTCTTCACCCACCTCCTTGTCATTCTCTGTGTATCTGTTCTCCCCTTTTCTTAGTTTCATCACTTGTTCCTTCACTGTTGTTTTCCTCCTGATGTGGTTGTGGAGCAGCTTTGGTTGGGTCTTAGTTTTACTCACTATGTCATTTTCGTACTGTCTCTATGCTTCCCTCCTCATTCTGAGGTACTCATTCCTGGCCCTCTGGTATCTCTCCCTGCTCTCCGGTGTTCTGTTACTCCTGTAGTTTCACCATGTTCTCCATGTGCTGGTCATGGTGTTCACTGCTAGCAGCCAGACACAGTATGGTACTCCCACAGTGAAGACTGCAGTGTGGAGGCCACCAGTCCCCCCAGACACAGTATGGTACTCCCACAGTGAAGACTGCAGTGTGGAGGCCACCAGTCCTCCCAGACACAGTATGGTCCTCCCACAGTGAAGACTGCAGTGTGGAGGCCACCAGTCCCCCCAGACACAGTATGGTACTCCCACAGTGAAGACTGCAGTGTGGAGGCCACCAGTCCTCCCAGACACAGTATGGTCCTCCCACAGTGAAGACTAACGCCCCGTAACTCTGATGCTCTTATTGGTCGCCCGGATGGTATCACAGTGAACCCCTGGAAGATCGGCAAGCGGTTGGTATGGGACTGCACATGGAGTGTTCAACCCTGGCTAACACCTACATTGACCTCAGTGTTGCACAACCAGGTGGCGCTGCCACTCACAGGGAAGCAGCCAAATCCCATAAGTACAGAGAACTGGATCACAACTACAATATTGTCCCCATTGCTTCTGAGATACTCGGCACCTGGGGTAAAAGTGCTACCAGTTTTTTTAAGGAACTGGGTTTTAAGCTCATTGAAACAAGGGACCCTAGAGCTGCCAGCTTTCTTTTCCAGCGCCTCAGCGTGGCGATACTGAGGGTAAATGCGCACTGCATCCAGGGCTCCTGCCCGCCATCTGAGGAGCTGGAGGAACTCGACAACTTATGATAACCATCTTTGTACCCAATATGTAACTCCTTTTTTGTAACAAAGTTCAAATAAAACAAATATATATATATATATATAATATATATATATATATATATATATATATATATATATATATATATATATATATATATATATATATATATATATATATATATATATATATGAGGAGTGAGTGACAAGGTTCAGCTGGGAATTCCCGTGAGTGTGGTAACTCACCTGGGAGACCAGACGCTCACATTATCTCCGAGGTGTGATAAAGCCCTTTCCGGGAACCCGGCAGACATATAACTCTGTGGTGCTGGTGGCTTGAGGGTGACTTCACCAGGCTGGTGGAGACATACACACCTCCACTATGGTCCTGGTGCGTACACTTCATACACTTGAAGCTGTGTATGGAGTCTGCCTCCACCACTTGAAGCTGTGTATGAAGTCTGCCTCCACCACTTGAAGCTGTGTATGGAGTCTGCCTCCACCACTTGAAGCTGTGTATGGAGTCTGCCTCCACCACTTGAAGCTGTGTATGAAGTCTGCCTCCGCCACTTGAAGCTGTGTATGGAGTCTGCCTCCTCCACTTGAAGCTGTGTATGGAGTCTGCCTCCTCCACTTGAAGCTGTGTATGGAGTCTGCCTCCACCACTTGAAGCTGTGTATGGAGTCTGCCTCCACCACTTGAAGCTGTGTATGGAGTCTGCCTCCACCACTTGAAGCTGTGTATGGAGTCTGCCTCCGCCACTTGAAGCTGTGTATGGAGTCTGCCTCCGCCACTTGAAGCTGTGTATGGAGTCTGCCTCCGCCACTTGAAGCTGTGTATGAAGTCTGCCTCCACCACTTGAAGCTGTGTATGGAGTCTACCTCCGCCACTTGAAGCTGTGTATGAAGTCTACCTCCGCCACTTGAAGCTGTGTATGTAGTCTGCCTCCGCCACTTGAAGCTGTGTATGGAGTCTGCCTCCGCCACTTGAAGCTGTGTATGGAGTCTGTGTATGAAGTCCTCCGCCACTTGAAGCTGTGTATGGAGTCTGCCTCCGCCACTTGAAGCTGTGTATGGAGTCTACCTCCACCACTTGAAGCTGTGTATGGAGTCTACCTCCACCACTTGAAGCTGTGTATGGAGTCTGCCTCCACCACTTGAAGCTGTGTATGGAGTCTACCTCCACCACTTGAAGCTGTGTATGGAGTCTACCTCCACCACTTGAAGCTGTGTATGGAGTCTACCTCCACCACTTGAAGCTGTGTATGGAGTCTGCCTCCGCCACTTGAAGCTGTGTATGAAGTCTACCTCCGCCACTTGAAGCTGTGTATGGAGTCTTCCACCACTTGAAGCTGTGTATGGAGTCTACCTCCACCACTTGAAGCTGTGTATGGAGTCTACCTCCACCACTTGAAGCTGTGTATGGAGTCTACCTCCACCACTTGAAGCTGTGTATGGAGTTTACCTCCGCCACTTGAAGCTGTGTATGGAGTCTACCTCCACCACTTGAAGCTGTGTATGGAGTCTGCCTCCACCACTTGAAGCTGTGTATGGAGTCTACCTCCACCACTTGAAGCTGTGTATGGAGTCTACCTCCACCACTTGAAGCTGTGTATGGAGTCTACCTCCACCACTTGAAGCTGTGTATGGAGTCTGCCTCCACCACTTGAAGCTGTGTATGGAGTCTACCTCCGCTACTTCACTATTTAGTGTGTTCTATTTGCTCACAACTCTGATATTGAGCAGTTTGCTTCTAATGTTTCTGTGACTCAGGGTACTCAGTTTCCCCTTTACATGTATGTTAAATATTCTCTCCTTGTCTGTCTTGTCTATTCTTGCTTCCAGTGACGTCTGTCCTGTCTATTCTCTCTTCCAGTGACGTCTGCTCTGTCTATTCTCTCTTCCAGTGACGTCTGTCCTGTCTATTCTCTCTTCCAGTGACATCTGCTCTGTCTATTCTCTCTTCCAGTGACATCTGCTCTGTCTATTCTCTCTTCCAGTGACGTCTGTCCTGTCTATTCTCTCTTCCAGTGACGTCTGTCCTGTCTATTCTCTCTTCCAGTGACGTCTGTTCTGTCTATTCTCTCTTCCAGTGACGTCTGTCCTGTCTATTCTCTCTTCCAGTGACATCTGCTCTGTCTATTCTCTCTTCCAGTGACATCTGCTCTGTCTATTCTCTCTTCCAGTGACGTCTGTCCTGTCTATTCTCTCTTCCAGTGACGTCTGTCCTGTCTATTCTCTCTTCCAGTGACGTCTGTTCTGTCTATTCTCTCTTCCAGTGACGTCTGCTCTGTCTATTCTCTCTTCCAGTGACGTCTGTTCTGTCTATTCTTTCTTCGAGTGACGTCTGTCCTGTCTATTCTTTAGTCTTTTGTCTTTAATTCCTTTAGTCTTTCCTTGTAACTCATACCTCTGCGCTCTGGGACCAGTTGATGGCATACGTCAGAACTTTCTGTACCTTCGTCGGGTGTTTGAAGAGATGGGGACTGCACGCTGGTGCTGCCTATTCCAAAATACATCTGATATATATGGTATACAAATTCCTAAACAACTCTTTGTTCAGGTTACTAAAGGCTGTTAATTTTATTTTATTTTGCCTCGAGGGGCGGTGTGTCCAGTCATCCTGTGAGTGGACACAGGATGAGTGGCGCTTTCGTTGTACCCAGACACAGCTGGGACTTGCTTAACTGTCTCAAGTGAACAGCTCCTCAAACAAGAAGATTAACATCTGTCAACCCTTAAATTCTTACATTATCTTGCGGGTGCAAAATGGGGAAATCTTTTAAGAACAGTATCAATATTTGACAAATAGTGTTTTCCTAACTCAAACAATGTGGGGTTTATTATTCTACACATGTTTCTAATGTCTCTCAGGTGTTCACATTTTCTCAGGTAGTGGTCAAGGCGGTGTCCGTCACTCACCACAGATTCTGCAACTCCTCTGCTCAACTGTTAGTTTCCATTCCGAATCGCCATGGATATTTGAATCCAAGACAGATTCTCGCTATTACTGATTCTCTCCCTCGTCCTCCTCCTCTTCGTCCATAATGATTGGGATTGCCAGCTGCAACCATGTTGTACCATCGTACAGATTCACTGGTTTGTGCTTCTATCCTCCTTTCCTCAGTTACCTTGTCACGGTGATGTTGCCTAACGATACCTCTAATTTGTAGTTGAGTCTTGGGTATGAAGTATTCAATATGGTCTCCTTCAGCGCCTTCAGCAGCCAGCACATCTGCTCGTTCATTCCCACATATTCCAACATGGGAGGGGATCCACAGAAACTTGATGACTCTTCCCTGATTGGTAAGTACTCTCACAGCTCTCTTGATCTCAGCGACTATTGCAAGATTTTCTGTCTGATTTTTACTAAGGTTTTGTAGCGCTGCTTTTGAATCAGTACCGAACACTGAACCGTTAGTGTTTTGTTTAAGGAATCTTAATGTCATAACAATGGCAGTTAGCTCTGCTTGCGTTGAAGAGGCATAGTTGTCAATACGTGTTTTTTCTTCATTTCCCTGTTGGAAAGCATTATTCCTAGTTACAGTGTATGCTGCACCAGCCCTGCCATTGAGAGGATTAGATGACCCATCAGTGTAGATTTGTTCTAATTAGTTTCCGGCTTCTTCATTAATTTCCACGATACTTGTGCCTCATTTCTTGTGGTATCATGTTGGACTTTTCGTTGTCATTTCATTGATGATAATCTTGCATGAGTCATCCTCCCAGGGAGGTAACCTCTCTACAGGCAGGAGCTCACGGGCTTGCTCAAGCAGGTGAAGCTCTTCGAGGTAGCAGACTGCTCTGTGATGCCATTTTTTGCTTCTCCTGTTTCCCCCTTAGAGTAGCACAGAACTCAGTTTTTTCTTAGCAATATCATTGTAATGGGGATCTCTGGCTATCCTAATTGCAAGCTTAGCATTCAGCTCCTTAATTCTGCTTTTAACACTGGGAAGGCACAACTCCTTTCGTAGATTAGACGTTTTGGCAGTTCTTGGAACTCCAAGAATGATTGTCAAGGCTTCAACTTGTGTGCTTTCAATTGTTTTCATATCGCCTTGGGAATAAGTGCACAGAACTGGTGCGGCATAGTCTATGACGGAGCGCACATAGGCTGTGCACATCATTTTAAGCACAGCAATAGAGGCTCCATGTCCATTCCAGGTCATGGCTTTCAGTGCCCTGAGTCGACTTTTACATGTTCCAATGAGTTGGCCGAGTTCCTCTTTCTTCCCCTTGTTAGAGCCGACAGTGACGCCAAGGTACCGATAGTGTCAACCCACTTAAGTGTTTCACCATTAATTTGTAAAGTATAGTATACTTTTGTCTTGTTTGTGGAGAGAATATGACCGACTTCAACACTGTTCCCTCCCAGGAGTGCCATGGACTCAATACAATCTCAATGTGCCCGGAATTGCAATACAATGCAATACAGTCTCCAGTGCCCAGAATTCCACATGACAGGTACACAACGTTATAGACGGAAAGATTAATATGATACTACTGGAAATTTTGTAGTGGAAGGCAGAAACAGAGTAGAACATATAAGAGAGAGAACAGGCAGATGGAATCACTACTGGACTACAGAGGGGGAGGGAGATACCCACAAGACTGGAATACAAGTCATCAACAAGCACACAATTACTACACCACACAACAACCACACTACTACCAACACTGGACGAACCACCACCACAACAACACACCCTGGACATGGGTGGAGAGGGGGGGGGGGGGGGAGAACTACCAAAGCCCACCATAAGTGACACGCAATATGGGAAATCATTCATATTTGCAAACATACAAGATCTAAAATCAAAATCAAGAAATAAAGTTAAGTTTATAAATGGCCTTCTAATAGTATCGAACTCAATATTTGCTGCATTTACAGAAACCCTCACAAAAGACCTCATGGATAGTGAAATCTGGATCCCAAATTATTATTTATATAGATGTGATAGAGTAATTAGGTCAAGTGGAGGAGTAGGTCTGTATATTAAAGAGGAGCTGGCGTGCACAAAGCTCCTGAACTCGTCCAATGAGGTGGTAGAGGTACTTGGAATCAAGGTAGAAAATATAAATCTAAATTATTATTCTAATATACAAGCCGCCAGAAGCAACAGTTGAGGAATTCACTGAGCAGATCCACAAAATAGAGAATATCCTTGATAACCTAGCAAACCCAGCACCAGATATCATCTTCCTTGGAGACTTCAATCTACCCAGTTTACAGTGGAGAATAGTAAACAGTAACATTATAGCAGGAAATCAACCTGGAAATAACCAACCACAGGTCAGAGAACTATTGAGATTCTGTGACAAATTCTCGCTCAGTCAGCAGATTACAGAACCAACTAGGAACGAGAACACGCTGGACCTGATATTCACGAACAATGATGAGCTAATCAGAGACATTAATGTCTCAGACACTACGTACTCGGACCACAAGCTTATTGAAGTGCAAACTAACATTAATAACGGTAGTAGGCCCAAGAGAAACAACAAGTGAGAAGGGTTATTGAATAAATTCAATTTTAATAATAAGAGGATAGACTGGGAGAAAATAAACAGGGAACTTACAAACATTCAATGGGAAAATGTTCTAAGTAATAAAAATCCTACACAAGGAATAGAAAAACTGACTTCTGAAGCATATGAAGTCTGTCTGAAACATGTTCCTTTGAGGAAAGCCAGAAAGAGGTCCAATGTAGAAAGAGAACGCAGACGACATTACAAAAGAAGGAAGAAATTAAAGGAAATGCTTAAGCAGACACGACTCTCCATACAAAGAAGGAATAATTTAAACAAGGGAGATTAAAGAAATCGAACAGAGACTGAGGTATTCACATCAGACTGAGGAAAGACAACTAGAACAGAAAGCAATTCAAGAAATAAAGAAAAACCCAAAATATTTCTTCACATATGCTAAATCAAAAGCAAAAACCACTGCCAGTATTGGTTTTACTGGGAATGTTTCACTAGTAGTAGTAGTAGTAGGCGTCCTTCAGTGTAAAGACTCTGGAGTTGCGCCCTGACAGGGCGCAAAGCCTGAGTAGGTAGATATGGAGGAGAAGCTGTTACCCATGCAGCAGGTCCCCCCTCTCCACGTTGCTGAAATTATCCAATACAAAGGCAAATGCCAATACACATGGTTCCAGCAACGTCGCAGGAGCTGCCAGAACGAGGTCGACGTCAACAACGAACTGCCGAAGGGGCTCCAACTCCGGATTTTTCCTCGAGGTTGACTCCTGAAGCCTTTCCCAAAAAAATGGAGTATGGCCGCAAGGCAGCGGAGGTTTAAAATCAGGGTTTTCCTTTCACTAGATGGGCTGCCTTCCCAGGCTATCGAGTCCCATCTACCTGGAGCAGCTGGTTTTAAGGCGCCAGAGGCACGCCCTCGCACCTTCTCCTGTCGGTAAAAGCAGTTCCGCCGGACTTAAAGATTAAGCCACCCGTGCAGGCCAGGAGTTGGACTTGGTTGTCAGAGGCTATTGGAGACGCATGCCGTATAAGAGCATTTTATAGGTCATGGGAGCTCATCCCCCATTACCACCCCCTGGCTATGACAACCCCTTGGAACCATTGCTTCACTAGTACAAATGGCAGTAGCACTGCTATTTGTACTAGTGAAGGTTCATACACTGAAGATGACAAAGAAATTAGTGAAATCCTAAAAAAGCAGTATGAGGACATGTTTAGCACTCCGATAAACAGCATGAAGGTGGAAGATCCGGACAACTTCTTTATGCGTGATATCCAAACCCCTGTAAATATAACTGATATCAACACGAGTGTGACTGATTTTGAAAGAGAAATTGACAATAAGCCCATGCACTTAGCCCCGGGTCCATACTCATGGAATTCAATATTTATAAAGAAATGCAAAGTGCCGGTAGCACAGGCACTCAGTATAGTGTGGAGGAAGAGCTTGGACACGGGGGAGATACCAGATGCGCTGAAAGTAGCAGACATAGCCCCTCTACACAAGGGAGGGAGCAAAGCATTGGCAAACAATTATAGACCAGTTGCACTAACGTCCCACATAATAGAAGTATTTGAGAGAGTGATCAGGAGTCAGGTCACTAGTTTCATGGAGACCAATGACCTCCACAATCCAGTCCAACGTGGATTTAGAGAAGGAAGATCATGCCTCTCACAGCTACTTGACAATTACGACAAAATCACTGAAGCATTAGAAGAAAAACAGAATGCAGATGTGGTATACACGGATTCGATAAATGTGACCATGGAGTGATAGCACACAAAATAAGGTCAGTGGGAATAACTGGTAAAGTAGGACGCTGGATACTCAGTTTTCTGTCAGACAAAACACAAAGAGTAACAGTCAATCATATGAAATCGAGTCTAAGCGCAGTTAAAAGCTCAGTATCTCAAGGTACAGTTCTTGCACCGCTGCTGTTCCTTATTCTCATATCAGATATAGACTCAAATACAAGGCACAGCTTCGTATCATCCTTTGCAGATGACACAAAAATCAGCATGAAAATTACCTCTGCTGAAGACATTGAAAAACTACAACAAGTAGATATTAATAAAGTTTTCGACTGGGCTGCAGAAAATAACATGATGTTTATCAGCGATAAATTTCAAGTACTCAGGTACGGTAAAAATGAGGATCTTAAACATAATACAGGGTATAAAACACAATCAAATCTGTCCATAGTAGGAAAACAGCATGTCAAAGATTTGGGAATAATGATGTCTGACGACCTAACGTTTAAGGAGCATAACCAAGCAAATATTGCGTCAGCCAGAAAAATGATAGGATGGATTATGAGAACTTTCAAATCCAGGGATCCCATCACAATGGTTGTACTCTTCAAGTCACTTGTGTTGTCCCGTCTTGTGAGAGGGAAGTACTCACTTCCCCCTTCAGAGCAGGAGAGATTGCTGAAATAGAGGGAATACAGAGAACATATACGGCACGCATAGATGAGATAAAACACCTAAATTATTGGGATCGTCTCAAAGCTCTCCAAATGTACTCACTAGAAAGGAGACGAGAAAGATACCAAATAATATACACGTGGAAAATACTGGAGGGACAGGTCCCAAATCTGCACAGTAAAATAACAACATACTGGAGTGAACGATATGGAAGAAAATGCAGAATAGAACCAGTGAAGAGCAGAGGTGCCATAGGCACAATTAGAGAACACTGTATAAATATCAGAGGTCCGCGGTTGTTCAACGTCCTCCCAGCGAGCATAAGAAATATTGCCGGAACAACCGTGGACATCTTCAAGAGAAAACTAGATAGTTTCCTCTAAGGAGTGCCGGACCAACCGGGCTGCGGTGGGTATGTGGGCCTGCGGGCCGCTCCAAGCAACAGCCTGGTGGACCAAACTCTCCCAAGTCAAGTAAGTAATTATCAAAAGAAGGCACCAAACCGGGAAGGCTATGTAGCACCATCAAATACGCAAAATAATCAGAGGGCGCTAAATATCACCAAGGATGCCAATACGAGAACAAAAACGCATAAGGCGAACGATATCAAAAGTATCCGAGTCACCAAGAATTCTATCGAGGGACAGGTGACCGCGAGGGGCGGTCGGAAAGCAAGACACACGCTCGTCCTGGAAGTCAGGACATTCAAGAAGGACATGCACGACCGTAAGAGGGACAATGCAACTAGGACAATAAGGAGCAGGGCGGCGCTCCATCAAGTGACCATGGGTTAAGCGAGTATGGCCAATACGCAACCTCGCTAGAGCTGTTTCCCACCGCCGGTTACGGTGGAAGGAGGACGGCCACGAGGAAACACAACATTTAAGAGTACGTAGCTTGTTACCAGTAACAGACAACCAAGAAGCCTGCCAACGGGTAAGGACTGAGGAATGGATAACCGGGTAAAAGTCGGAATACGGAATGCCTTTACGAGAGATGGGACAAGAGCGGACAGCTTCCTTAGCGGCAGCATCCGCACGCTCATTTAAAGACACGCCAATATGGCTGGGAACCCAACAAAACGCAACCGACTTAAATTTACTGTGAACGAGAAACAGCCAATGCTGGATCTCGACAACTACCGGATGAACTGGATTAAAGCACCCGAGAGCCATGAGGGCACTACGAGAGTCAACAACAACCACAAACGAAGACTGACAACGAGAAAGCAGGAGACGAAGAGCATAGAGAATAGCATAAAGTTCCGCTGTAAAGATGCTAGTCTCCGGAGGCAAGCGACACATATAAGTGCGATCAGGAAAAACAACAGAGTAGCCAACACCGTCCGCTGACTTAGACCCATCGGTGAAGACAGAAACGGAGCGGGAGTGAGAAGAAAAGTGCTCGAGGAAAAGGCGTTTTAGAACTGTAGGAGGGGTAAAAGCTTTAGTGATACGAGTCAAGGATGTACAAAACCGCGGAAGAGGGACCCTCCACGGGGGCAAAGAAGGAACAACACGAGGAGAAACATCAGAAATACGAACGGAAAGAGAATCCTGCAGGCGAGATAACCGGACAGAAAGAGGGAGGTGGTGAAGAGGAACAGGAACCGCAGGAGGGGTAAAAGTTAAAGCACGACAGAGACGAGAGGAAGGATGTTGCAAGGACCGCGCAAGATAGCGAAGACAGTAGCGATCACGGCGGTCCTGGAGAGACAGGAAGCCAGTGTCAACATACAAGCTAAGGACGGGAGTCGAACGAAAGGCACCAGAACTGAGGCGCAACCCAGTATGGTGCAAAGCATCAAGACGGCGAAGAGTAGAAGGAGAAGCAGACGAGTAAGCAGGGCAACCATAATCGAGCTTAGACAGGACGAGAGAGGAATGTAAAGCAAGGAGAGTGCGCCTATCTGCCCCCCAAGAAGTATGGGACAAGACCCGAAGGAGGGTAAGGGACTTAGAGCACTCAACACGGAGGTAAGAGATATGGGGAGACCAAGACAAACGAGTGTCAAGGAATAACCCCAAAAGCTTCGCGGAATCTTTGTATTCAAGGGGATGACCATAAAGTGACAAAGAGGGACGAAGAACAACCCGTTTCCGCGTAAAAGTCATGGCACAAGTCTTAGAAGTAGAGAACTTGAAGCCATGACCTGTGGCCCAAGACGACACGGCATCAATCGCAAGTTGAAGCCGGCGTTGAAGGAGAGGCGAATCATCACCCTGACAACAAAGGGTAAGATCATCGACATAGAGAGCGGAGAAGACACCAGAAGGAAGAGAGGAAAGAAGACCATTGAGGGCAACCAGAAAAAGAGTAGTGCTCAGAACACTACCCTGGGGCACACCTTCGTATTGCTGAAAAGGGGGAGAGAGAGCGGTACCAAGGCGCACCCGAAAGGAACGACGAGAGAGGAAGCTGCGGAGAAAGAGAGGGAGATGACCACGAAGGCCAAAAGAATGAAGTTGAGATAGGATATGATAACGCCAAGTGGTGTCGTAAGCCTTTTCTAGGTCAAAAAGGACGGCAACAACGGAGGTCTTCGCAGCAAAAGCAGTACGTATATAGACCTCCAAGTTCACCAGGACATCTGTCGTGCTGCGGCACTTGCGGAAACCAAATTGAGAAGGGGAGAGGAGGTGATGGTGTTCCAGGAACCACATCAGACGAACGTTAACCATACGTTCAAAGAGTTTGCAGACACAACTTGTGAGAGCAATAGGGCGAAAGTCCTTAGGGGAAGTACCCAGAGACCCTGGTTTGCGAACAGGGAGGACAACGGCATCGAGCCAGTCCTCAGGGACTGACGACGACTCCCAGATCCGATTATACAGACTCAGTAAATACTGAGACGTGCTCGGAGGGAGATGGCGAAGCATCTCATAATGAATACCATCGGAGCCCGCCGCCGTAGAACCGCAGAGGGCCAGGGCAGAACGAAGTTCAGAGAGAGAGAAGGGATCATTATAGGGAAGCTGAAGATGAGTGCAGAAATCTAAAGGACGAGACTCAAGGACAGGTTTACGAAGAAGGAAAGATTGGGGAAGATGAAGACCAGAGCTAACAGAAGAAAAGTGGGAACCCAGTTCGGAAGCGACCTGCAACGGGTCCGCCACAAGAGTATCATGGAGGAGAAGGACCGGTGAAACATCGGGAACGAACTTACCCGCTATCTTGCGGATACGCTTCCAGATCTGGGCCAGAGGGGTTTCGGACGTAATTGTCGAGACATAAGATGCCCAACATTCACGTTTAGCCGTACGGATGGCCCTACGGGCCACCGCACTCGCTTTCCGAAAGAAAAGAAAAGAATCGGTCGTCTGCCTACGGCGGTGCTTCTTCCAGGCTGCACGCTTACAGCGGACAGCCCGAGCACAGTCCGCATTCCACCAGGGAACGCACTTCCGTGGACCCCGAGAGGAAGAGCGAGGAATAGAGCGGAGGGCAGCGTCGAAGACAGTGTCATGAAAAAGGAGGAGAGCGCGAGAGAGGGGCAGAAGGGAGAGGTCAGAGAGAGTAGCACTGAGGGAAAACAGGGTCCAGTCCGCCTTAGCAAACTGCCACCTAGGGAAAGAGAGGGAAGGGCGAAAAGAGAAAAAGGAAACAAGGATGGGGAAATGATCACTTCCATGGAGGTCATCAAGAACCTGCCATGTGAAATCTAAGTAAAGAGAAGAAGAGCAGAGAGAAAGATCAAGACAAGAAAGGGTGCGAGTTCGAGAGTCCAAATGAGTGGGCTCACCAGAATTCAGAAGAGACAGGGAAGAAGAGAGGAGAAACGGCTCAAGGAGGCGACCCCGGGTATTCGTCAGAACGTCACCCCAAAGAGAATGACGACAATTGAAGTCACCCAGCAGGAGCACAGGCTCCGGCAAGGAGTCTAGGAGGTGTTTCAAATCAGGAAGAGAGAGCGGGACACCCGGGGGGAGATAAATGGAACAAACTGTGTACCATTTCCCCACAAAGATACGAGCAGCAGAACAATGGAGAGGCGAAGGAAAAAGTAAAGGAACAAAGGGAACATCAGCCCGAATCAAGAGAGCAGAAGAATTAGAAGCCCCAGCAATGGCTGGGGGGGGGGAGAGAAAGGAATAGCCACGAAAACGACCAGGACGAGCACCAAGCATCGGCTCCTGGAGACAGACACAAAGGGGCGAAAACCGCGAAACCAGAAGTTGGAGTTCGAGGAAATTGGCGTAATAACCTCGAACGTTCCATTGAAGAATGGACAACGACGAGAAGAGAAAGGACAAAAACAGAGAACAAGGAAGAAACAAAGGCGAAAGACCAACAGAGCACGTTAAAGAATATCAGGGTCGGGATCAGGGTCAGCAAAGTCAGGGTTAGGGGGCATGGGTAAACTGAGCAAAGACGGAGGGAAGGAAACGGGAGAACAGATCAGAGGTGGGCGGGCAGGGTCCGGAGGAGGAGGAGGAGGAGGAGGAGACAACGGAGAGGAGCAGTCAAGGACAGCAGCAGGAAGAGGGGGCGTAGAAAGAGAGGAGCGCACCCCAGCAAGAGCAGCAACCGAAAGGGAAGCAGGGGCCAAAGAAACCTCCATAGCAGGAACAGGGGGCGCAAGCACTGAAACGGGAGTGGAAGGAGCAACAGAGCCAGAAGGAGGAGCTGAGGAAGAAAGCGAAGCCTTCTTACCCGCCGGGGAAGAGGAAGGAGAGGAGCCAGGCTTACGCTTCTGACTTAAAGAGACCGGTGTCCCAGCAACTACGTACCGGGCAACGGATTCCAGTGTCTCAACAGGAGAAGCCGAACGAGAGCACACACGACGGCCGTTAGGAGAGCGATGGACATCCGCCCGCACAGACAGGCGGCGGGGAGAGCCGATAGATGGAGGAAGAGGATGGGAAGGAGGATCGGAGGGGGACGAGGAAGGAGACACAGAAGACACGACAGACCGGGTAGAAGGAAGGGGAACCCCAGACAGAGGACCAGGAGGAGGATCCTTCGGGAGAGAACCCAAAGGGACAGAGGAGGGGGCAGTGGGCGCATCAGGGTCCAAGGCCTGGAAACGGTTGTGAGTCTGAGGAAGGCGGGAAGGACGAGGAGAGGAAGAGCGCAACACGCGAGCATAAGAGATATTAGCATAAGGCGGGAGCCGGCGAACCTGGCGCCTCGCCTCAGGAAAAGATAAACGCTCCCGGTGCTTCAAGTTGAGGACGGCTGCCTCAAGCTTGTAATGGACACACGCACGGGAGAAGGTAGGATGGGCCTCACCGCAGTTGAGGCAACGAGCCTGGGGAGAAGCGCACTCCGACTTAGAGTGACCTTCGCCACCACACAAAGGACAGAGAGAGACAGTCCCGGAGCAGCGGAGGGCACCATGCCCAAACCTCCAGCACTTGTTGCAGAGCCGAGGAGAAGGAATGTACTCCTGGACAGAGCACCTGGCACCAGCAAGAATGACAGAGGGTGGAAGGGTCCTACCATCAAAGGTAATCTTCACAACCCGGAGGGGTTGACGGCGACTACCACGAGGGGGACGAGTAAACGTGTCCACCTGGAGAATAGAATGGCCCTGGGCAGCGAGGATATGTCGAATATCGTCGTGGCAGTCGCGTAGGTCCCGAACACCGGTCGCAACATGGGGCGGGAGCAAAATAGTGCCAACACTGGCATTCAACTGGACGTTCTTCGAGACCCGAACGGGGGTCTCGCCAAGGCAGGATAAGGCAGCCAAGCGGGAAGCAGCATCCTGAGAAGGAGCAGCAACGACACGCGTACCGAGACGAGTGGGGTTAAAAGTAATGGAGGCATCCACGGAATCAATGAGATGTCGATGAAGGGAGAAATCGTCAGGAGGCGCAGAATCAAGAGGGAGGAGATCAAAATATTTGGCCCACGAAGCGGGACCAAACAAGGCTTGATAGGTAGCAGAACTGGAAGGAATCGAGCGAGGGCGGCCGTGACGAGAACGGCGGTGAGAACCCCCAGAGAGAGAGGGGTTAAAAGGCGCAGTAGTAACAACTAGAGAAGGAGCCGCGCCAGGGGACGAGGTAGTCACCACTGGGGGCTTGGGGCTCGACCCAACCACAGAGGAGGGAGGGGAGCCAGGGGAAGGAGTCAGAGAGGCCAAAGGAGGAGCAAGGTCGGGGCCCAATGCAGCGGAGGCTACAGAGCCCGGTCTTCCAATACGGACCGACTCGGGGGCTTGGTCGCCCACCCCACGAGCCTGAAAAGGTAAGCCAGAAACAGCCGAAACAGGGGTTATCATCTTGACGAAATTACGAATTCACTCACGAATGTGCCCCCACACCCACCATGGAGCCACAATTAGAGGCAGGACACCCAACAAGAAGCTATCGCCGATCTTGTCGGGGCCTCCTAGGGGTGCGTCGTGAGTATACGCCCCACAAACGCCACCTTAAGAAACCGACAGTCCGTCGAGATCGGGTTCAGTGACGAAGTGGGGATTGACAATAAAAGGTTCCCCTCGCTCTCGACGTCGGGTACCGCAGTTCTACGGGTGCAAGAGTATGCCTCCTCAAGCACCCGGGCGTCAAAGTAGAAGAAGTCCAAGGGAAGAACCAGAACGAGCAAAAGGTCGGCAGGAAACGGCAAGCAGATAGGAGAAGAGGGGGGAGAAAAACGAAACAGAAGGAAAAGGAAAAGATGTCCAGCAGAATTGGAGAGGACGGCAGCAGGAGCACAAGGCTAGAAAAGGACAAAGGACTGTCCCAAGGAGCATCACACTCCGGCAGCCGCCCACTAAGCCCCCAGACGGCGACAACGAGCTGAGCGGGGAGGGGGTCCCAAGTCAAGCCTGGCCTCGGGCTGCTTGGGGAGTAGAAGAACTCCCAGAACCCCATCAAGCAGGACTGTTTAATTTTTCCCAAGGTGGGAGCTTGTATTAGGACATCATCTGCATATCCCACTTGTTGTGTTCCTTCCAGAAATTCAATATTTGCAATGGCGTTCATAAGTCTGTTGAATAGTGTAGGGCTTAAGACCTCTCCTTGGGGAGTCCCGAGTTCCATATTCATTGTTCTGGAGACTGCTCCATTGAAGCAGACCTTGGCTTTCCTTCCTGTGAGGTAGTGTTCAATCCATTTCAAGAGTCTCTCCTTGACACCCATGCATGCAAGCTCGTCCAGGATCGCAATCCCTTGTGCTTTGTCGAAGTCTCCTTTGATGTCAACAAATACAGAATACTTAGATGTGCCATTAGTAAAGTAATTAATTATACAATTTGCTGTGCTCCGTCCTTTAACAAATCCATTGACCCCCTCCCCTAACCTGCCTATTTTGTGCAACAGTCGGTTTAGGATGATCCTTTCAAGCATCTTGCAAGTGCATGACACGAGGCTGATAGGTCTGTAATTACCAGGGTCATTAGGCTTCGGTATGGGAATAATTATTGCGTGTTTCCATTGTGTGGGCAACACTCCACTTAGGAATGACTTGTTAAACAGGTGGAGTAGTGGATTCCCAGACACTTCACACAGTGCATTGAGTATGTCGTAGGTGACGCCATCTGTTGTTATGTCGGGTAGAATTAACAACAAGAATTCCTGAGCACCACAAGAAACCTGTTGGGCCATGCAGCTGATGACTCCCGTTTGATATGACTCTTGTTGACAGATTTGGGGTAATATCCGTAAGCTTTAGTCTCCGCCCATTTCAGTGGTTTTCTCTTCATATGATACCTTGTGTCCGGCCATCTGTTCCCAGCATCCTCCTTCATCAATTTACACTTGCCTGAGTTATACTCTAGTAGCCACTTTCTGGACCATATTTTTCGTTTTGTCATGGACATCCTGAAGTTTATTGAAGGCCGCCATTGTATATGTTCTCCTCATAAGTCTTACATCAGTGGCAAACATACAGACACACGAGTATATCCCATCTAGTATCTCATTCATGTAGATTAAGAATCTGAACTGCCCCGTTACTGACCCCTGTGGGACGCCTCAGGCAACATCCCTGTACTCTGAGGTCCTCTTATCTCACCGTGATGTTAGCTCTTAATTGTAAAACGGTTGGTTTATAGCCAGTCCTGGACGAGTAGGCCCATGACGTCACACGCCACAGTGCGGCAGTGCCCGCTCTCACATAGGCCTCAGTAATCTCACAGACCTAGTCACGATAGGACCTCGGTGAGCTGGATATATCTTAAGTACCTTATTCATTAAACTACTTGAAGTGAACTACTGTGTATCTCTTCTCACCCAAGCAAGCACGGACAACAAGGTAACCAATAGTGAGACTCTGATCTCTGGTGCAGAAGTACTCACTCCTTTGTCCGCTGTTTATACACTGGAATACCTTGCCTGTAACCCTTGTCTTGTTTCTCCAAGATGTACACTAGCCTCCACAGGGGTATACTCTCCAAGATTCTCAGACAATCCAACAATATACAATCTGGCCAGTCTTCTCTATCTTATCTGATCGTGATACCCCGATGTTAGTTTGAGTCAGCATTTGTCCTCCCTGAACCCATAGTGGTGTTGTTATAATCATCTTCTCTCCTGTGGTTCTTCTTCCCTGTTTCTTATCTTCTTTTCCACTACCTTACATGGCACACACACACACACACACACGCACACACACACACACACACACACACACACACACACACAACCACATCAGGAGGAAAACAGCAGTGAAGGAACAAGTGATGAGGCTGCGAAAAGCGGAGAACAGATACACAGAGAATGACAAGGAGGTGTGTGAAGAACTCAACAAGAGATTCCAGGAGGTCTTCACAATAGAACAAGGAGAAGCCCCAGCACTAAATGAGGAGGCGGCAAACCAAGCAACCTTGGAGGAATTTGACCTCACCAGTGATGAGGTCAAAAGGTGTCTGCTGGAGCTGGATGTGACAAAGGCTGTTGGGCCTGACAGAATCTCACCATGGATACTAAAGGAAGGTGCAGAAGCACTAAGTGTGCCACTCTGTATGGTGTATAACAGGTCACTGGAATCAGGAGACTTACCAGAAAGTTGGAAGACAGCTAACGTGGTCCCAATATACAAAAAGGGTGACAGGCAAGAGGCACTGAATTACAGGCCAGTTTCCTTAACTTGTATAAAATGCAAGGTGCTGGAGAAGATCGTGAGGAAAAGGCTCGTAGAGCATCTGGAGAGAAATAACTTTGTAACACACCACCAACATGGGTTCAGAGATGATAAATCGTGCCTCACAGGTTTAATAGAATTTTATGACCAGGCAACAAAAATTAGGCAGGAAAGAGAAGGGTGGGCCGACTGCATTTTCCTGGATTGCCAAAAAGCCTTCGACACAGTACCCCATAAAAGGCTGTTAACAAAGTTGGAGCAACAGGCAGGAGTAAAAGGGAAGGTGCTCCAGTGGATAAGGGAGTACTTAAGCAACAGGAAACAGCGAGTAACGGTGAGGGGGGAAGACATCAGAGTGGCGAGATGTCACCAGCGGAGTCCCACAGGGCTCAGTACTTGGACCCATCCTGTTTCTAATATATGTGAACGATCTTCCGGAGGGTATAGACTCATTCTTCTCAATGTTTGCTGATGATGCAAAAAATATGAGAAGAATCAAGACGGATGAAGATAGACAGAGACTACAGGATGACCTGGATAAACTGGAAGAATGGTCTAGAAAATGGCTGCTAAAGTTCAACTCGGGAAAGTGTAAGGTGATGAAATTAGGCGAAGGGAGCAGGAGGCTGAACACAAGGTATCATCTGGGAGGGGAAATCCTGCAAGAGTCAAATAGAAAGATCTGGGGGTTGATATCACACCGAGCCTGTCCCCAGAGGCCCACATCAAAAGAATATCATCAGAGGCATATGCTAGACTGGCCAACATAAGAACTGCCTTTAGAAACTTGTGTAAGGAATCTTTCAGAACCCTGTATACCACTTATGTAAGACCAATCCTGGAGTATGCAGCTCCAGCCTGGAGTCCATACCTAGTTAAACACAAGACAAAGTTAGAGAAGACTCAGCGGTATGCCACCAGGCTCGTCCCGAAACTGAGCGGATTGAGCTACGAGGAAAGGCTAAAGGAGCTGAACCTCACATCCCTGGAAAACAGAAGAGTAAGGGGAGACATGATAACCACCTACAAAATTCTCAGGGGAATTGACAGGGTGGACAAAGACAAACTCTTCAGCACGGGTGGGACACGAACAAGGGGACACAGGTGGAAACTTAGTACCCAGATGAGCCACAGAGACGTTAGAAAGAATTTTTTCAGTGTCAGAGTAGTTAATAAATGGAATGCACTAGGAAGTGATGTGGTGGAGGCTGACTCCATACACAGCTTTAAGTGTAGATATGATAGAGCCCAGTAGGCTCAGGAACCTGTACATTAGTTGATTGACCGTTGAGAGGCGGGACCAAAGAGCCAGAGCTCAACCCCCGCAAGCACAATTAGGTGAGTACACAGGACAGTCAATCAGGACATAGGGGTCAGGGAACACGTGCTGGCCGCGCTCCTCGATTAAGTAGTCATATCTCTGGACATCAAAGTAATACGGAGGAAAGTCAGTGTGTAATGAGAGTTCAAAAGGTAACACAACCCATAGGCAATAACAATTTAGTGGCAGTATCGAATTGTGCTAAGTGAACAACTACAATTGGAGTACGACATCTGTGCCACGAGCGAGGAAACTTGGAGCTGGCAGCGGTGTGGACAACAACAACAACAACTACAGCTGCTACAGCTGCTACACCTGGTGTGTGTTGTGGTGGTTGTGCTGGCGTGTTGTGGTGGTTGTGCTGGCGTGTGTTGTGGTGGTTGTGCTGGCGTGTTGTGGTGGTTGTGCTGGCGTGTGTTGTGGTGGTTGTGCTGGCGTGTGTTGTGGTGGTTGTGCTGGCGTGTTGTGGTGGTTGTGCTGGTGTGTGTGTGCTGGTTGTGCTGGTGTGTTGTGGTTGTGTGCTGTGTGTTGTGGTGGTTGTGCTGGCGTGTTGTGGTGGTTGTGCTGGCGTGTTGTGGTGGTTGTGCTGGCGTGTGTTGTGGTGGTTGTGCTGGCGTGTGTTGTGGTGGTTGTGCTGGCGTGTGTTGTGGTGGTTGTGCTGGCGTGTTGTGGTGGTTGTGCTGGCGTGTGTTGTGGTGGTTGTGCTGGCGTGTGTGGTGGTTGTGCTGGCGTGTTGTGGTGGTTGTGCTGTGTGTGTGGTGGTTGTGCTGGCGTGTGTTGTGGTGGTTGTGCTGGCGTGTGTTGTGGTGGTTGTGCTGGCGTGTTGTGGTGTTGTGTGGTTGTGCTGGCGTGTGTTGTGGTGGTTGTGCTGGCGTGTTGTGCTGTGTGTGGTGGTTGTGCTGGCGTGTGTTGTGGTGGTTGTGCTGGTGTGTGTTGTGGTGGTTGTGCTGGCGTGTGTTGTGGTGGTTGTGCTGGCGTGTGTGGTGTGGTGGTGTGTGGTGGTTGTGTGGCGTGTTGTGGTGGTTGTGCTGGCGTGTGTTGTGGTGGTTGTGTGCTGGTTGTGGTGTTGTGGGTGTGTTGTGCTGGCGTGTGTGTGGTGGTTGTGCTGGCGTGTGTTGTGGTGGTTGTGCTGGCGTGTTGTGGTGGTTGTGCTGGTGTGTTGTGGTGGTTGTGCTGGTGTGTGTTGTGGTGGTTGTGCTGGTGTGTGTTGTGGTGGTTGTGCTGGCGTGTGTTGTGGTGGTTGTGCTGGCGTGTTGTGGTGGTTGTGCTGGCGTGTGTGGTGGTTGTGCTGGCGTGTGTGGTGGTTGTGCTGGCGTGTTGTGGTGGTTGTGTGGTGTGTTGGCGTGTGTTGTGGTGGTTGTGCTGGCGTGTGTTGTGGTGGTTGTGCTGGCGTGTGTTGTGGTGGTTGTGCTGGCGTGTGTTGTGGTGGTTGTGCTGGCGTGTGTTGTGGTGGTTGTGCTGGCGTGTGTTGTGGTGGTTGTGCTGGCGTGTGTTGTGGTGGTTGTGCTGGCGTGTGTTGTGGTGGTTGTGCTGGCGTGTGTTGTGGTGGTTGTGCTGGCGTGTGTTGTTGTGGTGGTTGTGCTGGTGTGTTGTGGTGGTTGTGCTGGTGTGTTGTGGTGGTTGTGCTGGTGTGTGTTGTGGTGGTTGTGCTGGCGTGTGTTGTGGTGGTTGTGCTGGTGTGTGTTGTGGTGGTTGTGCTGGCGTGTGTTGTGGTGGTTGTGCTGGCGTGTGTTGTGGTGGTTGTGCTGGTGTGTGTTGTGGTGGTTGTGCTGGTGTGTGTTGTGGTGGTTGTGCTGGCGTGTGTTGTGGTGGTTGTGCTGGCGTGTGTTGTGGTGGTTGTGCTGGCGTGTGTTGTGGTGGTTGTGCTGGCGTGTGTTGTGGTGGTTGTGCTGGCGTGTGTTGTGGTGGTTGTGCTGGCGTGTGTTGTGGTGGTTGTGCTGGCGTGTGTTGTGGTGGTTGTGCTGGCGTGTGTTGTGGTGGTTGTGCTGGCGTGTGTGTTGTGGTGGTTGTGCTGGCGTGTGTTGTGGTGGTTGTGCTGGCGTGTGTGTGGTGGTTGTGCTGGTGTGTTGTGGTGGTTGTGCTGGCGTGTTGTGGTGGTTGTGCTGGCGTGTGTGTGGTGGTTGTGCTGGCGTGTGTTGTGGTGGTTGTGCTGGCGTGTGTTGTGGTGGTTGTGCTGGCGTGTGTTGTGGTGGTTGTGCTGGCGTGTGTTGTGGTGGTTGGGCTGGCGTGTTGTGGTGGTTGGGCTGGCGTGTTGTGGTGGTTGGGCTGGCGTGTTGTGGTGGTTGGGCTGGCGTGTTGTGGTGGTTGTGCTGGCGTGTTGTGGTGGTTGGGCTGGCGTGTTGTGGTGGTTGGGCTGGCGTGTTGTGGTGGTTGGGCTGGCGTGTTGTGGTGGTTGGGCTGGCGTGTTGTGGTGGTTGTGCTGGCGTGTTGTGGTGGTTGTGCTGGCGTGTTGTGGTGGTTGTGCTGGCCGGTAAGAGCCTCAAGTGTCAAGTAGCGGTGTAGTGTGTTATTGGTATAACAAGTAGTCTTGGATATCAGCTAAAGAACGTAAATAATCTTGAAATATACGGCTCATGTGGGTACTACTTCTTCTCACCCAAGTCTCATAAGACCACACCGCCAGTCCTCCCCCAACCCCCACCATAC
Source organism: Procambarus clarkii (assembly GCF_020424385.1). Lineage (NCBI taxonomy): Eukaryota > Metazoa > Arthropoda > Malacostraca > Decapoda > Cambaridae > Procambarus > Procambarus clarkii. Next base: position 14,031,113 of record NC_059654.1, on the reverse strand, counting down.
ACCTCACACACACACACACACACACACACACACACACACACACACACACACTGGTAATGGTAATTCAGAACTGTGAAGGTTTCAGTGACTACATATCAGGCACCATAGCAACTGGAAGACAGAAAATTATAGTAGTAGTCATATATAACTCCCCCCCCCCCCCCCCGAACAACAGAAGACCCAGACAGGAATATGATAGAAACAACTTGGCCACCATCAATATAATAGAGAGAGCAGCTTCTGTGGCTAGCAGGAACGGATCCAGACTACTAATCATGGGAGACTTCAACCATGGGAAGATAGATTGGTGGAACAGAGATCCACATGGAGGCCCAGACACATGGAGAGCTAAGCTGCTGGATGTGGCAACAAGAAACTTTCTAAACACGTCAAGGGACCGACAAGAACGAGAGGAGGGGATGAACCAGCCTTGCTTGATCTGATATTTACCCTAAATGAGTCGGATATAAGGGAAGTTAAGTTGGAAGCCCCCTTGGGAATGAGTGATCATAGTGTATTGAGCTTTGAGTACCTGGTTAAGCTAGGAATTATCACCCCCAAAAAAGAACTGGGAAACAAAGGGCTGGCGTACCAAAAGGGAAACTATGAGGAGATGAATAAATTCCTATGGGATATACATTGGGACACAGAACTCGGAACCAAGTCTGTACAAGACATGATGGGCTATGTCACCCAAAAATGTCAGGAGGCTGTAAGCAGGTTTGTCCCAGCCCAACAGGAAAAAACAGAGAAGCAAAGGAAGAATCCGTGGTTTAATAAGGAATGTATGAAAGCAAAGGAGCTGAACAAAAGGGTGTGGAGGAACTTCCGTAATAACAGAACACCAGAAAGTAGAGAGAGATACCAGAGAACCAGGAACGAGTATGTTAGTGTGAGAAGAGCAGCTAAGAAAAGGTATGAAAATGATATAGCTAATAAAGCCAAGACCGAACCAAAGCTACTACACAGTCACATCAGGAGGAAGACAACAGTGAAGGAACAGGTGATGAAACTTAGGGTGGGCGAGGACAGGTACACAAAGAATGACAAAGAGGTGTGTGAAGAACTCAACAAAAGGTTCCAGGAGGTCTTTACAATAGAACAGGGAGAAGTCACGGCGCTAGGAGAGGTGGCAGCAAACCAGGTGACCTTGGAAAGGTTCGAAATTACAAGAGATGAGGTCAAGAAGCACCTATTGGAGCTGGGTGTGAGAAAAGCTGTTGGGCCGGACAGAATCTCACCATGGGTATTGAAAGAGTGTGCAGCAGCACTTTGCTTGCCACTATCCATAGTGCATAGTAGGTCACTGGAAACAGGAGACCTACCAGAAATATGGAAGACTGCTAATGTAGTCCCAATATACAAAAAGGGTGACAGACAAGAGGCACTGAACTACAGGCCAGTGTCCTTAACTTGTATACCGTGCAAGGTGACGAAGAAGATTGTGAGAAAAAATCAAGTAACACATCTGGAGAGAAGAGACTTCGTGACAACCCATCAACATGGGTTCAGGGAGGGTAAATCTTGCCTTACAGGCTTGATAGAATTTTACGATCAAGTGACAAAGATTAAGCAAGAAAGAGAAGGATGGGCGGACTGCATTTTTTTGGACTGCCGGAAAGCCTTTGACACAGTTCCCCATAAAAGGTTGATGCATAAGCTGGAGAAACAGGCAGGAGTAACTGGTAGGGCGCTCCAGTGGATAAGGGAGTACCTAAGCAATAGGAAGCAGAGAGTTGCAGTGAGGGGAGAGACCTCAGAATGGCGTGAAGTCACCAGTGGAGTTCCACAGGGCTCTGTGCTTGGACCTATCCTGTTTCTGATATACGTAAATGATCTCCCAGAGGGTATAGACTCATTCTTCTCAATGTTTGCTGACGACGCCAACATTATGAGAAGGATTAAGACAGAGGAGGACAGCTTGAGGCTTCAAGAAGACCTGGACAAGCTGCAGGAATGGTCGAACAAATGGCTGTTAGAGTTTAACCCAAGCAAATGTAATGTAATGAAGATAGATGTAGGGAGCAGGAGACCAGATACAAGGTCTCATTTGGGAGATGAAATACTTCAAGAATCAAAAGAGAGAGAAAGACCTGGGGATAGACATCACTCCAGATCTGTCCCCTGCAGCCCATATCAAGAGGATAATATCTGTCGGAAAATCCGACAGCATTTAATACATCATACAGATAATAGCTGTATTGTATAAACAAGTTAACCCATAGAGAACGTAACTTGTAGTGGAATTACCGTCTATAGAAAACGGGATATCATCACCACATACTATTATAATTCACCAGCTATTCTGCTGGGAATTATTCTTAAATACATTAGTCTTTGGACTTTACCATCAGAAAAACATCTCATATAAATTAACTTAATTATCAATATTAAAGTAGAGTAAATGTGACCCTTCTATCACTTTTGACATCTGGACAATGTAAGCTAGGCGTCAGGGTGAGGGAGGGCAGCCATTGTTGAGACTAGACCAGAGGCTCTCGGGAGCAAATTCGGCTCCTGTTAATTTTACTTGGACGTAGTGTTATGGAAACCAAAGGTGTACCATTATCAACACGCTGTCATCAAATCAAGTTAAGTGTTCTTTCCGAAACCCATTATCTATCATTAGTGGCCATTAATGTCATTGGGTAGGGTTTTCCGGTTAGAGCACGAGATAGCCTCAAACTAAAAGGTAATTAAGCCAGGTCTTCATTGTTCCATGTACAGTGTTCTCTGATATACCTGTCATATATAGGATTCTGGCTTTACAGCTAGCGCCCTTTTAACAGGTCACGACGAGGAAGCATATGCTTTGTGCATCAGTTACCAGGGTGATGGAAGCTACCTCAAAGAGGGAAAATGTGGTGTCTACATCCTGGTTATACCTGGTGGACTAAGGCCTGCTGTACAAATAAGATAAGGAACCTCTTCAATGTATGTAGTCTATTACTGTAGTTTGATTGGCTGCATATATATTTAATTAATATAAACCCCCCCCTAATGTGTAGAGGATCGATTTGTGAGATTATGAGATTATTGCAGAAATACAGTCCACTTATCATTATACAAATTGCTATCGAAGTATATAAATTAACGTAAATATAAATTCATATAAATTAAATAAATATAAATCTCACAGGTCGGTTCCCACAATATCAGTAGCATATGCTAGGTTGGCCAACATAAGAACGGTCTTGAGAAACTTCTGTAAGGAATCATTCAGAACATTATATACCACATATGTCAGACCAATCCTGGAGTATGCGGCTCCAGCATGGAGTCCATATCTAGTTAAGGATAAGACTAAACTCGAAAAGGTTCAAAGGTTTGCCACCAGACTAGTATCCGAACTAAGGGGTATGAGCTACGAGGAGACACTACGGGAATTAAACCTCACGTCACTGGGAGACAGGAGAGTTAGGAGGGACATGATCACTACATACAAGATTCTCAAAGGAATTGATAGGGTAGAAAAAGACATTATTTAACACCAGGTGCACACGCACTAGCGGACACAGGTGGAAACTGAGTGCCCAAATGAGCCATAGAGACATTAGAAAAAAAATTCTATGTCAGAGTAGTAGACAAATGGAATGCATTAGGAACTGATGTGGTGGAGGCAGACTCCATACACAGTTTCAAGTGTAGATATGATAGAGCCCAGTAGGCTCAAGAACCTGTTCACCACTTGACAGTTGAGAGGCGGGACCAAAGAGCCAGAGCTCAACCCAGGCAAGCACAACTAGGTAAGTACACACACACATTAGGTGTGCGAGAAACTCGATAAAAAAGTCAGGAGGTCTTTACTGTAGAGCAAGGGGAATTTCCAGAGATAGGAGAGGGCAGATCTAACCAAACACCACTAGTTGAGTTTGTGATTACCGGTGGGGAGGTGAGGAAACATCTGCTAGAGTTGGAAGTGACAAAGGCTATAGGCCCGGATGGATTCTCATCACATATACTGATGGAAGGAGCAGAAGCTCTGTGTCAGCCTCTAGTTATGGTGTATAACAAATCACTGGTAACAGGTGAACTGCCAAAAACTTGGAAGATGGCTAATGTAGTCCCGATATTCAAGAAGGGTGATAGACAGGAGGCACTGAACTACAGGCCACTGTCACTAACTTGCATACCATGCAAAGTGATATAGAAGATTGTGCAAAAAAGCTAATGGAACATCTGGAGTGGAAGAATTTTGTATCAAATCATCAGCATGGGTTCAGGGATGGCAGATCATGTGTCACAGGATTGATTGAATTCTATGACCAAGCAACAAAAATCAGGCAAGAAAGAGAGCGATGGGCAGACTGCATATTTTCAGATTGCCAGGAATCCTTTGACACACTACCCCATTGGAGACTAGTGCACAAGCTGGAGATGTAGGTAGGAGTGAAATTGGATAAGGGAGTACCTAAGCAAAAGAAGACAGCGAGTCACTGTGAGGGGTGAGGTCTCAGAGTGGCGAGACGTAACTAGTGGAATCCCTCAGGGATCAGTTCTTGGACCAATAATGTTCCTGATATATGTAAATGATCTCCCTGAGGGAATAGACTCGTTCTTCTTAATGTCTGTGGACGATGCACAAATTATGAGGAGGATTAAAACGGAGGATGATAGTATGAGGCTACAAGATGACCTAAACAAACTGAATGAATGCTCCAACAAATGGCTACTTCAGTTCAACCCAAGTAAATGTAAGGTAATGAAACTAGGGAGAGGAAACGGGAGGACAGACACAGGATACAGACTGAGAGATGAAGTCCTTTATGAAACGAACAGAGAGAAAGATCTAGGAGTTCATATCACGCCAAACCTGTCTCCTGAAGCACACATCAAAAGAATAACATCGGCGGCGTTTTTCCGACGAAACCGGAAGGAGTCCAGAGGTATGCCACTAGGCTAGGGCCCAGAACTAAGAGGCAGGAGTTACGACATGATCACCACATACAAGATTCTCAGGGAATTGACAGGGTAGACAAGGATGGATTATTTAACATGGGTGGTGCATGCACAAGGGGCCACAGATAGAAGCTGAGAACCCAAATGAGCCACTGGGACATCAGAAAGAACTTTATCAGTGTCAGAGTAGTTAGTAAAATGAATGCATTAGGCAGTGATGTGGTGGAGGCTGACTCCATACACAGTTTCAAATGTAGATATGATAGAGCCCAATAGGCTCAGGCATCTGTACACCAGTTGATTGACGGCTAAAAGGCAGGACCAAAAAGCCAAAGCTGAAACCCCGCAAGCACAACTAGGTGAGTACATAGGGGGCCGGTGGCTGAGTGGACAGCTCGCTGGATACGTAATCCAGTGGTACGGAATTCGATTCCCGGCGCCGGCGAGAAACAATGGGCAAAGTTTCTTTCAACCTGATGCTCCTGTTACCTAGCAGTAAATAGGTACCTGGGAGTTAGACAGCTGTTACGAGCTGCTTCCTGGGGGGGGGGGGGGTGGAAAAAATTAGTTAGTGTTACGGCGACTATGGGCCAGTAACCGGGTTCTCAGTCGTAATCTGTTATAACCTCTTTTATAGTGTCCGACCCCAAGTTGGTAGTTTGCTTTCAAGAACTGTAGTAGTGCAGTGAGTAAATAAAGGAGGGGGGGGGGGGGTGAACAACACACGATTCCCTTCACTAATATATTTACCTTTACCATTAAATATATATATAAACAGATTATTACTACACTTATGTACAATAGCGTCACTTACATGCAGGACACAAATGTGTTAGCAGTGTTCACCACCTCCAGTGACTACGACGTCCAGCGAGTACCCTGTCCACTCGTACTGGCAAACACTGGCGAGTTCGCCTTTCTTCATGGGCCAGACCTCCCACACAGTATCACGATGCGCCTACACCCCCACCTCCACTCTCCAGCTGCTCACTGGCAGAGGGCTTCAGCAACACGCTGACAGTAGTCCCAAACAACCATATACAGGGGTAGCTAATCCCTGGCAGAAGCCTCTAACAGCCTGCTAGCCGCACTTCACACTAGGCGCATCACTCTATCCCTTAATAGCCAATGCCGAAGTACGCCGATCTTCACCAACACCGTATACTAGCAGCTAACACACTGCTTCAATCGACAGCAGCTTACTTAGTCTTCTTTCAGGACCAAGCTAAGGGTTCGTGGACTGCCCAAGGTAAACTGCCTTCCTCACCCCAATTGCCTCCACACGTCACTTCTGTGGACATAAAAACGTCATTAATGAGATGGACAGGACACTGTGAAAACCACGAGGAAACACTCATTCACCGGGGAGCTGACATTATGCTCGTGTCACAACCTAGATGGCGCTGATGGTGACTCGACACCCACCAGAGGTCATCCACCTCGATTTCTCTTTCTAACTAGGGGAGGAAACTGGAGCCATTTGCCGATACCATGCCACCACCCACAGCTGGCGTTGTCTACGTAGCTCTCAATATTAGGGAAATTGGAGTGCAGACCCGTAGATGGCACTGGTTTTCCACTCCACACTCCGACGATGGTGTCGATACCGTAACAGTCAGTAGTTAGTAATAGTTGATTGATTGACAGTTGAGAGACGGGCCGAAAGAGCAGTGCTCAACTCACGCAAACACAACTCTGTGAATACTCGCACAAAGGGTGAAAGGAGCCTCGCGGCTAAGTGGATAACGCTCGGGGGTCGAAGGCCTAATGGTCCGGGTTCGATTCCCGGCAGAGGCTTAAAACAATGGGCAAAGTTTCTGTCACCCTGATGCGCCAGTTCACCTAGCAGTAAATATGTACCTGGGAGGTAGACAGCTGCTACGGGCTGCTTACTGTGTGTGTGTGCGTGTGTACTCACCTATTTGTGCATGCGGGGGTTGAGCTTTGGCTCTTTGGTCCCGCCTCTCAACTGTCAATCAACAGGTGTACAGGTTCCTGAGCCTACTGGGCTCTATCATATCTACATTTAAAACTGTGTATGGAGTCAGCCTCCACCACATCACTGCGTAATGCATTCCATCCGTTAACTACTCTGACACTGAAAAAAGTGCCATCTAACGTCCCTGTGGCTCATGTGGATACTCAGTTTCCACCTGTGTCCCCTTGTTCGCGTCCCACCAGTGTTGAATACTTTATCCTTGTTTACCCGGTCGATTCCCCTGAGGATTTTGTAGGTTGTGATCATGTCTCCCCTTACTCTTCTGTCTTCCAGTGTCGTAAGGTGCATTTCCCGCAGCCTTTCTTCGTAACTCATGCCTCTTAGTTCTGGGACTAGTCTAGTGACATACCTTAGGACTTTTTCCAGCTTCGTCTTGTGCTTGACAAGGTACAGCTTCCATGCTGGGGCCGCATAATCCAGGATTGGTCTTACATATGTGGTGTACAAGATTCTGAATGATTCCTTACACAGGTTCCTGAACGCTGTTCTGATGTTAGCCAGCCTCGCATATGCCGCAGACATTATTATTTTTATGTTGGCTTCAGGAGACAGGTTTGGTGTGATATCAACTCCTAAATCTTTCTCTCTGTCCGTTTCATTAAGTACTTCATCTCCTATTCTGTATCCTGTGCCTGGCCTCCTGCTTCCACTGCCTAGTTTCATTACTTTGCATTTACTCGGGTTGAACTTCAACAACCATTTGTTGGACCATTCACTCAGTCTGTCTAGGTCATCTTGTAGCCTCCTACTCTCATCCTCTGTTTCAATCCTCCGCATTATTTTTGCATCATCGGCAAACATTGAGAGAATCTATACCCTCTGAGAGATCATTTGCATATATCAGAAACAGTATAGGTCCAAGGACTGACCCCTGCGGGACTCCACTCGTAATGTCTCGCCAATCTGAGACCTCACCCCTCACACTGACTCGTTGTCTCCTGTTGCTTAGGTACTCCTTTATCCAATGGAGTACCTTCCCTTTCACTCCAGCCTGCATCTCCAGCTTTTTCACTAGCCTCTTGTGTGGTACTGTATCAAAGGCTTTCTGACAATCCAAGAATATGCAGTCTGCTCACCCTTCTCTTTCTTGCCTTATTTTTGTTGCCTGGTCATAGAATTCAAGTAACCCTGTGAGGCAGGACCTTCCATCCCTGAACCCATGTTGATGCTGTGTTACAAAGTTCTTTCGCTCCAGATGCTCCACTAGCTTTCTTCGCACAATCTTCTCCACTGGCCTGTAGTTCAGTGCCTCTTGTCTATCCCCTTTCTTGCATATAGGGACTACGTTAGCTGCTTTCCAAATTTCTGGCAGTTCCCCTGTCGCCAGTGATTTGTTATACACCATGGAGAGTGGTAGGCACAGTTCTTCTGCTCCTTCCTTTAGTATCCAAGGGGAGATTCCATCTGGGCCTATAGCCTTTGTCACATCCAACTCTAGTAAACACTTCCTTACTTCCCCGCTGGTAATCTCAAACTCTTCCAGTGGTTCCTAGTTAGCTATTCCCTCTCTTATCTCTGGAATTTCTCCTTGCTCTAAGGTGAAGACCTGGAATTTCTTATTCAGTTCCTCACACACTTCCTTGTCGTTTGTAGTGAATCCTTCTGCCCCTATCCTTAATTTCATAACCTGTTCCTTTACTGTTGATTTTCTCCTGATGTGGCTATGCAGCAATTTAGGCTGAGTCTTTGCCTTGCTTGCGATGTCATTTTCGTATTGTCTTTCTGCCTCTCTACTCATCCTGACATATTCATTCCTGGCATTCTGGTATCTTTCTCTGCTCTCCAGTGTCCTGTTATTCCTATAGTTTCTCCATGCCCTTTTACTTTGCTGCTTAGCTAGCCTACATCTCTGATTAAACCATGGGTTTCTCATCTTCATTTCACTGTTTTCCTTTTGGACTGGGACAAACTTGTTTGCTGTGTCCTTGCACTTCTGCGTGATGAAGTCCATCATATCTTGGGCCGTCTTTCCCCTGAGCTCTGTTTCCCATGCTATATCTGTTAGGAATTTTCTTATCTCCTCATAGTTTCCCTTTCGGTATGCTAACCTTTTGGTTTCAGTATCCCTCCTCGAGTTCAATAACCCTTCTTCAATCAAGTATTCAAACACCAATACACTGTGGTCGCTCATTCCTACTGGGTCCTCAAAACCGATTTCTCTTATGTCGGGTCGTTCAGAGTGAAGACTAGGTCGAGTCTCGCTGGTTCGTCATTTCCTCTCATCCTTGTGGGTTCTCTGACATGCTGGGTTAAAAAGTTTCTAGTCACCACCTCCAATAGTTTGACTCTCCACGTATCCTCGCCTCCATGCAGTTCCTTGTTCTCCCAGTCAATCCTTCCGTGATTGAAGTCCCCCATGATGAGCAAGTGGGATCTATTTCTACAGGCAGCAGAGGCTGCCCTCTCAATTATAGTGTTAACTGCCTTGTTGTTGTTTTCATACTCTTGACTGGGTCTCCTGTCATTTGGTGGAGGGTTGTATATTACTGCTACTACTATTCTTGGTCCTCCCATTGTTATGGTGCCTGCTATGTAGTCTCTGAACTCCTCACAGAGACTACACACTTGTGTGTGTGTGTGTGTGTGTGTGTGTGTGTGTGTGTGTGTGTGTGTGTGTGTGACAAGAGGCGGACCGAAAGAGCCAGAGCTCAATCCCCGCAAGCACAACTAGGTGAATACACACACTCAACGGTTCGCCCTATTAAATTTTTCTTCAAGAACATTTTTTCAACGGTCAATAAGACAGAGTTCTTAAAGACATAATCAATAGATACCAAACCCATGCCAGCATTTACCAGATGCTACACCTAACCACATACTTTAAGCGTCACCCCACAACCAACTTGCTCATGAACTCTCCTAACCCTAAAAGAAACGCCTTCAAAGAGACAAATGTCGCCTATGCATTACCTGCGTACTTGAGGACTGTCAGCCCCTCAACGATCTCAATATATAGGCAAGACAACACTGCATCTTGCAAGGTGCTTGACAAAAACAAACAAAGCTGTGTCCACAAAATGAGATCATTACCACAGGTTTCCTCACCAACAACCCCGAAATAATTGACACGTACGATTGGAAATAGGCGAAGCACTACTTGTCAAATACTCATCCAAGTATCGTTAGGAAGTGTACACTTGTTTACATCCTGGGGTCTAGGTGACCAGGCCAGGGAACCCAGCTGAGACCTCACCTACTGCCCCAGACAACACTGGGGTCTAGGCGACCAGGCCAGGGAACCCAGCTGAGACCTCACCTACTGCCCCAGACAACACTGGGGTCTAGGCGACCAGGCCAGGGAACCCAGCTGAGACCTCACCTACTGCCCCAGACAAAACTGGGGTCTAGGTGACCAGGCCAGGGAACCCAGCTGAGACCTCACCTACTGCCCCAGACAAAACTGGGGTCTAGGTGACCAGGCCAAGGAACCCAGCTGAGACCTCACCTACTGCCCCAGACAACACTGGGGTCTAGGTGACCAGGCCAAGGAACCCAGCTGAGACCTCACCTACTGCCCCAGACAACACTGGGGTCTAGGCGACCAGGCCAGGGAACCCAGCTGAGACCTCACCTACTGCCCCAGACAACACTGGGGTCTAGGCGACCAGGCCAGGGAACCCAGCTGAGACCTCACCTACTGCCCCAGACAACACTGGGGTCTAGGTGACCAGGCCAGGGAACCCAGCTGAGACCTCACCTACTGCCCCAGACAACACTGGGGTCTAGGTGACCAGGCCAGGGAACCCAGCTGAGACCTCACCTACTGCCCCAGACAACACCCACTGGGTAACACAACAATTTTTATATATTCTGCAGCGTCACCTAATTGTGTCAACGTCCTCTCTGCCGCCCAAGATGTTGACAGTTCCAGCGAAAAGCGTCACTTAGCGACACGACTATAACATTATAACGGTGGGGGTGATGGGTCTCCACACCCAGGACGGTGGGGTGACGGGTCTCTACACCCTGGACGGTGGGGTGACGGGTCTCTACACCCAGGACGGTGGGGTGACGGGTCGCAACACCCTGGACGGTGGGGTGACGGGTCGCAACACCCTGGACAGTGGGGTGACGGGTTTCCACACCCTGGACGGTGGGGTGACGGGTCTCTACACCCTGGACGGTGGGGTGACGGGTCTCTACACCCTGGACAGTGGGGTGACTGGTTTCCACACCCTGGACGGTGGGGTGACGGGTCTCTACACCCAGGACGGTGGGGTGACGGGTCTCTACACCCAGGACGGTGGGGTGACGGGTCTCTACACCCAGGACGGTGGGGTGACGGGTCGCAACACCCTGGACGGTGGGGTGACGGGTCTCTACACCCTGGACAGTGGGGTGACGGGTTTCCACACCCTTGACGGTGGGGTGACGGGTCTCTACACCCAGGACGGTGGGGTGACGGGTTTCCACACCCTGGACGGTGGGGTGACGGGTCTCTACACCCTGGACAGTGGGGTGACGGATTTCCACACCCTGGACGGTGGGGTGACGGGTCTCTACACCCTGGACGGTGGGGTGACGGGTTTCCACACCCTGGACAGTGGGGTGACGGGTTTCCACACCCTGGACGGTGGGGTGACGGGTCTCTACACCCAGGACGGTGGGGTGACGGGTTTCCACACCCTGGACGGTGGGGTGACGGGTCTCTACACCCTGGACAGTGGGGTGACGGGTCTCTACACCCTGGACGGTGGGGTGACGGGTCTCTACACCCTGGACAGTGGGGTGACGGGTCTCTACACCCTGGACGGTGGGGTGACGGGTTTCCACACCCTGGACGGTGGGGTGACGGGTTTCTACATCCCAGGACGGTGGGGTGACGGGTTTCCACACCCTGGACCGTGGGGTGACGGGTCTCTACACCCTGGACCGTGGGGTGACGGGTTTCCACACCCTGGACGGTGGGGTGACGGGTTTCCACACCCTGGACCGTGGGGTGACGGGTCTCTACACCCTGGACAGTGGGGTGACGGGTCTCTACACCCTGGACGGTGGGGTGACGGGTTTCCACACCCTGGACGGTGGGGTGACGGGTCTCTACACCCAGGACGGTGGGGTGACGGGTCTCTACACCCAGGACGGTGGGGGTGACGGGTCTCTACACCCTGGACGGTGGGGTGACGGGTCTCTACACCCTGGACGGTGGGGTGACGGGTCTCTACACCCTGGATGGTGGGGTGACGGGTCTCTACACCCTGGACAGTGGGGTGACGGGTCTCTACACCCCATGACGGTGGGGTCACGGGTCTCCACACCCTGGACGGTGGGGTGACGGGTCTCTACACCCTGGACGGTGGGGTGACGGGTCTCTACACCCTGGACAGTGGGGTGACGGGTCTCTACACCCCATGACGGTGGGGTCACGGGTCTCTACACCCTGGACGGTGGGGTGACGGGTCTCTACACCCTGGACGGTGGGGTGACTGGTCTCTACACCCTGGACGGTGGGGTGACGGGTGTCTACACCCTGGACTGTGGGGTGACGGGTCTCCACACCCTGGACGGTGGGGTGACGGGTCTCCACACCCTGGACGGTGGGGTGACGGGTCTCCACACCCTGGACGGTCGGGTGACGGGTCTCCACACCCTGGACGGTGGGGTGACGGGTTTCCACACCCTGGACGGTGGGGTGACGGGTCTCTACACCCTGGACAGTGGGGTGACGGATTTCCACACCCTGGACGGTGGGGTGACGGGTCTCTACACCCTGGTCAGTGGGGTGACGGGTTTCCACACCCTGGACGGTGGGGTGACGGATCTCTACACCCTGGACAGTGGGGTGACGGGTTTCCACACCCTGGACGGTGGGGTGACGGGTCTCTACACCCTGGACAGTGGGGTGACGGGTCTCTACACCCTGGACGGTGGGGTGACGGGTCTCTACACCCTGGACAGTGGGGTGACGGGTCTCTACACCCTGGACGGTGGGGTGACGGGTCTCTACACCCTGGACAGTGGGGTGACGGGTCTCTACACCCTGGACAGTGGGGTGACGGGTTTCCACACCCTGGACGGTGGGGTGACGGGTTTCTACATCCTAGGACGGTGGGGTGACGGGTTTCCACACCCTGGACCGTGGGGTGACGGGTCTCTACACCCTGGACAGTGGGGTGACGGGTCTCTACACCCTGGACGGTGGGGTGACGGGTTTCCACACCCTGGACCGTGGGGTGACGGGTCTCTACACCCTGGACAGTGGGGTGACGGGTCTCTACACCCTGGACGGTGGGGTGACGGGTTTCCACACCCTGGACGGTGGGGTGACGGGTCTCTACACCCAGGACGGTGGGGTGACGGGTCTCTACACCCAGGACGGTGGGGGTGACGGGTCTCTACACCCTGGACGGTGGGGTGACGGGTCTCTACACCCTGGACGGTGGGGTGACGGGTCTCTACACCCTGGACGGTGGGGTGACGGGTCTCTACACCCTGGACAGTGGGGTGACGGGTCTCTACACCCCATGACGGTGGGGTCACGGGTCTCCACACCCTGGACGGTGGGGTGACGGGTCTCTACACCCTGGACGGTGGGGTGACGGGTCTCTACACCCTGGACAGTGGGGTGACGGGTCTCTACACCCCATGACGGTGGGGTCACGGGTCTCCACACCCTGGACGGTGGGGTGACGGGTCTCTACACCCTGGACGGTGGGGTGACTGGTCTCTACACCCTGGACGGTGGGGTGACGGGTCTCTACACCCTGGACTGTGGGGTGACGGGTCTCCACACCCTGGACGGTGGGGTGATGGGTCTCTACACCCAGGACGGTGGGGTGACGGGTCTCTACACCCAGGACGGTGGGGGTGACGGGTCTCTACACCCTGGACGGTGGGGTGACGGGTCTCTACACCCTGGACGGTGGGGTGACGGGTCTCTACACCCTGGACGGTGGGGTGACGGGTCTCTACACCCTGGACAGTGGGGTGACGGGTCTCTACACCCCATGACGGTGGGGTCACGGGTCTCCACACCCTGGACGGTGGGGTGACGGGTCTCTACACCCTGGACGGTGGGGTGACGGGTCTCTACACCCTGGACAGTGGGGTGACGGGTCTCTACACCCCATGACGGTGGGGTCACGGGTCTCCACACCCTGGACGGTGGGGTGACGGGTCTCTACACCCTGGACGGTGGGGTGACTGGTCTCTACACCCTGGACGGTGGGGTGACGGGTCTCTACACCCTGGACTGTGGGGTGACGGGTCTCCACACCCTGGACGGTGGGGTGACGGGTCTCCACACCCTGGACGGTGGGGTGACGGGTCTCCACACCCTGGACGGTAGGGTGACGGGTCTCCACACCCTGGACGGTGGGGTGACGGGTTTCCACACCCTGGACGGTGGGGTGACGGGTCTCTACACCCTGGACAGTGGGGTGACGGATTTCCACACCCTGGACGGTGGGGTGACGGGTCTCTACACCCTGGTCAGTGGGGTGACGGGTTTCCACACCCTGGACGGTGGGGTGACGGATCTCTACACCGTGGACAGTGGGGTGACGGGTTTCCACACCCTGGACGGTGGGGTGACGGGTCTCTACACCCTGGACAGTGGGGTGACGGGTCTCTACACCCTGGACGGTGGGGTGACGGGTCTCTACACCCTGGACAGTGGGGTGACGGGTCTCTACACCCTGGACGGTGGGGTGACGGGTCTCTACACCCTGGACAGTGGGGTGACGGGTCTCTACACCCAGGACGGTGGGGTGACGGGTCTCTACACCCTGGACGGTGGGGGTGACGGGTCTCTACACCCTGGACGGTGGGGGTGACGGGTCTCTACACCCAGGACGGTGGGGTCACGGGTCTCCACACCCTGGACGGTGGGGTGACGGGTCTCTACACCCAAGACGGTGGGGTGACGGGTCTCCACACCCAGGACGGTGGGGTCACGGGTCTCCACACCCTGGACGGTGGGGTGACGGGTCTCCACACCCTGGACGGTGGGGTGACGGGTCTCCACACCCTGGACGGTGGGGTCACGGGTCTCCACACCCTGGACGGTGGGGTGACGGGTCTCCACACCTAGGACGGTGGGGGTGTTGGTGTAAACATTACGCAACAAGCCATTCTTGCAAAGAGCAATAACCATCCCGGCGCCGTGAGAAGCTCTATACAGCGGTGTGTTGTGGGTTCCCCCACAGCTTGGGAAGCCCCTCTTGAACTTGTTGGTGATTGTTTCAGTGGCTAAAACTGGCACTACTCCCATTTTAATAGTCGTCCCCATTACTATCACTATTATTACCATCACTACCACCACGACTGTTATCACAATCACCATCTCTGAGTGGTGATTGTGACCCAAACCATAAATGCCAAAACTCTGGAAAATTTTAAAATTCAACTAGAAAAGATCATCAGGGCAAGTGGGCAGACCTTTGACAAATCGCCGGCTTCCTGTGCACGTCGAGGCCACTAGTGTTATTGGTAATTTCAGAAAAATTCAGAATCATCAACATGTGTCAGACCAATCCTGGTTTATGCAGTTACAGCGAGGAGTCCATACTTATTGAAACATGAGATAAAGTTAAAAATGATTCAGAGGTATGCCACCACTACTACCATCACCACCACTACTACCATCACCACCACTACTACCATCACCACCACTACTACCATCACCACCACTACTACCATCACCACCACTACTACCATCACCACCACTACTACCATCATTACCACCACTACTACCATCACCACCACTACTACCATCGCCACCACTACTACCATCACCACCACTACTACCATCACCACCACTACTACCATCACCACCACTACTACCATCATTACCACCACTACTACTATCACCACCACTACTACCATCATTACCACCACTACTACCATCACCACCACTACTACCATCACCACCACTACTACCATCACCACCACTACTACCATCACTACTACCATCATTACCACCACTACTACCATCATTACCACCACTACTACCATCACCACCACTACTACCATCACCACCACTACTACCATCACCACCACTACTACCATCATTACCACCACTACTACCATCACCTCTACTACTACCATCACCACGACTACTACCATCACCTCTACTACTACCATCACCACCACTACTACCATCACCACCACTACTACCATCACCACCACTACTACCA